>VDFB02047230.1:610652840-610932683 GCA_007258455.2 Sequoia sempervirens
CCCCTCCGGTGCACAAACCGAGGAAGCAGTAAATTTTTTTTTTCCTACCCATTTTTAATCCCGATGCCCCGGACAAAACCCATGTCTTGAAATTTTCAAAATTTATCGAAAAACCATATTTTTGGGGGTTTTGATTTTTACACCAAAACTTCCGGAGGCCATAACTTTTGACTCGGGTGTCCGTTTGAGCTGAAATTTGACGGGTAGTTGCGTTACGCGATAACGAGTGGATTTCCAATGGGAACCCATTTTGGCACATTTTCGGGGCCTCAAACTTTTATCTAGTCCCTCAAAATCCCAATTTAGTGTTTTTCTCCAACATTTTGAAAAATTGTTTTCACTCATAACTCAAAATGCATATCTCGAATCTGGGATGTTAGTTGGAAATTCATCCTATCTCACCAATGGGTATTTCTTGGAAAAAATTGGGACTCCCAAACATATGACCATGAAGTTTCCTAAAATGGCAAAATTTGATAATTTTTGAAAATTGCCAAATCGGGAAAAATCTGATTGTCAACACTTTACGCCCTTTAAACCCCGGAACTCGGTGTAGAATCCATCCAATCACATCCTCCAATCATTCTAGTCTTCAATCCAATCCTCATCTGAGCTTTAATCTTATCCCAATCTGAGCTTAATCGAAACCCTAATCTGGGGTTTAATCCATCTACAATCAAGATCTTTGGATATCGAATAAAGTCTTAAGATCCCTCTCTCCATCTTCCTCATCCATTCTAATAAGTCCGTTCCCCATTTCGTGTAACCATTCATCTATTTCGAACCTTCATCTATCATCTCAAAACTTCATCAAACCTCCTATCATCTCAAACATCCATCACACCTTCTATCATTTCAAACTCTCATTCAATAATCTTGATCAATCATTTACTCATTATGAGTAGTCTTCCATCTTTTCCCACCCTTCACCTTCTCGTTCCATGAATCAGTCATCAATCCATCTGGCCACCTTTTCCTCATCATCCATCTCAACAATCCTTTTCCTCCCCCCATCCTCTCCCCTCATCCCATCTCATAATCCCTTGTCATTGGTATCTAGCTATAGGCTTTTCCCCACGCAATCCAATGTCTACTTATTTTGCACATCTTTTCCATCTCCTATCCTTTCTCATCATTCATCTATCCATCTTATCATCCTCCCAATTCATCTTTTGATGATTTGGATAACTATCCCATCCCTGAGCTTGTATATGTCACTATCCTCCTATCCAATCCAATAGGTCTATCTTGTCCCATCGTGTCGTTCCAATCATTTTATCCCCTTATCTAAGGTTATCTCATCATCTTTCATCCATCACTTGTGTTTGGCCTGCTGTCGAACTATGTTTCCCCTGCGCTTTCACGTAGGCAAGGTCGATCTTTTGATCCACCCCCGGGGTTCCATCCATCATCAATCTATATTGTCCACTTTTCTCCTGTTCTCCATCCTATCTTGGTCATCCATCGAAATCTCCATCATGGTCTGTCGTCAGCCTTTTGTCGAACTACGAGGGCTCTGCACTTCCACTTAGGCAAGGCTAATCTTTGATCGGCCCCCGAGCCCCTAGGTCGCTAGGATGTGTTAGTCTCCTGTCTTGTGTCATGTCTCTTGTGTCGTGTCGTCAAGCTACACCCTTATCTAGCTAGATCTTAACAAATGAGATTCACTTGTATCATCAACTTGTATCATCAAACCAATCACTCTGAATATCCTACGCCATATCAATCTTTTAATTTAGTATCCATCATCGGTCTCAATGCAGTATCCTTCCTACAGACTCATCAATCCCATCCAACCCCTTGATTGATCCTATGGCAAAGGATTGAAATTGATTGCGACCTTTTGCTTTTGGCTTTTGTTTATCATTTGAGCTCCCTATCATCACTTGTCATCGTCGCCTTGATCCATCATATCATGGTGTGCTTTGACTAGTCCATCATAGGGGGTGTGTATCTTGTCTTTATTGTCCTAATTGTACCCCACCAAGATCCCTAAGGTCTGTGTTACCAGGCATCATCCTTGTGTGTTGTGGTATCCCACACCGCCCACCAAGGTCACCATGACTTTGGGGTGTTGGGATAGCCTTCTTGTTTGTTATGTTTGTTTTATGCATTAGACACTAATTCGCCTTGTTTCTTCATACCTTGGCGTCTTGTGCCTTATGCTATAGCAAAAATCAGTGCTCTGACGATGGAAAATTGCATTTAGATTGCATTTCATCCTTCATCACACTCCCCTCCCAATCTTCCATCGCATTGCATCATCTTTTTCAACTCCCCTTGCATCATCTCATCCATTTCGAGAGCCCACCTGCGTGTTCTCTTGAACCCCATGTCCTCTCGAGGGGGCATCCTTCATCCCTAATTTCATCATCTTTTTGTCCTTCCTAATCATTCAAAGGAATGACTGGGGCACCTTTCCCAATCTAACAATCTTCTTTCTAGGTTCTATATTTTAATATTCTGAAATGATGCTACTGTGAACACCATCTCAAAGAGGGCAATGTAGATGTCTAAATTTGGACACTTAATTTATCTAAATTCATCCTCTTTCATCTTATTTTCATTATTTTCGTAATACTGCTATTATTTAATTAATAGCTTTAATTTTTCCAAATCCCTAAGGTATTTAATCAATAATACCTTATCTCTTTAATCCTCATTCCATCAATTGAATTAAATAAATATTCCATTTATTTAATTCTCTTCATGTCACATCCTCTATCATTTTTATCTTATCTTAATCCTTCTTCTAATCTCATCATTAAGGTGTGCACATGCCTAATCCTTGATTAGGATGTGTCACATCCTCCAACTTTTGCAAGTTGGCCCTCTAATCTCTCTTAGCCACCTAACCCTCCTCTAATCCCCTCACTAACTAGCCTAATCAACCCTCCCTCAAGGAATTTTAATTCCCTTTATCCTTCCAAGGAATATTAAATTCCTTTTCTCTTCCCCATGTCCTTTTATGACATGTGTCCCTATCAACCTTATTAAAGGCTTTCTCCCTCTTGACAAGGCACCCACTCCTCATGTGAATTTTAATTCACCTTTAATCCCCCATAAAAAAGGAATTTTTAATTCCTTCACTTCTTCCCACATGTCCTCTATTCATTCTTTTTATTCTTTCCCATCTCCCCATGAGAATATTTGAATTTTAATCCTCACATGTCCTTCTACTCCACATGGGGACAAGGACCTCCTTTATGAGTGAGATCTTGTCCAATCCCAAGGTACTTTGTACCCCTCTCCATGTCATGTCCTTCTCCTTCCACCTCATTTCCACTTCACCTTTTAGGGCTATATCACATGCCACATGTCAAGATGTGAGGGCTTGTGAGTTCTCAACTCACCTTAGCCCTACATCTTGATATTTGGTGGCTCAATCTTGACCCTCCATTTCCCCTAGGAATTCTCAAAAATCTTATAAATACCCCCTTTTTTCTCTCATTTTGGGGGAGATCATTTTGCTAGCCAAACTCTTGCAATTTTGTTTCTCAACTTATACTTAGCCATTTTCTTGTTTTCATCCACTTGCACTCATCCTCACAACATCATTTAGCTCACATCCTCTACTTGCCATCAAAGGAGCATACACATCCAAGATTGAAGGGCCAACCAAAGGATCGACTCAACGCAAGGTATAAGGTTCTATTTCGTTGCTTTGTCTTGCATTGTTTCCAACTTAGGCTAATCTTTAGGTGTAGGTTGTTTTAGTTGTTTATTTGCACTATTTTACTTGTTACTTTATTTCTAACGCTCACATTCGACCTATCACAACATTGTAGTGATGTTTTAATGGATTGATCATGGCAATGTAATTTGTGTAGGAGGTAGAGTAGTTGTTCTTTGAGCATTGTGTGGCATTAGATAGTTTCCTTATTCAGTTTCAAGCATTGTTTGTAATTAGTTTTGGTTTTCATACTGTTGCTGGTCTGAACCAGACAGTTTGTGAGTATGGAGTGTTAGTTCACTTTCCCACCATACAGATTGTACGGCCCTTTGGGAACAGTGACTAGACTCCATGGATGTAAATATAGTAGGGTTTAGGGCCTTTGATTGCACAAGAACTATTGTGGAAGGCTTGACCTAGGCGAGCCAGGGAAGTGTCCGGCTAGGGAAGACCTTAGTGCATAACACTTGATTTGCAGGGGTGTCAATTTCCTAACAAATTACCTTTTGGAGAAGGCAGGTATGAGTCTTGCCAAGATATGGTAAGGAGAAAGAAACTCCAACAATCCATATGGTGAGGGAAGGACTTAACAGTTTGCAGAGAAGCCAGGAAAGGGCTTAAAAGGCCTAGTTTTACTCATTTTTAGGTTAGGGCTTTGTACGGATAGTTGAGACCCAAGACCCCAAAAATCCTTGAGAGATGGGCATATGAACCAGGAATCCCAAGAAAAGATTAAGGTGTTCTTTGGAAAGACTTGGAAAACAAACCTGATTTCTCGGAGAAGGAGACCTAATAGGGTTAATAGGGCTAGTAGTCTCCTAGGCCTAATAGTGGGGTTTGGTGAAAGTGACCTGCAGATGGAGCTAGATAGAACCCTAATACACTTAGTAGGATGGATTGATGACTTTAGAAGCACCTCCACACCCCTATAAAACTAAATTCAAGAATTTGGAGGATTGGTGGCCTTTAGGGTGGATTAAGGGCTAGGGCAAGTGTTTCAAGATTGCACCAAGTCTTGACTTGGTGCGAGGATCTATGTTGATAGTTGGGTTGGCAAGGGGAAATCAGGGGACCCTAAGAAGGAAGAGGTCCTATAGGTTGCAAGTGGTGGAGTGAGACACCCTAGAGGTCTTCCAAGCAAGACCCAGAGCATGAATCAGTGATTGTTTCATCCAACCTCCCTATCAGATCCCTATGTTCAGTGAATTCCACATAATATTGAACATTTTATTACATGGGTAAGATCTGAGTTTGAAAACTTTATAATCAAAGTGCCATCAAATGCAACAAAGTTTTCATTAAGTCAACATTCCTCAAAGGAAGAGTCTTCTCCAAGAAGGGAATGAGCAATAAGATAGAATTGTGCCAGTAAGCATAGATGAAATAACCAAGAGCAATGGGTAGTCACCTTCATATGCACAATCAAATGAATAAAGATGAGAGGGCAGTCATAATGGCATGACCAATAAGCTCATTGAATGCATAGGAAGGTTTTCCAATCAGTTTGAAACAACGTGTAGGTGATGATCAACATTGTGTCAAGAAACCTGTATAGTAGTTGAAGGTAATAAACCTTTTTTATAAACAAGTGGATAAGCAGGTTGAAATCATTATCTATAGGTAAAAGTAACAATTCTTTCCTTAACACGAGAAAATGTAGAATAAAAATTGAAACAACAACCTGTAGGTTTATGGTCAATGAATTATTTTAATTCATGAGGATAGTCTCTTGTTAGGAAAATCCATTAATATGAGAGTAAAAGGTACAGTGATTATGCCAAAATACTAATGCAAGGGAGGTTTTTAGACCTTCAAGTAATGGAGCACAATGACAGCCAATAAAAATTATAAGAACACAGTCAAGTCACCTTGAATAATCATAATGACAGTGATCTCAACAAGTAGTAGGGGCAATCATGCAAGGTTGAGTGTAAAGAGGAGACTTATCACAATCAAAAAATTAAAGGAGTACAGTGGTATAAAAGAGGCTTTGACAGTGAATGTGAAGATAGTGGTGATATGGTAGCCCTCATATTCCTAAGATGACCAACCTTAAATGAGATTTAGCAAAAGATTGATCATATTGTTTTCAAGAGAAAACAAACAAGGAATCACAAAAAAATATTCTTCAAGGACTACCAAAGAAAACTTATTATTGGAAAAACCAATGACACTTTAGCTTTAGCATATGTTTGATCAGGGTCTGGAAATAATTCATAGTTTGATGCTTTTATCCAAAGAAGAAATTCATCTTTTCTTTTATTCTCTACACATCAAGAGGAAGGCATGGACTACAAGGAGAAGTCATCACCTCACAAAAGTTTTCCAAGGCGAACACGGTTACATATACATATGTGTATAGTCATAAAACTAAACCCCTTGCAATTTCACATACATTCTTGCATCCACTTTAGTGTCCACTCCCTTAACATCTTGTGTAGGCTCATTTTAGCCCCTGCATCAGCCTTTTTCCCTTCTGAAGATGCTCCAGTGCACCTTTTCAGCAGCTACCCTCTCGTGTCAACTTTACATCAGACCTTGTGCTTTTCCCATTCATGTTGTTTTGTAGCGTGACATGTCTGGACACTAGCGTGTTGACGTCCGAGCACCGTGCTAGCATCTTGCGATGTTTTAACACTCAACAGCTATCTTTGAGCATGCTTGCCACTTGTCCTCACCTTTTTTCGATGGTAACGGCCTGAGACGCCTTGTAACAGTTGGAGAAGCTTCTTTTCCCTCATTAAAAGCTATCCTTTCAGTTCATTTTTCTCTCTAACTTCTTCTAGCTTTGCTCTTGCTTGCACAACTCCATTGCTTGCTACAATAGCATTCTCCAAAGATTTCACAACTCCTTTTGCAACACCCTTGGCTCTTGCAGCTCCATCTCCCCTATCTCATGCTTGTGAGCCTCTTGGGATTTCACATCTCCTATCTATTACATCTACATTTTCGTGATACAGGTTCTCCTCCTTGAATGGGGATTACTTTTATCACCTCTTTTGTGATACAGGTTCTCCTCCTTGAGCGGGGATTACTTTTATCACTCATACTTGGTGGTGTGGGATCTACTCCTAAGTAGGTTTTTCTTTCGCCACACGCTTTATCCATTTAGGTTCATTTCTCTCTCTATCTTCTTGGTTGTTCGTGGAGGTGGAAAAACCAAAATGGGGGTTTGACTGAGGCAAACCCCTATACAACCCCAACACTTTCTCCAAATCTTACAAACACAGATATTGGAGATATCTACTAGCTAGAGGCTTCATTACTTGGATTGTTGTGAGCATCTTCTTTCCTTTCTCCTCCTTGTCTCTCTCATTTATACTTCTTTATTTTAGTTTTGTTATATTATGCTACTTTCTTGCATTCTAAGGTTTTTAACAATCGGAGCAGAAGTAGTCATTTAGCTATTTTCTATGACGAACTTGCTTTCCGATCTGTACAAGATGCTAGCACACTTCTGAGACTCCAACGCGCCGCATCGTTGTCCTTATTCTGCACTTTTGTCCTTTGGTTGAGAGCTTGTCAGTTTGTTGAGAAAACCTTTTTGACTTGCTCTTTCTGATTCTAGAACTCTTGTCGTTGTTCCTTGAGGTAGTTTAGGGTAATTCACCTCATGAGGCTCTCTGAATGAAGAGAACTTGTGAATAGTGAATCCCCCTTCTCTACAATATGCACATGAAGTCTTGTGAAAGATATGAAAATTATCAAATACATGAGCAGTAAATCAAGAAGAACCACATATGCTAAAAAGTGTTGCATTTCAAAGAAAATACCATAGAAAAGATAGTTTTCTTCATCTTTTCATCACAATAGAGCATAGACAATCTTTTCTTTCACAATAAAGAGAAAAACTACCATTTTCATGCAAAGGAAGAGCTTACCAATGTTTTCCTAGTGTATCATTGCACAAAATATTCAAAACTCCAAACCCTTGACGATGCAACAATGTGTGACAAACAAAGAAAATGAACACAAAATGAGCCCGTGGGTAGAATTGGTTTTTTTTTTTCAAAATGAAACCCTAAATCGAGGCTGACCCAAGTATTATGTTTATTTTTCACTTTTATTTCATTTAAGTATATGAATATTAATACTTAGGCCTTGACAAATACCTAGTGAGAGGTGAGTCCATAGGAGTCATAAGGAGATAAGACTAAATAATAGATTAAATCTTCCCCTTTAAATTTTGCATGAAATTAAGAAAAAATAAATATGTAAACAAATATTAGAGGTAATATTTTGTAAATTACCTTAATATTTGTCATGTAAATGCAGAAATAAACAATCACATAACAAATATTAAAGTAAATTATAATTGATTGTCTTTAATATTTGTTCAATAGTTTATCATTGTTCCAAAATCATGCAAAAAAAGGAGTGGAACTGAAATGTTAAGCATGCATTTGGAGTTGTTTCTTTGACTTTTATTCAAACTAGAGTGCTTTTGGAGTTCTTTTTGGTCATACAGATTGAGAGAGGGAGTTTGGAGCTATTTTAGCTCAAATTGGAGCAGTTTTGACCCCCTTTTTAGGGCTTTTATATTTTGCTCGGGAGAGAGATATTTTGAGTGCAACTGACTGCAAGTGTCACCTCTTGGCAGTTTGGGATAGTTTTTGTATTAAAGGAGAAAAAGGTTATGCTTTTTTCCTTAGTTATTACCTTTTGTCTTCTCTTGCAGAGAGATTGAGAGTTTTATAACTCAGTTTATTTTCACATTTTATACACAACATCGGTTATTTTTTCAGATTATTTTTATCAGTGTTATGCAGAGATTCCTTCCATTATTCAATAGAATCAAGTGTTTACCTTATTATTTTCAGGTGTTGTATGTCTTATGAATAATTTTGATGAAGATTTGATGTGTTTTAATAGTAAAACCTTTAAATTTTTGTCTTATTCATGGTTGCATGTATGCAAAAGTAGTTAATAATCATAGGTCATAGGTTGTGCTAGTGATTTGTCTGATCTTCCAAAGATGTGAAATGTTATTTTCCTTCAGAAAAGATAGATTCATCAAAGCATTTTTTATGAAATATTAATGTGATTAGATTTCCCAAGCTGAGTTGTGCAAACAGATCCTTTGAGAAGTAATTGTGAATTAGGTTGTTGTAGGTTAATTACATTTTGGTGCATCACCTCCTAGAATTAGTTTTTCTCATTTATTAGTATCTTTCTATCCATTTTCCAATCAAATTGATTAGTTTCTAGGAGATCTAAAGGGGAACCATCCCATAATCTAGAGGTTCATTCTCACAATAGGTCACCCACAACCTGAGCTTGATCCCATGTTGCATAGGATTGCTGAGTTTTAAACTTAACTAAAGGGCACAATCCTTCGTGACAATAGGAAACATGTACTTATTCTTTGTCGTACCTTTATTAAGCATCCGATAGTCTATACAAAATCACAATGTACCATCCTTCTTCTCAATGAAGGTCACTGGCACTCGCTAGGGTGAAACACTGGATCTTATCAATCCTTTGAACAACAACTCTTCCAACTTTGACTTAAGCTCCATTAATTTTATTGCAGTCATCCTATAAGGCACCTTAGATACATGTTTCATCCCTAGTACTAGATCAATGGAGAAATCAAATACTCTTTTGGGAGGTAATCCAAGTAGTTCTTTTGGAAAGACATCCACAAATTTTTGTAAGATTGGATACTTCTCCATATCCGTTTCTCTAGATTCCACCACTTCTCCTTCTTCAATTCCTTGTGAATCTTGAGGTTCAAAAAACATGAAATCAACTTGAATAGTGACTTCCTTGAATTCTTCTAGTTTATCCATTTTAACTGCAAAGAGTTGGAAACCTTTCTTCCTTGCCTTATGCATTTGTACAGCTGAAATGTTGTCACAATTTTACTTCTCTAGGTGTTCCTTGCAAAGATACTTGGTTACCTAGATCATCTAAGCATTCTACAGTTTTAGCACAGTAATCCACTTTAGCTCTATGCTTCCATAGCCAATTCATTCCTAGAATGACATCGTAAGAACCTAGGGGTGCTACATATAAGTTTAATTCTATTGTGAAACTTGGAAGTTTAATCCTTGTCTCAAATAAATATTGATTCACCATTGCTCTTGTCTGGTTTACGTACTCCACAACCCAAGAATTTTCCATAATACCAACCTTCCTAGAAATTTTATTAACTATTCTAGGTGAAACAAAAAAATTTGTGGCTCCAGTATCAATAAGTATGGAAATAGGTATACTAGACAAAGTACCTGAAGTCTCTACCAAAGTGATTTGATAATCAACTTGAAAGTTGTCCAATGTTGCATGGATCTTTTGTTAGAATGTTGTTTGCTAAGGAGGAAGCGAGATACCATGTGGTTGTGTTGTGAATGGTCTATTGGGAAATTTATTGGAAAAATGATCCCCACCACATACATAGCATCATCTTGCTAGTCCCTTCCTATTCATTGGCCTTATAGAATTATTGACATTTCCTCTAGCTTTGCTATAGTTTCCATTGTTACTATTGTTGAAATTGTTTCCTCGACGATCCCTCCTTGGATCATTCCAATTATTGTGGACCCCTTTATCCCCATGCTTTTGGAATTCCTTCCCCTCATTATTCTTCTTTGGAGCTTGATTAATTTGAGGCCCACCAAACTTCTTTCGATTCCTATTCTCTTTGTAGATCGAGATGGCTTTTATCTTTTGCTCTTGCTTAACTTCCTTCTCATATAAGTTAAGTCCATAGTGGCTAGACCATGTACATCCACCTCTCCACCTATTTGGCCATTTAGACCCATAATGAACTTCTTGATTCAAAATCACTCATCTTTCTAGTACATTGGCACGTACCTTAAAATATGAGTAAACTTTTCCCAGTACTCATTTACTGAAGATTCTCCTTGTTTAAGATTTTGGAAATCAGTGATATTTTAATCAAAAAAGAGTTGGCGTAACCACCTTTTCTGGAAAATATCAACAAACTCATTCCATGTCAGCTTTAAGGAACTGATACATAGTTCCATCTTCTTGTTCATCCACTAGTTAGAGGTTTCTCCTGATAATTGGTAGGCTCCCCAAACCACTTTAGTGAAATATGAATAGTTTCTAATCTCAAAATATATCTCCATTTGAATTAACCAAGTCTCAACCTCATCCCCATTGGTACTTCTTTTGAATTTTGGAGGGGTAATTTTTCTTATATCCCTAGATAATTCAGTTTCCAAACGCTTTCTCTTGGTTCCCTCGAAATATGGTTGAGACCTATCATTTTTTTGATCACTAGATTTAGTATGATTATGGGAATCCTCCCTTATTCATTGTTGGGGGCTTCTTCTTCCTCCTCATTATGTGGAATTTATTCTTCTCTATCCTTTCCCCTCACTTCTTGTTCAAGGTTTCCTATCCTTTCTCTTGTTTCATCCATGATTGCTAGAAGACGATCTAATTTAGCTTCGACACTTTCTGGATCTTGTCCAACTTCTTGACTCCCTCTAGGGTTAGTTCTTGTCCTAACCATTGTATCAAGTAAAATTTATACCCGGAGGTTCATCTTTAATTAGATCCTACCATGGTGTATTTTACATATTGAAAACATTTCAAAACATAATAATATTCATACATGAGAAATTTCATTGAGGGTCTCATATGCAAGTTTTGATAAAAAAAAAAACATAATCTTTTCATTTATTCATAAGGATTTCAATATCCTTTCTTTTACATAGAATGACTATTGAAATAGTCAAGAGGAGAGTATCCATCAGATTCACTCTCAGATACATAACTACGTGGGATGTAACTCTCTGATTTTGGCTCATTTCTATCCCAAAAAGGGTAGTGATCTTCAAATTTATCTTCCGATACATAGCTTCGAGGAATATATCCCTCTGATTCATCACTAGAGGTTATAACTATAACTTCAGCCATAGGTTTAACTCAAGGATCCCTAAAAATCAATGTTGGAATTACACTACATTTTGAGGGCATATCTTTGGAAAGTGATAATGGGTCTAACTTGGCCAGAGAAACAAATGGTAAGTAGTTGAATTTGGCTTCATCTTTCATCCTTCGTTTCTCTTGATGAATCTGTGAAAAAGCATGACTAAATGTCTTGGTATTGCTTAGCCAAATGGCATTGTCATGATTGGTTCCCTCAAATATACGAACAAGGGATTCTCGATCCTTCTTGGCCCGTAGGTAACACTCATTTCCAATTACTGACTTCCTTCCAATTAACCTGAGACACACCATCCTGACACTAAGAATTTCCAAACATTAGACTCTTAATGTTGGAGGGGAAAACATAGCGAGAACATAGGCTCTGGAGCTCAACTTGGTAGCTTTGATACCACATGTAACATGCCCATTGTTCTACCTAGTAATTTCCTATGTTTTAACTTCAAGTAAATAGCTTAAACATCTAACCATCATGAGCAATTGTTACCCCAAATTTTTTGCTATGTCTTGCAAGAGGTCTTCCACTCTATCCAAAATCAACTAAGTCCATAGTCAGGCAGTGTTTTGCACAATTCTGTGAACTTAGACGATGTTTTCATGAGTTCATCTAACTTCCCGCTTTATCACCTAGCCTTAGTACTTCCCACCTTTGTATTCGTCTTTTCACAAGTTAATTTCATGCTAGCGGTGTTTTGTGAAGTTTTTCCAACTCCCTATTTCTCTGCCCTGAGTGAGTCTTATTAAAGTCAATGTTCCTTTGAACTTGAGTGGTATATTGCAATGAAAGGTGAACTTTGGCGAGCATTTGTAAAGCTTATCGAACTCTCCGCTTCTCCATCCCTAGTCGTTCCTTTTCAAAATTTTGAAAAGCGGTTGAAATAAAATAGTGATGTGAAATCCGACATGTTCCCATATAGCAAGGAAGTGATATTAAATGCTCATCTACTTGCACACTTTCTGTGGGATTTTTAAGAAGGTTTTAAGTAGAAGACAAACATTCCTCATTGTGGTGCTGATTTTTCAAGGAGGAAACTGATGAGACATATCGACACAGATTTTTAGCTACAAAATTCACCATTCAAGGTATTTACAATATTCATCCTCCTAAAAGTCTATCTCTCTAGGTTTATTCTTTTCACATTGCAGTTTCCTTGAACATACTCTTGCTTGAGCCCTAAATTTATAGTCATGGCTAAGCTTAAGTGCATGGGTTATGAGTAGATATCTGGGCTAACTTGTGATAGACCCATGATTGGGGATACCCATTTAGGGTCTATGAATTTAAATGAAGTAAAAGATAAATTCAATAGTCCAAACCCACCTCCCATCACCCAACAAGTGATTAACAGTGGATTAGTTGAAGATTTTTCCATTCCTATAGACGCAGTACAATGTCTTGAACTTATCCTAGAATGTATCAGGCATTACAACTCACAAACATGAGAAATCAAGATAGAGGATAATTGGTTGGTGGTAAAAATTCAAAAAGCCACCTTTGCATCATGTCTAAAGATTCTAGAAAAGGATAATTACTCGTCTTTGACCATGAAAAATTCCCAAATTTAATTTTATGCTAAGAAGAGGCTATACAAAAATGAAATGGCAAAAAAATGGTTGGCGAAACATAAGCGAGGTAGGTCCCAATTGCCTTGGAAGCTACATAGAAATCATTTTGTGGAAGAAGTAGATGATATTGTGGTATTATTACATAGACTGAGGGGAAATGAGTATGTACACAGGTTTGAGGAATGGATGTATTTCTTCATCTAGATTATTTTGTCAGGGCAACAATTTCTTGACTGGGCAGAAATTATCAATGACCGTATGCATTATTTGATGACTTTCTTTACTCTTAGAAGATTCTTTTATATGTCCTCGTACTTAATTTATGCCATTTCTAGTACAAGACCCTAGCTTGGATTGAGACCAAGTGATCTCCCTCTTGAAGAGGTGCCCATTTACAACTACCTTGATAAGTTGCAACTTCATAAAAGTTTCCTTCATTTCAGAAGGATAACAAATACTTTCACCATGAGGATGGTCAAAGAATTGCAAGGGCATATTGGAATGTGGTTGTCGCCTGAAGCTATACAATTTTTGAATTTTTATGGTAGTCACTTCATCTAGTTCCAGAGGTTTTCCTACATAAGAGTTGGAGATTTCACCAATTTTCTCATCAAACTCCCAAGGTACCTTGAAGAAAAATGGGTTATGATAGAGGTGTGTAGACAATTAGCAGATGTAAATAGGATATGACAAGAAAGGAGAAGAGTGACCGTTCATTTTCTTCTTGGTTTCGGTCCCTACTCATGTCAATCAATGTCTGATGCTTTAAATATTGAGAGGGAGTTATCCAAATATAATTTGAACTCATATGATGAACATTTCCCTTTTGATCTTAAAAATTATGTTAAGAATTGTTGTGCAGTTTTTCGCACACATGCCCTGCTGAAAGCAGGGACCCTCTTTCACTTTGTTTTGGTGTTTTGGCCCTTTCTTTTTGAGGTTTTGTCTTACCTAGGCACGTGCTTAAATTGTTCACTCTGAATGCCTAGGTATTTCCCCCAGGTTATTTATTGGAAATCTTAAGTTCTAGATGAATTTCAGGCTTTTGCCCTGATTCGGGATTTTCTGCCCTGGTCGGATTTTCTCGGATACTGCGTGGATTCCGGTTGAATCTTCTTGCTCAGGAATTCCTGGTCTTCGCAGATTTCTGTGTGGGCCGGATTTCCCCGAATTCCACTCTATTATCGGATTCCCGAAATCCTTCTCTGGCTATCTTATCGACTGCATTAATGGCTTCGTACGTGCTTTGAGGGCTAGATTTTATTTGATTTCTAAGATCTTTTGCGCCATTATGCTCACTATTTGCTGTTGTCTAAGTCGAGAGCTACATCCTTAGAGTTTGTTCTTTGGGATTTTGGCGTTGATTTGGGCATTTGGGTTGAATTGGTCTCATTTGGTGGGAATTTCTTGTGCATTATCGCCTGTGTTCATTGCGGACCCCATTGAGCTTCGCGTTTGCTGCTTCTGAGGTCAATTCCCACTTCATAATGGTATGTGTCTGATTGCTCTGCTTTGAATTGAATTATGAATGTGCTTGTGGGATTTGAATTCCGGTGTATTTGTTTATTCTATGTTAGGGATTGTCTGATATTGCATCCTTTGTCATCTCCTAGGCGAGTTTTGAGTTCATGTGTCCATCTGCATTTCAATGAATCTTGCCTGAGAGTAATTAGTAAACCCTAGTGATGACTCAACAGTGGAAACAACTAAATTCTGAATGTGCTTGTGCGCTAATGGCGGATGAGTAGGGTTTTGGACCTAGGGTAGTGCCATATCAGGTGATTTCATCTTAAGGTTGACCTAAAATACAAAGAAAATTCATGAGAGGTCCGTCCCCGACTTGACCTAAGTTAAAATTTTTGAAATCCTTAGTTGGTTCAGTGTCTGGATGAAATCGGGACTCTCCGTCCCTTTCGGATTCCCTTCGCTGTGACCATTCGAGATTGTTGAGATATCATATCGACCACCTTGAGGTTCACCGAAGTGGTCTTCCTAGGTTCATGTTGGATCGCCGTGACACTATCATTTTTACACCGATGAAATCCTTCATGCATATCTGTCGGTGAGACCTTTACTTTCGCTGAAACCTCACCCCGCGAGGAGATGTCTCATCGACAGGTTTGCTCATACTCGCTTTTGGCAAGACAAGTCCTAGTTGCCAAGATGTCATAGCGAGATCCAAGCTTTACCAATATTTGTTTGCTTCACCAAGACATCTGTTCTTCAGCGAGATCTCCCACCGAGCACTTTTCGCTTTTGTCGAGCTCTATTCTTTTCAGTCACTGTAACCCTTCGAGTTAGTAAGATGTTATATCAATCATTCTGTGTCTCGCCGAAGCCCTTCGTGGGTTTGCATTTGGTCGCCAGGACACTATAATTCTCACGCCGAAAATTTTTCTATTGGCAAGACAAACCTCATCGCCAAGAGCTCATAGCAGGTTCCTTTCGTCTGTCCGATCTTCCGTAAGTTCGTTGAGACCTCTCCCTTTCGGAAAGACCCTTCACCGAACATCCTACTCTTGTCGAGTGACCTTCTATCGGGGAGACATTCATGCTTTGCTGAGACCTTCCAGCGGGCTCATTACTCTTGCCGAAGCCTTTGCTTTCGGCGAGACTCCTAACACTCGCCAGGACTTCCTAGTGAAACCTTCCTCTTGGCAAGCCCAAATCTTCTGTCAGGTGACTTCATAACATCAGCAAGAGGTTATGTCGATGGAACTCTTCATCGGCGATACATAACCCAGTCGCTGGGACCTCATATCGAAAACTTGAGTCTGGCTGACGTGATTGTTTAAACTCTGATGGTTGGTGAGACAAGATGAATTCGCCGGGACCTTACCCCGACCACCCTTGGCTCATATTGATATGTTTGCTATGTCCCTTTTCGCCGAGACATTACATCAAAACAGTTGACTCTTGGCGAAACCTATTCTGATTGCATCCTTCGCCATGACTCTTGGAAGTCACCGAGACTTCTCGACGAGCTCATTACTCTTGCCGAAGCTCTTGTTCCGGGAATTCCCATTGGTCCGGAACTTTTCCTTGACCGCGGATGTCTTCTAGTACCGGATTTCTCTGAAATCCGCCGTCTCCCAGGTTTCTCAAAAATCCTCTTTGGCCCATTCTTCGCGGAAATCCGTCCCTCGCGGATTTCCCTGAAACTTGATGAAACATAAAGGAACATGAAATAATTGGATTTGTTTATAATTTATGATTCATTTGATGATTATTTCATGTCATATTTGGATCTCTCATGTGATTTATAGATGACAAATGATCAAGTTTAATGATTAAGTAGGTGTTTCCTAGTTATTCCGTTGGAATCCGATCGGTCTGGAATTTCCCGAATTCCTCTCTGACTCAGATTCCACGAACGGTCTTGAAACCCGAAATCTGTTGTGTTCATTTTATAGGAACTTTTATAACACCTTGACTATATGAAATGCATTCTAAATGGTGTTTTGATGAATTAACATGGCTCTTTCATGTGGTTTTTACTGTGATTTTCATGTTGAGTGCAGGTTGAATCAAGCAAAGTAGTAGCTAGTTCCTCATTATCTGATGCAGAGAGGATTAAGCTGGACATTAAGAGCAAGGTCTCGAAGAGTAAGATCACTTATGTCTAGTCAGAAGTCACTGATACAAATGTTGGCCTCTGGGACTATGAGGAATTTAAAGAAAGAATGGCGGCTGAGAATCTTCCTTTGGTGACTAGAAGGATGATGGAATCAGGATTGTCACATGTTGCCAGTTTCCCTTCTATGGTGCAATGCTATGAGCTAGTCCTTGAGTGCGCTAGGCACTATGATCGAGATACACAGAGGATAATTGGTCCTCAAGGGAGAGTCATTGCCAATCTCAACCCGGTCTACATTGCCCAAACCTTCGACATGCCTGACAGATCTCATGTGGTGGGATTCACCATTGAGGCAGCTCAGGAGTTCTATGATGACCAGACCGTGAAGTCATAGCAGCCGATCAATTCCTGGTTGGAGAAGCCCAAGTCCCACTATTCCAAGTTGCCCAAGCAGCTGTTCAGAGCAAAATTCAAGAAGGAATACTATGATGCCATCACCTTTCTTAGCAGGGTGTTTGGATTGAGGAGTGCTGGTACATTTGAGAATTGGATGTGCCACGCGATTGTAAGGATGGAACAAGAAAAGATTAATTACCATTGGGCAGGGGTCATTAGCCAAGTAATTCATAAACAATTGTCCAATGTATTGTAGACAAAGACCTTCACAATGACCTCATATTTGGTCTATGCACTAGCTAGATTCCATCCCTACAGAGGATTGGATACAAAAGGAATTTTCGGGCAGGATATTATTTATGAAGTTTTCCCTCAGTTGCACTGGGGAGGTTCAAACTATAGGAGGGAAAATGATGCATTTACCATGCATATCACCAGAATGCTTCAGGAAGCAGAGCATGTCAGAATTTCAGATCAAGTCAAAGAGCTCATCAAGAAATATGGAGCTTGGTTTATTCAATTCCCAACCTTCTCCTATATTCAGATCGATGGATGCCAAAGGCCCCCATATAGACTTCCAAGGTATCCCACTGACCACATCATATTGTTGGAAGTAACTAGACAGATTTGTGATTTTGATGCCATCGTCAAGAAGGACAAACACAAGACTGGATTTGGTGGGGATTTTCCCCTAAGGATTGGGACTGGTGAGGTTTGTCCTTCCATTGGTTCTGCCCAGGCTTCACCAGAAGAAATGAATACTCTTGGCTTGTCTTTCCACTCTGAGAGATCCAGATTTGACATCACAGGAGAAGCTCAAAAGAAGGCCAGTAGAGAATATGGCCATAAGGTCAATTTAGAGGACTACTGGGCCAATTGTGGTGATGAATATGAGGTCAGAAAGAAGAAATTCTCTTGGCTTCCAGTGGATGCAGTCCGATTGTATAATGTAAGGGAAGTGCCTAATCAATTGGAGGATGATGGGGACTTAATTCAGGATCATGCCTATGAGGCAGTAAAAGATAGGCCGATTGGTGATATAGACTGGTTAGAGGAGGAGCAAACAGAACTGAAGCAACTGATGGATCCAGTTCTCAAGGTTACCAAGATGTGGCTCAAGAACACTATGTGGGAATTGGAAAATAAAGGAGTGAAATGTACTTATAACCTAATGGGGGACTTAGATTCCCATTCCACTTCTAAGGAGTCCATAGGGCAGCAAGATCCTAAAGGTAAAGGCAAACTGGACTCCACATCCAAGATCAAGACAAAAGGTGTTCAGGAAATAGAGATCCAAGAGACAGAGAAACAAAGAAGGCCAAAGGCTAAGATGGGGACAAGAACTAAAAGGTCTGAATAGAAGGAAGTCGAAGAATAGAATCCCGAGGCTGGTGCTCCTGTGCTGAAGAAAAGAAGAATTGTAAAATTATCAGAGAAGGCAAGCTCCAAGGCTGGGGAGGAAGAAGTCTTCCCACCGGTAATAAATGTTGAAAGTTCGAAGGAGAAAGAAAAGGTATATACAAGGAGGTCTAGTACTCCCTCTCCCAAGAATGATGTGCCTAAGGTGGACTTTCTTCCTGCCACTCTTCATGAGGAGCAACATGATGATGTGCCTCCTGATCACGAAGCTCAAAGCAAACCAGGTGAGTCAAGGGATGTTGAGGGTCATCCGGATACTGAAGGGGAAGAGTTTCATGAAGGTGAACTCGAAAGTGCGGAGGCTGAAATTGAAAAGGAAATGCAATCTCCTTTGATTGCACATGCAAATTCTCCTGTTAGGATTGAGAAAGTTGAATTTCCTACAAGAGAAGTAGAGGCAATGAGAGATCCATCACCTGAGCAAGAGGGAGAGCATATTGAAGAGGAAGGCAATATGGATGAGACCCCTAATAAACAAGATTTGGAAGGGGAGATACCTAAGGATCGACAAAAGGAGACAAGACTAAGCTAGGTGCAATTAGAGCCTGTTGTTCCAGAGTGGCTGGACAAAGAGATAAAAAGAAAACAGGTTGTGGTAGAGGACAGTCCACCGAATTGGGATGCACTGCTAGCCGTAATTGGAAAAGATAAAGGTAAGAAGAAGGATAGAGTGATCTCAAGGGTTGAAAGGGATGAGGCGCATAACAAAGTTGTTCACATTGCCACCCCTGCTCCAGACAAGGATAGAAATGATGTGGTCAGAAAAGATTACAATGTTTAGACTCTCAATTTAGGGCCTACATCAGCTAAGCAGGATATTGAAGACTATGAGGTCTCCAGTACTATTGTTGTGGATCGATTAAGGAAGGAATTGAAGACCAAGTAGGAGCTAAAGAAAGAGAATGCAAATCTCAAGAGATGCTTGGAGGAATTAATGAGACCACTGCGGTCCATTAATCCCTCTTCCTTTGCCACAAATCCTCTACCTCAGGAGACCATCACTGAGCTAGAAAAGATGAAAGCCTCCACTGTTTCCACTGAGAATTGGTTGAAAGGGGTGCAAGTAAAAGGTGATGAAGCTATCAAGGAGATCCTGTCAACTGGAAAGGATGCTGCAAGGACCACTGAATGGTTAAAACAGGTGTTGGCACAAGATAAGGAGGATACAGATCTTCTTCTACAGAAAACTAGGACTATAATGGAGTACACCCGAGACAGGTTGGTGAGTGACGGGATCCTTCCTTCTTCTAGAGCTGTCAAACCATGGGAATGGTTCGAGGCATTGCAAATCAGGAAAAAGTTGTTGAAGAAGATTTACAAACAAAGAAAACTCATTGATGACACCCTAACTGGGTTTACAATGGTTCCATTGCCTTCTTTGAAATCATGACGGGAAGAAGAAAGATCGTGCCCAAGTAATTGAGCCTGGAACAGTTGAGAGAATGGTGGCATGATGTGTATGCACCACTTGATGATGGTTCTATTTCCGAGCACCAACTGGATGATGCGGCCACCTACCTTGCAGTTATTAATAAGTATTTGGCATATAAGGTAGAATGGGATAGGTCAGTCAAAAACTCAAGAGAAGAGATTACATCCATTGATAGTCGACTTAGGGTTCTACCCCTACCACCAGTCGCGGGCCTAGATGAGACATTCTTGAAAGTACACGAAGAGCCAGGTCAGAGCAGAGATAATAGGGAAGGGAGCTAATGATAGGCTGCATCGCAATTTGTGCTTCGCTATTATCTTCTCGCGCATCGTCCGAGCTACAGATCTCAGGCTGACTTGGATGGGATGTGCATTTAATGCATGTTTGACCCATTTCGAAGACTCTCTTGGCCGGGTGGTTGTGCTGAGTTATTGTTGCGAAACCCTTGCCTAGCCGACAGATTTCTGAGGAATTCTATATACTGGGCATATCGCCTCATTTGTAAAGGGTTAGAACAGTTAGAAATAGTTAGAAGGTCATAATCTGTAGCTGGAATATAGAGCAGAAATAGTTAGAAGTAGAGTAAGTTAGCAGGTAGTTGCCCTCAAGCAAATATTGTAACAGAAAGCTAGAATTGTTGCTACAGTGAACAATTTGAATATAAGAAATGACATTGTGATTTGGTGGCATACTTGTTTCTTTTGTTTTGCATGGTTCCAGTTATTCCATCTTTAAAATTTCTTTGAGAAGGTTAATGTTTAGATTAGATTTGATTTAATAATGTTTGTGATTCAATACTTGAATGTTGCAGCAATCCTTCAGTCCACACTTTTCGCAACCAACTGATTGTTAGTTGCTTTGCAAAGTTAGCCTGGACTTTATATTCCGTGTGCTTAAGTTCGATTGTAAAGATTTGTTCATCTTTTAACTGCAATAAAGTTATTTGAATGAAGGTTTACGATTTGAAAATCTTAACACCTCAGAAGATTGCACTGTTTTATGTGAGATTGTAGATTTAGCTTGGTCAAGTAGAAATCAGTTTTGGAGGGATTGGTCCATTCGAGTGTTAGTTAATTTCATTGTTAATCTTAGGTTTAGTATTAAATTTAGAACTCTCTCTGAAACCCTTATCTTTTTTTATTTCTTTGATTATTGGGTTAAATCTAGGATTGAAGCACCATCAGATTGTTAAATCTGATAAAATTGATTCAGCATTTTGCTTGTAATAAGGTCCCATTGTGATTACCAACATTTTCACATTTCGTTACTGAGTTGTTTATGCACTGTCAAGACCTGACATTAAAGACCTTGGGGTTATCTCTTGAGGCTTGCCGATAGAGATTTACCTTTCAAGAGAGATAGGATATCATATTATGTCTGGCTGTTAATGTGCAAAAAACACGATCAACAAGAATAATTTGAAATTAAGTCCTAACTTCTTTCACCAGCCTAGCCTAGAGGACTATTGAGCTGATTGTTTTGATGAATATGAGGTCATAAAAAGAAGTTGGATGAGATTGTTTGTAGAATAAATCATCATCTATGGTCTGAAATAGGATTTTCCAGAGAGGTAAGTGTATCACAGAAGTCAAGGGATGCTCCACTCACATCAAAAAACACACCAACGAACACTCCTACACATAATTTTTTTTTAAGTCTTCAAGCTCTAAGGCAACTAATGTACCTATTACACCTATTTGGCTGGAAGATACTTTGTATAGGAAAAGGAAGATTGTGTAGCATAGCTTACCAAAGCACTTGACATGGTAGGTCAGTTACTACAAAGGATCTCAACTCCAAAGATGAAGAAATTAAAAACCATATGGCCCATTAGGAGATTTGAGTGTACTCATGGCTAGGGCTAGGTTGATTTCCCTATACATTGGTGTCAAATTTGATAGCCCGAAGAAAAACTACCAAGAAAGAAAGGGGAAGTTTCCAATATGCCTATGCTAATCAAAGTCCTCTTTGGGATTTATCGGGATTATAGAGTACATTCTCACGGGCATTGGGTCCAATCGATAACAGTAGCCAAGAATGCTAGGCGATGAACACCTTTCTATTTAAAGACCCCCTCTAGTGAGTATACCATGTAATGGTGAGCACAATTTTCTTTAGAGTTGAGTGTGCTTGTGCTGCACAAGAAGTTGTTGAAGAGGTCAAGTCGGAGGAGAATGTGTTGTGGGAGGCTAAGTAGATGGATGATCAAATATGAAGGCTCTTCAAAATTGAAAAGGAGGTGTAGTGTAGAAAATTGTATACCTTTATAATTTCACACTATGTTTGGGTCCCTTAATTTATTGGACTTAATTAAGCTTCTAATTTTCCAAATTATGTATTCCAAAGCCTTATTTTTACTATTTTTCGAAAGGAGAATTGACATTAAATAAATGAAATCAACGACTAAATCACCATGGAATATTTGTGTCCTAGACTTATAGGCCAGGACCTATTCATCCATGGGTGAATGGGTCCCCTTTAAGTGCCAAGACCCATTTTAAAATATGTTTTTGGTGGCATTTTAATGATTCAAATTCAAATTGTAAGTGTTGGATTTTGGAATCTATTTTTTGGGAAATTAGATAAACACCTATAAATACGTCTTTTTATCATTTGAAATCTAAGACACATAATCAAGAGATCCTATTAAGAAAATATTATTGCCAATAGCATTAAAGAGCAAATTTATCAATCATTTGTTGCAATAACCAAGATCCTAACATCATGTCCAAGTTTATGTGTGCTCATGTCATCTTGTGAAGGCTAATATGCATTGTTGATCTTAAAGCATCCAAGCATTTCAAATATCCAAATCAATCAAGCAAAGTAAGATCAAGTTACTTGGAGAGATGTGTTTGACTTCAGTCCTTTAAGGGAAGGCATTGAAAGGTGGTTAGTTGTAGCAAGCAAGTGTTCATTCACCATTTCCTTCTCCTTTGTCAATATCTTTCTACCAAGGTTTAATTACCAAACCAGGGTTTAACCAAGGTAAACCCACATACAAACAAAAAAAATTGTACTCTTTGTGTATGTGTATATTACATGTTGATGAAGAGTTGAAGAGATTTTGGAGAAGCAATTTTGCATTGTTGCACAAGTTGTCATCGTTGTTGTCAAGCCACAAAAATTAAGTTGTAGAATTTATTTTTGGCTTTCCAATAGTGGGACCCATGCCAAACAAAAGCCAAGATCCAGCATCAGAGGACTATTAAAAGCTATTTTGGAGCCCTAAACTGAGACCCATTTTCCCAAGGGCGAATGAGTCCATTTGCACTCCTTAAAACAAGTTTTTGGTGATAGGTACATGTGTTTAGACCCTTCTCAAATCTTCATGCAAACTATCATTCCCATTTCTGTACATTTTGGAATTTGTATTTTATGTACTAGGTCTTATTGTTCATTTAGTTTGAGTGCTTTACATTTGGTTTCAGATCTTTCCTATTGTCTTAAGGACTGAGATCTAGGTTTGATTGACTCACTATTGAGGTTGCAAGCCAATATCTACACCTTGTGATCTCTTTCCTAATGAAATCCCTAGGGAAAGATACCTATTGAGATTCCTAAGTTTTATTATCCACACATAAAATTGTGGGGATCACTTTCCCTACATTTCAGGAGGAAACTTGGGAGGCGGTAATAAAAATAGTTGGTAGTTCTTGTTGGGCGGGTGTGCACGCCCATGATGGTGTTGTGTTAGCCTAGTTCATAGAAAATGTTAACCAAGTTATGGAGAGCCTCATCTAGGGGTCGTCCTACATTCACCATCTGGTTGCTCGTGATGTTGTAGACATGGTGAAATATGAGTTGGATGAGATTCCAGTGTTGGCGACCAATGGTTCCATTGCTGGCATCTTTGATGTAGTTGCAGTGAACAAGAAAGGTGTGGCTACAAAGGTCCTCCATTCGTACAAGGAAGGGATCGAGAAGAGGGACCTCTTGGATTTTGGTACATTCAGCAACAACAATAGTGATTGTTGCATCTAGATAGAGAGGGCATTTATATTTAGGGAGGATGATGTATATTATGCATGAAGTACTATAACTTCCTCTTTTTAGATCAATATAACTTAGTTGCCCCCTCTGTCAAAGCTATTATATATATATATATATATATATATATATATATAAAGAATAATATTTTATTTTGATATCTATATATTATCTTGAAAAACTGATAGGAAATAATATGTATACATTACTTACATATATAATGTTTAAAAAATTAAATATATATGATAGATACATTTAGTTAAGAAACATTTTATGTGTTTACTTAAGAATTATTATTTTTTATATTTACATATAAACAAAAGTAATGCATATACATATATAGAACTAGTTAATGTATATAGTAATATTAATTTTATGTATATATAAATATTTTTACATTAGAACTATTTTATTTAGTTAATAATAATTCTATTTGATCTATATTATTGAGTTTAATTTTATTACTTTTTCTAATTTTTGATTTTAATTATTATTATTTCAAAAAAATTATGATTATTTTAAAAAAAATTTAAAGAGTAAACATTTTTTTATTTTGTCAAAAATAAGGAATCTCATTTCTAATATAAACATTCAATAATAATATTCCAATAGAATTTAAATTTTTATAAAAAAACAACAATACCACATTTAAACCATCACACATTTTAATTTTAATTATATTATATAATTAAAATTTTATAATTTATTTTTTTCTTTTTAAAATTAATTTTTGATTATTTTTATTTTTATATACACCATAATATTGTACTTAATGTTTATATTTTTTAAATAAAAATAATAATTTTTGATATTGAATACTCTTCCCTAAATATCCAAGTTGAGAAAGATGACGACCATTAAAAAAGACTAGATCAAAATAAAAGGAGTTGGAATGACAAGCTTTGATTTTATTTGATTAGTATTAAACTGCAGCATGTAAGGACTTACATATAGCAGTATTTTTTATTTTTATTTATCAATGATTTTTGGGAGTTTATAATACTATTTTTAGTTTGTAAGAAGATATTAACAACATTTAGATTGTATTTTAAACTGATAAATATTTTTTTGATTTTTAAATAACTTTTATCTTATATTAAATTTAGTAATAGTGGTTTAGAGTTAGTTTTAAGGTTTATTAGAGAAGAAGTAATAGTGGTTTAGAGTTAGTTTTAAGGTTTATTAGAGAAGAGATTTTAGGAAGAGTATCGAGAATTTGATTGCATGTTTAGAAATATTTCTTTATTATAGTATAAATATTCTAAGTCTTTGAGAGAAAATATCAACTTTATTTAGTAGCTATGATAGTAGCAAATAATATATTATTATTAATATAGTTAAATGTGAGAATTTTGATTATTGGAAAGATTAGTTGAAAAGAGTATTAGTATGAAAGGGAGTATGGGCATTGTACCAAGCAAATATGTTGAACCTCAAGATTGAAGTGGATTATGTGCAAAAGATAAGATGAAAATAAAAAGAAAACGATGTTCAAATATTCTTCTATATTCAGAGAGCAATAGATCCAAGTATTTTTTTAATAATTGTAAGTTGTAAAATAAAAAACAATCATGAACAATGTTAAAAAGATCATATCAAAGTATAAATTAGGTAAGGGTTGCAAAACTTCAAACCCTAAGAATAAATTTTGAGAGTTTAAGAATGAATGATGGTGAAAAAATTGAAGATCATCATGTTAGAGTGATAAATACAACAAATAAGATAAGAATATATGGTGAGATGTTGGAATATGATGTGGTTGTGAATAAGATTGTAAGGGCCACCTATTTCATTCCCAGTGACATTATTATTAGAGATATTAATTAGTATGATTTAAATTTAGGCATCTTTAGATAGTTGGAGACAAATATTATCAAGCTCTTGGCTAGAGTGGTGTAGGGTTGGGTGGCAGCCATGCCATCCACTACAAAGTCATCATTCATTTGTGCATCTTCATAGCTTTTGGAAACAAAAATCCTTCATATTGGGAAGGTGTTATCTATAAAAAGATTAAAAATATGTTTGTTGCACTATGGATCCATGACAAAGTGATTCACAATTTTTTATGAAGGAATGTAAGGCGAAAAATCGAATTTTGGTCATCTATGTGAAATTTCCAATTTTAATAAGGGCGATTACACAACTACTGAGGCAACTACGAAACCATCAACATGTTGCAAGCAATGGTTGTGTCTTAAGTTCTCTCCCAAAATTCAAGTTTTTAGATGTAAAATCCTTGTTTCTTCCATTCTCGTATTGTTGATTCTCATTCATTCTTATTCCTTTCATTAGAAGAATATTAAAGTAGTTTAATTCCTCTTATAAAAATATAATTGAAGTATGGTGTAGTTGAATCTCCATGTCTGTTTAGAAATCAATATTGTTGACATCAAAAAAATAATACCTATAAACATAACATAAACTCACAAAAACAACTATATTTTTACACGTTATAGTAGCAATAACTATAAACAAAAAATAGCACAAAAGAAGCATAATGTCATCAAAACTATAATTTATCATAATCACATATTAATGTATATATTAACAAACACAGATTCAAATGTACATAGATTTTGTGAGTCTGACCACCCAACATCTTCTCATATTATAATGATGCAACAGATTTAAAAGTGTAAAAAGTTATACACATAATCTCATAAGTACATTTACATATATAACCAACTTTGCATTCTACTCTTGATTTTAGACAGACAAAAAGTGACAGTAGGGCATTACTTTGCATTCTACTCTTGATTTTAAACAGACAAAAAGTGACAATAGGGCATTTGACTGATAAATGATGAGAGTCACAGCATGAGCTTAACTTGAAATATAAGGCTTCCCTTCAGCATACCGCAACTTATTTGATCCCCTGGACACTGTTAGGGACACTGTTCCAAATGATCTTAAGTCATGAAAAAGATGTGACAATTGAATTAGGATAAATTATGACGACTGGTGGTCAAGAGAGATGAAGATATTTTCTAGCCACTAACATTGGATACTGAGTCAGTGCCCTACTGGTTGAATCCAAAACACTGTATACCATAAATGCATGAGAAGTTGGCTGATATGAGATCCTGTGCAGTACCTCTTGTCTTGGCTCTACCAAAGGTTATGCTGGTTTAAAAAAACTTTAAATTTGAAATGCATAATTCTAATAGAATAAAGGCATTAAAAATTTGACCGTATCCAATAAAACAAACATTGACATGAATGCAAAAGACCATACCAGAATTGTGAAGTTTATTTCTGTTACACTTCTTGGCCTTGGAATTTCCTCACTCGAAAAGATTCCTGCTTCTGGATAGATAAGGGGATTACCCACTTGATGACCAGAAGCATAATGAGGTGGATGACTGAATACAACTCCCAACCATAACTGTAACTAAGTATATTCATGTTAAGATGGACAGATCTTCCCTTGAACAGGTTGTACCATTTCTGAGTCCCGTCTTCTGGCATCTCTGTTTGATTTATTTTTGAAAACAGAATGAGTAATATATTTTGATGAATCAAATCATCGTTGTTCAATGAAAATTTGAATTCCCATGCTCCATTGAAATTTTGGTGGAATTTAAGCATTTATCACCTATATTCTAAATTGGCATTGTGAAAGAACCGTTCTGTGTCAGTACCTTTCATATGCTCTGTACTGTTTACTCACCTAGCTAAGTCATTCAAGGCAGTTGGTCCAATAGCGACCAGTTAATCCTTCCTCCTGTTCTGAACAATTTTTCTACCATTAGTATATTTTGCTGTTAATTCTGCATTTTCACCCAAGCAATAATTAACATTTCATTAGGGTTACCACTTTCAAATGCTAATGCCTATTGTTTATGCATAATGTAGAGCGAAAGCATTCTTATTAGCATCTTCCTTACCAGTCAAATCAATTCTGAAGATGCCATGAATTTTGTGCTTGCCACACAAAGATTGTTTTCTAAGCCACAAAATGTTAAAGTCTGCAACATGAAGAAGTTGTGTACTACCATGCCCCTCCCGAGTATTCAACATAGACCTGTTTGATTTTTTCAGCAATCTTTGCATCAGGAGATTTTACAGTAGTTGCCAATCTACAAGTTCCATAAAAAAGTATATTACACCACATAGAAATGTCTGAAATAGTGTATAGGTAGCATAAAGGGAAAACTCCTGCAAAAAGCGTAATCTAACAAGAAGCAAAATATTTACAACATATCAAAATATTAGTTGTCCATTTACCACTTTCAAGAAAACAGAAAACCAGTCCAAAAGAAAACCTAATTTGATCTCCTAACAATGTGAAACTTCAACTGAGTGTCTTAAGCTGGAATAATGTAAGGCCGATGCAAGCAATTGGCAAGGATAACCTACTTTTTCTCACACTCCTGCCCAAGATCATTATTTGGGCACAATAGATTGATTCTTCTCAGAAACTTTGAACTAAATGATCAATCATAACTGCCTTGCCCTTTGGAAAGATGATATCCGTGCGTGCACATCCATAGAAATTCCTTGTTAAGCAACACCTTCCCTCCATTAGTTTTAACTTTTAAGTTGCTCGGCTGTCATTAAACAAATTGTATTCATAGAATTTCTTGTTAAGCAACAGCACAATAAAAAACAGAGCTCAAACAAGCTCTCACTTAAACGAGTATTATTCAATGCAATGGACTTGACAAAATGAAAGGTGAATACCAGCTATTTCAAGAAGAGCGGGTATGAGAATCAGGTGCCATATACAAAGCCATGATTGTTCCAAAATCCAATCAAAATTTACTAAAATAATTGAGAATTTTGAATAAAAAACCTGTACACTGAAAGCATATAAACGTTCAACAGTAAGGAATAATATAGCCGGAGGCAAGAAAGAATGTATCCACTCGTCTGAAACAAACCTCTGGTTGAACTGTAGCGCTCCATGAAATAGATAAACATCCAAGACCAGAATCTTCAAAGTGTTCGAGAAATTTATCCAGCATCCTCAGACTAGTATAAAATACAATTGAATAATTTATCCTTTCCACTCAACTCATTGACCTGCAAAGAGTGATGTTGAACCAGTTTAGACATAAGCTGACTTTGATAACAGCAAAGATACGGGTCAGAACTAGCAATAATGTTCATCAAATGTTTGAAATTTCACCATAAGCTTATGTTAAATTTAAGCTTGCTCTTGTATATGGAAAGTTAGAAATCACTATGTCAATATCTAGCACTCACTATGTGGAATCAATATGGCAATTGAAAAACCAACGAAAAATCATAATTGAACATGTAGATTGAAATGATTTTTTCCAGAAATTTTCTTTTCCGGCTAATTGAGTTTGTACCTATGTAACTCTGAAAGCACCAACTTGACAGTCACAGAACTGATAATGATAGAATTATATAAATGAAATTGTTGTTCTTCTCTATTTTCAACGAGAGGAAACTGCATTTATTTAGGACCAAACCGTCCTCCACTTGGGAATGTTAGTGCCTGATCTAAATATCAGGCTGGATATTGCTGACTTCAATTGAAACCTGGGCAGAAGACACATGAAGATTAACTTCATCAGATTTGTACAAACTAGTTTTAAGCTATTGTACAAAATCATCAACATTATAAAAAAAAATTGTGAATTAAACTTACTCTTTCTCTGTTGGTGGTCTGGCAATCACCATTTATGGTGTCTTGAATATACACGTGTATAGGAGATGAAGATCAGAAAATATCTTACTTTGTATAGTACAATTTTTCTCTGAATTTTTGAGAAAGAGAATCAATAATATCATCCATAACTCTGAAGCATTTTGCACTCCAAGATTTGCTGAAACATAACACCCAAATTAGAATTGAAAACCCAAATGCATAGCCCATTCCCATTCCCACATTCCACCATATATCGTCCTCCAGCACTTTATTTTTTTCGTCATCATTGGGAGAAGCAAGATGATTTCCTGAGCATGAGACATTGATTTGTAGGCCACATAGATCTAAATTGTTGGAAAATGACGAGGAATCAAATGTCAACATTTGTCCTCCTTGTGGTATCATTCCTGATAGGTTATTATGAGACACATCAAAGTAGCTCAAATATGTGAGATATTGCAGCTCAATAGGAAACATCCCAGACAATTCATTTCTAGAAAGATCAAGTGATTGTAGTTGTACCATGCTTCCCAAGGATTTTGGAATCTCACCACTGAAATGATTTCTTGAAACATTGAGAATTATCAATCCGTTGAGGGATTCAATATTCCAAGGTATTTTACCTGATAAATTATTGTTTGACAGATCAAGGCACTTTACTAATCTCAAAATTCTTGAATACTTCATATCTTGTGCTTTGTTCTTAATGATTATGCTATCTATATAAATTGTACCAACATTCGTATAATTTAATTCAAGAGTTTCTGTGTTTTCTGTCTGATTTGCCATTGCACTCAAGTTCATAAAGCCACTTGGAATAATGCCTGAAAATTGATTGCTTGAAATATCCAATATTTGAAGATTTTGCAAATTTGATAATTTTGAGGGTAGTGTGCCAAAAAACTTGTTAGATTTTAGTATTAAGATGCGAAGACTTTTCAATCTTCCAATCCAACTAGAAATGTCCCCATTAATATTGTTATTCCTCAGATCTAGGATTTCCAAAGAACTGCAATTTGCAAGGGATGATGGTATGTTCCCTTTTAGCCCATTGAGACCTAGTTTCAATGTTTCTAAAGAAGTCATGTTCCCAAATATATTTGGAATTGTGCCCTTGAGATTATTGTTTTCTAGATCTAACATGGACAACTTAGAGCACTGGTCTAAACTCGAGGGAATCTTACCACTTAGCCAATTATTTGACAACTCTAAAAAGCGCAAATCATTTGACTCACAAATAGTATGTGGAATGGGTCCATCAAATAGATTCTCTGAAAGATCCAAGAAATGCACATTTTTTTGTAAAGAAAGGGGAATATTTCCTTGTAACTTATTATTATGCAAATCAATAATTAAGTCACCATAAGAATTGTGTTCAAATCCAAGCAGCTTGAAGGGTAAATTACCTACAAACTGGTTAGAAGAGAGGTTAAGATATCGAAGGGACATAGAATCCCACAACCAATTAGGAATATTTCCACTGAGAGAGTTTTGAGACAAATCTAGTGACTGTAAGAAGTATTGAGTTGAAATGAAATTTGGAAAATCCCCTTGTATATTACAAGAACCCAAATCTACGGCTTCGAGTTGAAAATTAGGAAGATAAGTGGCATTGAATTTTATAGTCAACATATTCCTTGAAAGATACAAAATTTGAATATTGGGGATTTTATCAATAAATGAAAGTGTGTAAGTTCCACTTAGTTGGTTGTTGCTAAGATCAAGTTGTGTGAGTTTGGTAAGGTTATCCAAGAAGGGGATTCTACCTTTCAAAGAGTTGGAACTAAAGTCAAGATATGAGAGCTTTGACAACTTACACAAAGATGTTGGGATGGTGCCACTCAAAGAGTTACCATAGAGGTAAAGTTCTGTGAGCTTTGACAACTTACCCAAAGATGTTGGGATGGTGCCACTCAAAGAGTTACCATAGAGGTGAAGTTTTGTGAGCTTTGACAGCTTACCCAAAGATGTTGGGATGGTGCCATTCAAATAATTATAATACAGATCAAGATATGCGAGGTTTGACAACTTACCGAAAGATGTTGGGATGATGCCATTCAAATAATTATTATACAGATCAAGATATATTAAACTGGACATGCTACCAATCTCTCTTGGAATCTGGCCACTAAAGTTAGAGTTGTGAAAATTCAAATACCTCAATTTTCTGAGCTTGTGAAACTGTGAAGGGATGGCAAGAGGTGGGAAGAAGGCATTCTCACTGAGGTCCAAGTGCTCAAGATGCTGCAGTTGGAATAGTCCCCCACGAAGTTCACTCCACAACATGAAAGGCCAACAGGAATGGACATCAGCAATCCACGAGGCATTGAGGGACTGAGGACTGAGATCCAAGGAGAGGACATGGGCAGTGATTGGGTGACAGGTGACTCCTTCCCACGCGCAGCAGTTAAATCCCTTCCACGATTGCAGCGTATAACAAGAAGAAGTGAAGTTGAGGCCCTCTTTAAAATCTAACAGGGAATTTCTTTCATCCGCATAACATGCGAAAGAGCAGGGCATCACTACTACTAATAACAACAAGACCCACATCATCATCATCTTCTTAATGTAGTTGGAAAACTTGTATATTTTAGAAAACTTGTCGAAAATTGAATGTACTTATGGCGTTTCACTGAAGTTAAAGCAAATTTCCACGCTTGTTCAAAGTCTATTGGAAAGATGACTTCCTACCGTCGGTTTTACGGCTTTCCTAGTTTTTCTTCCCGTAAAAAATTCAATACAAGTTTTTGTATTGACTCGTTCAATGATTTTACTGGTGAGGAAATATTGGCAAATCAGTGGGCTTGTTAACTGTTTATTACAGGGCAGTATGTCATCTCAGTGTTTGTTTGCTTTGTCAGTTTTTCTTACCATGTGATTTTACTCGGTTTCTCAAATTACAAATTCAAAACAAGTTAGAATATTCTTCTTACCATTCAGTTTCAATAATTTTATGATCGTAGTCAAATCAAATCACTAGCAATTTTCTAGAAATTTCTGGTTAAAAAGTTGTTTTATTTAATTCTAAATTATGCAAATTACTTCTTTCTAAAAAATATTATGAGAAAATTAAAAGTATTTTAGTTGTCATATTGTGTGAAAGTTGTGTATAAGGTTAGGGAATTATATTATTTTAATAAGGGTTGTATAGCAATTAGTTTTTTTAATTGATTTTTTTTCTAATGTAGAAGGTGTTTTTAATTATTTGTTTATGTCATTATAATATATTTGAAAATTTGTCTTGTGAAAGGATATAAGGATGATGTCTTTTTATATTTGACTTAAACACACAATTTAAATGTTTTGACACAAAATATTATGAACAATGATCAATTAAAATGTGATTGGCTTGAGCTCAAAAATAAATTTAAATTGTGAACAAGAGGGTCAAATATGTGCCACAAAAAAGACATGGATGATTTTTTGTGCTTGCAAATTCAACACAATAATGTGAACTAATAGTATGAAAGTTGGAGAATGTATGAGGATAGGCTACATTCAATTTTTGAGATTTAATTTGAGAACTTGAGTCAAAGGGGATTCCAAATTAATCAAAATGCACTTTTCACCATTACATGTTGTGCTCACCTTAGTGTGCATGTGAATCTACATGAACAAGCATACCAAAGTAAAAAAGTAAAATGGAAAAATGGAGCCATGATTTAAATTTCATCCATTTCATGCATTTTTATTGAGTTCATCCATTTCATGCATGCATTGTGAAATGGAGCCATGATTTAAATTTCATCCATTTCATGCATAAATTATGAAATGGAGCCATGATTTAAATTTCATCCATTTCATGCATTTTTATTGAGTTCATCCATTTCATGCATTTTTATTGATTTCATCCATTTCATGCATGCAAAAGAAATGGAGCCTTATTGAGTTCATTCATCCATTTCATGCATGCACTATTTTATTAAGTATCTATTTAATAGCAATATGTTCCCTTAAGAGTAACTTATCGCTTAACTATTCAATTTCCTTCAATCTGGGTAGCTCAATTTCTAGTTTTGTTCTAGACAACCTTTGCAATGCTCAATTAGTTTATTTATTTTCTTGATCCAATCCAATGATCCTTCTTGTCCTTTAGTAGATCTAATTGTTTCTTCTCCCTTTTCAACCACAAATTTTATCCATTCTTCAATTGTGGTACTTACATGTTTCATCCTATAGAGTGAAGAAACTTCATCTTGAGAGAGAAGCACCGGGCTTGTTGGGATTTGACCCACTCATAGTATTGGACCTACAATTTGCTTAATGTAATTATGAATTTCAAGGACATGTCCTTTTATCTCTTGATTCTTCTTCTTATCCTTCTCCATCCTTGCTACAACAACATCCACATTTTCCTTAAGCTCAAAAATCTCCTTCTCTCTAGTGGAATACACCAAATGAATAGTAGCATTCTAGTAGTCGATAGTCTAGTCATATCACTTTGATCTTTAGCTACAATTGGTATGGAATTTTGAGCAATTCCAGACCCAGTTGTATCCTTTGTGATGGGAGATAAGACCCTAGTCTTTCTTCTAGGTTTTGGCATGTGTCAATTTGTTGCATTAGACTCTTTAGGTCCAAAGGAACAACTTACATTTTTTCTATTCTTTTGATTTTGTTAGTCATCCATGCAAGATTACTGGGTTCCAATTTACTATTTGGTTGTTGTTGTCTCTAGAGAGATTTCATATGTTCTTTCCTTTTTTCAATAAACATGTTTTCCATTTGTTGACCTATAGATTGTTTAATGTGAACATCTATATCAATTTCCTTATTGGTTTCCTTTGGAGCTTGTTCCATAAGTACTTCCTTAATTTTTCCATCAATTATTTTCCACCAAATCCTATGTTAGAATTGTGTGATATTTAATTGGAATCATAGGGATATGATTAATTGACATTAAAGGGACCTACTCTCTTCACACCCCAACTAGATTCAAAGGATTTAATAAGTGTATCCAAAGCCTACACACCATAGCCATAGGTTGGATAGTGTACTTGCAGGTGGCATTAAGAAAGTAGATATTTCATAGGCATACAAGGTCTACAAGAATGTTAGAGGGAGAAAGTATAATACATATGCACTCTTTTGTTGAAGAGTAAAACATACTTATGCCTCTCTTTTATGACTCAGTTTTTTTTATTGTAAGGGTTTCTCTATGTACATATGATATTATGTGTTTATTTATCATTGTTTTTCTTATTTCTATTTTAGTCCATATAAATCTATTATTGAGTAATCAAATGCTACGTTGATAAAAAATTGATCACATAATTTTGAAGGGATAACACTTGTAGTGGTTTACCTTGTTTTCCCTAGGCCCTTTCTCACACCTTCACATTACTCAGAAAACATTACCCCATATTTTTTATAATCTTTTAAATTCTTCTATCTACAATCACCTATACTTCCCTTCATTTATCCAACTACACAAAATACTATAATATATCCTCCTATTACTATTGTTCCTCATGATATCACATCTTGTGAAACTCTTAATTGTATATTTTATAACAATTAAATAACCCAAACACCAACTAATGAGCTTGTGATGAGTGTTTACTATCTTATACCATGCAATCAACTATTATTCCACACACTATTGAAGTGCCAATATTTCTTGGTATGTTATGTTTTGTTCTATTGTTTTCTTCTTTTCCATGTGTACTTCTTCCTTATGATGTGTTTGTCATCATGTATTCTTCTTCTTTGTGTTATTTTCCTACCTGTATTCCTTTTGTCTCTATGTCTATAAAAAAATTGAGGAAAATCCAAAGCAATACTAATTCCCATTCCTTTTCATGTTGACCAAGTTTGTCCCTTCTCATCTATGCCTGCATGGTGTTCTATTAGGATGCTTACAAAAAATTTCTCTTTCCCCTATGATGTAACCTATCCTCTTCATTTTTATTGTCTCAACTTCTTTCATATTCTCGCCATTATCCATTTTTCTACTCTTTGATAATTTTCTTTTTTTCTTTCCTTGTTTCATGCTCCAGTGCATATAATATTATTTTATTAGTAGGTTCTTTAGCATGCCATATTTCACTTATGCAATAATGGAAAATAAGACCTTTCCAAAAACTATCCCATCATATACACTTAATTTTTCACCAACTTATACCCTTCATGCTTTACCCCTTATCATACACGTACATTACAATTTTGACCTAATTGAATAACCACTCACACCACCTCTTTCTATTATGATTTTGTAGTTATTTTTCATATTTTATTTTGTATATATGATCCCTTCCCAAATTCAGCTTTTATTTTTACAAATACCCTTATCCTTTTATCCATGCTACATCTGATGAACAAACTTAGGAACATGAATGATTTATCTACCCTCTATATTCCTAATATCTAAAATTAGTCACAAATATATAACTTAATTAGTGGATATATCCCCCCTCCTTTCCTCATCTAGACATAAGTACCATGAAGCATGTAGACATTTGTATCTACTACTAAATCAAGGGGTGTGTGTTCTTGTGTTATGTACACTTCATCCTACATTTTCAATTATGTACTTCTATTTATTTTGCGAAAAATCAACTCAAATAATGGATGTAAATTTACATGTTACTCCTTTAACTCCATTTAATTACCCCCAATGGGAAACAAAGGTTCAACTCATAATAAAGAACAAGGCCTTATATAGAGTGACAATGGTAATTGAAAAAGAACCATTTGATGAGAGTGATAAAGTTAAGTGGCTCAATAAATGTTATCAATATTTTGGATTCTTGTGTCTAACTGTGTCTCTAGAACTTCTCCATGTTAAAACTTTAGATACACCTAATGAATTTTGGATATCTTTATAAAAACTCTTTGGGAAGCAAGCTGAAATGAGAAGTCATGAATCAGAGAATGAGCTCATTAGTTTCAACCCCAATTATTTTGATACCTTAGGATACTTCTTCATGAAATTTAAATTAGTAAGGTTGTAGCTTAAGGAATGTGGAATAGAGAAAAAATGACTAGTTAATTCATTTTATTCTATTCAAGCTAGGTCCTAAAAACTCGGTTTTTGTTTTCACCTTCTAATCCACCAAGAGTATTATGGTTGTCACTTGGAAAATTCCCTCCTTAATTGACTTTATTGCTAATCTAACTAGGGAGAAAGATAAGTTAATTTATATGGTAACATTAAAGTCTACAAAACTCAAGACCTTATTGTTGGGAATGAGAAACAAAAGGCTTCAAACCAAGGGAAGAAGAAGTCACAAAAAATGGAAAAGGATATTAAGGAGACTATGAAAGAAAAAACTGAGTCCTTCAAGCCTAATATTGAAAGCTCTTCAAATCAAGGGAAACCTAAAAATAAAGAGTTAAGTATGCTTACTATAAAAATACTGAACATGATGAACAAAAGTGTATGAAGAAAAATATTGAATATCTTTATCATCTTCTCCAAAATAAAAATATAGGGGTCCTTGAGTCCATCAAGTCATCCTCATTAAACCAAGAATCAACTAAGGCTAAGGATATAGAAAAATATAAGGGAAAAGATCTAGTTTCTACATCTTTCACACCATCTCCATCTTGAATTATTGACTCCAGTGCTCCATATCATGTGGGTTCACAACAAGTTGAATTATCTTCCTAAGATCCTTCTAGGATGTCCACTGTCACCTTGGTTGATGATACACCAACTTCATTTATAGGGAGAGGGTCTATTGAAGTTGAAGGAGGAACATTTACAAATTTTCTAAGTGTACCTTCACTTTTAGCTAATCTCCTATCAGTGTATCATATTACTCACATAGGGAAAGGCACGATAATATTTTTTTCTCTAGATATCAAGTTGAGATCAAAGAATTGGACAACAATGATTTAGTAGTTGCAAGAAGGGAATATCACCATTCTAGGTTATATACCTTCTCACTTTTTTCTTCTAATATTTCTCCCACAACCTTGCTTACTCATTCAAATGAGATTAGAAAATTATGGCATGAATGGTTTGGCCACCTTAACGACTATTATCTTGAGAAACTTAGTTAGCAAGTTATGGTCATAGGATTACCAAGAGTCGCATTCTCTAAGGGTCTTTTTGAGGGTTGTACCCTTGTTAAGAATCCTAAAGAAAAATTAACAAAGGTAAATCTTAGAGGACAACACAATATTTGGAGCTACTTCAAAGTGATGTATCAGGGGCATTTCCCCATCCATCCTTTACTAAGGCAAGATATGTTATCACCTTCATAGATGCTTTTTTAGATATACACGGGTCTACTTTCTTACACATAAATATAAATTATGTAACAAGTTTTCATATTTCAAGGTACTAGTTGAGAAACAATCAAGGAATATCATCAAAATTCTTTGAATTGATAATGGAGGGAATATTTCAACATCAATTTTGAATAGTTTTACATGATTGAGGGGATATACATGCAACAAATAGTTCCTTATACTCATCAGCAAAAATTTGTGGCAAAAGATAAGAATAGTTCCTTGAAAGAGATGACTAATTGTATAATACACTCCAAAGGTCTTACACCATAGTACTAGGTAGAATCAATCAATTGTGCTTGTTATATACAGAATAGAGTTCCTCACAAATATTTGAAAGGTATCACTCTCTCAAAGCTTGTATAGGAAGAAAACCATCTGTTGAACACTTTAGGATCTTTGGATATCCAACTATGACATGAATAGCTTAGAAACATTGCAAGGCTATGGATCCTCAATCCAAACCTTACATATTTGTAGGTTTTCTATATGGGATAAAAGGATATTGACTTCTCCACTCAACCACACATGATTTGTTAATTTAGAGAAGTGTGAAGTTTTAGGAAATTTCAATTGATTTTAGACTTGACATTTCTCCTTTTATTAGGGTGATCCCACAAAATTGCTTTACGATTCTGTTGAGGAAGCAAAATTTCAAAAAATTCCCCCATGAAGAAAATTTTGGGTTTTGGGGGGTTCAAATGAACTTAGGGTATGAATGAACCCAAATAGGGTTCGCTCGAACCCCCCTTCGAGCGAACCCCCTTGACCTTTCAAACGAATGGGGGTTCACTCAAAGGGGGGTTCGAGCAAAAAATGAGGGACACATCATTTAATAGGGTTCAATCGAAGGGGGGTTTGAGCGAACCCCCCCTTTTCCCCCCTTCTCCCCCTCTTGCACCAAAATTCTGCAAATTTTTTCCCTTCGAAGCTTAGGTTGAGGATGAAAATGGAGGAGACTTCACAGACCCAACTGGATGATGGTAGTCCTTAGAATGAGCTATCCATCAAATATAATTTTAATATGTTTTGGTTTTATTATGTATTTTATTTTTTTGATTAAACATAGGTTTTTCATTGAAAATCAAGCTCTTTGTTTTGCACATGTGGAAAAATAGAAAACTATCAAAAAATTTTGAAAAATATCAGTGCACTAGATATTGATGTCCTTGATTCAACAAAAAAAAAATTGAATTTCGATACATACAGTGAATCATGTCTAAATTTTAAAAGGTTTGACTTTGAAACTTAATTAAGAAAAACATATTCAATGAAATGTTGTGAAACCAATTCCATGCACTAGATATCATAGTTACAAATCTAAGTTAAAAAAAAAAAAGAATTTTATCCTTCATAGAAAAAAAGTTATGTGTTAGCCAATGATCTCACTCTTTAAAAATGATGTTTATTGTTAAAAACTAGTTTTTGAAGGAGATGGAAAAAGAAGTGCAATCTGATTCAAATTTTTTTGAAAAAATATATTCAGAATCTACAGACAAAATGTCACAAATCACTAGTTTGCATCATCTTCAAATTCCTCATGGTTTAGCCGGTATAGGTGCCTGAAAGTGAATATTTAGTTAAAAAAAATCAATTCAACGTCTAGTTTGGCCAAAAATTGTAAACCAGTATTGTGGGATCACCCATTAAGGACTCACTTGGTTTTGATGGTTCTTCTAATGACTCTAATAATCAACAATAGGTTATTGAGGAAAATATTTATTCTTCTTTTGATAGTGAGGATAGTGATGTGGAGCCATATTCATCTAATTCATCACATGGGGTGGAGTATGATGTTTTAGCACATTTAAATCACCCACTTCTCACCCTCTTTGGGTTAGAAAAACACTTGATAGTGCAAGAACTTGGGTAGGGAATCTAGTAGATGGTGGATGTACATGGTTAGATTATTAGAATGGATCACATGTTTTCTTATCCTCTACCTCCAATTTATAGACATTTTGAGAGGCATTAGGCATACTTAAGGGGGATAGCACTACACAAGAGGAATATGATTCCTTACTCAAAAAGTACACTTGGGATTTGACTTCACTTCCTAAATGAAGAAATATGGTTCAATGTACGTGGGTCTATCAGACCAAGTTTGTAGCAGATGGGTTAGTTGATAAGTATAAGGCACAATTGGTTGCCAAGGGTTTTTTGTAAGTAGTTGGGCTTGACTACAATGAAACCTTTGCACTTGTGGCCAAGATGACTTCTATTTGACTCACATTGTTTATTTTTGTTGCATATGGTTGTGATGTGCATTACATGAATGTGAAGAGATTTTTTCTTCATAGTGACCTTGAGGAGGAGATCTACATGGAGTGATCATTAGGGTTTGTTCAAGATTCATCCTTAGTATGTAGACTTAGAAAATTCATGTATGGCCTCAAACAAGCCCCTAGGGCTTGGTACACCAATGTATCTTCTTTTCTTATAAGTTCTAATTTTACTTGGTGTCATTCAACTCATAATATATACTTCATGTGAAAGGATGATTCATTATTTATATTGGTAATTTATGTTGATGATTTACTAATAACTGGGATTTCTTCATCTCCTATTGCATTTATGGAGTCAAATCTTCAAAACAGGTTTGAGATGATTGAGTTGGGCTTATTGCATTACTTCTTTGACATTGAGATTTCACAATTCAACAGGGATCACTTGTGCTCAACCCAAGTACACCATTTATCTTCTTTCTCAATTTCACATGGTTGATTGCAATCCATTTCTGATTCCTTTTCTCTTTTGGGTCAAGATTGAGGTTGATAGTACTACACCATTGGTTGATGCTACCTTGTATTTCCAGCTTGTTGTAGTCTCATTTAATACCAAGCCTACCATTTCATATGTTGTCAGCATGGATTTAAGATTTATGTAGGAGCCTTATGATCTAGATTGGAAATCAACTAAGAGGATCCTCCACTATCTTCAAGGCACCATTAGATTTGGAATTCATTAGAGAGTTGGTGTAGAGGTTGATTTGGTTGGCTATACAAATTCAAATTGGGATGGTGATTCTCAGAATCACAAGTCCACTTCAGGTTATGGCTTCTCACTTGGTTTTGGTCCTATTAGTTGGTCTAGAAAAAAGAAACATGTTATTTATTTATCATCCATCAAGGTTGAGTATCGAGGAGAACTGTCAATGTAGCCATTGTGGCTATTTGGCTTCAAGATATTCTCATTGAGTTTGGTATTTCCTTTAGACATCCCACATTCATTTGTTACAATCAAAGTACTATCTAAATATGCAGGAATCTAGTCCAACATCAATAGACAAACCACATTTAGATTCATATGCATTTCATTTTAGAGCACATTCATGGTCAAATCATTGACTTAGTCTTTTGCTAGTCTTTAGAGCAAGTTGTTGCCACCTTCACCAAATATTTCATTGAGAGAAATTGCATTCATCTATAATCTCTTTTTGGGGTGTGGTCCACTTCATCAATAGCATCATCCTTGGGGGGCAAGTCTAGTCCTCTTCATTTACTCTCATTTGGGTGATTTTTTCCCATAGGGCTTTCTCCTCTTCTTTATTCTATGCATTTTACTTGGGCACTTTATTAGGCCTTATTTTTGGGACCCAATATTGTGTCCCCATATAAGTAGTGCTTAAGGGGGGTGTTGATGTAAAATTAATTTTTATATTTATTTATGTAATTTATTTTAATTTGCAGGTTAACCACTTGCTTAGGTGGTGAGTTGGTAGTTAGAGAGGTAGTTATCTCTCAATTTGTTATAAATTTTGAACAAAACTTTCCCTCCATTTTTTGGAATTCAGATTGCTCAAAAATCCTTTATATACATATTATTTGATGAATACAATCAATCAATTCATCCCATAATCTCTTCTATTTGGTTGTTTCAATATTTGTATTTTGCTCAATTTTCCTGGCTCCATTTTTACATATATAATATGACTAGACTATTGAATGGTGGATCCAACCTAAGCTACATAAATTGCATCCAAAGAATATAAGGTTAAGAGAAACTTAAAATTCAAATTAAAGAAACTCAAATTCTAAGTAAAATAAAAAAAACACTCTTCTAAACTTGGTACGTCCTACTTCTTATCCATCCCTTTTATTTGAATATGTTTCATACATCATTCTAGGATTACTATTGAGCTAGGATGCCTTTTAATACCTTTCTTAAAGTATCCATGGCCTAGGTATGAGAATCTATATGAGCATACCCTTTCCAGCTTCTCCATTTATCAATTCTTACATAAATCCATTTTCCTATAATTCCTCGAAATCTAAGCTCCACACAATAAAATCTTAAAAAGAATCATAAAAAAACTCTCACATAACTTATAATACTTTGTACACCTTACAATATTATTCATCTTTCTCATTTGACATGACAAGTTCTATACGAAATATGAAAGTAAGTAAACCTATACTTTTCCTTGATGCATAAGCCTACAACCATACTATTTGAACCCATTGATTTGGTTGTTATCTTAACTATACACTTTAGGACTTGTCACTTTTTCCTTTTTATTTTCCAATTTCATTTCTCTTTTTCCTTTTGGTATTTTATTTTCAATCCCTCACAATTGATTATATTTTTTCATCTCCAAGGAGCGTGGGTTAGATAGTCCCCTTCTTCATCACTATTTTCCTCTTTTATTATTAAAATGTTTGGCAACTCTTCCCTTTCTCCTTTTCCCCTTAACCATTATCATTAAAGTGACTATCTCTCTTTCTTGACATTTCCTTCAGCAATTGCATTAATGGAGCATATACCCACATCACTTTCTCTCATTCCATAATATATTTTTATCCTTTACCCTTAACATCGATGATGACTAGCCTAGTTCTATCACTTCGGGCCTAGCCTAGTCTTTTATCCAATTAAGTGATCATATTATAACTATTATTGACAACATTATTTTCTAATTTCCTTGTTTGGGTGGCAATAATTAATATCTAAGGTGGTATCTACCAAGTAGCCAATACTTTGGATGGCAACATATAGCCAAGGTGCTAACTACTAAATAATTAAGAGTGATAAAATCAAAACCATTTTTTAAATATTTATTGTGTAGAAACCACCAAATAACCAAAGTGATAACTTGAAAGATGTTATTTATATGGTTCCTTTATTTTCATTAGCACCTTTATCATTGCTCTAACTTCACCTCTTTCATGGGTAGAATCTACTTTACAACCCTTTTCATCATTATCTCATTTCCAATACCTACTTCTAGTTATCCTTTACCTTTAGCCAAGGTCCTCCTCATATTTCTAATTTTAGTTAATGACGTGCTTTCTATCCTTATTTCTATGGAGTGGATACTTATATCTCTACCCCAAAGAAAATAGTTAATTTTTGTGTGGCTCCTTTAACTATTCCACTAGCATATTATGGCAAGACATATTAGAGATGTGCTGCATTTTATATTTGCATTTAATGTGTGTGTTTCCCTTTGTATGTGTTATGTGTTTACTATTATTATTGTATATTGACTACTATCTCTATAGATTCTTTTGCAAGGATAGGTACATGCACAAGTGTGAAGATCAATTTCAAGTTGAAGACTAGTATATCTCCTTTGGTATAACTTATCCTTCATATTTAATCATTTGTTGTACTCTAATTTAGCAAAATTCTTCCATAGTGAGTCATAAGTCTAATAAAGTGAGGGTAAAATCTAATATCAAAATTTGTGTACTTTATAATTTCCTTTAATATGTTTTTCACACACTTGAGCAATCTTGTGTATGTGTGTTTTGACCTCTCTTTTTTACCTTACTCATCACTTTACCTATCCTTGTCCTAGCTTTCCTATGTCACCTTGTCGACTTTTATGTGTTTGCCCTTTTGATTCTTTTTTGTTTCATTCTTGGTTTTTTTCCCTTCTTCCCTCTCCCCTCTTTCCTTACCACCTTTTTTTATAATTTTAATCAAATTATTTAATGGGATCCATGCCTTAAACATGTTCAACGACTAAATTGTAGCTCCTAAAATCTAACTTTTCAAACCTCTTTGTTTATCCTAGGAAATTGAGCTTCCTCAAGCCTTGTTATAATGTAAGATTAAGGTGGCATCCACATCCTTTAATCATGCTCAATTTTTCACAACAAAACCATTTAATCACATGACAAACAAGCAAACTAATTTTATGCTTAAATTTCAAAAAATTATAAAACAAACCTTCCAATCTCAATTTTATAATTGAAACAACAAAATTTTATCTTGAGAGTGATTCTTGAGCAACAATTTTCAAAGAAATGAACTATTGTTAGTGGTTAAGAACATTTATAAATGATTTAACTTCCATTTCATGTCTTGGAGAAGCTTTTTGAAGCACCATAGTAACCTCTATAGCTCAATCATTAATTATGATATACTCTTTATTTATTTTTATATTAAATATTTTACGTTTATTATTATCATTATTTGATTTTTACTACATTTTATCTTTTAATTTACATACACCCACTTCTTATCCATCATTTATTCTTTTCCATCCATTTCCATCAATCCCATATCTATTTTTCCATTATTTTCCTTTCTCCATCCTCTCCTATTCATTGCAAATCTAGGTCATATTAATTTGCATTTTCCATCCTTGATCCCAATTGCACATTAGTGTTTTCATATTTGTATCTTTATGTCTCTATTTATGTTTTGTGTGATTTGTAATGTATTTGAGTCAATTTGACACTTGTTTTCTAATTTACTCCATGTTTTATTCATCTTTGTGCAAGGAGTCCATGCTAAGTTTTTATTAGGGAAAATTCTAAGCATACCTACAAATTTTGAAGGCATGTGACCTCAAGGACTTCATCTCAACTCTAGACTTCCCTTACTGGGCACACTTATTATAGAAGGCAAGGTACCAAGCTAAAAAAAGAAATGATAAAATTCAGTCTGATGTCTTTATAGATAATATTCAACCCACACTTCCCTCATGAAAACTGAATATCGCTTCTGCCTCACCACCATTATAAATTTCAATGTACACACCACACGTAGTACAAAGAAGCATGAACTTAAAAATTTGGGAATGAAAAATATAAGTGAAATTTTAAGAAAAGTTCTCTTGTTTTTTGTTTTTTCCCATTCTATTTTAAGGACGGCTCTGCTTTTTTGTTTTTGAACTTAAGCGAAAGAATCAGCCTCCTCATTTAATGCATTTATTGTTAGGGGAGAGGACGAGTGTTTTGTCTACTCGTGAAACATGGGTCATTGAGTTTGAACCATAATACTACACAGTTGAAACCTGATAGTAATATCACAATTTGACACCCCGTGGAAAATACCTCTTACTTATTAGTTTAATTTTTTATTTTTTTTTAAATCATTATAGATGGTTATTTCTAATGATTCTTAATTTTTTATAATAATATATTGGATAAATGTATTGTTTAAATTTAATTTTTAAGTATATATTTCAAATATGATGTCACATCAGTCTACTTTCATTTAAGTGTTATAAAATACAAATAATACAAAATATTTTCTTAGTACGTCTATTTTTTTTTATGAATAGGCAGCTATCTATATTAAATGAAGATAAAGATACATATTCACAAAAAAATATGGGTGGTAAAAAGGCACACCCCGAGAGTCATATGGGCAGTGCCCAAAATAACCAAAAGATCACATGGGCCGAAGTACGCCTATTTTACATCACATGATTTATTACTTTTGGATGTGATTTCTTCTAATGAGTTCATTTCATTTAATTATTAATAATAATTCACTAAGAAATTTGAAGTCATGCAACTAATAATGCTATAGTATTAAAATACATTATTTTTTAATATCGCAATGCACTCACAACTATTGGTCCCCATTCAACTATTAGATCTTCACCCCTAGTGAAAAAGTCACGTCTTACCTACTTTAAGGAGCTAAAAGTCCATCTACAAGTAAAACTTATTAAGTTGAAGTTTAGGTGTCGGTTTATTTTGTGTTGGTGTAATGTTTATTTTCATTTACTTAGCTTGTTGTTTACCCATGAAACTTAGTGCCACCCTCTTGGCTCAAGGGTTGACTAGAGTATTGTTGGCCCCATGGTTGTCGTTGCACCAAAAGGTTGACTTGTTAATGCCTGATACAACCACCAGAGTTAACAGATTGATGGGAGGTGGTTAGTCCATGTCAGGAATCCCGAGGGGAGTGCTAACCAGCTGCTAGTTCAAGTATAAAGATTTGATTATTCTAAAAAGAAAGAGTGTTGAAATTCTTCCTTACTTGGAGCCTTTGTGGTTGGAGTTTCACTTAAGTTGTCAGCTAGCTTTGGAGCATCATTTCATGTGGAGGAAGAAATTCAGAACTTGGGAGTGGAAGATGTTGGAATATGGTGTTAAACACCATTGCATAATTTGATTTATTATATTGTAATTAAACAATTATTTAGGTGTGATGCACCTAGGTGGTGTGGTTAATCACACTAAGTAATTATTTGAGGAACACTTTATGTTGTATTGTAACATTGTATTATTATTTAATGTGTGGGAGACATGATAATAATTTAATATTGGGGAAATATTAAATAAAGTGAAAAATTAGTACCCAATATTAAATAAGGGATTAGTGGTTTTGTGTTCACATGGTTTTGTGGTACATGGTTTTATCTTACCACTTGGTTGTATTTGTGTGAGCTTGATTCTATATAAGCAAGCACATGTTCAGTGGTTAAGGTTGGTTGGGTGAGTGAGCTATCATTATTGAGTCATTTAGAGGAGTGCATATGTGAAGCATGACATGAGATGTGTGGATTCATGCTCAGACACATGAGGATGCATTGAGAGGCTTGATGCTTTAGAGGTTTTCATTGTAACTCTTGTATTGTTTTATTGTTGAGTAATATGATGGAGTATGGATGCTTTTGGAGGCTAGTTTTTTCCCTCTTGAGGGTTTTCCCAGGGTATATCTTGTGTTATCTTGTGACTTGTCGTATTTGATCTATACATTATGGTTACTTGCATGCATGTTTATCTCTCATGGGGTTATGTAGGAAATGGATTAAGAACGTGGATTGAATGCATTATTTCCTAACAAGTAGTATTAGAGCTTTGATGGTTGATAGGTTTTTGTTATCAACCTGGTTTGAGAGTTTTTTGCAAAGTTGAAGCCATGGCTATTATGTTAGATTTGAGGCATTACAAGATATGAAACACATATTGTAGGTGTTTTTTTATAGATTTGGGCTTTTAGGTTGTCAAGATTTGTTTGGTTTATTGTAAATTTGAAGTTTTCAAAATTTGGGTCAAAGAGGGTTTCTAGGTTTGAGTTTTCATGAGGGTTTTGTAGAGGGAATTTTATGGATGATCTCCTGAGATAAAAAAAACCTCACCATTGGATCCAGGAGGCCTAAGACATAAAAATGACATAAAATTTGCCCTATTTTGGAGAAGTTGAACAAAATGCAAAAAAAAAATTAGTCAAAAGGCCTATTTGATCATACAACCCTTTGGCAGAAAAATAAAATATTAAAAAAAAAAATTGCACAAAATTATTTTCAACCTGCAAAATAAAATAAAAAAATTATTATTAAAAGTCATTATTGAACATTTTTTAAATAAATTATTTTAAAAAATAAAATTAATAATCCATGGGGGGTTCGCAAACCCCCCGACTACCTGCCAAAACTGATAGGTATGCCCTGCTAGTCCTCAGATTGGTAGGTTGTGCCTACTAGTGCACAACACCAATGTGCCTCAACTCCGGCCAATGGTTACTGCCAGGAGGTCGGCCCCACCCACCATGTGGGTAAAAACAAAAAATTATCTGCCAATTTTTTTTAATTATTTTTTTTTTAAACTGCTCCTTTTATTTTTAAAATGAAATTCAAATAATTTTCAATTCCATCGTATGAATTAAAACTGCTAGAACTTCAAGCAACATTTAACCAAATTTCATATGGGCATCGGTTCCGCAGGAGGGTGCAATGGATTTTTTTTAATTGAAAATTAAATGAAATTTAAACTTGGTTTGAAATCCACCATCAATCGACGGGCTACCGATGGGCCACCCAAGTGCCACCAAAGCTTCACCTCAGTTTGCTCTACATGGCCAAATAGGATTTTTTTTTCAAACTTGCATAACTTTGGCCCATGATATTGGATTTTTGACTTCTTATACTCATTGAATAGCTGGTTCTAAGCACTACGCAGTGGTACAGGTTTAGTTTCCTAATTTTTTCCATTTTGATTAGCTTTTTGAGCCTGAAATCCAAATATTCACTATTTCACGGTTTGGTCATAACTTTTGCATACAAAATCAGATTTTTGATTTTGAATAAGTGTTGTAGAGCATGGATAGTGTACTACATAGTGGATTAGGTAGATTTTTAGTTTGTGGTTCAAGATGAGTTTGGTACTTGTTTGATCACTTATAGGAGCTTGATATTTGAGGTGTGATTGTGTGATCATCTGGATGAGTCAAGAGGTAAAACCTTGAGGGAGTACATATTTTTATATGATATTTATGATGGTATAGTTGATTATCATTTTGGTCCTTCCTGGTACAGGTTTACAAGTGTTTTTCAGAGTTGGACTTTGATGGTGACAGGTACACATGTTGTCTTCAGTTTTGAGGATGTGGTTTGATATGAGTGGAGACTTGGAGTCTTGTATGGGTGATAGAAGAGTGTAGGTACATTGACGGCTATGGTTATGGTGTCATGGGTATGCAGGTACATTTATGCATTGGCATGGCATGATCATGTATGTGGTGGTTTGGTGGTGATTTTGTTTGATATTAGGAGGTTGTTCTTATCTCCTTGATGCTTATTTGGTTCCTTGACTATGGTTACTCATTTGTGGACATGTTTGGAAAATCATATTTTTGGTTGCTTTGATGTTTGAGTCTTGATGTTTGCAGGATTATCTTCTTTGATATCTCAGTTTGTAGGTTACTAATGTGATGATGAGTTTGCATATTTCAGTGGTTGGATCTACAAGTTATTTGATTGGTAGGTGTGAATAGCTTATTGATTGTAGTAGGATGACTCAGATGTGGATTGCCTATATCCATTAGGTTTGATTCATTGTTGTTTTAGATTTCATTAGTTTCGAAGATGGAGAAAAAGGTACTCGGCGTTTCATTATTTTCATGCATGTTTATCTCTCATGGGGTTATATAGGAAATGGATTAAGAATGTGGGTTGAATGCATTATTTCCTAATAGAAGAAACCTACAATGTTGTGTAGTGACTCTTTATTTTTCATTGTAATATTATAATCAGATAGAGAAGAACTTGATATAAAATGTTGAAAAATATTCTATTTGGGTTCTAAAGAAATTTTTATTTGTCATTTCAAACAATTTTTATATCATTATTGAGTTTATTTTTAATATTCTCACACATGTGTGAACACAATTCACACAAATAAAAGTGGGAGTGGTCACATTCATTTCACAAAATGGATTGGGAGAATAATTGCAAGAAGAAAGGTGTATGTCTTTCACCTTTCCTTCATGAAAGGCATTTTTATGCCTTCCTTCAAGGTCTTAAAATTGTACTATTTAGACCCTTGAAAATATTCAAAAAGATTCCATATTCAATTTTATACAAGGGAGGGGGCCATTAGGGGTCCCTCAAACATATATCCGACCTTAAAAATATTTATACACAAATTCTAAGACAAAATCATAAGGGTTGTGTAGGACTAAACAATGTGAAGGTCCTAACCCCACGTGTTAGGTTTGAATGAATCTTTGAGTTAACACAAAGAGATCCCTTCTAATCTATCATCAAGGAGACACGAGGCTTAAAACTTTGGCATCCTATCGATTCCTACTCAACAAACTTATGTCTTCATACTCAAGAAAATGTCAAATATATCCAAGGTCATGATTAAAAAAACTAAATTAGATAATCATTAATCAAATATCATGTAAATATGGAATTTATATAAACATTCCTATATCATTAAATTATAGGTTTATCACTAAATTACATAATATATAACACTATTATACACCTTTTGCAATGGTTAAATCGCTTATTTATCCTCATTATGTTCAAATGGTAAGTTTTGTAGACTATGGAGTAGTATTTTAAGGTTGTATAAACCATTGTAGGTTTTGAAGCTCCATCATATTATTAAAGAGCTTGTGTTGGCATCTTGTCAACTTAGTAAAATGTATGCATGAATGTATTTTAGTGCATTGAGGAGAAAATTGGTTAGTTTTGTTGGAGTTTTTCCTCTTTCAAGTTTTCTCCAAGGCAACTTGTGTTGTCTTGGTCATTGTCATGCTTTCTCTTTGATGTTCTCAGTTTTTTACATATGCTTTCTTTTGTTTCCAATGCTACAATTGAAGTAGTATGTTTTCATTCATTAATAAAAATGATAATAATAGATTTTGAGGTGTTGGGATGGACTAATCGCAAGACAATTTATTATTGATGAATAATATAAGACTATTTCTCTTATTTTATGTATTAGTAAGAGTTAGCTTTATGTCATCCACATATTAGCCATTAACACAAGGAATAAAAAGGTGAAAATATAGGAAAGGAAAAGGTAAGACATAAAATTTATCAAATCATAAGGATATAAAAGATGATTACCCTATATAATGAATATGTCCACCATCATCTAATAAGTTGCCATATTCCTAGTCATCATCCAAAAAATCACCAAAAGTAACCAATTGAGATTGTTATTTTGATGAATCTAAAACATGGTGTAAAGTAGTCCCTTAACAAATATGTGTTCTAAAGGAACATTTTTTGTAGTAGTTTAACACCCATGCATGCTTCTTTTTGTCTTGCATTACCACATTATTTAATTGTTACATTATTATATTTGGACATAGCCACATATCCTTGCTTTTTTATTTGTCATTGAGATGAACTCTTAGAGATATGCATGTTTGATATAACCTTACTCTTATTTTTTATCCTTGAAACACTTATATGCATTATAAAGAAGATATATTTTTTCATTTGGTGGATTCTTTAGTTTAGGCATTAATGCATCAATGATAAATTAGCATTCTCTAAGATAGGTTGGTTAGGTTTTCTTGGTACTTGCACACACCACACAATTATTGGGATTGTGTGAGATAAAGTGATTAAATCCTTGATATAGATCCAACTAAGGACCTAAACCCAAGGCTCTAGGATCATCCACCAAGAGACCCCAAAATAAGATCTCAAGAGTGAATCCTATATGACCAAGATGAGTTAGCTTGGTGGGATGATGGAAGAAGACCTATCTCATTTTATGAATAAGGCGAAGGTTCGCTAGGTAAATTTTACAACCACACCGTACAATGTTAAAATCAAAGTTAATTGTGGGGATGAAAGATAGATCAATGAAACTTGAATCCTTGTGAGATAATAAAAATGTAATCATGAAAGGTTCTTCAAGAATTGTTCATATCTAGGATATCTAAGGAGATCCTTGTGCTTATTCTATTGAGAGAGAAAAAAAAATAACTAAAAGCACTAATGTGAACCACTCATGTCAATAAGCCAATACAAAGGATCAAGACTTAATGCTAAATATGCAATAGGCTCAACAATAAATACATCACCTTCAATAAGGAATTCTAGGAGGAGATCAATCTCAAGAGTTAAAATTCCTCCTTTACAAAGTTATTCAATAATATTTGGCCATATACCTGGGAACATGGGTGTGTGGGATGCAATGGTGATAATTTCAAGTGTTTTTATTTTATAATATTTTATTAATTTTTTTTTAGAATATTTTATTATTTATTATTTATTTATTTTATAATATCTTAAGCTAATAAATATAATGAGGCAAAACATTACCTATATGATATGCAACTAGAATGTATGCACTTTACTAAATGTGTTTTTTCTTATATGTATCTTCCCTAAGTAGTTTGTTTACTAGTCCAATTGTTCATTTTGAACGTAGGAAAGTGAGTAAACAATTATGCATAATGGAATCTAATGATGAAAGCTAGGGTGTGCAAAATATTCCAAAGCCATAATTTCTAATGAACAATAAGTATTTGCAAAACTAAATGCTTCAAAGGAAACTAAATATAGAACCTATATGAAACTATAATTGATTCAATTCCAAAAACAACTAGATAAGTGTTCCTTTTAAACCCAAAATGATATGTAAGTGTTGATTGTTCAATACAAGGAATAGATAAATAATATTGCAATTTATACTAGTTGTCCTAAAGCATTAATCAATACCTACTAGATAATAGCCTAAAGGTAAATCACATACCTAAATTATATAATAGATAGGTAAAACAAACAATATGCATTTGAAGATAATGATCAAGATGCATAGATTTATAGTTTTTCTCCAACAAGTTAATACAATGATTTAACAATAAATCTTATCATACAATGGTTGCTACAAGAATAAGATAGAAAACTAAGAGATCTTTAGAAGGCTATGGAAAAACATGTATTTAATAATATCCAATATCTCAAAAGTGACAAGAATGATTTAGCAAGCTCAAAAAAGGATTAAATACTTATTTTATTCAAATGAGATGTTGTAAGCACAAGGTAGCTTACAAAATATCCTTAGAAATTTGTAACAAGTAAACTAATATATAATGTTCAACAACTTTGTACAATGATATAGTAGGCTGAAACAATAGTTTTAATAATGTAGAAGTTGTCACAAATAAAATGTAGAATGTAGGTGAACTTTAAAATTATTGTAGACAACTTGGAATGAGTATTATATCTTCAAAATTATTCACACAATATGGTAAAGTTGGTTGTCAAAGATAGGCACAATATTAAATAGATCTTGGAAGCTCGACCAAAAGATAAAACTTGAATTTGCAACAATTTTTATGGTTCTAGAATAGAGGGGAATTTTATTTCAAAATAAAGAGACCTTTGATGGTCTAGAATTTTATAAGAAGTTAGAATACAAGATTATAATATTTAAGGGGAAGATTAATTCCCCATGATACTAAGTAAGAGATAGAATATCAAATCCTAGCTTAGGAGGGGAAGGACCAAGTTCCCTTTCTACAATTTGGACCTCTTGAGAGGTTTGTAATGATTTGTGAGAGCTTGTAAGACCTCACATAATTTAAAACAAACCAAATTTACACAAACAAAAAATAGAAATCAAATTAATCTAAACATACACAAAAAAACCTTAATAAAATACTATAAAAATGCTAAATTAAAACACATGTAGTCTAACATTTTATTTAACAAAGCATAACAAAAAGGTACACATTTACCTATCTAGTCATAAAGTGAATGTATATTAATTCAAAGCTATGTTTTGCTAGAAAAGATGAATAAAAATAGGTCCTTAGAACAGTCAATAGTATCTATCTCTTTCATTTTGTTGACTCTTTGGTCTACAAAAACAACCTTTAAAGACAATGAGCTAGGTTGAATAGAGACATAAACAAACTAAAGGAAAGGAAGGTATCTACACAATTGTATAATGGTAAAAAAAAATGAATTGTAGAGAAAAAGTGTATATTTTTTCTTAAATGAGGACATACGATCCAAATTGAATATCAAAACTTAAGTCAAAGAAGGTTTGGGGGTCATCCAAAAGTTGTTACAAGGTAGGTACAAGTGGGAAAGATGTTACAAATTAAATGGGGGAGTTGAAGGGACACATTTTTATTTTTCTTCAAAATTTCCATGACTAACACAAGATTGATGAGTTAATAGAAAAACCATTGAGGTAGTCACAAGATCATCTTGGTGCTTTTGAATTCAAAACACTTTATAATCACCACCTAATAAAAGTGGTACTTTTGGCACAAATAAAAAATTAACATACTTTACTTTTGAAAAGTAGACAAAAAGGGTCATGTAGGCTTGATGGTTTTAAAGGGATACTAAGGAAGACTGAGGGATGACCTAGAGGCATGAACTTTGTTGGGATTAAGGTGTCTCAACCTCAGAGTCCTAATATTGACTAATTTGACATGTATTATTCTATTTATTTGTATTATTTAATTGTCTATGGTGCCATGTCATAAATTGGGACCCACCGACTGGGTGACATCACCATTGGAAGTGACTAGATGACACATCATCCCAAGTGGACATAGATTTCCCACTTTGGAATATTTGACTTATGATAGATTTTATGATGTGTCATAAGGAATCTTTATGCATGGAGAAATTTTGCACCCAAGTTAGGCTATGACAGGTTGTAAGAGAATCAAATATTTTGGTCAATTATGACAGATTTTCTTACGGATTCTATGACAGATCTTGTGGCAGATTTTATGGAAGATTTATGATAGTTTTAAGGAATCTGTCATAGGCTATTATGAGCACATTTTGGGTGCCCAATCTTGGAGAGAGAATATTGCATGTTATGATGGTTGTAAGGTGTGTAAGGGAATATCATACATGTGTCCAAATGCATGTCTATGGCGTGGGATATTGTTTCATGTGTATTTGGAAGTCCATCCTCTTCTAGATGCTTCGCTTGGCTTGTATTCTCTATATATTGTATTCCTTGCATTGTAGAATGCATATTTTATTTGCAAGTAATGAAGTGTTGTCAGATTCAATCCAAAATAGGTGTTTGTTTCGAAGCACTTGCCGAAGAAGCTTTGTACTTGGAGTTACATTGTAATTTCTCTTTGATTTAGTATAGTAGTACTATGATTTTGGATGGTGGGGATTTTTACCCAAAAAAGGGTTTTCCCCACATATATCTAGTGTTTTTCATTTATGTGTTCTTGTTGTTCTATCTCATTCTTTCTATGTGTTTCTCCTTACTATAACTGTATAATGTGTTAAAAGGAAATTTTGTAACTCTCCACTACTTAGATTAGTGTAGGAAGTTGTTTCTGCTCACCCAACTTCCTTTTAGTTGGTATTAGAGCTTGAGTAGCCTTCATTCCTTTGTTGGGTTAGAAGGGTTTTTTGAGCTAATCTTTGTTTCAGTGGGAGTTTTGTAGAAGTGTATTTGGTAACCTTGTTGTAGGAAAGAGATGGCAAGAAAATCTATGAGGATTGAGATGGAGAAGTTTTACAATGGAAACTTTAAGCTTTGGAATCTCAAGATGGAATATATGCTTGTAGATCATGATCTATGGGTTGTAGTTTATGGAGCCAAACCATTGGGCATGAAACAAGAAGATTGGGAGCTCATGGATCAGAAATCCAAGAGTTTCATTAGACTCTGTTTGGCTGGTTTTGTTCTCTTGAATGTTGATGAAGAGAAGACTAGTGCTTCTTTATGGAAGAAACTTGGAGATGTTTATTAGGCTAAATCCTTGGTAAACAAGCTATTCCTAAGAAAGAAGATGTATTCTCTGAAGATGGAAGATGGAGGATCCATGTAGACCACCTAAATGTATTTAACATGTTAATTGCTCAATTGGGTTTTGTTGGAGACAAGATTGACAAACAAGAATGTTGCATGCTCCTGTTGTGTTCATTGCCAAACTCATGGGATCACCCGGTGATGGCTATTGGAAGAACAACCACTTTCAAGATGGATGAGGTGTTTTCTTTGTTGTTATTTGAAGAGATGCAGAGAAAGTCTTCTGATATAATCAAGGAGGCCCATGTTGTTCGTGGTAGACCGAAGGAGAAAGGAAAAAAGAAGGATAAGAAATCTAAGTCAAATTATCTGAGATATAAGACTCCTGGTAAGAAGTCCAAGGGTAAATGTTGGAACTATGGAAAAAGAGGAAACTTTCAAAAAGATTACAAGGAGAAGAAGAAGAAAAATAATTCCTTGGATTCTAAATCCAAAAAATCATCTCAAGTTAAAGCAAAAGCATTTGTTGTAGCCTTGGAAACCCATGCATTGGAAGGTGTGTGGTTGATAGATTCGGGTGCATCCTTTTACATGACCTCTCATAGAGGTTGGTTTTTGAAGTATGAAGATTATTATGGAAAGAAGGTGTACCTGGGTGATGACTCTCACCTAAAGATTGTTGGTCGTGGAAGAGTCAAAGTCAGATTTCCTAATGGAAGAGTGAAGGGGATTGGTGGTGTCTTGCATATCCTAGGTTTGGCACAAAACCTACTTTTTGTAAGTAAACTAAATGATTTATGAGTGCAAGTTGTTTTATTTGGTGGAGGATGCAAGATGAAAAGAGGAGCTATGGTGTTGGCTAAGGGTGTTCGAATTGACACTCTGTACAAGTTGGATGCATGCATAGTATACTACAATAGTTCTTCTGATGTACCGAAGAAGAGACCTTTAAATTTGTCATCCTCACCATCAGATCATGTAGTGAATAAGTGTGTTGCAGCTACATCAGATAGTCATGCATTTTGGGTACCTAAGGGTGCTCATTCCATGGAAATGAAGCTTCTTGCAGAGAATACAATGTTATGGCACCAACAACTTGGTCACATTGGTGAGAAGGGTCTTAGAACCCTAAAAAATAAGACCCTCGTTGAAGGCCTTGATGATTGTAATCTTGAGATTGACCTTTTTGAAAATTGTGTTTATGGAAAACAACACCATGTTTATTTTTACTCTAGTTCTCACAAGTCTTATGGGGTTTGGGACTATGTTCATTTAGATGTGTTTGGCCTTGTGAATGTTCCTTCATTATCAAAATCTATAGATTTTGTTTCTTTCATAAATGATTATAGAATGATCTATTGGTTTATTTTCTCAGAAGTAAAGATGAAGTCTTTAGTCGGTTTAAGAAGTTTAAGGGCTTGGTAGAAAATTTGACTAGTAGAAAGATTAAATATTTGAGGACTGACAATGGCGGTGATTTTTTTCTGCAGAGTTTGAAAAGTTCTATAAAGAGAATAAGATTGAAAGACATAAGACAAATCCTTACACTCTACAATAAAATGGAGTCGTAGAGAGGATGAATAGAAAATTTATGGAGAGGGCTAGGAGTATGTTGAGTGGTGCTAGCCTTGAGCAGAAGTTTTGGGCTGAAGTGGTAGCCACTACATGTTATTTGAACAACATATCTCCTACATCGACACTTGTTAGAAAGAAACCCATGGAGGTGTGGTTTGGTAAAAAGCATTCGATGAGACATCTTAGAGTATTTGGTTGTGAAGCTTATGCTCATGTTCTGATTGAGAAGAGATCAAAGTTGGAGAACAAAGCAATTAAGTTTATCTTTATCGACTATGGTGTTAGTGTGAAAGGGTACAATCTTTGGGATCCAAAAGCTCAGAAGGTTCTCTACAATACAAGTGTGATTTTCAAAGTGATGAAACTTTTCGCTATTGAGTTGTAGCCAAAGAAAGAGGAGAAACAAAATAAGGAGGTAGGTCAAATTCTACCTACTCCGAAGAAAGATGAGTTACACACTCATATTGGACCTAATGATGAGGAGATCTCAAGCAGCTCATAAATTTTTGAAGAAGAAGAAGAACCTCAACCTCAACCATTGAGGAGGTCTACATGAGTTAGGTGGCAACCAAAAAGGTTTGGTTATTCATTATTAGATTCAAGTTACATTTTTGCTTGGATTACTAACATTGATGAGCCTAGGACTATTAGAGAGGCTATGGGTATGAGTGATGTAGATTCTTGGATGAAAGCCATGGACAAGGAGATGGTTGAATTAAAGAAAAACAAGACTTAGGATCTAGTACCTTTTCTTGTTGGACGTAAACCTATTGGTTGTAAATGGGTTTTCAAGAAAAAGTGTGGTCTTGATGGCAACTTTGAGAAGCATAAGGCATAGTTGGTTGCTAAGGGGTTTTCACAGGTGGAGGGAATTGATTATGTGGAGATATTCTCTCCTATTATGCAGTTGACATCTATCTGGTTCCTATTATCACTTGCAACATCATATGATTTAGAAGTGGGATGGATGTGAAGAAAATTTTCCTTCATGGTGACTTAGAGGAAGCAATTTACATGTCACAGCTAGAGCATTTCATTGAAAAAGGTAAAGAAAATTTGGTTTGAAAACTAAAGAAGTCTCTTTATGGTTTGAAATAGTCTCCTAAAATGTGGTACCAGAAGTTTGATACCTATGTGTTGTCATTGGGATTTCAAAGATCTAAATCTAACCATTGTGTGTATTATAAGTATGATAATGGTCGCATTCTCATTATTGTTTTATACATAGATGATATGTTTTTTGTTGGGAATGGTAAAAGTATGATTTCAAATTTTAAGATTCAGTTGTCAGCATAGTTTGAGATGAAAGAACTAGGTGCAACTAGGCACATTCTAGGAATGGAGATCACAGGAGACAGAGTGAACAAAAATCTTTGGTTAAGCCTGAGTAAGTATGTGAACTATGTGTTGGAGAGATTCAACATGGAAAATTGCATATAGTTAGTTGTTCCTATGATGTAGGGAATGGAGATTTATGTGAATGATTGTCCAAAATCTCCTACTGAGACGGAGGACATGACCAGAGGACCATGTACAAGTGCAATTGGAAGTCTGATGTATGTGATGGTGTGTATGAGACTAGAAATTTCCCAAGGAATGAGAGTCCTTAGCAATTTTATGGCTAATCCTTGATGGGTACATTGGGATGTAGTTAAGAGAGTGTTCAGATATTTATGGGTTACTTTCTGGTATGCCTTGTGTTTTCATGGCTATCCTATTAGGCCTCAACATTCTATGAGTATTCATTGATATGTGGATTTAGATAGGGCAGGTGACATTGACATTAGAAGACCCACCAATGGTTATGTGTTTATGATGTTTGGTGGTGCTATCAGTTAGATGAGTAAGTAACAAGCTATAGTCACGTTGTCCATGACAACAACAAAGTACATTACAGCCACTCATGCTTGTAAGGAATCCATTTGGCTTAAGAGAATGTGTTCTAATATTGGTTTATATGTTGGACAAATTACTATTTGTTGCAATAGTCAGAGAGTGATTTTCCTAGCAAAGAATCCTACCTTCCATTCTAGAACAAAGCACATCAATGTTCAGTATCATTTTGTTCATGATATGGTAGAATATGGAAAGGTGAACTTGGAAAAGGTTGACACTTTGGCGAATGTTGTAGATGCACTAACAAAACCAATGAGCATAAAGAAGTTCAGATGGTGTACCGATTCCATGGGCCTTGGGGCTTTGAGCAGATGATTCTGTATGACTCTCAATAGGTCTTCAACAAGTGGGATAATGTTAGGATTAAGGTGTCTCAACCTTAGAGTCCTAATATTGATTAATTTAATGTATTATTCTATTTATTTGTATTATTTAATTTCCTATGGTGTCATTTCATAAATTGGGACCCACCGGTTGGGTGGCATCCTTGTTGGAAGTGACTGGATGACACATCATCATCCCAAGTGGACATAGGCATCCCGCTTTGGAATCTTTGACTTATAAGATATTTTATGATATGTCATAAAGAATCTTTATGCATGGATAAAGTTGACACCCAAGTTGTGTTATGACAAGCTATAAGAGAATCAGATATTTTGGTTAGTTATGACAGATTCTCTTATGGATTCTATAATGAAACTTGTGGCAGATTTTATGGCAGATTTATGACATATTTTATGACAGTTGTAAGGCATTTATCATAGGCTATCATGAGCACATTTTGGGTGCCCAATCTTGGAGAGAGAATATTACATGTTAAGACGATTGTAAGGGGTGTAAGGAATATAGTACATGTGTCCAAATGCATGTATGTGGTGTGGGATATTGTGCCATGTGTATTTGGATGCCCATCCTCTTCTAGATGCTTATCTTGGCTTGTATTATCTATATATTGTATTCCTTGCATTGTAGAATTCATAGTTTGTTTGCAAGTAATGAAGTGCTACCAGATTCACTCCAAAACAAGTGTTTGTTTCAAAGCACTTGTTGAAGAAGCTTTGTACTTGGAGTTGCATTGTAACTTCTATTTGATTTAATATAGTAGTACTGTGCTTTTGGAGGGTGGGGTTTTTTACCTGAAAGGGTTTTCCCCACGTATATCTGGTGTGTTGTTGTTTATGTGTTCTTGCTGTTTTATCTCATTGTTTCTATGTGTTTCTCCTTATTGTAACTGTATAAGGTGTTAAAAGGAAATTTTTGTAACACTCCTCTACTTAGATTAGTGTAGGAAGTTGTTTCCGCTCACCCAACTTCCTTTCAAATTATACAACAGCTAATAAGTGGCCAATTTTATTTGTATGTGATACAAATAGATTTTATGGAGGAATACATCATCCTTGGATGTAAATGTTAACCCAATATAATATTGAAAAATTGAGCACTTACAGAATATAAAGTTACACAAATAAGCAATTTTTGCTTTCTAAAACATTAGTTCTTGACCTAGTATCATCTTAAAAAATAAATAAAAAAGATATCATGGCTACAACATGGGAATGTGAGTAAATTTTAAAATTAATGATAGGACAAAGGGATAAACTCATTGCTTTAGTGGGGATAATAAATACTACCTATACTAGATACATGTGGTTCTCTTACTCTATCCCTTATAAATGACAAAAAATAGACTCACATGCCGTAGTGAGGTAAATAATGGAAAAATCCTTAGTGAAATGAGGGGTGAGAGGATTTACCATTCATAAGGAGTCTAGAAGATATCTTACCTATAAATCATAGAGTACATACAAAAGTGGTTAATCTAATAAAGTTTACCATAAGAAAATAAAAATAATTTAACACATCACAACAAAGCAACTTGGTGTCACAAGAAAGTGAGATAAACATGAAATGAGCCCAAGACCTAGAGGTCACATAAAATACTAAAGCTAAATCTAATATGAAAAAAGCTATGGGTAAGTGCACTAAGGTGTGATACAAAAAGGGGGTCTTAAGATCCCATTTTTTTAAAATCAGAAAAGTTTGATATTCGATAAGATAATAAAGATAGTTACAATCAAAATTTGTAGTTGCAACAACAAGGGTTGAAGTGCTCTGAATCTACTTTCTAAACTACTATTTTTTTTTAAATGGTGAATATTAAGGCTTTCAAAAAGGGGGAGCACACAAAGTGGTCCTATTGTTTCAAAAAAACATAACATAGAGTTTGGTTTGCTCCCCCTAAAATGTCAATTTTTTTATAGAATTTCAAAAACCGCTTCATTAAGAAATTAGCTAACACCATGTAGTTTATTCCAATTTTTTTGGCTAATTTTTTAATTAACATATCAATTTTTACTAATTTTCGAAGTGGACACATCCTGAAAAACAAAAAATTGAGTGTGCTCCCCCTTAATTTTTTTGAAAACTAATCAAACATCAATTTTATTTTTTTCAATATGTGTACAATGGAGTCTAGTTTCTAAAAATGCATTTTTTAAAAATTCAATGAACGAGTAAAAAATTGTACCCAAAATACCACATGTTGGGTTTTGACAAAAAAATAGACACACTAACAAAAGAAACTAAAGATGAAAACCTTAACATAATCAAAATGTGAAAAAAAATATGGTTAGATAGCTAAGAGATCTTAATGTCATCATGTTATTTTTATAATTTTTTATTGAAACACATGCAAACTTGATGAAGAGAACAAAAAAAAATGTTTGAATTTGTTTTTCCTTTTCAAAAACAACGTCTTTGGCATGAAATGGTCATCCAACCCTTTGAGTTGGATGCCTAAGGAGAATATAACCCAAAGGGTTGGTATTTCCCAATGAAAACCATTTGGTGCTCGCCAAATTGCATTTTCATTTGGCAAGTGCCAAATGAAAATACATTTTTATAATGCTAGAGCCAAAATTTCTTTCTCTTTCTCTCTCTCCCCCACTTTGATTAAGGCTTAGAGTTTAGGGTTTATGATTGATGATTGATAGATGGGGTTTTACCTTTCACTCCCTCTTTTCCTCCTTCAATCTCTACCAATACTTCCCTTTCTCTCTCTCTCTCTTCTATCTCTCACCTCTCTCTCCCCTCTCTAGGTGTCTCCCACCCTCTCTCCCTCTCTACCTTTCCTTCCGTCCTTACCCATATCTCTATCATTGCCTCCCTATCTCTCTCTTCTTCTCTCTCTATTTATTATTTTCTTCTCTCTCATCTCTCTCCATTCTCTCAATCACTACCTCTCCCTCTCACCCTCTCTCTCTACATCTCTAGGTCTCTTCATCCTTCACTCTTTACCTCTCTACATCTCCCTCCTTGTATCATTACCCACCTCTCTCCCCCTCTGTCTCTCTCACCTCTATCTCTCTCCTATGTCTCTCACCCCTCTCTGCCCATGTTTTAGGTCTCTCACCTCTATATCTCTCCACTCTCTAGTTATTTCCCTCCCTCCCCACCTCTCTCCCTCCCTCCTTACTCCTCTTTCCCTCTCTCTTTATTTCCCCCCCCTCACCTCTCCCCTCTCTAGGTCTCTTAGTCACTCCTTGTCTACCTCTCCATCCCTCCTTATCCTTTTCTTTCTCTTTGTTCTTCTCTCTATCCTCTTCTCTCTCCCTCCCCTCTCTAGGTCATCAGCTCTCTATCTCCTCCTTCCCTAGGTCTCTCGCTCCCTCCATGTCTATAGGGTTGAGGGTTGAGGGTGTAGGGTTGAGGGTTGAGGATATAAGGTTGAGTGATAATGTTCAGGGTTGAGGGTATAGGGTTAAGTGTATATGGTATAGGGATTAGGATTGAGGATATTGGGTATAGGGTCAAGGGTATTGGGCTTATGATTGAGGGTACAAGGTATTATTTAGGGTTGAGGGCTTAAGGTATATTATTTATGGTATAAGGTTGAGGGAATAAGGTTTAGGGTATAGGGTTGAGGATGTAGGGTTTTGGGTTTAATTATAGGGTTGAGGGTACAAGGTTAAGTGTATAGGGTATATGGCTTAGGGTTGAAGATACTGGGTAAACTGTTGTGGGAGAAAAATAGAGTTCCGAAGAGGAATCTTGGTGGAGTGTTACAACAATCAAACTAGTTATGAAGGTGCATGGTTTAATGGTGTAGTCATTGACGTTGGGCCTCTAAAATAATGTGGTGGTTGTAAAATTATCAGTTTCCAATATGAGGCATTTGAGACATAAGACAATCAACCCTTAAGAGAAAGCTTGTGTCATAATCATTTGAGCTCAATACCATCTCTAATGACATTACCCAATAATTTAGTTGTGGGTTTTGTTGTGGAATAATTTCACAATGTTTTTTGGTGGCACACACCATTGTCTTGTATTTCCCATAAACTTTTGATGCTCCTCAGTAGAGTTAATTTATCTATTTTCTAGACACCATAACTTGGGGAAAATATGAATGTAAGGACCTCCACCCTTGTCAAGAATGGGTCATGGGTAGTTGGATCTTGCCATAAGTGGTATTGTTGAGGTCCTCATAAATGGATAAAAAAATTATTTAACTTAAATTATTATAACGTATCAACTTATTTGAAGTATTTAAATATTCACCTGTCTAATTATGATCCTAAAATTTTCTTTCAGCAACAAATAATTCATTGCTTATATGCTTCTACCACTTACCCTTACCCTAGAAAGAAGCAAGGACTATTTTTTTTCTCCCTAAATTTTTTATCATTTGTATTCTCTCCTATTGTCACTTGTTCACCTACATTTTCAAAATTATAACACAAAGGTATTTTGATAGCTCTGCAAGCACAAACTACATGATCATCAAAATTCCCAATCCTTTTATTTCTAATATATATAGTCAAGCAAGTAGAATTACAAACAATTTCATTGTTAATAAAATTTAATCCACCCTTTCCAGTCGTTAGGGTACCGTGCAATCTTTTTCTCCAAGCCAATGACTATGGAAAAAGCTACTATTTTTTAGGACTTCCAACATTTTTTATGATCCCTAAAAACCCATTATCCTTTCCGTTGGTATTATAAGCAGTGCTATGAAAACCAACTCTAGTTGTAGGAATGTCAAGCTACTCTTGCTCCAATTCAACTTTTGAGTTAAGATCCAAGCTATATTTTTTCCCTTTCTTTCCTTTCTCACTGAATCTAAGTGTTCTTCTTGTCGTTTCATAAGACATGCCCCACTATGAGGAGATTCATCAGTACTTTCAATACTTGTGCAAAGAGGAGCTTCAACAGTAGTATTTAGAATTTTTTTTGTTCTTTTTTCCTTGTGAGAACCTAGGTATATTATTTTGTGAGCCCATAACCTCAGATCTAGAAACATGATCTTGAAGCAATACCTCAAAATTAGGAAACTTAAAATTTATATATCCACTGCTTCAGTTAACTCTTTATTCCATCAAGTTAACTCTTCTTCCATTTTAGAAGATTCTTCGTATTCCTTCAGTCAACTCAACCTAAAAGTGGAAAGGTTATGTGTACATTTATCCATCAAATAAATGAATAATCAAATATTATCTTCTCAAGTCCTCAAAATGGAAAATTACTTATTTTAGTTGAGTTGACACAACTAATTCTCTAATTAAATCAGGTGATCATTCTTATCTTCATTTCAAAAGTATTTAAATACAATTATGTATTCATCATTTGATTCATTCAATCACATCTAAGTAATCAAATTCTATTGAAATCACCCCATAATCAATTATACATTAAGTAAATCCACACAGTCGAATCCATCACTCAATCATAAAATGTGTTATTCTACTTAGATTGCATCCGCATTCCAAGGCAAAGTGACAACAATCTTTTTATTGGGGTTTGTAATGTATTTCATAGACTAGGAATTTAATTTGAATTCATCTATTTTATGCTTTCAAGTTCTTTATGAATTTCTAGTCTTTGATTTTTATTGTTTATATTTTGGGGAATCTGACATGAACACTAACCTTTTCTACTAATCTTGTTGTTTGCGAGTTTGTTTGTGTCTCTTTTGTCTCACAGGTTATAGGGATCTTGAAGTGGTTTAGAGAATAAAACTTTATATAATAATTTTAGAGACAAGAAAACATCACAAGCTTTTTTCCAGAAGGGTCGAGAAATGAATTTTCATAAATAATAGTCCATATTTTGGTGCAAGAAAAACATTCTAGAATAAAAAAATACACTTTTCAGGCATAGTCATTGTTTACTTTGTAGACTGTGTTTTAATTGTTGTAGATATGAAATTATGTTAATATTTAATTTTATTTCATTTTTTGATTAAAAAATTAATTAATAGAGGTTTAATCACTCAATCAAATTGATTGCTCTTCCCTTTATAATTTTCAAAAATATCAACCTACAATAAAATGTTAACTTTTGCTAGAATTACCAAATTTTTAAATTTTTGTAGGCATTGTAAAGTTGGTTATGTAGTCACTACAGACCATTCCTTCAAATCAGATACTATAGATATTAGTTATAATCAATCAAATTAAGTGCTTCATTTTAATCTTTCAAACAAGCATAAATTCTACATATTTTATCATTTTTTGATAAATTTTTAAAAGTTTATCAAAATTTTGTAAGCTATCTAATCATGTTGTTATTTTTCCATTTAAAATAATTTATTGCTTCTTTTTTATTTTTAACCATTGAATATATCTTCCTTTTTTATTATTGAAGGCCAAAAATAAAAACAAACATTTTCACAAGACAAAGTGCTAAAACTTTAAACTTCTAACATATTTGTGTTACAAGATGGTTGTTTGAAGTCAAGTTTTATTGACCTTTTCTCTTTTTTTTCTTTGTATTTTTATTTATTTTCAAACAATTGCAACAAGGGATTAAAAATAAATTCACAGTTCATTTTGGTTAATAAAAGAACATTTTTCTTTTAATCTCGAAGGGCGTGTGTGTGTATGCTCTTCTCTCACACATATTTATGTGATCTTGAGAATAAAAAATACTTCTTATTCTTAGGGGGCATGTCTAGGGATTCCATCATCCTAGAGGATGACCTCAAATCTAGTTTCCTGGAGGAGTATAAATAGCAGGGGGTGAATCAAAATACATGCCTCTTGGAAGTTGTGAATATTTTCAATTGGGCTGAGCCCCCAAGAACTTGATACCTTGGGGAAGTGAAGGAGAAGGGTGGGTTACCATCTTCTCCTATTTGAATTTATTACACTTTCAAATTCATAGATTAGGCCTCATGTGCATTTTTGGCATATAGATGCTTCCCTAGTGAGAATGTAAATAGAAGCCTAAGTCCTTTGGTTGTCTTTTAGTGTGGTACAAGGATTAGTATCAAGCTTGAAGTTAATCACTACGTACCTCCCTAAGTAGAGATAGAAATTATTTGGGCATAGTGTTGAGGGAATCTAAAGAAAGGGAAGGTGTGAGTTGATCATGTGTCATTGGATCCTTATCTATTGACTCTTGAAGGATAGCTTCTTTGCACTATCTTGAGATATTTTATCATGTGGGCCCACACTAAGAGTTGCTCCTATTTGATTAATTATAATCTTGTTCATGTGTTTTCTATGTCCATTATTGGTAGATTAAAACTTCCCCATCTAAAATCCAATAGGGACCTTATCTTTTTTAAGATTTATATTTTTTAATCATTTGTCTTTTTCTTAGTATAGGCTTTCAAAACTCCAAAAATCCAAAACCATTTGAAAAACCAAAAAATCCAAAAAATTTGCAAAACCAAAAACCAAAAAATTAGTGTCAATAGGTTCATGTCACCCCTGAATAGATCACAAGAAAAGGAAAACATGGAAAAGAGTAGTACAAACCCATTTTCAATAGCCAGTACAATCAAATTGAGGGTTTACAAGTTCACCCTAGAGTTGATGAAGAAGACTTGGTAGACCAAACTAAATGATCTCCTGGGTTTGTTGAATTTATGAATGATGAGATTACCGAAACCTATTTAGATCATATTATAGGTTTGAATAAAACACACTTCTTAAAGCAACTTATAGATGAGTGTGCCACTCTCTCCCCTAGCTTTGACCAATCCAAGTTGAGTAAGCTTATTACAAACAAAATCATAGTTACGTCCAATTTTAAAAATCCCTTGTATGCCATGCTCAAAATGTAACCATAGTTGTCTCTAATGTCAACCAACCTAGAAAAATCAACTTCACCATCCAAGAGCCTATAGTAACATCAACCTTCCAAAATCTATTATTTTAACATCCACAACAAATGATCACCAACCCCCTTAATACTTATCCTCGGCTAGATGAAGTGTTTGCTAATTTGTCTAGTTCCACATCATCTAATCCTCTTAATAGGACCATGACTACACCTATCTTTGCCTTAGATATGATAGCAAATATTATGGCTTTGAAGTACTTTTTGTATAAACAGTTATGTAATTCACTGATACTTTTTTGTAGAGACAGTTATGTATAAGCTCCCAAATCTTGTGTAGTATGTGATTCAGTGATAGCTATGTTCTAAACGTTGCCTCTGTAGTAAGTTGTAATCTTCGTTGACAAACTACTATTAATACACAAATTTTAAATTTTATTAAGAAATGAGAAATTTATAAATATGACTATATTTATAGAGCTATTGTTTAATTCATTCTTTATTATCTTCATTTTTTTTCACAATATATTATTTATTAAATTGGAATAGATAACAATATCTTAGTTAGTTATTTCTTCCTTCATGAATAATCTCTTTAATATTAAATATTTTATAATTTATTAATTAATCAATTGAACAAATTAGAATATTTGATTTATGGAAAATAATTAAAATTTATTAGTAAAACCTAGAAGGTAATGTCTTTAGGTCAACTATAATTTTATTTCAAGTTTGCAAATATTTCAACTAAATTGGAGTTTGGTGTCAAGGATTTGTTTTTGGCATCCCTTACATGTTTAGGAGAAACAATGTTTTCTATAGATAGCGAAATAAGTACCACTTAGTCAAGGAAGGTTTCTACTTCATTTTGCATGCCCACAATGAATAATGCAAGATATTTTGGGTCCTTAATCTTAAAGAAAGGAAAATACTCAATGGAAGCACTAGGATCATTCCCCTTGAGTGGAGGAGAAAGAGTGTTGATGCAAAAACTCTCAAGCACTTTGACAATTTAGGCATCTTTAGATAGTTGGAGATAAATATTTTCAAGCTATTGGGAACCACTACAAGGTCATCGCTCATTTTGTGAGTCTTCATAGCTTTTGGGAACCAAAATACTTCATATTGGGAAGGTGTGATCTATAAAAAGATTAAAAATGTGTTTGTTGCTCTATGGATGCATGAAAAAGTGAGTCACAATTTTTGATGAAGGAATGTTAGGAAAATTTGAGTTTTGGTCATCTATGTGAAATTTCCAATTTTAATAAGGTTGATTATAGAGCTACTAAGGTAACTGTGAAACCATCAACATGTTGCAAGCAATTATTTTGTCTTAAGTTATCTCCCAAAATTTGAATTCTTAGATATAAAATCATTTTCTTCATTCTTGTGTTGTTGATTCTTGTTCCTTCTTATTCATTTGATTGGAAAATATTAAAGTAGTTTGATTAATCTTATTAAATATGTGATTGAAGTATGATGTAGTTGAATCTGCGCACGTATTTTTCTCTCAATGTTTGAAAAAGAGAATCAATAATACCATCCATAACTCTGATACATTTTTCACTTCAAGCTTTGTTGAAACATAATACCCAAATTAGAATTGAAAACCCAAATGCATAGCCCATTCCCATTCCCACACCCCACCATATATTGTCCTCCAACACTTCTTTATTTTTTCCGTCATCATTGGGAGAAGCAAGATGATTTCTTGAGCATGAGACATTGATTTGTAGGCCACATAGATTTAAATTGTTGGAAAATGACAAGGAATCAAATGTCATCATTTGTCCTCCTTGTGGTATCATTCTTGATAGGTTATTATGAGACACATCGAAGTAGCTCAAATGTGTGAGATATTGTAGCTCAATAGGAAACATCTCAGACAATTAATTTAAGGAAAGATCAAGTGATTGTAGTTGCACCATGCTTCCCAAGGATTTTGGAATCTCACCACTGAAATGATTTCTTGAAACATTGAGAATTATCAATCCTTTGAGAGATTTAATATTCCAAGGTATTTTACTTGATAAATTATTGTTTGATAGATCAAGACACTTTACTAATCTCAAAATTCTTGAATACTTCATATCTTGTTCTTTGTTCTTAATAATTATGCTATATATATAAATCCTGCCACCATCCTCATAACTTAATTCAAGAGTTTCTGTGTTTTTTGTTCGATTTTCCATTGCACTCAAGTTCATAAAGCCACTTGGAATAATGCCTCAAAATTGGTTGCTTGACATATCCAATATCTGAAGATTTTGCAATTTTGATAATTTTGAGGGTAATGTGCCAATAAAATTGTTAGATTTTAGTATTAAGATGCGAAGACTTTTCAAGCTTCCAATCCAACTAGAAATTTCCCCATTAATATTTTTATTCCTTAGATCTAGGATTTCCAAAGAACTGCAATTTGCAAGGGATGATGGTATGTTCCCTTTTAGCCCATTGAGACCTAGTTTCAATGTTTCTAGAGAGGTCATGTTCCCAAATATATTTGGAATTGTGCCCTTGAGATTATTGTTTTCTAGATCTAACATGGACAACTTAGAGCACTGGTCTAAACTCAAGGGAATCTTACCACTTAGCCAATTATTTGACAACTCTAAAAAATGCAAATTATTTGACTCACAAATAGTATGTGGAATGGGTCCATCAAATAGATTCTCTGAAAGATCCAAGAAATGCACATTTTGTAAAGAAGGGGGAATATTTCCTTGCAACTTATTATTATGCAAATCAATAATTAAGTCATCATAAGAATTGTGTCCAAATCCAAGCAGCTTGAAGGGTAAATTACCTACAAACTAATTAGAAGATAGGTTAAGATATTGAAGGGACATAGAATCCCACAACCAATTAGGAATATTTCCACTAAGCGAGTTTTGAGACAAATCTAGTGAATTCAAGAAGTATTGGGTTGAAATGAAATTTGGAAAATCCCCTTGTATATTACAAGATCCCAAATCTATGGCTTCAAGTTGAAAATTGGGAATACAAGTGTCATTGACTTTTATACTCAACATATTCCTTGAAAGATACAAATTTTGAATATTGGGAATTTTATCAATAAATGAAAGTGTGTAAGTTCCACTTAGTTGGTTGTTGCTAAGATCAAGTTGTGTGAGTTTGGTGAGGTTATCCAAGAAGGGGATTGTACCTTTCAAAAATTTGGGACTCAAGTTGTAATACCCCGCCACGCAACCCTAGGGGAAGTTGCAACTACAAACGATTTCACAACAATTTTTTATTTTTTTTAAACAAAATACAATTACATGTATGATTACAGTACAAAGCCAACAATTCCCTAAGGTCACGAGACAAAGATAATTAATTCACGAATTAAAACAACATGCATGAAATGAAACATAACAACATTCACCTAAGCTAATTAAAGCGCATACATTCCATACATGAGATTTTCATTAAGACCATGAGATCCTCCATGGTTATCAATGACAGAAGCTATATAATTACAATTACATCTCTCATTCCCAGAATGAGGTAAACCAATATCATGATTGTTTATTACAATTTTCCACCTCGATCAAAATGAGGGGTAAATAAAATACAAGAGCAATTAACATAAATGTAACCAAGGTAGCAACCAGAATCCCACGAGCTCTCCAACATGAAAGTCTCACCCTCAAAGCCAATGCCAAAACAACGGAGTATGGTGCACGTTCCACCCAACCATGTGATACCCGAAGGCTCACCCCCCGTGCTGGGAGATAGTAACAAGGGTTTCAGGTCAAGACCAACAACCTCTAAACATAGGCAACATGACTCAACTGGAAAAGATTCTGAACATGACATCACATGACACAAAGGTTACAAAGCTTCCAGATTTCAAATACATGAACACATCACTAATACAAACATAATGTTGACTTAGGAGAAGTGTCATCACAATGTCGCATGGGATATCCTGGCAAGTCTTCCTAGGTCCCGGCCCCCATCTCGGGATATCCTGGTAACCTCTAACGACTCCCGGCCCCACATGCAAACCAAAGCGGAATCAATTATCTTTCGTAGAGACAAGATAACGATCTTGCCATTCCAGGCCTTCTCGTCTCATCCCAAGTCTTTACAAGCACTTGCGTCCATGAGCGAGGTAAAATTAATCTTTTTAAATGTTGGAACTACCTATGCTAATTAATTGGTTTTAGTTTTCACTGAATTAACCAACTTGCATTAAGATCTCCTGGCACCACTTTGTGTGTCGGCCCTCAATGCAAGCCACTTCTCTAAGACAACACGTGGAACCATGCCACCACCAAAGGTACTCAAGTATGACCTAGGGGTAATGAGTCCCCAACCATGACATGAAGTAGACAAAACCCAGCCCAAAATAATCAGATATAACACTGGACGCACGTAAGCGCTACCCATGGCACACAAGGTTAAATAACATGACGACAACCCCAAAACACATAAGAGACGATTAAATCTGGAAGACTTACAAGATCCGACCAAAACCCAACAAGGATCATCACCCCATGACGAAAGAAGCTTGCAAACGATAAAACTGAAATCTACCTTCGGATTTCGTAAATCCAATCAATCATCGCATTGGTGCATTTAAACAATTTAAATAACTATGTTCTTGCACAATCACATAAGGGTTTGAATGTTCGTTGATTCTTGTTGACACAGTACATACGATGAATTAAAGTAATCATTCTTTGCTAAACCAAAATTTCCTATACACAATTTTCGTCTATTCCTTTACAACATCTCATGTTATACATATTAAATACTTCTTCTCTTTTAAGGAAATAAAACACCTTTTAAATATTCCTACACATGTCGAATCACATATATATCTTAAAAAAAATATATATCTAATTATTATTTAAATTCAAAAGATAATTACTTACCCTTAATTAAAATATAATTTATACATAGTATAATATATATATTATATATATAAATAATATTATTATATATATATAACATATATATTATATATATATAACATATATATTAAATATATATATATATATAAATTATATTTTAATTCATACATTAAAACTTTAATTTCCAAAAATCTCATATATTATATATATTAAATATAAAATATATTATAAACTTTATATTTAATAAATATAATAAATAAAATTTATATATATAAAAAAAACAAAATACAATATATATATATTAAATGTAATATATAAAATATAATATAATATAATATATATTATATATATTACATATAATATAGAATATATATTATAACAAAGTCCGAACCCTAAGGCGAGGTCAACGCCGAATGTTCGGCCGCGCCCTGCAGCAACAGGGGACGCAGCCTCCATTGCTGGGGGCTGCGGCCTGTGAGGCAGCGACGGCGCTGCCTTTGCAGGCCGGCATCCCCAGCCATGGGGGCTGCACGGGGGTTAAAACCCCTGCCACATTCGCTGCGCGGGCAACGTAAATGGCTCCGCCCAAACAAAACGGTAGACAAGAAATTTAACCAGAATGACAGGTAAAAAAACACAGTCATAAAAAAAATGTGACTTCCCAGAATTTCAAATGGAAAATTTTGATTTAAAAAAAAAAAATACATATATTTATATATATATATGTAAATACATACCAACAGGTATATATATATATATATATATAAATACACACAACACAGCTTCATAACTTGTTTGAAAAACTACATTTCTTCAATACCCAAATTGGGCAAACTCACAATCTGAGCAACAAAATGATTTTTTCATTGAAACTCCAAAGTTTAACACCATAATTTCATGATTTCTTGCAAGATAATTAGGGATTTTCCTATCACACAAATTTCCATAATAACCATTTTAAATTTTTGAATTTGTTTCAATTTTCCACATGATGGTTTGAGGATGGTTTATGGTTCACATGGTTTTCTCAAAAAAAATATTTGAAAAACTATTTTATCCAAGTTGAATGGTGATTCCATCATGGGTTTGAATTCAAAGTTGAAATTCCAATCCAATTTGAGCCATTTCAACACAAAATTTGCTAAGATTAAAAATTGCATGAAGAGGGGAAAGTATGGAACCTTTTTGTTTTCTCCAAGCTTTCTTTTGAACCCTTCAATGGAGGTTGATCCCCTTCAAATCTTGCTTCAACAATCCTTCCAAAACCTCTTCCAAGAATTCTCCAAGCTTTTTCAAAATTTTCCTTTTGCTCTTCAAAAATTACCCAATTCTCTAAAAAAGATAATTCTAAAAAGAAAATGCATTTTCCTTATCCCCCTTCTCCAAGAATGTCAAACCCCTAATTTAGTCACCCACCAAAAGTTATTGCAATTTAGATATTTTTGGATATTTTCATTTTTTGGAAATTAATAAAACAACTTTATTTTCCTTTTCAAATGCATAATACCTATTTCAAACAAAATTCCATTTACCCCACAATGATAACTAAATTCACTTTATTTCACAAAATTGAATCTAACTATTACATTTAAAACCAATCATTTTTAATTTTATTTCAATAGGAATGCAATACAACTTCTATATATATTTTTTTTGTCTCATTATTTAATAATGCTAACACAATTGGACTAATTTAATTAATCAACAATAAATCTAATTCACGATTAGATTATTTTATCAATTGAATTAAATTAACTAATTAATTAGTAAGCACCTTTTTATGAATTTTGGCAATAAAATTAAATAAAGCAAACACCATTTCACTAGGAAATTTAAATCACGCAAGCAAGGGAAACGAGATGACAGGAAAAATAGCTTATCCCAACTGACGACCCGACGACCCACTATGGCTAAGGTGTTATCACGACACAGAGCCCCAAGTTACTATCTCCCAATCGTTTTTCGTTGAACAAGGGACATGCTCAGACCTGTTGAATCAGGTGGAGTCAATGTCCTGTACCTGCATCCTGCACACAACACGAGTGTCGAACATGCATACATATATGTATAAATATTAAAACACACCGTGAAGAGGAAATCGCGGAACCACAGGGCACTCGCGTGCGAGTGATGTGATCCCGTCCCCTTCACCAATACAATATCGCTAACTGACGCCTCTAATCATCAATGGTATAATCAAAGCATAAAGCATCAATAATTCACATACATGATAATTCAATCCACAACATGAAATAATAATATCATTTTATTAAAGTACCATCACATCAAAACATAATGTTTACATCGCTTAACAATTAGTGATCAAAAGTAACCAAGTTTATAACCAATGTGTTAACAAGGCAAAATATACATAACGAACACTGTTCGATCAAAAGAACAAAATGGAGGGGTGTTACACAAGTCAAGATATGAGAGATTTAACAACTCACCCAAAGATGTTGGGATGGTGCCACTCAAAGAGTTAAAACTGAAGTCAAGATGTGTGAGTTTTGACAACTCACCTAAAGATGTTGGGATCGTGCCACTCAAAGAGTTAAAATTCAACTTAAGATATGTGAGCTTTGACAACTTACCCAAAGATGTTGGGATGGTGCCACTCAAACAATTAGAACTCATAGAAAGATATGTGAGCTTTGATAGCTTACCCAAAGATGTTGGAATGGTGCCATTCAAATAGTTAGAACTCATATCAAGATATGTGAACTTTGACAGCTTACCCAAAGATGTTGGGATGGTGCCACTCAAAGAGTTAGAACTCATAGAAAGGTATGTGAGGTTTGAGAGCTTACCCAAAGATGTTGGAATGGTGCCATTCAAATAGTTAGAACTCATATCAAGATATGTGAGCTTTAATAGCTTACCCAGAGATGTTGGGATGGTGCCACTCAAAGAGTTAGCATAGAGGTTAAGTTTTGTGAGCTTTGAAAACTTACCCAAAGATGTTGGGATGGTGTCATTCAAATGGTTATAACTAATATCAAGAAATGTGACCTTTGACAGCTTACCCAAAGATGTTGGGATGGTGCCACTCAAAGAGTTAGCATAGAGGTTAAGTTTTGTGAGCTTTGACAACTTACCCAAAGATGTTGGGATGGTGTCATTCAAATGGTTATAACTAATATCAAGAAATGTGACCTTTGACAACTTACCCAAAGATGTTGGGATGGTGCCACTCAATGAGTTAGAAATCATTTCAAGATATGTGAGTTTTGATAGCTTACCCAAAGATGTTGGGATGGTGCCACTTAATGAGTTAGAATTCATATTAAGATATGTGAGCTTTGACAACTTATGTTGGGATGGTGCCATTCAAAGAGTTAAAACTCATATCAAGATATGCGAGCTTTGAAAGCTTACCCAAAGATGTTGGGATGGTGCCACTCAAAGGGTTTACCCTCATATCAAGATATGTGAGCTTTGATAGCTTACCCAAAGATGTTGGGATGGTGCCATTCAAATAATTATAATACAGATCAAGATATGTGAGCTTTGATAGGTTACCTAAAGATGTTGAGATAGTGTCATACAAATCATTACACTTCATATTAAAATATATTAAGCTGGACATCTACCAATCTCTTGGAATTTGGCCCCTAAAATTAGAGATGGACAAGTTCAAATACCTCAATTTACTGAGCTTGTGAAACTGTGAAGGGATGGCAAGAGGAGGGAAGAAGGCATTCCAACTAAGGTCCAAATGCTCAAGATGTTGCAGTTGGAATAATCCCCCATGAAGTTCCCTCCGCGACATGAATTATTTTTATAATTCATATTCATGAATAAACACTGTAACTAGTTTATGTTTCATTAGAAGCATTCACAACTACACATAAACAGTGCTAATCTTCCAAGGAAAACTCATCAATTCAAGAAAGAGGCCAGAATGCACCCAAACAATGACACAACACTTTGATATTTTAAAACATTGAAAAGGAATTTACAATCACTTATTATCTACAATATTCATGACTCGGCTAATATAACATTTATAAATCTTACAAGTGCAAAAAAATAATACTAATGATCTGAATGAAAGAAAACTATTAATAATTTTTCAATAATTTTCCCACATTTATCATTAATTTATAATCCTTTTGAAAGAATTAAAATGGTCCTTTATAAAAAACAAGACATCAAAGTTAGTTACAAAGCAATGGTCAAGAAGATTTGATTGGGATGACAGACTATTTTAAATGACTTGGGAATATGCTAAAGGCATTGATATCTTTGAGCTTAGAATATATAATATTCCATAAGCATAAGTATCTTTGAAAATTCTTTGAGAAATATTGCAAAATAGAGGAAGTTGGAAGTAAAACCTTATAGATCTAATAAGCCATCAAAATTTCGTAACATTGGTTGGCACTCAAAATTCCACAAAATCAAGGATGTCAAAAGTGGCCAAAAAGGAAGCCTTTGGTATCTTCTTTGCTATCCATTTCCACAAGATATTCACCATCATTTAGGTTTTCCCTTATCCTAAAATAATTGTGATGAGAGCCTTATTCATTTGTGTTCCATCATATGTAATCTATCATGAATTTCCATTTGTGCTTATAGGATCAATATGTCATGGAGATGTGAGCATATTTCACAAATCTAGCCTTTGATTTACTCTTGTATTTATGTATCAATGCCATAGTGTTAGCTTCGTTTGTCACCATTTCTTTATTAAAAGTCTCTACCTGATTCTCCAATATACTGCTGAACATTTCTCATAGGTTGGCAATCCACATATGTCCACATCCTAGACTTATGGATATTAAAGCTCCTTTCTAATATTCTTTCAATAATTTCAATTTCCTTAAACTTAAGGTCTATGGTAGCCTTATTGAGTTCATCCATTTCATGCATGCATTCTTTTATTAACTTCTCTTCCCACTTCAATTGCTCGATCCAGGTTTTCATCTTGGGAATTATCTCTTTAATAGCAATATGTTCCCTTAAGAGTAACATATCACTTAATTGCTCAATTTCCTTCAATCTAGGTAGCTCAATCTAGTTTTGTTCTAGATAGCCTTTGCAACACTCAATTATTTTATTTCTTTTCCCGATCCAATCCAATGATTCTTTTCATCCTTCAGTAGAAGATCTAATTGTTTCTTCTCCCTTTTCAACCACAAATTTTATCCATCTACAATTGTGGTACTTACATGTTTCATCCTATAGAGTGAAGAAACTTCATCTTGAGAGAGAAGCACTAGTGTTATTGAGAGTTGATCCACTTATTATACTAGACCTATATTTTTATTAATGTAATTATGAAGTTCAAGGACATGTCCTTTTAACTCTTGATTCTTCTTCTCATCCTTCTCCATCCTTGCTACAACAACCTCCACATTTTTCTTAAGCTTAGCAATCTCCTTCTCTCTAATGGAATACCCCAAATTAATAGTAGCAATTTGGTAATTGATAGGGGTCATATCACTTTGATCTTTAGCTATAATTGCAGTGAAAATTTGAGCAATTTTAAACCCAGTTTTATCCCTTGTGATGGAAGATAAAACCCTATAATTTCTTCTAGGTTTTCGTGTGTCAATTTTTTGCATTAGACTCTTTAGGTCCAGGGCAACAACTTCCATTTTCTTTGCTCTTTTGATTTTGTTAGTTAGCCATACATGAGTGTTGTGTTCCACTTTACTCTTTGGTTGTTGTCTCTTGATAAATTTCATATGTTCTTGCATTTGTTCAAGAAACATATTTTTCATTTGTTGACCTAAAGATTTTTCAATGTGAACATCTATATCAATTGCCTTATTGGTTTCCTTTGTAGCTTGTTCCATAAGTACAAGTCCTTAATTTTTCCATCAATTCTTTTCCATCAAAACCTATGTTAGAATTGTGTGATATTTAATTTCAATCACATGAATGTGATTAATTGGCCTTAAGGGCTTTACCCCATGTTCACACCCTAACTAGAGTCAAATGATTTAATAAGTGTAGCCAAAACCTGCACACCATAGCCATAGGTTGGATAGCATACTTGAAGGTGGCATTGAGGGATTTGAGATTTCATATTCATACAAGGGCTACAAAAATATTAGAGGCAGAAAGTATAATACATATGCACTCCTGTGTTGAAGATTAAAACACACTATGCCTCTCTTTTAAATGGTGATGCTTTTTATTATAGGGGTTTCTCTATGTACATATGATATTATGTGTTTATTTATCATGATTTTTTTATTTCTATTTTCTTCCATATAAATCTATTAGTGAGTAAGAAAATGCTACTGTTATCACCTGAAGTTGCACCCTTGTTGAACCTGATGTCCAACACCTCAGTGTAACATGGGAAGACCTCCAAAGATGTGGGTTTCTTGTAAACAGAGGTCAACCTTCGGAGAAGGCTGACTTCCTTTGTGCTATCACCTAAAACTACTGATTTTGAAAGGAAAAGGGAAAAGGAGAATGCTTTAAAATTAAAACTAAACCCTATGGTGATGCACCTAAATGACAGGAACAATGAGACACTCAAGTTACACTTGAATACCGATGATGGATATGGGACTGCACAAAAAGATTCTGTAGATTATGCATACAAACAGGTTTGACATGCACACACTTTCAAGAAGGAAAAGCAGATTTTCACAAATTAAAAGCTCATGTGCAATTGAATAAACATAGTTTGTAACTTACATAGTACTAATTTTGCAAATAAAGGCATACTAACATGAAACAAAAGCTATAAGGAAAGAGAAACATTTCACAAAGTAGCTTAATGGATCACCTGAAAATGCACAATATTTTGCAAGAACCAGAAGGAAAATTGAACCATCAATGGTAACCAAGGAAAATTTTATATAACATGCTCCAAAATGAGTTACAAAAGTTTGCTAATCTGAGAAAGGATTGCAAAAGTCACAGACTTCAGAAAAGTATCCAGAGAACTCCTTTTCAAAGAGGAAAAAAAATGCCCTATATACAAAAAGAGTGTCGGCCCCTTAGGGCTTACAAAATATCAGCCTTCAGAAAGATCTGCCCTTAGATCTTTTGAAGGAAGTTAATGCTGTGTCCGATTGCATCCCCATGTCCATGTCGGTGAAAATTCATTCCCAGGAGAAGCCTTCAGATCTTTTGCAACCATAGTATTAACCTCATGGCCTTCGTGTCCACGTTCTAACCTCCCTATCGAGCTGCTTTGAACGCTCTAAAGCATTATCATTAATGTCGATCCCCCCTCTTCTGCCAGCAGAGATCCCAGCTGTTACGGAGACTTGTGGCCTCTTTTGTTTGTAGGTTGACTTCCTCTGTAAGCAACCTTAGACTTTCCCATTAGATCTTCACGCCATTGTTTTCCGAGCTGCTCCATTGTCCTTGATCTCAGCACAGATTCATATCGCTACATTCTGTCGATCTTCCTTTTAGGGGGGGACTCAAACAGTCAAATGGCTCATGGTGTGTTCTTAGCTCCCTCTGATTGGTCGAACTCATGCCACGTAGATTCTTTGGGCAGTCAAAATTTCTTCCTGCAGAATCGCATGTCGGTGAGACACTAATCGTGTCTCCCCAATGCTATTATGCTCTTCAGCTGTTATCGACATAGCTCATGATGATCGGCAAGACCATATAGTGAGTTCAAAATTCATATCGACATCCATGAAACCATCGGCAATACTTTTTGCTTTTGGGAAGACCTCATGGCGAGCCTTCAGGAGTCATACCGCTGTGCTCCTCCATCAGCGAGACACCTGTGTGTTGGTGAAACCTCTTACCGAAGGCAAAACACTACACCAAGACCCTTCATTCTTCGGCAGGACCTCATTCTTTCGCTGAGACATCATGGTGAATCTCCTTTCTTTTGTGCCGAGCTCACCTCACTTCCGCAAGACCTCGCCCTATCGGCCAGATGATATACCGATGTCGAACTCTCTCAGCGAGCTCACTTCATCTCAGCAAGACCTTCGTTAGTAGTTGAGACATCTCCCCAACACCAATCTTGTGAATAGCCTTCAGTGTGACTTTCGTCTGTCGGTAGGACCTCATGGCGAAGAAGGGCTCCCTTCCCTGATAACAATCCCTTTCGGCAAGACTTTGGAAAGTCGGGAAGACCTCATGCCGATATTAATCCCTCTCAGCGAGACTCTATTTGGTCATCGAGACATTACGGTGAACTCCTTATCCTTTTGGTGAGAGCTTTTAGAGTCGGGGAGACCACCTTCATTCGTCGAGACATCACATTGAGGGCACTTCATTTCAACAAGACCTTGCCTTGTCGGTGAGACATTACGCTGAGCTCAAATCCTTCTCCGACACCGTTGCACTTCGGAAAGACCACCACTTGTCAGCAAGACATTTCAGCGAGCTCTTTTTGTTTTGGCGAGACCCTGCTTAGTCGGCAAGACCTCCCAGCGAGGTCACAATCTTTCAGCGAGCTTAGACCATTTCATGGAGACTTTGCTTGGTCGTCGAGACATCCTAGTGAGAGAAAAACCCTTTGCCAAGACCACACCATGTCGGCAAGACCATATAGCGATGATGCCTCCCTTTGCTGAGACAACATGCAGTCGGAGAGACATGTGAAGACTCATGGCAGCCTAAATGTCCTGGCGATGGGTGTATTCAAATAAATAGAACGCACTACTAGTTGACAAGACAACAGGAGGGTCTTGCCGACTTTCTGCTCTGATGAGTTTGATACCAAAAATGACTGAGGCAAGGATTTCCAATAGACTTCCATGTCAGATAAGGACCTTCCCAATGAAATCCAAGCGCCTGCATGCTGGGCTCAACCCTTATGGGAGCCAAATTTAATCCACGTGCGAAATTGAAACATAATTTCCCCCGATTGAGCCCGTAGGTGAAAATTGGGTAACATTTCTGGTGACCTCAGCTGGATGTTTGCCTACTAAACATGTAAACTAGTAGCCTAGGCCTATCCATTGGGCATGGAGTCATTAGGAAAACTCAGAAGCAGACCTGGAGTAGTCCTGCACATGGCTGTAACTCATTTGTAACTTATTAGAACACTTGGAAACTTATTGAAAACAAGAAAACTATAGAAGTAACACTATTTACTATGCCGGGACAGCACATAGGGGATGTAAATTGCATCTAAACCTACCCTACACTAATCAGTGAGAAATTGGTCAAAATAAACCATTTATAGGATGGTTGAAATAGCTGCCTTTTCTCCTCAATATGCAGCAACTTGCATGCATGATGGTAGCTAAAAGAAGACAATATACTGAGAAATTTTCAACAAGTTGATGCATCATTTCTTGAAAAATATAAAGAGATTCACTACCCTCCTTAAACAGATCACATGTAATGTTACTTAAAAGAGGATAAGTGATTTGGACATACTCGTGTTCATTTGCAAGTGCATCCTTAATGACATTCTCAGTCATACCTTCATGCTTGATTATCTGTGCTTGTTTGGACTCCGTGTTGGTTAAATACCTGATAGGGCAGCCTCTAGTAAGGGAAAAGCTTGCACTTTCATTGCTAATCTTTTGCTTATGAGCTGCCATTCTATCACCTTGCTGGCTGGAAAGGTGGAGTCCTTGTAGCAGACTTGGCGAGAAAATAGAAACCTCCTCAACATGCTCATGCTTGCCAAAATGAATATTCGTTCCTTCAATGGAGAATAATGAGATGGCTTCCTCCAACACATTTTCAATCAATTCATCTATCTTTGGTTCCTTTACACACCAGAAAGGAAGCTTCTTATAATTTTCATCATCACTCAAAGAATCACACTCTGATTTAGGCTTTTCTTTTTCAACAAAAGAAGACAACAATTCAAGTGGTGATGAAGTCTCAAGTTCTTCTGTACAATGGAATGGAAGCTCCTCCGACTAGTTATAATCTTGAAGAACAGGTTCATGAGGCTCTTCCTGTTGTTTTGGCAATTCTGCAAGTTGCTGCTCAAGATCATCATAACCCTCAACTTCTTCTGATTCATAGAGGATAGAATCAAGTTCAACTTCAAGCTTTTCCTCCTAAATTAATCCTCCATTGTCTTGTTGGTTGCCACCAATTAGTGACTCACCAATGCTTTCTTGTTGTTCAATCATTTCTTGTTGTTGCCTTCTATATTCCTCCATAGCTAGATGTAACAGATTTGGAATTCTAGTCTCCTCCATGGTGAATGAGCTTGAGTTAGTTTGATCAAGGGTCTGCTCCTCTTTAGCTGCAACACTCTGCTCTTTGAAACTCCCCCCAAGTTTCCTCTTTTGAAACTCCTCCATGTGTTGTCCTAATCGATCATGTTTGTTCACCTCTTGCTGCAAGTTTTGCTTGAAACTTGGAAATTTAAAGTTATGAACCTTCTCCTGAATAGGATGATGTGGAATATAAGGAGCTACTTGGACCTCATGCCTCTATGTTTGAGCAAGAAAAAGCTTCATTTGCTCCTCTTTTGCAACTAACTCTCTCTCAAGCCTATTCTCAAACTGTCTCCTTTCTATCAATAATTCTTGCTCATGAAGGTAGGCCTGATAGGCCATCTCTTCTTGTTGTTAATCATACTCTTGCTGCCTCCTAAACTCTTCTATATGCCTTGCGATGTCCAACAGTATGTCCTTCATGTTATTCATGTTATTCTTTATATAATTAACCTCTTGGAGCTGACTTTGGACATCCAAATGTGGATCCAAAGACTGAGCAGGGGTGGGTGGGAGGTAAGCATGTTGAGCATGCTGATAGGCTATTGTTGCATGGTTGTTTGGGATTAAACCAACAACATGATTGGCCTGATATGGCTAATAGGGTGATTGGTTGATAGGATTTTCATGAAACAGAAGTGGGTATACATGGTGACTATGAAAATCTGTCATCTCTACTCATATGAATGCTGAAAATCAGAATATTAAGCTTGTAATTGAAACATACCAGCACTGAACTTGTTGAAACCAGTAGATTTGCTCAGAGTCACCAGGTGTTGTTTAAACTACCTCCAAAGGCTGAACTTATTGAGAAAAACACCAAATTTTCTCAATATTTTAAATTCCTCAATGATACACTTGTATATGGAGTTGCCATGATATGCTGATGTTAACCTCTAAAAGGCCTGAAACTTACTGGATGCATATCAAAAAACTAGCAGTAATATGTACTCCTTAAATTGTTCTGATTCGAACAAGTCCCACCGGGCGTGCCAAAAACTGTTATCACCTGAAGTTGCACCCTTGTTGAACCTGATGTCCAACACCTCAGTGTAACATGGGAAGACCTCCAAAGATGTGGGTTTCTTGTAAATAGAGGTCAAACTTTGGAGAAGGTCGACTTCCTTTGTGCTATCACCTAAAAATATTGATTTTGAAAGGAAAAGGGAGAAGGAGAATGCTTTAAAATTAAAACTAAACACTATGGTGATGCACCTAAATGACAGGAACAATGAGACACTCAAGTTACACTTGAATACCGATGATGGATATGGGACTGCACAAAAAGATTCTGTAGATTATGCATACAAACAGGTTTGACATGCACACACTTTCAAGAAGGAAAAGCAGATTTTCACAAATTAAAAGCTCATGTGCAATTGAATAAACATAGTTTGTAACTTACATAGTACTACTTTTGCAAAGAAAGGCATCCTAACATGAAACAAAAGCTATAAGGAAAGAGAAACATTTCACGAAGTAGCTTAATGGATCACCTGAAAACGCACAATATTTTGCAAGAACCAGAAGGCAAATTGAACCATCAATGGTAACAAGGGAAAATTTTATATAACATGCTCCAAAATGAGTTACAGAAGTTTGCTAATCTGAGAAAGGATTGCAAAAGTCACAGACTTCAGAAAAGCATCCAAAGAACTCCTTTCAAAGAGGCAAAAAAATTCCCTATATACAAAAAGAGTATCGGCCCCTTAGGGCTTACAAAATATTCGCCTTCAGAAAGATCTGCCCTTAGATCTTTTGAAGGAAGTTAATGATGCATCCGATTGCATCCCCATGTCCATGTCGGTGAAGAGTCATTCCCAGGAGAAGCCTTCAGATCTTTTGCAACCATAGTATTAACTTCATGGCCTCTGTGTCCACCTTCTAACCTCCCTGTCGAGCTTCTTTGAATGCTCTAAAGCATTATCATTAATGTCGATCCCCCCTCTTCTGCCAGCAGAGATCCCAACTATTACGGAGACTCGTGGCCTCTTCTGTTTGTAGGTTTACTTCCTCTGTAAGCAGCCTTAGAATTTCCCATTAGATCTTCACGCCATTGTTCACCGAGCTGCTCCATCGTCCTTGATCTCCGCATAGATTCATATCGTTGCATTCCGTCGATCTTCCTTTCAAGGGGGGAGTGAAATAGTCTAATGGCTCATGGTGCGTGCTTAGCTACCTTAAATTGGTCGAACTCATGCCACGTAGGTTCTTTGGGTGGTCAAAAGTTCTTCCTGCAGAATCACATGTCGGTGAGACACTAATCGTGTCTCCTCAATGCGATTATGCTCTTCAGCTATTATTGACATAGCTCATGACGATCGGTAATACCATATAGCGAGTTCAAAAGTCATATCGGCATCCATGAAACCATTGACAAGACTTTTCGCTTTCGGGAAGACCTCATGGTGAGCCTTCAGGAGTCATACCACTGTGCTCCTCCATCAGCGAGACACCCGTGTGTTGGTGAGACCTCTTACTGAAGGAAAAACACTACATCGAGACCCTTCATTCTTCGGTAGGACCTCATGCTTTTGCCGAGACATCATGGCGAATCTCCTTTCTTTTGCGCCGAGCTCACCTCACTTCCGCAAGACCTCACCCTGTTGGCCAGACGATATGCCGATGTCGAACTCTCTCAGAAAGCTCGCTTCATCTCAGCAAGACCTTCATTAGTAGCTGAGACATCTCCCCGACACCAATCTTGTGAATAGCCTTCGACGTGACTTTCATTTGTCGGCAGGACCTCATGGTGAAGAAGGGCTCCTTTCCTCGATAACAATCCCTTTTGGCAAGAGTTTAGCAAGTCGGGAAGACCTCATGCCGATATTAATCCCTCTCGGCGAGACTCTATTTGGTCACTAAGACATTACGGTGAACTCCTTATCCTTTCGGTAAGAAATTTTAGAGTCGGGGAGACCACCTTCGTTCGCCGATACATCACACCGAGGGTGCTTTGTTTCGGCGAGACCTTGCCCTGTCGGTGAGACATTACACCGAGCTCAAATCCTTCTCTGACACCGGTGCACTTTGGCAAGACCACCACTTGTCGGCGAGACATTTCGGCGAGACCCTACTTAGTCGGAAAGACCTCCCAGCGAGGTCACAATCTTTCAGCGAGCTTAGACCATTTCGGGGAGACTTTGCTTGGTCGTCAAAACATCCCAGCGAGAGCACAACCCTTCGCCAATACCACACCATGTCGGTAAGACCATATAGCGATGATGCCTCCCTTTGCCGAGACCACATGCAGTCAGAGAGAAATATGAAGACTCATGGCGACCCGAATGTCTTGGCGATGGGTGTATTCAAATAAATAGAATGCACTACTAGTCGGCAAGACAACAGGAGGGTCTTGCCGACTTTCTGCTCTGATGAGTTTGATACCAAAGATGACTGAGGTGAGGATTTCAAATAGAATTCCCTGTTTGATAAGGACCTTCCCAATGAAATCCGAGCACCTGCACACTGGGCTCAACCCTTATGGGAGCCACATTTAATCCATGTGCGAAATTGAAACATAATTTCCCCCGATTGAGCCCGTAGGTGAAAATTGGGTAACAACTACATTGATAAAAAAAATTGATCACATAATTTTGAAGGGATAACACTTGTAGTGTTTTACTTTGTTTTCTCTTGGCCCTTTCTCACACCTTCACACTTCTCAACAAAACATTACCCTATATTTTAATAATATTTTAAATTCTTCTCTCTACAATAATCTATTCTTCCCTTCATTTATCCAACACCACAGAATACTATAATATTTCCTCCTATTATTATTGTTCCTCATGATATCATATCTTGTGACACTCTTAATTGCATATCTTATAACAAAAATATAACCCAAACACCAACTAATGAGCTCTTCCCTTCCTCACATATTTTCAACATTCTCCTATTGATGACAAGTTTACCTTCATCTCTCCACCAAATATCTCACCAAATTTTCTACATAATTCTACTTTCCCTAGACCTCCACCTATTGACACATTACATCACCCCTTCCATTTTCTACTTTTTTTATTCCCCATTAACCCCATTCAATCCCCTATATCATCCCCCCCATAATGTCTTAAATATTAAATATTATCATTTCACACTTCTACCATGCACATTATATATTATTAATTGTCACATGTCCTCTAACTCCAACATTTCAATTCCCTGTTTTCTCATCTCACCTCCACAACCACCTTCTCCTATTAATATAATCCCCCAAACCCATACCCTTTACCTCTCAACAACCAAAAAATATTCTTGTTTTATTTATTAACATATATTCCACAACCACTTCACTCATCGTGAAATATCACCTCTTTCTCATAATATTTATCCTTCCCCCATACCAAGTTGGACTTACATACAAGTAAAAATACAAGAAATACAATTATAGTTAGAATCCATTATTGCTTCACCCTCATCTCATTCCATGCCTTCATGGATAAAATAACCTCCTTCATCCACTAAACTTACTAACCCCTTCCCTAGTGGAATGATATCCTTAGACTTTGATAGATATAATGGCCATAGGGACCCCATTAGGCATTAGAATTAAATTTATATCCTTTCTATAAAAATAGCTTGTAATGATTGTATCCCAACTAAATTATTTCCTACTACATTGATAGATGATCCATTTGAGTAGTTCTATATATTTTACCCTAAATTTATGCATCAGGCTTCTTCCCCAAGTCTCCATGCTACATTACCAATTTAACCTAAGGCATCCCTAATACAACTTGCTTATTGTAGAAAAAATTCTAATGATATGGTGCATGAATTAACTACTCAATTTTTTTCATTTATTATCCATTAGGAGTAGAACCTATGATTCAATCATATAACCTATTTTTTGAAAATATTTTACCACACATTTAGAAGATACAATTTTTCACTGCTTGCACATCCTTTTACAGATTATCCTTAAGATACATTGAAATTGATTGTCTATTTGTATAATATATGTAGGAGTTTATGGTGAACTCCTCAACACCCCAAGATCACCTACAAGACAACAATAACTTCCACAAGAGAGAAATGGAAAAAATATCATGTTATGATTATGGATGCAATATTGTCAGATCAAATATTTGATGTACATATGATGCCTTGCTTATAAATGCAAGTTGTGAGATAGAATTAGAAAAGATCATGACACGTGTCTTAATCTTGTATAATGAGACAACTACCTCAACAAATATTAAATGACTTATGACACAAGCATTGAATACTAAAATATAAGATAAGATCTAGTGACAACTAACACTAACTAGAAAGATTCCCTCCTAGGACCTAAGTGGATTAACATGTAAATAGGACCTAGATAAGTAAAACACCTATTTACACCAACACCCCCCTTAAGTAAAATTTAAGGATTACTATTATGTAAATGAAACAAATATGGATCATGGCTACAAGGCCATGTTAGGTGCCCATGTACATAAACAAATGTAATCTCTCGCAAACAAAGAAAATCTGAAAACCTTGTGGGACAAAACACCTCCCTAAAAGAGAGATTAAATACAAAATGCTCTCAATGATGCATGAGAATTATAAAACCCCATTCAAGGAAAAAAGACCCCCCATAAGGGAGAAGAAGAGAGGCCATGCAAAACCCCCTCAATGTGTACTATCATGCAAAAATAGTAAGTGTTTGAAGACAAAACATGATTCAATGCCTATGAAAAATGTTTCTCCCCTTGGGAAGAAGATATATTGGAAGTGAAAATGTAAAAATGCTTCCCATTTTGATTAGGAAGATGTGGGAAGAAGGGTGATAAGTGATATATTTGAAGAATGCTCAAGTTTCTGCATGTCCAATGTAGATGAAGATGTCACAATCAAATAAAGTACATGCCCAAGCAAAGACGAAGGTGACAAACCAAGACCTAGAAACGATTGCAGAACATAATCCAAAGACAAAGATACCTCCTATGAAGACAAATAAGCCTCCTCCAAATGTTGTCTGAAATCATCCACACTCATGTCAAACTACAAAGGATGATCATGTAGAGAATGAACAAGAGGGTCAGAGTGTTCCCTCGCAACAATTGAAGAATGATCATCTCCATCAAAGAGAAGATAAATGCAATCAATGGTGTCTCCCAAATCTAAAATATGGGACTTGCACAAAAACCAACAATGTTTGTCAAGTACTCATCCCATGTAGCCATCTCTCAAAGATTATGAATGGCCTGCTATACTAAATCATAAGGAGCCAAAACTATGTAATCACAAGAATCAGTAGGTACAATAGTAGATGAAGGAGATGGGATCTCAGTGCATGTCATTCAAATACACTTATCATCCCCCATTGTGTCCTCAACATATAATGAAGTAAGAACACTAGATTAAGTTGATGTCAGTTTAGAGGAAGAAAACTGATGCCATTGGCAATGCAAAGATACTACAACTAATGAAGTTCATAAAGAAGTTTCAAATCATCAAGTTCTTTGAGCAAGCATTTATTAATTGTATGCTTTTTCTTCCCACAATAATCACATTTTACTCTCCATGCATTAAAGACATGATTAAAACCAACAACACAAGATTACCCCCCCCCCCAAATTACTCAACGAAGAAACCCCCCAAGAAATATATGAGGTTGGCACTTTATGTTTAGTGTGATTATAGGTACCACTTTCCAAAAATAATGAAGTGGACTTGATCTTAGTGCATACATATGCTAAATTTGGCTACAAGCTCAAAGTAAACATTCTACATAATATGAGATCAATCTGATTACACCAATAGAAAGTACATGAAAAATATGCACTTCAAAAAAATTTACCCAAAACTATTACCATAGGTGCAAGAACAGAGCCTCAGAAGTTCCCAAAACGAGAACAACTCAACAACACATGTGAAAATCTAGAATTTGGAAACAAAAAGCACGAAAATTAAAAAAAAAGAATTATACCACTACGAAGGGTACAAAATTCTACCCCAAATAAAAAAAATCATCAAGAAAAGGAGTTCATATGACCAAGTTATGGTTGTTTAAAAATTTCTCTTCAAAACCAAAATGCAAATGGTGAGGGGGGAAAAAATCTTTAAGGAGTGTTAACGTCATGCTGACGCGATGTTGATGTTAGAAATTAACATGATTAAATTTGATGGTCATCATCTTGCCATGTGGAATACAACCAAATATTCTCCCAATCGAAATATTCTAAAGAATATTATGTTTGACGACAGTGTTTGGAATCTTGTGTAGAATTGGATAGAATATTCAATTATGTTGTCAATTTATGCTCCCGAGCAATAACTGTTGATGGGGGATGAGTGATGGCATGGTGAGCAGGAGCCTCGCCATGTGGCACCTACCCCTTAGGTTGGTACTATGCAGGTACTTGCAAAGCATAGGTACTCTATAGTACTTAAAAATTGTAGACAAAACAAAAAATTTCTTGGATTTTTTTTTGTTTTAAAAAAATTCTTGATTTTTTAAAAACTAAAATAATAAAAAAAAAACTTGTGATGGAATTTTTTTTTGTCGACTTGCCCTTTTCTACTGCAACAGAGATCATATGACCATACGATCGGTAATATGACCGAATTGGAAAAAAAATCTCTGAGGCTCGTGGCAAGTGCTTCGATTTCAGTGAATTGACAGTTGATCTTGGGGTTTTTGGGCCTTCCAGATGTGATGGTAGGGGAAATTTCGGCTCAAAGTGCTCTGAAAATTCAGCTACCTCTTGGATCTGGTAACCCTTTTCTAACTTGAAACCCTTGTAAATCAGACAAAATATGATGAAATTTGAGGAAATGAAAGGAAAACTTGATTTTATTTGATGCCCTAGACTCAATGGTGAGATCCTTGAAACCTCTACCCACATCCAAAAAATTCTTCACACCAAGATTAGTTGCTTAGATCTAAGAAGAAATCTACAACACCGAAGCTCTAATACCATGTACGAGTTTATGGTGAACTCATCAACACCTTGGATCACTTGCAAGACAACAATAACTTCCACAAGAGAGAAATGGAAAAAATATCATACTATGATTATGGATACAAGATTACTAGATTGAATATCTAATGTACATATGATGGTTTTATGATAAAGGTAAGTTGTGAGATAGGACTAGACAAGATCATGACATGTGTCTTAATCCTGTATAATGAGATGTCAAACTACCTCAACAAATATTAAATGACTTAGGACACAAGCATTAAATACCAAAAGATAAGATAAGATCTAGTGACAACTAACACTAACTAGAAAGCTTCCCTCCTAGGACCTAAGTGGATTTAACATGTAAATAGGACCTAGATCTAGGTAAAACACCTATATTTTACACCAATAATATAGTGATACTCATTTTCTTAGACTAAATCATAATACTTTCACATCAACTCATAATCCTCCATAACATATTTTACCATTTCTCTCCAATTACAAAGTAGTCACTTAACCCCATAGTCCATTTAGAAGAAAAAGAACCAAAGTTGTTCAATTTTGTTGTCTTACTTATATCATAATGAATTAGGTAATTTAACTAAGAAATGTTAAATGTTAAATAATAGAATTTCAAATGTTGTTCATAATGATTACATGCTCATTGATGAAACATCATATAGTAACAATTTTCAACAAGTCAATAATGTTACCTCTACACAAGGCAACATAGCACCTAATATTGATAGCCCAAAAGACAAGTGCATAAATATTGAAATGTATCATCATTTTAAAGACCTCACAAAATTATAAATAATGAACTTATTATTGATGAGCTTCTACCTTACTCATTTTGTGTCTCATACTATCTTACTCTACCTCATACCTATAGACTTTTCTATGTTTGATATACCTTGTCATGTGATGGGATATCATGCCATGGACTAGGGGCAGCTTGTGATGAGTGTTTACTATCATGTACCATGTGATCAACTATTATTCCACACACTATTGGGGCACCAACATTTCTTGGCATGTTATGTCATGTTATATTGTTTTCTTCTTTTCCATGTGTACTTCTTCCTTATGATGGTTTTCTCACCATGTATTATTGTTCTTTGTGTTATTTTCCTACATGTATTCCTTTTGTCTCTATGTCTATATAGAATCTGAGGATAATCCAAAGCGATAGGAAATTCACATTCCTTTTAATGTTGACCCAAGTTTGTCTCTTCTCATCCATGTCTATGTGGTGTTCTATTAGGATGTTTGCATAATTTTTCTCTTGACCCTATGATGTAACCCTATCCTCTTCATTTTTATTTTGTCTCAACTTCTTTCTTATTTTCTCCTTTATCCATTTTTCTACTGTTTGATAATTTTCTTTTTTCTTTCCATGTTTCATCCTCTAGTGCATATAATATTATTTTTTATTGGTAGGTTCTTTAGCACACCATATTTCACTTATGCAATAATGGAAAACAAGACCTTTCCCAAAACCATCATATCATATACACTTAACTTTTCACCGACTACCCTTCACACTTTACCCCTTTTGATACACATACACTACAATTTTTGACCTAATTGCATACCCACTCACACCGCCTTTTTCTATGATGATTTTGTAATCATTTTCCATGTGTTATTTTTTATATATGATCCCTTCCCAAATTCACCTTGTATTTTTACAACTACCATTATCCTTTTATCCATGCTACATATGATAAATAAACAAACTTAGGAACATGAATGCTTTCTCTACCCTCTATATTCCTAATATATAAATTTAGTCACAAAGTATAGAACTTAATGAGTGGATAAATCCCCCCTCCTTTCCTCATCTAGACATGAGTACCATGAAGCATGTAGATGTTTATATCTCAAGTGGAAGTTTTGACTTAAAATATGGGGATTGGGGGTGACATCCAAATTCAAAAAAGAAATGTCCATCACCACTTGGTCTAATATTTGGTGATGAACCTTTGTATATTTCTATTTGGATGGAGATATGTGTGAATTTATTTTATATTTTATTTATGTTATTTTTTTACTTTGTAGATTAACTATTTTTTTAGAGGGCGAATTGGTAGTTAGAGAGGTAGTTATCTCCCAGGTTGCTATGATTTTTTAACAAACCTTTCCCTCCATTTTTTGAAATTTGGTTTGAAAATTCCTTTATATACACATTATCTGATGAATACTATCAGTCAATTCCGCCTCCAATCTCTTCTACCCAGGGTTGTTTCAGTATTCTTATTCTGTTCAGTTTTTCTGGCTCCATTTTCATGGTATTAGAGCCTACTGAGTTAGAATACTAGCTTGAATGACTTTGTTGAGTGCGCCTGAGTGTTGAAGCATAAATCGCATCTCTAGCTTCATGGAGGTTTTCTAGAATGACCTGGAAGTAGCCAAAGTTTTATTGCGCTTTAGAGTCGATCGATTCAGGCATGTTCTAGTTTGAATTCTAAAATTGTGGTTCATTTTGTGTGTGTATTTGCAGTATAAATTTGCATTTGTAGTGTCAGTTTGGAAATTTGTAGTGCAATTTTGTGAAGTGTTTGCAAATTCGGTATTTACTTTGAAATGGATCTGCCTAGGTGTTTTGAATCTGCATCTTCGCTCTGAATTTTCTTTGATTAGGCACTTTGAATTCACATTTCATTTAGGCGTCTTAATCTAGCTTAGAGATTTGCAAAGGGGTTCAATTTTTTCTTTAAATTTGTATATTCACTGTGAATTTACAGTAGGCATCTCATTTTTCATGCAGAAAATTGGAAGGGCGTTTAAATTTGTGCAAAGGCATCTAAAATTTGTGTATATCTATGTGCAAAAGTGTCTCAGTCAAATTTTTGCATCTATTTCTTATTTGAATTGAGTTGCAGACCTACGCATAAGAGTGGATTTCTTGCGGTTTGATTTTGGAGGAGTGTGACAATGCCTCCAAAGGAGTTAAGCCCTTGGTCCCAACTAGCCAAAGGGGGCTTAAATTTCGTTCATTCTCTCGAATATTTCCCTCACAAATTTGCAAATACATTTTTTAAGGTGTTGTTTTGGTAAAGCAAATTTAGGCAAATCAGGAAAATTATAAAATTGATGTAAGTTTTGATTGGAAAAATGAACTTGAGTGTCATTTATTTTAAAGTGATTAAATTATTTTATGTCCAATCGATTGGAAATGACTCCACACTATAATTATAAATTGCCATGGGTTGGGGGGCACTATTGAATCAAGGGGAGGGCGGGGGGGGCGGGGGGGGTGTGGGTGTTCTTGTGTTCTATGCACTTCATCCTACATTTTCAATTTTGCACTTCAAATTTTTTTCAACAAACCAATTCAAATCATGGATGGAAATTTACTTATTACTCCTCTAACTCATTTAATTATCCTTGATGGGAAACTAAGGTTCAAATCATAATATAAAGAATAAGGGGTTATATAGAGTGACAATGGCAATTGAAAAAGAACCATTTTATGAGAGTGATAAAGTTAAGTGGTTCAATAAATGTGATCAAGCTTTTGGATTCTTGTGTTTAACTGTCCTTCTAGAACTTCTCCTCCATGTTAAAGCTTTAAATACACCTAATGAAGTTTGGATAGCTTTAGAAAAACTCTTTGGGAAGCAAGATGAGATGAGAAGCCATGAATCAAAGAATGAGCTCATTAGTTTTAGCCCCAATTATTTTGATACCTTAGAATACTTCTTCACCAAATTTAAATCAGTAAGGTTATAGCTTAAGGAATGCGGAATAGAGAAAAAAAAATGAGTTTGTTTTATTTTATTCAAACTAGGTCCTAATTACTTGGTTTTTGTTTCCACCTTCTACTCCACCAAGAGAGTTATGGTTTCCACTTAGAAAATGCCCTCCTTAATTAATTTTAGTTCCAAGCTAACTAGGGAGAAAGATAAGTTAATTTAGCTAGGGACATTAAAGTCTATAAAACTCAATCCCTTATTGTTGGGAATGGGAAACAAAAGGCTTCAAACCCAAGGAAGAAGAAGTCACAAAAAAAAGGACAAGGAGATTAAGGAGTATGAAAGAAAAAAATTGAGTCCTCAAAGCCTAATAATGAAAGCTCTTGAAATCAAGGGAAACCTAAGAAATAAAGAGTTAAGTATGCTTACTGTAAAAATACTGATATTTCTAGGTTATATATAGGTTCTCACATTTTGCTTCTGATATTTCTCCCACAACCTTGCTTACTCATTCAAATGAGTTTAGTAAATTATGGCATGAACAATTTGGCCACCTTAATTACTATTATCTTGAGCAACTTAGTCAACAAGGCATGGTCATAGGATTGTCAAGAGCCACATTCTCTAAGGGTCTTTGTGAGGGTTGTAACCTTGGTAAGCATCTTGAAGAAAAATTAACAAAGGTAAATCTTGGAGGGCAACACAATCTTTGGAGCTACTTCAAAGTGATGTATCAGGGAAATTGCCCCATCCATCCTTTACTAAGGAAAGATATGTTCTCACCTTCATAGATGATTTTTCAGATATAAATGTGTCTTACTTTCTTAGACATAAATCTAAATTCTTTAACAAGTTTTGATATTTCAAGGTACTAGTTGAGAAACAATAAGGGAATATCATCAAAATTCTTTGAATTGATAATTAGGGGATTATGTCAACATTAAGTTTGAATAGTTTTACATGACAGAGAGGATAGACACACAACAAATAGTTCCTTATAATCCTCAACAAAAAGGTGTGGTAGAACATACGAATAGTTCCTTGAAAGAGATGGCTAATTGTATGATACGCTCCAAAGGTCTTACAACACAGTACTAGGTAGAAGCAATCACTTGTGCTTGTTATATACAAAATAGAGTTCCTCACAAAGCTTTGAAAGGTATCACTCCCTTTGAAGCTTGTATAAGAAAACCATTTGTTGAGTGCTTTAGGGTCTTGGGATCTCCAACTATGGCACAAATATCTTAGCAACATTGCAAGGATATGGATCCTCAATCCAAACCTTACATATTTGTAGGTTCTCCAAATGGGGTAAAAGGATATCGGCTTCTCCACCCAACCACACATGATTTTTTAATTGAGAGAAGTGTTAAGTTTCAAGAAAGTTCAATTGAATTTGTTGGTCGTTGTTGTCATTAATGTTAACACTTGAGGAGAATCATGTAAGATGGTTGGCAGTGGTTGTCATTGATGTCAACACTGATTATTGGTTGTCATATGTCTGTGAGATTGTTGACAGTTGTTTTCATTGGTGTCAACACTTGATGAATATTGTTATATGTTTGGCATGGTTGATGAGCTTGTTGTCAGTGGCTGATGAAAACACTTGGTGAATTGTTTGTTGTTGACATTGTTGTTAGCACTTGAGAAGTAAGGGAGATTGTTGGTATTTGATGTCCCTGATGTCAAGTACTTGGTGAGAGGTTGTTGCAGTGTTTGTTGCTTAGCATTGGTTGTCATTGTTGATAACATTCAGGTTGGGTTAACATTGATGTATGGTACTACTTGTTGAAGTTCATGATTGGATGTCATGCCTTGCCAAAGTTCATGGTTGGTTGTCATGCATTATTTGATGTCACCAGAGTTGGTTCCATAATGACATATAAAGATGAGGATTATAAGCATTAGAAGTATTACTGATAGTGGAGAGATGTTGCTAAAGGTCTACAATATGTCTTATGTTCTCTCTTGATGTTCCTAATGTAGCATGTGTTGCTGAAAGAAAGTTCTGGCCTCTACAAGTTGGTTAAGTGTTCCTAGTTTAGGAAGCTGTTTGAAGTCTGCTTGGGAGAATGCTTTGCATTTCTCTTCTATTGAAGGTATGGTCTTGCGATTTGGTATTCAAAGTCAATGTTCTTTGGATGTTGCAATCCTATCTTTTCATGTCACCAGTGTTGCCGAGGATATTTCTATGAATTGTAGAAGGATGGCAGTGTTGTTGGTTGTATTGACTAGTCTGAGAAATGCTCCACATGTCTCTGCATTGATGTCTCTACTCCTACAACTTGGTGAATGTGTTCTCAACATCTGTACAGTGTCTTAGTTCCAATTTCATGTGTTGAAGTGATCCAGAAGTTGATTTGTTAATGTTATATCTCATGATTGAGCATTTTGTGTTTCTGGGATGAAGTATTATATTCCTTTTTGGTTTGTGGTGGTTGCTAGTGGCATGACAGTATGAAGAAGTTTTTGGAAATATTTTTGGATTTTCATGGAACATCTCCATGTGATCCACATGGTGTTGATTGGCCTCTTTGGTCCTGAATTGTGTCTTGAGTTGGATTTCAAGGTTATTTGTGGATATCTAGCTGACAAGGCTTGAAGTTGTGCTAGCTTTAGCTCAACAAGTCCATTTGTATCTTGCACTAAGGTAGTTCACTTTAGTTTGCAAGTCTCTTTTTTGGTAGTAAGCTATTATATTGTGAGTTAACTCTCACCATGGTTTTACCCTCATTGGGTTTTCCACGTAAATCTGGTGTCATCTTGTGAATGTGTGTTCTTGTCTCTTTTATCATTTATGTTGATCTAATTAGAGTTAGAATTGTTATATCTTTGATTATTGAAGTTGCTGAAGATTTATACTATTATATCCTTCTTTGTTACTATTTTGTTTAAGAGTTTTGATTTGGTTAAGTGTTGAATAGTTTGAGTTTCAAAAGGGTTTAAGTTTTTGAGTAGATTGACTCACCCCCCCTCTTAGTTTTCGGGTGTATTCAATAGATTTTACACTTGAAATTTCTCCTTTTATTAAGGACTCACTTGGTTTTGATGGTTCTTCTAATGGTTTTGATTATCCACAACAGGTTATTGAGGTAAATCATTATTCTTATTTTGATAGTGAGAATAGTGATAGGAGTCATATTCATTTGATTCATCACATGGTTTAGAGGATGATGGTCTAGCACCTAACTCACCCACTTCTCACCCTCTTTGGGTTAGAAAAAAATTTGATAGTGCAAGCACTTGGGTAGGGAATCTAGCATATTATAGGCATACATGGTTAGATTATTAGAATGGGTTACATGCTTTCTTATCCTCTACCTCCAATCCATAAACATTTTGAGAGGCATCATACATACCCAAGTGGGATGGTGCTATGCAAGAGGAATATGATTCCTTACTCATAAATTACACTTGGGATTTGACTTCACTTCCTAAGGGAAGAAAGATGGTTTGCTGTAAGTGGGTCTATCGGACCAAGTTTGTAGTAGATGGGTTAGTTGATAAGTACAAGGAATAATTTTTTGTCAAGTTTTTTATAGGTGGTTGTACTTGACTACACTGAAACCTTTGCATATGTTGCCAAGATGAATTCTATTCGACTCACATTGGCTATTTTTGCTACACATGGTTGTGATGTGCATTAGATGGATGTGAAGAGAGTTTTATTCATAGTGACCTTGAGGAGGAGATCTACATGGAGTGATCATTCGGGTTTGTTCAAGATTCATCCTTAGCATGTAGACTTATAAAATCCATTTATGGCCACAAACAAGCCCCTAGGGCTTGGTATGCTAATATATATTCCTTTCTTATAAATTTTAATTTTTAATCGGTGTCATTCAACTCATAATATGTACTTCTTGTGATAGGATGATTCATTATTGACACTGGTAATTTATGTTGATGATTTACTAATCGTTGGGAGTTCCTCATTTCCTATTACATTAGTGGGGTCAAATATCCAAAATAGGTTTACTACATTACTTCCTAGTCATTGAGATTTCACAATCTGATAGAGGGATCACTCTTGCTCAACCCAAGTACATCATTGATCTTCTTTCTTGATTTTAACATGGTTGATTGCAATCCATTTTTGACTCCTTTTCTCTTTGGGTTCAAGATTGAGGTTGACAGTACTACACCATTGGTTGATGCTACCTTGTATTGCCAACTTGTTGGTAGTCTCATTTATTTGACTCATAATACCAAGCCTACCATTTCATATCTTGTCAAAATGGATTCAAGATTTATGTAGGAGCCTCATGATCCAGATTGTAAATCAACTAAGAGGATCCTTCACTATCTTCAAGGCACTATTAGATTTGTGATTCATTAGAGAGTTAGCATAGAGGATGATTTGGTTGGCTATACAAATTCAAATTGGGTTGGTGATATCAGAATCACAAGTCCACTTTAGGTTATTATTTCTCAGTTGGTTTTGGTCATATTAATTGGTCTAGCAAAAATAAACATGTTATTTCTTTATCATCCATCAAGGTTGATTATCGAGGAGTTGCCAAGGTAGCCACTAAGGCTATTGGATTCAAGGTGTTCTCATTGAGTTTGGTATTTCCTTGGGACAACCCACATTCATTTATTGTTATAATTAGAGTACTATCTAAATATGCAAGAATCTAGTCCAACACCAACATACAAACCACATTAAGATTCATATGCATTTCATTTGAGAGGTCATTCATGGTCAAACCATTGACTTAGTCTTTTGCCAGTCTTTAGAGCAAGTTGTTGGCATCTTCACCAAATATTTCATTGAGAGAAAGTTCATTCATCTACAATCTCTTTTTGGGGTGCAATCCACTTCATCCATACATCATCCTTGGGGGGGCCTTCTAGTCCTCTTCATTTACTCTTATTTGGGGGGATTTTTCCTACACGGTTTTCTCCTCTTCTTTAAATGATGCATTGTACTTGGGTGCCTCATCAGGCCTTATTTTTGGGACCTAATATTTTTCCCACCTAAGCAATTCTTAAGTGGGGGTGTTGGTGTAAAATTCATTTTCACCTTTATTTATGTAATTTATTTTACTTTGTAGGTTAACCACTTGCTTAGGTGGCGAGTTGGTAGTTAGAGAGGTAGTTATCTCTCAATTTTTTATAAATTTTGAACAAACCTTTCCCTCCATTTTTTGGAATTCAGTTTGCTCAAAAATCCTTTATATACATATTATTTTATGAATACAATCGATCAATTCAGTCCACAGTCCCTTCTATTTGGTTTTTTCAAAAAATTTATTCTACTGAATTTTCTTGGCTCCATTTTCATATATATAATATGACTAGACTATTGAATGGTGGCTCCAACCTAAACTACATACATTCCATCCAAATAATACAAGATTAAGAGAAACATAAAGTCCAAATTAAAGAAACTCAAATTCTAAGTAAAATAAAAAATACTCTTCTAGACTTAATACGTCCCACTTCTTATCCATCTCTTTTTATTTAAATGTCTCATATCATTATAGTATTAGTATTGAGCTAGGATGCCTTCTATTACCTTTCTTATAGTAGCCATGGCCCAGGTATGAGAATATATTTGAACATACGCTTTCCACCTTCTCCATTTATCAATTCTTACATGAATATATTTTCCTATAATCCCTCAAAAAAGTTGGGATTAAGTTGTCTCAACCTTAGAGTCCTAACATTGATTTAATTGTTGTAATTTAATGTATTTATTTGTATTATTTAATTTCCTATGGTGTCATGTCACTAATTGGGACTCACCGGCTAGGTGGCATCCCCATTGGAGGTAACTGGATGACACATCATCATCCTAAGTGGACATAGGCATCCCACTTTGGAATCTATGACATATGACATATTCTATGACACGTCATAAGGCATGTTTGAATGCATGGGTGAAAGTTGGTGCCCAAGTTGGGTTATGACAAGATGTTCTTGAGAATCAGCTATTTTTAGTCAATTATGACAAATTCTCTTACAACTATAAGTGTTGTTAGTTATGATAGATTCTATGATAGTTGTAAGATGTGTAAGCCATTTATCATAGCCTATTTTAAGCATATTCTAAGCATCCAACTTGGAAGAAGACTATATGCATGTTTGACAAGTGTAAGGGAATATTGAACATGTCCAAATGCTTGTCTAAGGCATTAAATATTGTGCCTTTTGGATTTGGACGCCCCTCACCTTCTAGATGCTTCTTGAAGCTTGTGTCACTCTATCTATTGAGTTCCTTGAGTTGTAAAATGTATAATTTGTTTGTAGGTAATGAAGTGCTGCTAGTATTACTCTAGAATAGGTGTTTGTGTTGAAGCACTTGTTGAAGAAGCTTTGTACTTTGTGATATATTTTAACTCCTATTTGATATAATAGAGAAGTATCGTTCTTTTTGGAGGGTGGGGTTTTTTACCCGAAAGGGTTTTCCCCACGGTATATTTGGTGTTCCTATTTTTATGCATTGTACCTATTCTATTTCCATTATTCTTTATGTGCTTCTCTAGTTGCAACTGTTAAAGGTGTTAAAAAGAAATTTCTTGTAACTCTCTCCTGATTAGATTAGTGTAGGAAGTTGTTTCCACTCACTCGACTTCCTTTCAATTGGTATCAAAGCCTGAACAACCTTGGTTCTTTTGTTGGGTAGAAGGGTTTTTTGAGCTAATTCTGTTTCAGTGGGAGTTTTGTGAAAAGTGTATTTTGTAACCTTGTTGCAAGAAAGAGATGGAAAGCACATATGGGAGGATTGAGAGGAAAAATTTAACGGTGGTAATTTTGAGTTGTGGAAGCTCAAAATGGAAGACATGTTAGTAGACCGAAACTTATGGCTTGCAATTTATGGAACCAAACTGCCAGGCATGAAATAAGAAGATTGGGATCTCATGGATAGGAAAGCCAAGGGTCTTATTACACTTTGTTTAGCTGATTCTGTTCTCTTGAATTTCCATGAAGAGAAAGCTTCTACTTCTCTATGGAAGAAGCTTGACAATGTCTATAAGGCTAAATCCCTAGTAAACAAGATTTTCCTAAGAAACAAGATGTATTATTTGAAAATTGAAGATGGAGGATCCATTGCAGATCACCTGAACTATTTTAACATGTTGGTTGCACAATTGGGTTCTGTTGGAGTCAAAATAGATGAACAAGACCATTGCATGCTCCTTTTGTGTTTGTTTCTAGACTCTTGGGATCACCTGGTAATGGATATTGGAAGCACTAATTCCACCTTCAAGATGGATGAGGTTGTTGCGTCATTACTATCTAAGGAGATGAGAAGGAAGCCTTTTTAGATGGCCAAGGAGGCCCTTGCATTTCATGGAAGACCGAAAGAGATAAGCAAAAAGAAAGACACAAAATCTATGTCAAAGTCTCTAGGGAGATCAAAGTCTCCTGGTAAGAAGTGCAAGGAAAAATGTTGGAATTGTGGTGAAACTGGTCACATTTAGAAAGATTGCAAGAAGGAGAAGAAGAAAAATAAGTCTTTCTTTGATTTTGAATTTGAGAAATCATCCCAAGATGATGGAGAAGCAATTATTGCAGCTTTGGTAGCTCATGCATCAGATGATGTGTGGTTTATAGATTCGGGTGCATCCTTTCACATGACTTCTCATAGAGATTGGTTCTCGAAGTACGAATATTTTGATGGTGGAGAGGTATACCTGGGTGATGACTCACTTGAAGATTATTGGCCGTGGAAGAGTCAAAATTATATTTTTTGATGGAAGAGTGAAGGGGATTAATGGTGTCATGCATATCCCGAGTTTGGAATGAAACCTAATTTCTATAAGTAAACTGAATGATTTGGGAGTGCAAGTTGTTTTCTCTCGTGGAGGATCCAAGATGACAAGAGGAGATATGGTGTTCGCTAAGGGAGTTCGTATTGGCACTATGTTTCAGCTTGATGCATGTACTGTAAAATACAATAGTTCTTTTGGTGTACTAAAGAAGAAGAGACCTTTGGATTCTTCATCCTCACCATCTGATTGTGTAGAGAAGAAGCATGTTGTAGCTACATCCGATGGTCATGTATTTTGGTTACTTAAGGGTGCTCATTCCATGGAAATGAAGCTTCCTGTAGAGAAGACAATGTTATGGCACCAACGACTTGGTCACATTGGTGAAAAGGGTCTTAGAACCCTAAAAAATAAGAGCCTTGTTGAAGGCCTTGATGATTGTAATCTCGAGTTTGAATTTTGTGAACATTGTGTATATGGAAACAACACCATGTTTCTTTTTACTCTAGTTCTCACAAGTCTTATGCGGTTTTTGATTATGTACATTCAGATGTTTTTGGTGTTGTAAATGTTCCTCAATTATCAAAATATGTATATTTCATTTCTTTCATAGATGATTATAGTAGAAGGACATTTGTTTATTTCCTCAGAAGTAAAGCTGAAGTCTTTAGTCAGTTTAAGGAGTTTAAGGCCTTGGTAGAAAATTAGAGGAGCAAAAAGATTAAGTGTTTGAGAATTGATAATGGTGGTGAGTTTTGTTCCATAGAGTTTGAAAATTTCTATACGGAGCACAAGATTGAGAGACATAAGACAACTCCCTACACTCCACAACAAAATGGAGTTGTGGAGAGGATGAATAGAACGTTGATGGAGAGGGCTAGGAGTATGTTGAGTGGTGCTAGTCTTGAACAAATTTTTTGGGTTGAAGTAGTTGCCATTGCATGTTATTTGATCATTAGATCTCCTACATCAGTGCTCATTGGAAAGACACCCATGGAAGCATTGTCTGGTAAAAATCCTTCGATGAGACATCTCACAGTATTTGGTTGTGAAGCTTATGTTGGAATATGTTGTCATTGATGTCAAAAGGGGATTAGAGGAGAAGTGTTTTGATCCTGTGTACAAGTATATAGCTATCATTGATATCAAAAAGGAAAATATAGCAAAGGAGATCATTGGCATGATGACAAAGTATGATTGTGAGAGTATTGGATCTAATGGAAGATTCGATTTGGGTTTCTCAAGAGCTTTCTAGAAAAGTATTTTGTAGGTCCTGATGTCAGCGCTCATTTGTTCATGCTCTCAGTCTAGGGTTTATCAGTTAAACCCTACATGTGTAGAAATTACAGTCATGGAATGCACAAAAGTCCTATTTCAGTGTTGATTGTCAACAACGGTAACTAGTCACATAAGTTAACACCTATGTCGTTGAAGTCATGTTGGTGACTGGCCCCATCATCTATGTTGGCGATGTTCTTAAGGTGTATCGGCACAAATAGTGTGTGATTGGTGAGAGTCCCATAGCATATGGGACATCCGATCAGTCGATCCCCGATGGCTTTTAGCGTCAAAGTATTTGTTGCATAAAAAGGGCTCCATCCTTTGTGTTATCAGAAAGTCACCTTAGTTAGAGTTTTAGCCTATAATATCTTGTGGGATCCGAAACTAATTTTAACCCGATTCCCCGATCACCTGATAATCCAACCTCTGATACTAGTAAGTCCTTTAGAGTCCGCCAAATGGGTTCCTCACAAGTCCATAATATCGATTGATCGCACTTTTAGGATAATATTGCACACACCTAAATGGTTCCATCCTTCAAAATTGTCAATCACCCAATCTTTCGATCTTCGACAGGGTGATGTAAGAATGAACATCAGCAATGGGACCTGGCTAGGTGAGATGACATGCATCGAGGGTACAAACATAGATCAAATGACATGATGACACGTGGTAGAAAATGACAAGTGAAACATGACATGTGATGACACGATGGCATGGGGACCATACAACAACGAAGGATATTGGCGTGACATAGGCACACTAGTAGGACTGTGATGGATGTCCCTCGATGAAGCGATAAGCTTTATTAGCAAGATAGAGGTGCATCAGTAGGAGAATGTGATGATGATTGTGGGACTTGATAGTAACAAAGGTATTCAGAAGGTGATTGATACGGTGACATGTGGCAAATGTCTAGTGGTTGATTTTGCATCATTTTTGCAAATCAATGATTATATATGTGTGATCTAATGGTGAAAGTCAATGATGATTAATGGTGTAGGATGAAGAAGGTTGATTGGACAATGTTGGTGATAAGATGCTTCATCGGTGTGAAGGTTGAGTATCACCAGGACATAGACCTTAGTCTCTTCGACAAACCAATGACCCTCTCATCAGTGAGACATTGGCGTATTGCTAGGACTATGGAGCTAGTTCCTCCGATAAGGCGATGGGGGAATGGATTCCAACTGTGGGACTAGCTAATGCAAGATGTGGACAGTGACGTAGGTTGGTGCAAGTGATGTGGCGATAGACGATTGATCTATCTAGAAATTCACGTCCTTTTTGTGAATGGAATCAGTGTGACTGAATGGTATTGCCAGGACCTTGATGCATGTCCCAGTGATGGAGCGATGGGTGAGTGTATGTACTTTATCAGTGTTATAGTGGTGTATCGGTAGGAAATTGATGGATTTCCTAGTGATGGAGCAATAAGGTAATGTTATCATATGAGAACAAATGGAAGGATGACACATGGAATTGGTGTGACAATGCCATATCGGTGGGAGGTGATCTGATGTCCCTCTAATAGATAGACAGTATGGACGATGTCTAAGCATGATGAAAATGAAGGTAGTATATTAGGTGGATGATCGTTTATGAGTGTTGAGCTAGCTGTATTTCCCAAAAGTCGTAGCTATTAGGAAACCACCACTATCCTAAATCAAGGATCCATAGGAGGTTGTTAAACCATGTCATGCATCACATGGTCAATGTTAACCGAAGGGTGGAACCATTGAGCTTCCAACAATCCCCCCCAGTGTGAGCATGGGATTTGAACCCGCAACCCAAGCTCTAATACCACATTTATGAGTGTTGAGCTAGCTGTATTTCCCAAAAGTCGTAGCTGTCAAGAAACCGCCACTATCCCAGATCAAGGATCCATGGGAGACTGTTAAACCATGTCGTGAATCATGTGGTGAACACTGATCAGAGGGTGGAAGCATTGAGCTTCCAATAGCTTATGCTCATGTTCCGATTGAGAAGAGATCAAAGTTGGAAAACAAGGTTGTTAAGTGCATCTTTATTGGCTATGGTGTCGGTGTGAAAGGGCACAAGCTTTGGGATTCAAAAGCTTAGAAGGTTCTCTATAGTAGAAGTTTGATTTTTAGAGAGATGAAACCTTCCTCTGCTGAGCTACAACCAAAGAAAGAGGAGAAACAGAAAAAGGAGGTAGTTCAAATTCCACCTACTTCGAAGAAAGAAGAACCAAGTACTCCTCTTGGACTTGATGATGAGGAGAGCTCAAATAGTTTTGAAAGTTCTGAAGAAGAACAACAACCTCAACCTCATCCTTTGAGGAGGTCTACACAAGTTAGGAAACAACCAGAAAGGTTTGGTTATTCATTATTGGATTCTAGTTGCATATTTGCCTTGATTACTAATACTAATGAGCCTAGGACTGTTAGAGAGGCATTGGGTATGAATGATTCAAATTATTGGATGCAATCCATGGAAGAGGAGATGGCTTCATTAAAAAAATAAGACTTGGGATTTGGTACCTTTTCCTATTGGACGTAAACCTGTTGGTTGTAAATGGATGTTCAAGAAAAAGTGTGGTCCTCATGGCAGTGTTGAGAAGTATGCACGGTTGGTTTATAAGGCATATTAACAAGTGGAGGGAATTGATTATGGGGAGATATTATCTCTTGTAGCGAAGCTAACATCTATCTAGATTTTGTTGTCACTTGCAACAGTGTATGACTTAGAAGTGGAACAGATGGATGTGAAGACATCATTTCTTCATGGCGATTTGGAGGAAGAGATATACATGTCACGACCAAAGCATTTCATTGGAAAAAGGTAAAGATTTTTTTTTTTGCAAACCAGAAAGTCTCTTTATGGTTTGAAACAGTCGCCTAGAATGTGGTATTAGAAGTTCAATACCTATGTTTTGTCATTGGGATTTCAGAGATCTAAATATGACCATTATGTATACTTTAAAATTGATAATGGTCACATTTTCATTATTGTTCTATAGGTAGATGGTATGTTGTTTATTGTGAATGGTAAGAGTATGATTTTAGATTTGAAGTTTCAGTTGTCAACACAGTTTGAGATGAAAGACCTAGGTACATTCTGGGTATGGAAATCATGAGAGATAGAACTAGCATAAAGCTTTGGTTAACCCAGAGCAAGTATGTGAACTCCGTGATGAAGAGATTTAACATGGTATATTACAGATAGTTAGTTGTTCCTATTATGCAAGGAACCAAGATTTCTGTGAATGATTGTCCAAAATATCCTACTGAGATGGAGGACATGACCAAAGTACCATATGCAAGTACAGTTGGTAGTCTAATGTATGCAATGGTGTGTACAAGACTAAACATTTCCCAAGCAATGGGAGTCCTTAGCCATTTTATGGATAATCCTGGATGGGCACATTATGATGTGATTAAAGGGCATTCAGATATTTATGGGGTACTTCTGAGTATGCCTTGTGTTTTCATGGTTATCCAACTAGACGTCAACATTCTATGAGAATTCGAGGATATGTTTGGCAGTTGACATTGATAGCAGAAGATCCACTAGTGGTTATGTGTTTATGATGTTTGGTGGTGCTATTAGTTGGATGAGTAAGCGATAGGATGTAGTCGCTTTTTCCACAATAGAGGCAGAGTATATGGATGCCATTTGGCTTAAGATATTGTGTTCTGATATTGGTTTAGATGCAGGATAGATTATTGTTTGTTGTGATAGTCAAAGTGCAATTTATTTAGCAAAGAATCCTACTTTCCATGATAGAACAAAGCACATCAATGTTCAGTATCATTTTGTTCGTGATATGGTAGAAGATGGAAAGGTGAACCTAGAGAAGGTTGACACTTTGGTGAATGTTGTAGATGCATTGAAAAAACCAGTAAGGATGGAGAAATTCAAATGGTGTTTCGATTCCAAGGGCCTTGGGGCCCTGAGCAGATGATTCTGCATGATTCTTGGCAGGTCTTCGACAAGTGGGAGAATGTTGGGATTAAGGTTTCTCAACCTTAGAGTCCTAACATTGATTTAATTGTTGTAATTTAATGTATTTATTTGTATTATTTAATTGCCTATTGTGTCATGTCACTAATTGGGATCCACCAGCTAGGTGGCATCCTGATTGGAGGTGGCTAGATGACACATCATCATCCCAAGTCGACATAGGTGTCCCATTTTGTAATCTATGACATATGAAATATTCTATGATGTTTCATAAGGCATCTTTGAATGCATGGGTGAAAGTTGGTGCCCAAGTTGGGTTATGACAAGATGTAAGAGAATTAGCTAGTTTTAGTTAGTTATGACAAATTATCTTACAACTATAAGTGTTGTCAGCTATGATAGATTCTATGATAGTTGTAAGATGTTTAAGGCATCTTTCATAGCCTATTTTTAGCATATTCTAGGTGTCTAAGCTTGGAAGAAGACTATATGCATGTTTGAAAAGTGTAAGGGGTGTAAGGGAATATTGAACATGTGTCCAAATGCATGTCTAAGGCATTGAATATTGTTCCTTTTGGATTTGGATTCCCCTCACCTTCTAGATGCTTCTTGAAGATTGTGTCACTCTATTTATTAAGTGCCTTGAGTTGTAGAATGCATAGTTTGTTTGTAGGTAACAAAGTGCTGCCAGTATTACTCCAGAACTAGTGTTTGTGTTGAAGCACTTGTTGAAGAATCTTTGTACTTGGTGATATGTCGTAACTCCTATTTGATATAATAGAGAAGTAATTTTATTTTTGGAGGGTGGGGTTTTTTACTTGAAATGGTTTTCCCCATGGTATATTTGGTGTCACTATTTTTATGCATTGTTACTATTCTATTTCCATTATTCTCTATGTGCTTCTCTAGTTGCAACTATTAAAGGTGTTAAAAATAAATTTCTTGTAACTCTCTCCTGATTAGATTAGTGTAGGAAGCTTTTTTCTCTCACCTGACTTCCTTTCAAAAAAAGCCAAGGTCCACATGATAAAATATTGAAAAAAATCATAGAAAAAACTCACACCTCTAGTTATACTCTTTTGTATACCTTACAATATTATTCATCTTTTCCATTTGACATGACAAACTATATACTAAATATGGAAGTAATTAAAGCTATTATTTCCCTTGATGCATAAGCTTATGACCATACTATTACAACCCATTGATTTGGTTGTTATCCTAACTATACACTTGTCACTTTTTTTTTCCTATTTTCATTTTTGTTTTTCCTTTTGGTTTTTTATTTTCAATTCCTCATGATTGATTATATATTTTTTTTATCTCCAAGGAGCATGTGTTAGATAGATCCCTTCTTCATCACTATTTTCCTCTTTTATCATTAAAATGTTTAGCAACTCTTCTCTTTCTCCTCTTCCCCTTAATGATTATCCTTAAAGTGACTAACTCTCTTTCTTGAAGTCTTCCTTCACCAATTACATTAATGGAGCATATAACCTTCATCACTTTCTCACATTCCATCATATATTTGTATCCTTTACCCTTAACATTGATGATGACTAGCCTAGTTCTATCACTTTGGGCCTAGCCTAATCTTTTATCCAATTGAGTGATCACGTTATAACTATTAATGGAATCATTTCTTTCTAATTTCCTTTTTTGGGTGGCAATAATTAATATCCAAGGTGGTATCTACCAAGTAGCCAATACTTTGGGTGGCAATACATAGCCAAGGTGTTAACTACTAAATAACTAAGAGTGATTTACTCAAAGCCATTTTAAAAAAATTTATTGTGTGGCAACCACCAAATAACCACAAGTGATCACTTGAAAGATGCTATTTATAGTTTTTCTTTATTTACATTAGAACCTTTGTCATTTCTTTAACTTGACCTCTTTCATGGGTAGCAACTACTTTATAACCCTTTTCATCATTATCTGATTTTCAATACCTACTTCTAATTATCCTTTACCTTTAGCCAAGGTCCTAATCATATTTCTAATTTTAGTTAATTTCATGCTTTCTATCCTTATTTCTATAGAGTGGATACTTATATCTCTACCCCAAAGAAAATAGTTATTTTTTGTGTGGCTCCTTTAACTATTCCACTAGCATAGTATAAAAAGACATATTATACATGTGTTGCATTTTATATTTGTATTTAATGTGTTCGCTTCCCTTTGTATGTGTTTACTATTATTATTGTATATTGACTACTCTCTATGGACTATTTTTCAAGGATAAGTATATGCACAAGTGTAAAGATCAATCCCAAGTTGAAGACTAGTATCTCTCCTTTGGTGTAACTTATCCTTCATATCTCATACTTTGTTGTACTCTACTTTAGCAAAATTCTTCCTTAGTGAGTCATAAGTTTACTAAAGTGGGTAAAATCTAAGATCAAAATTTGTGTACTTTATAATTTCCTTTATTGTGTTTTTCACACATTTGAGTAATCTTTTGTGTGTGTTTTGACCTCTTTTTTTACCTTACTCATCACTTTACCTATCCTTGTCCTAGCTTTCCTATGTCACCTTGCCAACTTTTATGTGTGTGTCCTTTTGATTCTCTTTTGTTTCCTTCTTGGTGTTTTTCCTTTCTTCCCTCATCCCTCTTTCCTTACCACCCTTTTTATAATTTTAATCAAATTATTTAATGGGATCCATGCCTTAAACATGTTCAATGACCAACTTGTAGCTCCTAAAATCTAACTTTTCAAACCTATTTGTTTATCCCAAGAAATTGAGCTTCCTCAAGCCTTGTGATAGTGCAAGATTAAGGTGGCATCCACATCCTTTAATCATGCTCAATTTTTCACAAAAAAAATCATTTAATTATGACAAACAAGGAAAATTAATTTTATGCTTAAATTCTTAAAATTTATAAAACAAGCCTCCCAATCTTAATTTTATAATTGAAACAACAAAATTTTATCTTGAGAGTAATTTTTGAGCAATAGTTTCCAAAGAAATGAACTATTGTTAGTGATTATAGCATTCATACATGATTTAACTTCCATTTCATGTCTTGGAGAAGCTTTTTGGAACACCATAGTAGCCTCTATAGCTGAATCAATCAATTATGATATACTCCTTATTTATTTTTGCACTAGTTATTTTAGATTTATTGTTATTATATATATATTTTTAGTATGTTTTATCTTCTAATCTACATACACTCACTCCTTATCCCTCCCTAATTATTTTCCATCCAATTACATCAATCCCCACATCCATTTTTCTATTATTTTCCTTTCTCCATCCTCTCCTATTCATTGCAACCTTAGGTCATAGTAACTTTAATTCGTGTTTTCATTTTGCATCCTAGATCTTACTTACACAATAGTGTTTTCAAATTTGTATCTTTATGTCCCTATTTATATGGTTTATAATGTATTTTACTCCATATGACTCTTTTTTTTCTATTTTACTCTGTGTTCTATTCATCTTTATGGAAGGTGCCCGTACTAAGTATTTATTAAAGGTGTCCATACTAAGGTTTTATTAAAGGTGTCCATACTAAGTTTTTATTAGGGAAAATTCTAAACATACCTACAAATTTTGAAGGCATGTGACCTCAAGGACTTTGTCTCAACTCTAGACTTCCCTTAGTGGGCACACTTATTATAGAAGGCAAGGTACCAAGCTAAAAAAAAATGATAAAATTTAGTCTGATGCCTTTATAGATAATATTGAGCTCACACTTCCCTCGTGAAAGTTGAATCTTGCTTCTGCCTCACCACCATTATAAATTTCAATGTACATACCACAAGCACTACAAAGAAGCGAGATTCAACTTTCATGAAATTTCAGGAATGAAAAATATAAATGAAATTTTAAGAAAAGTTCTCTTGTTTTTTTTTTTTCCATTCTATTTTAAGGATGACTGCTTTTTCATTTTTGAACTTAAGCAAAAGAATCGACTTCCTCATTTAACACGTTTATTGTTAGGGGAGAGGATAAGTGTTTTGTAGTTTTTTTTTTTGAATTATTATAGATGGTTATTTCTAATGATTCTTAAATTTTTATAATAATATATTGGGTAAATCTATTGTTTAAATTTAACGTTTTAAGTCTATATTATCAAATATGATGTCACATCAGTCTATTTTCATTTAAGTGTTATAAAATACAAATAATAAAAAATATTTTTTTAGTACGTATATTTTACATCACATGATTTATTACTTTTTGGATATGATTTGTTCTAATAAGTTCATTTCATTTAATTATTAATAATAATTCACTAAGAACTTTGAATTCATGCAACTAATAATGTTATAGTATTAAAATACATTATCTTTTAATATCTCAATGCACTCACAACTATTGGTCCCCGTTCAACTATTAGATTTTCACCCCTAGTGAAAAAGTCACGTCTTCCCTACTTTAAGGAGCTAGAAGTCCATCTAAAAGTAAAACTTATTAAGTTGAAGTTTAGTTGTCGGTTTATTTTGTGTTGGTGTAATGTTTATTTTCATTTACTTAGCTTTTTTGTTTACCCATGAGACTTAGTGCTACCCTCTTGGCTTAAGGGTTGACTAGAGTATAAAGGTTTGATTATTCTAAAAAGAAAGAGTGTTGAACTTCTTCCTTGCTTGGAGCCTTTGTGGTTGGAGTTTCACTTAAGTTGTCAGCCTTTGGAGCATCATTTCATGTGGAGGAAGACATTGGGAACTTGGGGAGTGGAAGATGTTGGGATATGGTATTGTACACCATTGCATAATTTGATTTATTATAATGTTGTTATTAAATAATTATTTAGTTGTGATGCACCTCAGTAGTGTGGTTAATCAAACTAGCTAATTATTTGGGGACCACTTTATGTTGTATTATAACATTGTATTATTATTTAATGTGTGAGAGACGTGGTAATAATTTAATATTGGGGAAAATATTAAATAAAGTGAAAACTTAATACCCTATATTAAATAAGGGATTAGTGGTTTTTGTGGCACATGGTTTTATCTTACCACTTGGTTGTATTTGTGTGAGATTTATTCTATGTAAGCAAGCACATGTTTAGTGGTTAAGGTTGGCTGGGTGAGTGGGTTGTCATTATTGAGTCTTTCTGAGGAGTGCATATGTGAAGCATGGCATGGGATCTTTGGATTCATACTTGGACACATGAGGATGCATTGAGAGGCTTGATTCTTCATAGGTATTCATTGTAACTCTTGCATTTCTTTATTGCTAAATAATATGATGGAGTATGGATGCTTTTGGAGGCTGGGTTTTTCCCTTTTGAGGGTTTTCCCAAGGTATATCTTGTGTTATCTTGTGGCTTGTCTATTTGATCTATGCATTATGGTTAATTGCATGCATGTTTATCTCTCATGGGGTTATGTAGGAAATGGATTAAGAATGTGGGTTGAATACATTATTTTCTAATAGAAGAAACCTACAATGTTGTGTAGGGACTCTTTTTTATTGTTCATCATAATATTGTAATCAAATAGAGAAGAACTTGATATAAAATGTTGAAAAATGTTCTATTTGGGTTGTAAAGAAATGTTTATTTGTCATTTCAAATAATTTTTGTATCATTATTGAGTTTATTTTTAATATTCTCACACATGTGTGAACACACTTCACACAAAGAAAAGTGGGAGTGGTCACATTCATTTCACAAAATGGATTAGGAGAAGAATTGCAAGAAGAAAGGTGTATGTCTTTCACCTTTCCTTTGTGAAAGGAATTTTTATTCATTCCTTCAAGGTACAACACCTAGATAGCCCACTCGTGGGATTTATAAGACATAAAAAATCATAAAATTATACTATTTAGACCCTTAAAAGTATTAAAAAAGATTCCATAAATTTTATACAAGGGAGGGGACCATTAGGGGTCCCTCAAACATATATTTGACCTTAAAAATATTTATACACAAGTTCTAAGAAAAAATCATAAGGGTTGTGTAGGACTAAACAATGTGAAGGTCCTAACCACACATGTTAGGTCTGAATGGATCTTTGAGTTAACACAAAGAGATTCCTCCTAATCTAGAATCAAGGAGACACGAGGCTTAAAACTTGGGCATCCTCTTGATTCCTACTCATCCAAGCTATGTCTTTCATACTCAAGAAAATGTCAAATATATCCAATGTCATGATAGAAAAAACTAAATTAGATAATCATTAATCAAATATCATGTAAATATGCAATTTATATAAGCATTCCTATATCATTAAATTATATGTTTATCACTAAATTACATAATATATAACACTATTGTACACCTTTTGCAATGGTTAACTCACTTATTTATCCTCATTATGTTCAAATGGTAAGCAATGATAACTTTAAGAACACCCCCCCGCCCCCCCCGGTGAAGGTGTAAAATCATTGAGAATCTTGTATACTTCCTGATAAAAATATTAATTTTATTGGTGAATTTTTTCATTTTTTGGGAAAAAAATCAATTGGTGAATCTTTTGTAATCGCTAGAAGTCTATGGAAGATCTTGGCGAATTGGAATTTTTTTAAAACCAATAAAATATTTTCATTGGCGATTAAAACCTATTTTCAAACCAATAAAATATTTCCATTAGCGAATTAAACATGTTTTCAAACCAACAAGATATTTCTATTGGCAAATTAAAGTTGTGCTCAAACAAATAAAATATTTTTTGTTGGCAATTCAAAAATGTTTTCAAACCAAAAAAATATTTTCATTGGAAAATTAAACCTTTTGAAATGAATAAAAAAACCATTGGCGAATTAAACATAATCTCAAACCAATAGAAAAATTCATTGGGGAAATAAATTGGTATGCCAATAATAAATTAGAGTGTGGGTGGCGAAAATATTAAATGCTACATATTATTCTATTCCGGGATAAATTTTCCATACATCCAAATTCCTTCATAAAGTGTTTGGAATGGGGACAAGTGTCAACATATTCATTATGTCTAAAGCTAGATGCCAAAGAAAATCAATATAACCCAGAATTGTTCGATGAATTTTTTGATGGACAGTTGTAGTTGCATTCTAGAAGAAAATGTCTGAAGCACTAGACTTGTGAATTCAAACCTCCAGAATAAGACTAGAACAGTTAGATTTCCAAAAATCAATGGTTGACATTTTATTACTTATTAAATCACTTAAAGTCATAACAATCAAAATAATATTTTATCGTTGATTGGCTACCAACAGTTGAAGGTCACTTAAGTTATGACTTAAGCCTTTGGAGTCATCGTGGTGATTAGCCCCTTGACTTAGGTGATTACCAGTTCCGTGGAGTATCAAATTTAGGTGACAAATATTTTCTCACGAAAATCAACGGTTGAGATTGACGATTAATGATATGGTGATATGGCAGCTCCCATGCACCAGCATTATTAAGAAGGTGATGTCATCAGTTTTCCATGGTAATGTAGGATTGTGACATCTATCCTTGGTGGGACTGAGATTCAACTCATGGTTAATGGTCTAAAAGGAATCAATGGTCAATGCTAAGTTCATCAAAAATCAATGGTTATCAAAGATTCAAAATTAGGTTTCTCTTCTAAATTTCTAATTTGAAGTGAGCGAAATGTTTCATTTGATAACTTGATACTGAAAATGAAAAAAAGTATGGCACATGGCATGTTCTTTATTTTTATCGATTTTCATCTTTTTTTATCAATTTCTGCATATTCGCTAGATTATCTTTTTTTGAAGAAAGTGCATTTACGGTACCACAAATTAGTGCCATATGTACATCTGAAGCGATTGATTGGATAGCTTGATATTGAAAACTGCATGAGGTACTGTAGATGATTTCATTAATACAATGATTTATTGAAACAATATTTGTAATGATTTCATATCATTTGAGTGGTGATTTTGATAGCTTGTAAGATTGAGGTACAATCTGCATGTAGCTAAACATCAATCAAAATAAACATTGTAATTGTAAATGTAAGACTTAAGCTACACGATTAAGTTGGTTATTTGGTTTGCGCAATTATCATTATACCCAACCTCACATGACTCATAAGTAAATAGTGATAAGGTTGGTAGTGGTATTGTTGGCCCATAAATAGGGATAGTGAACACAACTAAAATCATCCATAGAAGGATAAAGGATTTACTATTGAGTGCAATATTCTGAATTGTCATAAGGGTTTTCATTTTGTAAGGTTAATAAGGAAGAAGATGATGTGGTATTATTGGGGATACTCTAAATTATCATGCCTCCAATTATTTAGTTACAAAGTAAAAGACCAATTTCATTCAAGTTCAAAATGGGTGGAATTGGAAAGAAGTTGATCTAGTTCACTTGACTTTTGAGATAGGTTTTGAACCAGGACGAGGAGCTCTGATGGAGATAAGTGCTTTCACAAAGAGTACACCCAAATAATTATTTTAATCTTGTTTGCATTCAAAGATGATGACTTCTGATACTCCATTTTGACAGAGGCCCTCGAAGAGGAACTGTGGACTTTCAAACTCATTGTGTGTTATCCCAGTGCATGGAAGCTATGTGCAAAAGGTGGGAGCAAATTTACTAGCCCTCATCTTATGCATGGCTCTATTTATCAAAGAGGATAAGTACATTTTGTATCTTCAAAGCTCCCATTTCCATAGCATTGTTGGCCAAGAAAGCCCTATGGATTCTCAAAGTCATTTTTTGGGTAATATGGTTTGGATCCCATAGTCACCACTACCAATTTTGAATCAATTGTGTCATTTTGGGTTGTCTTGGTGCATCAGATTGAGCATATTATAAATGCAAAACCATATTTGAGAATATGGTTTGTATTGTCCCCACCAGCAGAAGTAGCCAATGACCTAGCAGCTTGGAATCAATTGTGTCTAATGTAAATCAACATGTGTCATTTATACAAAATAAGAGATTGCATGCTATACTCATCTTTAAAAAGCTAAGTAATAATGTAACATTGTAATTTAGTGGTGATAAAATAAATGGTTGTGTTATTCTTCAGTATTCATTTATAGTAAAGAATTATTTTGTGTTTACAGTGTCTATTCAAATTATACAAGTAATGTAAATGGAATAAAATAATGGAAAAATATTTAGTAAACTTAGAAAAATCAAAGTTTTTTCCTTTAAGAGATTAAGTATTATCTATTTATGAAATATTTGCATCCAAATTTAAAAAATAAAGCAATACAAATGAAAAAAGAAAGTTGCCATCAAATTGACAAAAAAACTAAAAGTTGTCACTCTTGTTTTAAAACACACATTTATTGTTTATATCATAAATTACTCAACCGTTTGATGAACATTTGATGGATGGTTGTAGTTACATTCCGGAATGAAATGCACAAAGTGCTAGGCTTGCGAACTCAAACATCTAGAAATCACCCTATAACCGTTAGATTTACAAAGATCAATGGTTGGGAATTTGTTTGAGAATTTATTTCTAAGTGTCATTATAGAAATGTAATGTACTAGTTTTGTAGTCTAGTGGCAACACTTTGATGTTTCATTCACTTTAATATTAAAAAAAAAAAAATGAACTTTCTACTACTAAGTGATTTTATTTTTAAGTGATAGAGTCAGGACACAGGGAGATTTCAAATTGCTCATTGCAATGCACCAAGTAGATTCTGGCTTCCAACAAAGCCAATCAGTATTAATCTTTTCAAGAATCAAAATTTGGGTAAGTGAAAGATAGAATTCCTATGGCTATGTTTCATCTTTTCTTAAAATATTATTTTGTGAAACTTTGAAGTTTGGGTTTAGGGTTGAGAGACTTAAGAATTAAGAAAAATTAAGGAGGACTAAGAGGGAATTCACAATTTTACATTGTATAAGCATGTCTACCACTAGTACCACTAGAAGACCAAAGAAATTTGTTGGGAAAGGTATAGAAAAATTGGATTAAAAAATACATTATGTTGGATTGTTTAAAACCCCAAGTTTCACTAATGAATACCATGATATTTATGATCCTAAAATCTATGGTAGGAATACCTCAAAACTTAGATTTTCATGTAAGACTAAGGTTGCAAACCAAATTCAAGTTAATAGTTTCAGTGCACCGTGGGTAATTGGATTAGGGTGCATGATGTTACATGAGGTTTTCCCTTGCCCATAATTTGTCATGGTTTGTGCCCAAAATTATAATGATAACAAAAGAGCAATTGTTAATAAAGATAGCAAAGAAGAATTGTTATCCATTAATGCAGAAAAACTTGGAAAAGTGTTGGGGTTCACAACTAAAAAATCTGAAAACGTTCACATTGACCTAGAAAAGCTTGCTAGTGATTATGAAGCAGTGGAAGAAAGGAAGAAAAAATCTTTCATAAATAAAATAGTTCAGGATAACATACAAGTTAGAAAAAAATTGGAAGGTAATCATAAGCATCCTTATGATTTTGATATTTTTAGACCATGGGTTCAAGATACTATTTTCATGCTAGCATTTTTCCTCGAACTAGATAGCAATTGGGAAGTGGGTGCAAGATTCCTTGAAATGGTATATAATATCCATTTTTCTTCCATCTCAACTTGTCAAATATAACTTTATTGAGCACATTGTAGAATCCATGCATGAACAATTTTTAACGATTAAAGGAGGTGCACACTCAAATTCCACTAAGACATTTAGGTTCACAACCTACTTGTGCTATTCTTTTCTATTCAAATTTACTAGGATGTTTTAGACCAACAAGCTTCAGATTTAGCCCTATATGAATGTTGAGGAAAAGAAAATAGCTCTGATATATGATTGGACCACTAAGATAAGGATTCATGATTCTTGAAGGAACTACAATCATTTTGTAGACTACTTTTTGGATCCATTGCATCAAGAAATTACAAATACTCCAATGCCTAGATTGCTTATGTGATGTACATTCAACTAGGAAAAGAAATACAATTGGCTAATTGGTACTTAATGGAAGACTATATTGTGCTAAGATTTTATGGATCAGGAGTAGAGCCATACAAACTTCCAATACATGCAACAAAAAGGGTTTTTGCATTGGAATATGTAGGATAGATAAAGAGTATTGATGAACTACACTTTGTTAATTAGCATAAGAACTTATTTCCTTCTTTACCTTTTTCATGTGGAGGGTTCACATTCAAGAGAAAAGCATTTAGTGTGGCACATGATCTTTTGAAATTTTTTAATTTTGATGTTGCCTGTCACTAGTAGTATGATCCATGTGACACCATTAAATCAATGATTATATCCAATAAGAATGTTGCAAGCAGAATTCAACATCGAAGTAAACCCTTTCTTGAAAACTTGAGAAACAAGGATTCTTGGGATGAGGTCAAAATAGCAATAGAGAAAAGTGTTGATGAGAAAGGTATTTCTTTTGAACAATTTTTAGGAGAAATATGGCATTGCACCAAAAGAAAATAAGGAGGTACAACATTTTTTATAAAAAAAGTGATAAACCATCTAGTAGAGTAAAAATTCTAGAATCTCTAGATAAGGAAGTTGCAGATAAAAATAGGTCACGATAAAAAATTATTTCCTTTTGGTCTATGAGGAAAGCACTAAGTGAACCAAGAACTCTTGCAAAATTTGGAGATAACGAAGAATATTGTGAGTTTAGCAAATTTTGGAATATAGAGCATCCTAATGAACGTGGAGATCAAAAAATTGATGATGAATCTAATGATGATATGGAAGAACAAAGCTATGTCAAATCTAGTTTAAGTGAGGCCACAAAAGAAGCATATACTTCAAGAGCATGCATAGCTGAAAAAATGGGTTATGAAGGTGGTCCTATGGGGTACCAAGGACAAGGCCCTTGGACGGTAATAGATGTAGAGCATAGAAAACCAGTTGATAAATTTGGCTTTGGAGTTGATAAAGTAGGCCAAAGGAATACAAGCATAGCTGAAACAATTCATTTTGTTAGAGCTTCAAATCCTAATCCTCAAGGTTAGACACAATCATAGCTAAGACATGCCCATGGTGGAGAACCTAGTGCAACTTCCATTGCCACTGGTGGCGATGGTATAGGTAGTAGTACTAGTAGTGATCAAAATGGGCTACAACAACAAACTACATGCAAGGGGACAACAATACAAGATGCCACACAAACACAAAGTGATCAAGGCATACATAAGAGGGCAAGGATTTTGATAGGTCCAAGTCCAACTACCATTTCCACCACAAAGGAGTTATTTCTAGGCAATCCCATAGTTAGTGTGGCTGCAACAACATTAGCAACTACAAGTACTCCTAGTCCTTCATCATTCAAGCATTCCATTGTTTTTCGTGTTCCCAGGTTTTGACTACATTGAAGAGTTTAGAAAGAAATCAGAATTGTATAAAAAAGAAAAGAAGCAACTGATGGAGAGTGCATTCGCTGTAACTTCAGACCCTGCAACAACCATGGTATTACCCACATTTGACACAAATAAAGAAATCATGGAGTACATGATTGTTGTTCCTACAATTCAAAATAAACTAGCAAATTAGATGGATTGATTTGAATTTTAGGTGAGCATTTTCCAATTGGATTTTTTTGGACTAAAAAATACTGACCAAATTAATGTATCAAAGAAAAAAATGAATTGGTGTACACATCATTGCTAAAGCAAGAGAGAGAGAAAAAAAGTTTGTAGAATCAAATAGAAAAGTTATAGTTAGACCTAGCAAATGAGAAAGCAAAGAGGAAAGCAACAAATAACAAGATCAATGAATTAGAAAAAGGAATTAAAAAATATGCCTCTACATCAACAAGCAAAGAGGATAAACAAAATGAGAGAGAAGTGAATGAATTGAAGCAAAGGTTAGATGAGAGCAAAAAGAAATATGATGAGGAAAAATCCACTTCAAAAAATTAAGACAAAGCATTGGGAAAGGAAATGAACAGTTGGAACAAAAATTGGAGAAAGAGAGAAAAATAAATGAAAGATTGGCCACATAGCTAATGGAAGCAAAAAATGAAATTAACTCTTGTCAAAATAAGTTAACTGCATTTTGTGGAGAAACAATGAGGCATATGAAACAAAAGATCTGGGTTGAAATAATGCAAAGGATTGATCATTTGTGTGAATTGTTTGAATTGATTGATGCTATCAGACTACATTATAAGAAGCTCAACAAAATATTTAGTGGACAACAAAAATGTGTTGGTATTAGAGAAATCTACAAATGAAGTTCAACAAATTGTCTACAAAGCTAGTGGCAATGAATTGAAATCAAAAGGGATTAATAATCGTCTTGTTGCTTCAATGATGTTGTCATCTATCATTCAAAAGTGTTTGAGAATGCGTGAAACAACAAAATTTGTGCATCTGGCTGCAAACAAGATGAAAAAGTTGAATGAAAAGGTAAGGAACTTCATAAAGCTTGGTTCACTAGAGGATTTTGATGCGAATGAGCGATTCATTGGAAAGGATGATTTGAGAAAGAAGATGGAGGGTGCAAAGAAGATTGATTTGGACTAGTTTCCTCAAAGCCCAGATGTGGCAAACTATTTGGATTCCATTAAACCACTGATAACCTTGAATTCAATTTTGAGTCAATCATTCAAGTCAATTCCCAATTTCAATCATTAATTGTAAAAAAAAAATCAATTTAAACAACATCAGTTAGAACAAATGACAATTCCACCACCTAAATAGTGGAAGTTGCTAGAAAAGGTGATATAGTGATTTGATATTGATAATATGAGTTTCCAAGTTCCAACTTAGCTCTGTGCAGAGTTGTCTTTGAGTAAGATTTTACATTGCCTCTATGTATTCCTTCATGTTAAAATCAATAAAAAATTCAAATTCAGTAATGTGTTGTTCAATTATCTATATTATTTATTTTATCATTTGAAGAAAAAGTCTAATTTCAACTACTAGATACACATTAAATGATTACTGATGTTCAATATTTTATATGCTACTATTGCTAGTATGTTATTAAGCATTGAGTTGAGCGACGAATCACCGAGTACATGTTTAACACAATTAAAATATGAAATTATTAATAATATATTAATTTATTCAATTTGATGCATAATTTCAAGGAATAGAATATCAAATATCAAATACAATCTAAAATATCAACTATAGTTTGAATTATAAAATTCTTGGTAATCCTCAATTGGTTAAATTAGGGTTGTTAGGTTTGCAACCTAGGGATTTCTAAAACCCTATTATCCTAAAACCCTGGCATAAAATTCTTAGTAGTCCTCAACTATTTAAATTAGGGTTGTTAGGTCATCAACCTAGAGATTTATAAGGGTAAGGTCTTGTTGGTTGTTTTTTAAGAACCAAGCTGATCTTCAAAGGAGCCTATGGAATTGCCATTTCCAATTCTCAACACCTTGAAGGGATTGGCCAATGAATGAACTGTGAAAGCATCAATGCTTACTCCTGCACTTCAGGCTCTACAAAACCCAAGAGGGTGATCCTAGAATGTACCTATGGATTCATGCACTTAATATTTGGATACATTGTAACTAACAGATGAATTCTCATGTAAGTGCTCAATAAATAGAATATTTCAAAAGTATGGCTACTCCTTCACAACACTCAACATTTATAGCATGATAATGATTAATTTGACATGAAATATTAGCAATTGCAACTCAATACAAGGTTCAATTATGAATTTATATTGTTGTTGAATGACCAAGAAACTACATCACAAATACAAAACCTAGACTAGTCCCTTAACCTAGGAAATAGAGTCAATTTCAACACAAGTATAATTGGATAATAGTTCAATACATAACATCATAAAGTTTTTACGATGTCACATTGCAACATCATACCATTGTATCCTAAGCCAAAACATCTTATACAAACCTATAACCAAAACTTCTTATCCAAGCCATGTATTGTATTCTCCTTATTGTAATTCCTATTGTGTAGACCTATAACCAAAATTACAATCACCACCCCACCACAATAGTAGCCTAATCATCCAATACATCAAGATATTTGTCTTTCCAAAGTTGAAACTCCTCCTCAAAAGGCCAATTGAATTGAATAATCTTGTCAGCCTTTTCCTTGTATGGTGCATACCTAGTCACTACCTGACTAGCTTCCTTGTCAAAGTCTTCAAGGACAATCCCTGGGTAAGCATATCCATGCTACTCCTCAACAATCACATGTTAGTCCCTTCAAAAATTAGGGCTTCTTGAGATGCAATTATCTCATTTGCTTCATCTTTCTAATCCTACAAGGACTTGATCTCACCATCTTCATTTAAGATGTTAGGGAGAAGGCCAAAGTTCAATTCATCAAACCTCCTAACCAGTTCTCTTATTTTTGCCTCCAATGGCTCAATTTTTCCTTGGAATTCTTGGATCCCACTTACAAGCTTAAGGGTAGGTTGAATGTTATCTAGCTTATTGACATCATGCTTAGATCCAATAGCCATGAGCCTAAGATCCTGGTATCTTGGAGTCTATTTCTCCATGAGATGGATAGCCACTTCCTTGTCCCCATCAAAATTTCTTATTGCATCAAACATGGAGGAGTAATTAGCATGGATGCTAATCAGTCTTTTCTCAATTCCTTTATTGATGTGTTCCAACACCATTGTTACAATCTTTAGATTGCTGGTAAGAATCAATCTACCCTATTGTTTGCATCTTTCTTCATATATCTTCAACTTCTCAACCAAGTCTTCCCTGCTGACCTCCTTAGTTTGATGTGTACTTGAAGTACTTGGTCCTTCAACTAATATAGGCACATTTCCCATATTGTATGACACAATTTCCAATGAAATTTTTGGTGGAAGCATAGGGGTAGATGGAACTTCCTCTTGAGGTGGAGGAGAAGTAGAGTCTATTTGCATGGGCACATTTGTTTGCATATTTTGCATTTTTTTCCTCAATAGTTCCATTTCTATTTGCAACTCTAAAATATTTTGTTGACCTTTTTTTGTATTCAACCAGCAAGTCATTATACATTTTCCTAAACTCTTCTTTCTCTGTAGTTACAGACTCTATGATTACCTTTATAAATTAGGAATCATTCATAGAAATTGTGGATGCTTCAATTGCAGGGGTGTTTGACACCTTAATGATTAGCCCTCCCTTGTAATTTGCAAATGGTTCTACATCTAGAGGTTTCTTTGTATTTGAGGCTAGGTACCAAATTTCCAATGCCACTACTCACTAAAAGTAGACCCTTGCAAAGAAATTTTTTCCTTTTCTTCTATAGAGTAGAGCACCCTGCCACATCTCCTCACTATATCAAAAGCTATGGTAGAGGCAAGATCCCACTCTGGCAGCAAGAGGAGACCACTATTTCTTACCAACTCTCTACCTTCTTTTATTGTGATGTCTTGAAAACTTTCCTTCATTTCCTGCCTAACTTGAGCCTTGATAACCTTATCAAGAAATTGGGGGTTTAGGCTTCTCTTCTTAGCAACATTATTATCCTTTTTTCTCTCCTTAAAAATTCCAAGAAATAGGATGTCTTGACAAATGAATCGGTATCCATAAATTTTTTGCATGCCTCTTCTATCACATCATCAGTATTATTCATACTAGTGAGATCCACCTTGCTTAGTTTGAGGCCCATTTATTGTGGCACTATCTCCATAGGGGGAGAAGGCATACCTTATTGCATTTCTTCCTCAGTAACAAGAATCTCATCCTCAAAATCCTCTAGATAACCCACCAAACTGCTTGATTCTATCTTTTATTTCTTTGGAGGTGGCTATCTTAGTGGTGATGATTCCCTTGGTGGTGAATCTAATTCAATGATTTTAGGAATAGTAGACCTTGGGGGAGACAACAGTGTCATTTCATGTGTAGGTGAAGGAATTCTTGACTCCTCTTGTTGAGAAGAAGTGGTTACTGTTTTCTTTTCCTTATCCTTATCCTTCCTCCTTGTAAATACTAGTACTCTTTTAGGGGGTTGATAGGTAGGTCTTTCTTCCGTCATAGGGGCCTTGCCCTTGCCTTGTTTTTCTCCTACCACAACTTTCCCACTATCTTTAATTAACCTTTCCTCTTTCAAGCTCCCAACTACCTTCTCAAAATTCTAAAATACACACTCAACTCTTTGAATTCCATCATTGATATTCTTGAGAGCTAAAAACTGTGGATCATTTGCCTGCATTTCCTTCTCCAATTTGTTGAATGCAATCCACTTCATCTTCCTCTCATCGTGTTTTTGAAAATCAGAAATATTACTGATTACATCCTCAGGGAAGTAGAAGTTATGGATGAACCTAGAGCTTCGGATTCTAGCCTTTAAACTTACCATGAAACCTTCCAGATCATGATTTATTGCACTTACCCTCTTCATCCCAAATGGTTTGAGAACATCAACAATTTTTCTCCATCCTCCCTCATTCATAAAAAATTTAGAAAAAATGGTGTAAGCAAGGACAATGGTTCCCTTCCTCTAATTTTTCAAGTGATAATTGCCACACCACTTCAAGAAAACCAACTCTTAGTGGCACATCTCTTGGAAGTATATGAGGTGACACACTTTTACCATAGACTAAGAATTGTGTAGCTAGGGTATGGAATCACATCTCCCCAATTATGTTCAATATTCAAATTAGGCCTCCTATCTTTAGGCCTCAAGAAATCATGTAATGCTACAGGGATTTGTGGCATATTCATAATTAGGGCCCTCCTCAGTTTGGAAGCAAAAATATTTTCAAACAACACAAAATTGGACTTGTGATCATTTCTATTAAGGAGTCTGGTCCAACATTGGATAGGTAAATCCATATCACTCTCTGTTCTAACTAATGTCATATCATTTCCAAAGAATCTAGCTCCCTTGTTGAGAAACATATGCATGAACAAGAAGTACCACCAGAATCTTACCCCATCCTTTCCATTCTTCAATGCAACCAAGCCCTCATGTATCTTATTGGCCAAATATGATCCAAAGTCATAAAGTGTGTTGCAAGTGGGATGTTGAATGTTGGAAGCCATATACATCTTTGTGATGGGCATGCTTGTAGCTGGGTCAAACCCTAAGATCTGGCATAAGGAATAGAATTTCCTTTGGAAATATGTCACAAAGTAATCTATGTGGAAAGGCTCCTTATCAAATGGGCCCAATATGATTTTCCCTTGTCCCTTCACATATGCCAAAAAATGTTGCAATACTTAGACCTTGATATTTTCTCATATTTTTCTCTCAATTCCTTCTCATCAATCCTGACCATGTTTTCACTCCATTTAGTTAGTTTGAAGACTTCAACTATCTCTTCCCTGGGGACCTTAACCATCTCAATACCATCATATGTCCTTACAACCCTAGAGATTGGGCCCTAATTAGTTGTCACTGATCTTAGAAGGTCAAAATTCATGTATACATTTGAAACAACCAATTTACCGATGTCTAATCTTCAAGGGCTACTAATGGGTATACCAAAATTTATGTTGCCAAACCAATAGTTGAATTGTTCCCATCTAGTATAGGATAATGTGGCATCTTTTATATTGCATTGTTTGGCAATGAGACCATCTACAATTTGAGGGCCTTTGAACAACAATTGTCCCTTGGGAATATTAGATGTGGAGGGTTTGAATTGGTTGGCAAGGTCTTGGGAAAGGGGTCTTTTCTTCTCCTCTGATTTTGAAGTTTGGGCTTGTGGTAATGCCATGGCAATAGGGTTTCTTACAAACTAGGGTTTTACCTTGTAGAAAACTAGAAGCTTACTACGAGGGTATGGGTTTGATGCAAAGAAACAACAAGACTTGAAAAATTTATCGTTTGATTGGAATGTCAAACCTTAAAATAAATTCAAGCAAGGTAGAACTTCTATTGTCAGAATAAGAGAATGAGCAGTTTTCAGTAATTTTGCAAGAAATTGAAATACAAGGTATCGATTCTACTTACTATTTACAAACGCTTTGAAAACCCTAATTTTTGAATGTCAAACGAGCTTGAAATGAGTAGGAAGAAATCCTTGGTCGCATAGAATGTTTTAATGAATTACAAGTATGCTTTAAAATAGGTTTTTATGGCATTAAAGTAGACCAATTTGGTGGTTTGACATCTCATCTTCCATTACTATTCACTCATGTGAACCAAAACGACTCACTTAGCCTCAATCTTGAACTTCAAGTTCCAACCATTGATTTTGCAGTGAAGTGGCCCAATGAATGGTCTTGATTGAGTCAACCAAGTTTGAAAATATGACTATAGACGACCATTGTTGCTAACTAGTGAAGTTATGCCATGTGGATTTGTTTCCATGTCACCCTATAGGCTCCACCATTTCCATGAGCTTCGAAGATGGCTACATGTCACTTCCCCACTTTCCCATTGGGTTTAAATAGTGTGCATCTTATGGTAGTGGGGTGGTAGGGAGTGGCCCAGATTGAATCTGACGCCTTCAACTTGCATGCCTATTACTTTTCAAGGCATCTATCTATGTGCATATCCTTCAGATTTGACAAATGGCCAGGATTATAACATCTTGTCCTACAATTTACCAAGTGCTCAAAATAACCTTTTATTTGCCCAAGAGATAATATTCCTCAACATTATGTCAAAATATTTCCAAAACATTTCATAAACCACTATAGTTTCTTGATGGCCCAAATTACGACACATGGCACCTCCTTGCTTCCCCTCTGAGAGATGATAGATGTTGGTGGGTCCCCCATGGACTAATGAGGGACGATCAAGATCAACCCAAAACATCTCATCATAATCATTGATTTTACTAAGACTTGTTTGCTGCCCTCAAAGGATAATGGGCCCCACCATAGAAAGGGACATGTGCCACCTGCCTGCCACCTTTCTAGTATTTTTTAATGAATATTAAAATATATTGAGGGAGCGAGGAATGGTCAGGATGTAATCACACAATCCAATCACCCTTATTAAAACTCAAATCTGCACATGCAAAATGTTAGGAACTTAAAAAGGAGATCTGACTAGTTCAACGAGAGATGGGGGACATAAACCCATGGCCAAGACTTTAGACCAATGATAAAATATTAAACCCATTTAAACTTTGATGTATAATATTTCCCAGTGACAGAATGATTGACAAGACTAGGTAAAGGGGTTGGTAAAATGGATGAGTTCAACAACAAAAGTCCAAACTAATGCAACTAGAAACCAGCGGCAACAAGTCAACTCAAAATTATAAGAAATAAAGTAAAGTCTAGGTTTATTTGAATAAATGCAAGATAAATCCTAAACCCTAGACCTAAAACCCTAACCAAAAAACTAGAACAAGATCAATGAGGCATCCAAACACACTTTCAAGGAAATGGAACATAAATTTTTTTGAGGATTCCATCAGGTCCCATGGAGGGGGCCTTCCTACAAAATTCAATGGGTGCTGCTGAGATTTTTTAGGAATATTTTAAAGCTGGTGGTCCCATGAGTTTAATAATGTAGTTCAAAGTAAACATTTAAGCTCCAAAATTTAAGGAATGAACTACAATATTTGATAAATAAATAATAAATAATAAATAATTTTCTCACGTTTTTAATTTTTTTGGTAAGAATTTAAAATTTTAATGATTGAAAAGTGGCATAAAAAATCCCTAAGCTGTAGGAGCAATTTTTAGCCCCACCTCAATTTCACTAGCTTAAATCTTCAATCCTAAAAGGTAGGGGCTGCTATTTTTCTAGAAAAGATTCCAATTAATCTTGTAGCGCATTTTTTTTTCCCATGAGACCTCCTCCTCCATGAAAATAGAAGCCCAATCTCCCCCATGGGACCATACTGTAAGCTTTTATTCCTATGCCTCCTATATGAGAATTTGGTTGTTAGAAATTTTTGGGATGAGGTTCTTCACTTATTTGCTTGTTGCTTCTTTTTTTTGATCTTTCATCTCATTCTCTGTAAGCTCTTTTTGCATAATTTAAGCTATTTGATAGCACATATAGGAAATGTTGTAATTTTTCTCTGTAATAACAAAAGATGACTCAAATACTTAAGTGTATTTCTTTAATTTTGAATATCAACCTATCTTGATCTCCAGTATTGTATTCACTATCTTTGGACTCAAAATAATCAAGCGTTATTCATAAGTTGTCATATCACATCATGTGTTTATGTTATGGATGTTGAACTATTAGCTTTTGTTGAAGGAATGGATTAATATTCCTTTCAGTTATTTATCAAAGATTGTGTGAATGGAAATGCAATAGGAATTTAAGTAGTGTGGTAAGTGTTGTTCTTTAAAAATGATGCAAAATCACATATCAAATTCAATACAATGGAATTAAATATAAAATATAAAATATCACAATTTCATGGAATACAATATGAAATATCATCAAGTGTAGTTTGGAATATGATTCGTGAAGTGCAATATAAAATAAAATATCATGAAGTGCAATGATTCACAATTTCATGGTCCATGTAATACAATATAAAATATCATCAACTATAGTTTGGAAAATGATTCATGAAGTGCACTATAAATACCTAAAAGCTGCTAATTCACTTCCATTTCCCAAATCAAGTCAGGGTCCTGAAACTGACGTTCAACTTGAGATAAAGTAAAATAGTCATCTTGATTATGAGTCCAATCTTCATTTTCTTCACCCTGCATCTCAAATTCAACATTCAATGTGTCACTATCATTTTTCCCACTACTAGTGCCACCAATACTAGTGTTTGGAGTGTTGCACAACCCTCTTCTTTCACATATGGATCTCCAGATTGTGAGTTCCCTTTCAAAAGGAAAAGTTTTGACATTATGCACAGTTCCTTTCACCCTCAATAAATTTTCCAAATTCTTGTCTAGTTTTTTTTTTATCTATGATTTCAAAAACACCAATGAACTAAAAACTCTCTCATCCTCCACTGACCTCAATATCATTGTTTGACATAAATCAACAATTTTGAAATATTCTGATATCAAACTACACAATATTTCACTCTGACCTAAGTTTTTCCAAGCCTTTGTTATTGATCCCAGTTCGAAGCGCTTCTCCATGGAATAAAACTAGTCCATCACACTTCTTGAAAAATTCTTACATTGTTGTCTAAGCTTATCTCCATTTATAATTCCTTATATTGCCTGCTCATTATTTTTTACACTTTTTGAAAAGAGTTTGACCAAGATTTTTACTTTATCATGAAAATAGGTTGGGCTATCTCGATTTATCCAAAATTGAGGATACACAATACCCATGGCTTCAAGTATTTATTCTCGAGGGAATCTATTATAAATCTCTATGGAAAGAGATTTTACAATTTCCTTCAAACTATCACTAACATATTTAACAATGTTGTTAAAAGCTTCCTTTGTAATAGGTACTTTTGTGATAGAGCATCTGACTGTCATACAATGGTACATTGGTATCTCAAATCCATATACATAGATACATAAGTACCTACTTGCATTAAATTATAAATAATTATCAGGCTAATTCAAATCTATAATTTTCTGCCAGCTAAAAAATTTGGGATTTTAGAAGTTAGTTCTAGATATAGATGATTGAGGTCCATGCATGTATTTCTACGTAGTTTGGAATATTCATTAATAGAGATAGTTATGTCTTGGGATTTTTTCACAAGATTGTTCATTTCATCTAGCATGGGGAGAAGACTAGCTAAAGTTAGGAGTGTCTTTATATTGCTTAACCTATGTAAGAGGTCAGGAGCTTTATCTATTGTGTTACGATGCTCGTACATTTCTCCAATCAAGGATTGCTATTCTAAAGAAATCATTACACTAGTCAATGAAAGGAGATCCATCTGGTATCAACATCCTTGAGAAGCTTGTTTCCTGCTGTTATTCCCTTAGCAAAATTTTGAAATTTCACGAAAAAGTTTGGGACTTCGATAGAAGTATACGTAGAGCTCACAAACTAGATTTTCAACTTTTGATACTATAGGAAACTTGCTTACAATCTATAGAAGTATACGTAGAGCTCGCGAACTAGATTTTCAACTTTTGATACTATAGGAAACTTGCTTACAATCTAAATGCTAAATTCATTCTGCGGTCCATGCAGTGAATGCCAAGCATGTATGGTTCACAAGTAGTTTGTGACTGTGCAAACACCGGTCATGTGACCCTGCATTATTGTAGCTCCATCAGCTCCTACACACACCAAATTTTTGGAATTTTTCAAGTCATCCATGCCTGCAATTTCATTCAAAGATTTCTTGACTAGTCCAAATAGATTTTGCAATGTTGAATTGTCCTTCATTTTATGAACACAAAGAAGATGAGCTTGGAAGACATGTTGTTTTACAGTATACACATGCATACAGACCCAAGAAGTATATCTACCACTATAACTTCATCTAAAGATAATACAATGAAGTTTGAATCTTTTACTTTCTCCTTTAAATCTTTCTTTTCCACTGCAGCAAGATAGTTTTCCCATTCCCATCCAACATTTACTAACCAATGTGTGCTAGGAAAGTGAGGAACACCCAAAAGAGATAATAAATTAGAATATTTTGGGTAGTCTGTCATAGGATACCCTTTGGAAAAAATATGAAAAATGACACTCATCTAAATAGTTTTTGCCAGTTGTGTTCCTTCCATTACTTTTCCAAATTGAGCCTCAATTGTATCTCCACATGTAGCAAGCTTCAACATTATTTGCTTATGCTCTTCATATTCTATGACATACTTAACACGAAGACATTATTCCTTTGATTTCAATTGTACTATTGATTGTTCCTTTCCATCTATGGTTTGTTTTTTATAAACTTTACTAATATGATTTTCTATAGTGTCAAGCTTTAGCTGCAACTTCTTGTCTCTTTTACATTTCCAACTACAAATCAAAAGCTTGCATTCTGTTGGAGTTTCATGTTTTTTTGCTTTCTCCATTGGTACAATGAATGGGTACTTTGACACCCAATCAAGTTCAAAATTCCTTGTCATTTCCCACTCGTGCCCCATTTTTTATTTTCCTTTTCTTTTCTTGCTACCAACATCATCCAAGTCAATTATCTCATTTTGGCTAACTAGGGTATCACTTGGAACATCTTCTGCGATATTTCCATCCTCATTTGACTTATTTAACTCAATAAAAATCTCACCTTGATCTTTTGGTGGCAGTGAGGTATTATGGATGCCTTCTTCATTAATATTTGGTGGAAGAGTTGATGATGTAGCCTTGTCTTGATTTGATGGATTAGAAGCATTGCAAGTTCCAAAGTAAGACTGTATGGTAACTCTATGTTTTGGGCATTTTTATGGCCTTCTAGTTCCTTCACCACCCTGAGGAGTCTTACCCTTGTTCCACTTGCTGCTCAAAATATTGATCTTTCACTTTGAATAAAAGCTAGAAAAAAATATCTTCTTGTTTAAGAAGGATAGAGAATATAGATCTTATTCCCTACTCAATATCATCTTTAAGATTGAAGCAAGAATGGAAAAGAGATAAATAAATCTTATAACACTATGAAGAAATGATCACTCACCTTTAAGTTTGGGTTTTCATTGACTTGTTATTTCTTAATGCAGGAATGCCTATGTTGTAAGTTTGTAACTTGCCTACGATCAACTTCAAGGTTCCAAGTGGAACTTTTGAATCGAGAGCTCACAAGTTCAAAACTGAACAAAATGTGTAAGAATAAATGACAATTTCGATTGTATTTATATCAATCCATATTTGGAAAATTCCATGGGATTTTAAAATGGTATATTAAAAATTTGGTGAATATCGTGTGATTATACAACGATACATTGTAATTTTCAAGGCGATTATAGCCCTATGATTAGCATGGAGGTGTCATGACAATTGGCGAAATGTGTCATCAAATATAATTATTTTTTAATGTTATTGGAAAAATGGGTCCTCATAAGCAACTATTTGTAAATTTTAATTGGAAAAACGGGTCCTCACAAGAAATTATTTGTAAATTTTAATTGGCAAAATGGGTCCTGACACACAATGTTGTTTTAATAGTATCAGTGAATATGTAGGTGATTTGTTACATGATTATGAGATTCTAGGTGAAAATATTAGTCGATCCATTTGAAACATGTAGTTTGTTATGGTGAATTGATTACTTAAATATGCCTCATAAAATAAATTGATGGTGAATAGACATGCATCAGACCGATAATTCATAAAATCTAGGTGATTTGGCCACCCTATTGGGTGTGATTAATTCACGAATTTTGACTTGGTTGATATATAATATTCACTAATTGGTGAAGATTCACCACTAAAGTTTTCCCTGATGGTAAGTTTTGTAGACCATTGAGTAGTATTTTAAGGTTGTAGAAAACATTGTAGGGTTTGAAGCTCCATCATATTATTGAAGAGCTTGTGTTGGCATCTTTTCAACTTAGTAAAATGTATGCGTGAATGTATTTTAGTGCATTGAGGAGAAAATTGGTTAGTTTTGTTGGAGTTTTTCCTCTTTCAAGTTTTCTCCAGGGCAACTTGTGTTGTCTTGGTCATTTTCATGCTTTCTCTTTGATGTTATCAGTTTTTTACATATGCTTTCTTTTGTTTCCAATGCTACAATTGAAGTAGGCTATTTTCATTTATTAGTAAACATAATAATAATAGATTTTGAGGTGTTGAGATGGACTAATCGCAAGACAATTTATTGTTGATGAAATAATATAAATACTTTCTCTTATTTTATTTATTAGTAAGAGGTAGCTTTGTGTCATCCACATATTAGCCATTAACATAAGGAATAAAAAGGGTGAAAAGATAGGAAAGGAAAAGGAAAGACATATAAAATTTATCAAATCATAAGGATATAAAAGATGATTAGCCTATATAATGAATGTGTCCATTATCATCTAATAAGTTGCCATATTCCTAATCATCATCCAAAAAATCACCAAAACCAACCAATTGAGATTGTTATTTTGATGACTCCAAAACATGGTGTAAAGTAGTCCCTTAACAAATATGTGTTCTAAAGGAACAATTTTTAATATTAGTTTAACACCCATGCATGCTTCTTTTTGTCTTTCATTACCACATTATTTAATTGCTACATTATTCTATTTTGGCATAGTCATATATCCTTTCTTTTTTATTTGTCATTGGGATGAACTCTTAGAGATATGCATGTTTGATATAACCTTACTCTTCATTTTTATCCTTGAAACACTTATATGCATTATAAAGAACATAATTTTGTTCATTTGGTGGATTCTTTAGTTTAGGCATTAATGCATCAATGATAAATTAAAATCTCTAAGAGAATTTGGTTAGGTTTTATTGGTAATTGCACATATCACTCAATTTTTGGGATTGTGTGAGATAAAGTGATTAAATCCTTGATATAGATCCAACTAAGGATCTAAACCCAAGGATCTAGGATCATCCACCAAGAGACCCCAAAAGAAGATCTCAAGAGTGAATCCTACATGACCAAGATGACTTAGCTTGGTGGAATGATGGAAGAAGACCTATCTCATTTTACGAATAAGTTGAAGGTTCACTAGGTAAATTTTACAACCACACTGTACAATGTGAAAATCAAAGTTAATTGTCGGGATGAAATATGGATCAATAAAACTTAGAATCCTTGTGAGGTAATAAAAAGGTAATCATGAAAGGTGCTTCCAAGAATTGTTCATATCTAGGATATCTAAGGAGATGTGTGTGTGTGTGTATGTTATTGAGAGAGAATGAAAGAATAACTAAAAGCACTAATGCGAACAACTCATGTCAATAATCCAATACAAAGGATCAAGACTCAATGCTAAATATGCAATAGGATCAATAATGAATACATCACCTTCAATAAGAAATTATAGGAGAAGATCAATCTTAAGAGTTAAAATGCCTCCTTTGCAAAGTTATTCAATAATATTTGGCCATACACCTAGGAACATGGATGTGTGGGATGCAATGGTGATAATTTCAAGTGTTTTTATTTTATAATATTTATTAATTTTTTTAGGATATTTTATTATTTATTATTTATTTATTTTATAATATTTTAAGCTAATAAATATAATGGGGAAATAATTTACCTAGATGATATGCACCTAGAATTACTAAATGTGTTTTTTCTTATATGGCTTTTCCCTAAGTTGTTTGTTTACTAGTCCAATTGTTCAATTTGAATATAGGAAAGTGAGTAAACAATTATGCATAATGGAATCTAATGATGAAAGCTAGGGTGTGCAAAATATTCCAAAGTCATAATTTTCTAATGAAAAATAATTATTTGCAAAACTAAATGCTTCAAAGGAAACTAAATATAGAACCTATATGCAACTATTATAATTGATTCAATTCCAAAAACAACTAGATAAGTGTTCCTTTTAAACCAAAAATGATATGTAAGTATTGATTGTTCAATACAAGGAATGGATAAATAATATTGTAATTTATACTAGTTGTCCTAAAACATCAATGAATACATAAATTATATAATAGATAGGTAAAACACATAATATGTATCTGAAGATAAAGAATGAATTAATAATAAATCTATCATACAATGGATCCTACAAGAATAAGATAGAAAACTAAGAGATCTTTAGAAGGCTATATAAAAATATGTATTCAATAATATTCAATATCTCAAAAGTGACAAGAATGATTTAGCAAGCACAAAAAAGGATTAATTACTTATAGTAATTCAAATGAGATGTTGTAAACACAAGGTAGCTTACAAAAGATCCTTATAAATTTGTAACAAGGAAAGTAAACTAATATATAATGTTCAACAACTTTGTACAATGATCTAGTAGGCTGAAACAATAGTTTTAATAATGTAGAAGTTTTCACAAATACAATGTAGAATGTAGGTGCACTTTAAAAATATTGTAGAGAACTTGGAATGAGTGTTATATCTTCAAAAAAATTCCCACAATATGGTAAAGTTGGTTGTCCAAGATAGGCACAATATTAAAGAGATCTTGGAAGCTCGACCAAAAGATAAAACTTGAATTTGCAACAATTTTTATGGTTCTAGAATAGAGGGTAACTTGATATTAAAATCAAGAGACCTTTGATAGTCTAGATTTTTATAAGAAGTTAGAATACAATATTGTAATATTTAAGGGGAATATTAATTCCTCAAGATACTAAGTAAGAGATAAAATATCAAATCCTAGCTTAGGAGGGGAAGGACAAAGTTCCCTTTCTAAAATTTGGACCTCTTGAGAGGTTTGAAATGATTTTTGAGAGCTTGTAAGACCTCACATAATTTAAAACAAACCAAATGTACACAAACACAAAATAGAAATCAAATTAATCTAAACATACACAAAAAAAAACTTAATAAAATACATAAAAATGCTAAATTAAAATACATGTAGTCCAACATTTTATTTAACAAAGCATAACAAAAAAGTACACATTTACCTATCTAGTCATAAAGTGAATGTATATAAATTCAAATCTATGTTTTGCTACAAAAGATGAATAAAAATAGGTCCTTAGAACATTCAATAGTATCTAATCTCCTTCATTTTTTTGAATCTTTGGTAAAAAATAGGAAGGTAGCTACACAATTGTATAATGGTAAAAAATGAATTGTAGAGAAAAAGTGTAGATTTTTTCTTAAATGAGAACATAGGATTCAAATTTAATATAAAAACTTAAGTCAAAGAAGGTTTTGGGGTCATCCAAAATGTATTACAAGGTAGGTTCAAGTGGGAAAAATGTTACAAATTGAATGGGGGAGTTGAAGGGACACATTTTTATTTTTCTTCAAAATTTCCATGACTAACACAAGATTGATGAGTTAATAGAAAAACCATTGAGGTAGTCACAAGATCATCTTGGTGGTTTTGAATTCAAAAAGCTTTACAATCACCACCTAATAAAAGTGGTAGTTTTGGCACATAAAAAACTAACAAACTTTACATTTGAAAAGTAGACAAAAGGGGCCATGCAGGCTTGAGGGTTTTAGAGGGATACTAAGGAAGACCAAGGGATGACCTAGAGGCATGAACTTTGTTGGGATTAAGGTGTCTCAACCTTAGAGTCCTAATATTGATTAATTTAATTTATTATTCTATTTATTTATATTATTTAATTGCCTATGGTGTCATGGCATAAATTAGGACCCATTGGCTGGGTGGCATCCCCGTTGGAAGTGACTAGATGACACATCATCACCCCAAGTGGACATAGGCATCCCACTTTAGAATATTTAACTTATGATAGATTCTATGATGTGTCATAAGGCATCTTTATTCATGGAAAAATTTGGCGCCCAAGTTGGGTTATGACAGATTGTAAGAGAATCAAATATTTTGGTTAGTTATGTTAGAATCTCTCATGGATTCTATGATGGATCTTGTTGCATATTTTATGGAAGATTTATGACATATTTTATTATATTTGTAAGGCATCTATCATAGGCTATTATGAGCACATTTTGGGCATCCAAGCTTGGAGTGAGAATATTGCATATTATGACAGTTGTAAGGGGTGTAAGGGAATATCACACATGTGTCCAAATGCATGTCTAGGGCTTGGGATATTGTTCCATGTGTATTTGGATGCCCATCCTCTTCTAGATGCTTCTTCTGGATTGTATTCTCTATATATTGTATGCCTTGCATTATAAAATGCATAGTTTGTTTGCAAGTAATGAAGTGTTGTCAGATTCACTCCAGAATAGGTGTTTGGTTCGAAGCACTTGTTGAAGAAGCTTTGTACTTGGAGCTGAATTGTAACTTCTATTTGATTTAATATAGTAGTATTGTGCTTTTGGAGGGTGGGTTTTTTTACTCGAAAGGGTTTTCACCACATATATTTGGTGTTTGTTGTTTATGTGTTCTTGTTATTCTATCTCATACTTTCTATGTGTTTCTCCTTACTGTAATTGTATAAGGTGTCAAAAGGAAATTTTTGTAACTCTTCACTACTTAGATTAGTTAGGAAGTTGTTTCCGCTCACCCGGCTTCCTTTCAGTTGGTATCAAAGCCTGACCATCCTTGATTCCTTTGTTGGGTTAGAAGGGTTTTTTGAGCTAATCTTTGTTTTAGTGGGAGTTTTGCATCAGTATATTTCGTAACCTTGTTGTAGGAAAGAGATGGAAAGAAAATATGGGAGGATTGAGATGGAGAGGTTTAATGTCAGTAAATTTGAGCTTTGGAATATCAAGATGGAAGATATGCTTGTAGATCGTGATCTATGCATTGCAGTTTCTTGAGCCAAACCATCGGGCATGAAACAAGAAGACTTGAAGCTCATGGATCAAAAATCCAAGGGTATCATTAGACTCTGTTTGGTTGATTATGTTCTCTTGAATATTCATGAAGAGAATATTGATGCTTCTTTGTGGAAGAAACATGGAGAATTTTATCATGCTAAATCCCTAGTAAAAAATCTATTCTTGAGAAAGATGTATTCTTTGAATATGAAAGATTGAGGATCTATAGCATACCACCTAAATGCCTTTAACATTTTAATTGCTCAATTGGGTTTCGTTGGAGACAAGATTAATAAATAAGATCATTGCATGCTCCTGTTGTGTTTTTCGCCAGACTCACAGGATCACCTAGTGATGGCTATTAGAAGCACAACAACCAATTTCAAGATGGATGAGATGGTTTCTTTATTGTTATCTGAAGAGATGCGAAGAAAGTATTTCGAGATGGTCAAGGAGGACCTTGATGTTCATGCTAGATTGAAGGAGAAAGGAAAAAAGGACAAGAAATCTAAGTCAAAGTCTCCAGGGAGATCTAAGTATCTTGGTAATAATTCCAAGGAAAAAAGTTGGAACTGTGGTGAAAGCAGTCACTTTCAAAAAAATTATGAGGAGAAGAAGAAAAGCAAGTCTTTCACCGATTCTGAATCTAAAAAATCATCTAGGGATGAAGCAAAAGCATTTTTTGTTGCCTTGGAAACCCATACATTGGAAAATGTGTGGTTGATAGATTTGGTTGCATCCTTTCACATGACCTCTCAGAGAGTTTTTTTTTCAAATTATGAAGAGTATGATGGAAGGAAGGTGTACTTGGGTGATGACTCTCACCTAAAGATCATTGGTCATAGAAGAGTCAAAATCAGATGTCCTGATGGAAGAGTGAAGGGAATTGATGGTGTCTTGCATATCCTGGGTTTGGAATGAAACCTACTTTTTGTAAGTAAATTGAATGATTCGGGAGTGCACGTTGTTTTCTTTGGTGGAGGATGCAAGATGAAAAGAGGAGCTATGGTGTTGGCTAAGGGTGTTTGAGTTGACACTCTGTATAAGTTGGATACATCCATAGTACAGTACAATAGTTCTTCTGATGTACCAAAGAAGAGACCTTTGGATTCTTCATCCCCACAATCAGATCGTGCAATGAAGAAGTGTATTGCAGCTACATCCAATGGTCATGCATTTTGGGTACCTAAGGGTGCTCATTCCATGGAAATGAAGCTTCCTGCAGAGAAGACAATGTTATGGCACCAAAAAATTGGTCACATTGGTGAGAAGGGTCTTAGAACCCTGAAAAAATAAGACCCTTGTTGAAGGCCTTCATGATTGTAATCTCGAGTTCAACTTTTGCAAATATTTTGTTTAAGGAAAAAAACTCCATGTTTCTTTTTACTATAATTATCACAAGTCTTTTGGGGTTTTGGACTATGTTCATTTAGATGTGTTCAGCCCTATGAATATTCCTTCATTATCAAATATATATATTTTGTTTCTTTGATAGATGATTATAGTAGAAGAACATTTGTTTATTTTCTCAAAAGTAAATATGAAGTATTTATTTGGTTTAAGGATTTTAAGGCCTTGGTAGAAAATTAGACTTGCAAAAAGATTAAGTGTTTGAGGACTGACAATGGCGGTGAGTTTTGTTTCACAAAGTTTGACAAGTTCTGTAAAGAGAATGGGATTGAAGGACATAAGACAAATCCCTACACTCCACAAAAAAATGGAGTTGTAGAGAGGATGAACAGAATGTTAATGGAGAGGGTTGGGAGTATGTTGAGTGGTGCTAGCCTTAAGTAAAAGTTTTGGGTTGAAGCAATAGCCGCTACATGTTATTTGATCAACAGATCTCCTACATTGATTTTTGTTGGAAAGACACCCATGGAGGTGTGGTTTGGTAAAAGGCCTTCGATGAGACATCTCAGAGTATTTGGTTGTGAAGCTTATGCTCATGTTCCAATTGAGAAGAGGTCAAAGTTGGGGAACAAGGAAGTTAAGTGTATTTTTATAGGCTATGGTGTCAATGTGAAAGGGTACACGATTTGGGATCCAAAAGATCAAAAGGTTTTCTACAAAAAAAGTGTGATTTTTAGAGAGATGAAACCTTCCACTATTGAGCTACAACTAGAGAAAGAGGAGAAATAAAATAAGGAGGTAGTTCAGATTCCACCTACTCCAAAGAAAGATGAACTACACACTCTTGATGAACTTGATGATGAGGAGAGCTCAAGTAGCTTAAAAAGTTCTGAAGAAGAAGAATAACCTCAACCTTAGCCATTGAGGAGGTCTACATGAGTTACATGGCAACTAAAAAGGTTTGGTTATTCATTATTGGATTCTATTTACATTTTTGTTTTGATTACTAAGACTAATGAGCCTAGGACTGTTAGAGAGGCTATGGGTATGAGTGATGTAGATTCTTGGATGAAATCCATAGACAAGGAGATGGCTGCATTAAAGAAAAATAAGACTTAGGATTTGGTAACTTTTCCTGTTGGACGTAAACTTGTTGGTTGCAAATAGGTTTTCAAGAAAAAGTGTGGTCTTGATGGCAGTGCTGAGAAGCATAAGGCATAGTTGTTCGCTAAGGGGTTTTCACAGGTGGAGGGAATTGATTATGGGGAGATATTCTTTCTTGTTGTAAAGCTGGCATCCATCTAGTTCCTATTATCACTTGCAATAGTGTATGATTTAGAAGTGGAAAAAATGGATGTGAAGACAATGTTCCTTCATGGTGACTTGGAGGAAGAGATTTACATGTCATAGCTAGAGCATTTTGTTGAGAAAGGTAAAGAAAATTTGGTTTGAAAACTGAAGAAGTCTCTTTATGGTTTGAAACAATCTTCTAGAATGTGGTACCAAAAGTTTGATACCTATGTGTTGTCATTGGGTTTTCATAGATCTAAATCTTACCATTGTGTGTATTATAAATCTGATAATGGTCACATTATCATTATTGTTTTATATGTAGATGATATGTTGTTTATTGGGAATGGTAAAAGTATGATTTCAGATTTGAAGATTCAGTTGTTAGCATAGTTTGAGATGAAAGACCTAGATGCAGCTAGGTACATTCTAGGAATGGAGATTACAAGAGACAAAGCGAACAAAAATATTTGGTTAATCTAGAATAAATATGTGAACTCTGTGTTGGAGAGATTTAGCATGGAATTTATTACATACAATTAGTTTTTCCTGTGATGTAGGGGACAAAGCTTTATGTGAATGATTTTCCAAAATCTCCTACTAAGATGATGGACATGGCCATAGTACCATATGTGAGTGCAATTAGCAGTTTGATGTATGTGATGGTGTGTACAAGACTAGACATTGCCCAAGCAGTGAGAGTCCTTATTTGTTTTATGGCTAATCCTTGACAGATGCATTGGGATGCAGTTAAGAGAGTGTTCAAATACTTGTGAGGTACTTTCGAGTATGCCTTGTTTTCATAGTTATCCTACTAGACCTCAGCATTCTCGAGTATTCTTGTGGATTTAGATTGGGTAGGTGACATTCACATCAGAAGATCCACCAATGGTTACATGTTTATGATGTTTGGTGGTTCTATCATTTGGATGAGTAAACGGCACGATCTAGTCATGTTTTCCATGATAGAAGCAGAGTACATGGCAACAACTCATTCTTTTAAGGAAGCCATTTGGCTTAAGAGACTGTGTTCTAATATTGGTTTAGATGCAGCAAAAATTATTGTTTGTTACAATAGTTAGAGTGTGATTTTCCTAGCAAAGAATCCTACCTTCCATGCCAAAACAAAGCACATCAATGTTCAATATCATTTTTTTCATGATATAGTAGATGGAAAGGTAAACTTGGAAAAGGCTGTCACTTTGGTGAATGTTGTAGATGCACTGATGAAACCAGTGAGCATAGAGAAGTTCAAATGGTGTTCCAATTCCATGGGCCTTGGGGCCTTGAGCAGATGATTCCATATTACTCTCAACAGGTCTTTGACAAGTAGGAGAATGTTGGGATTAAAGTGTCTCAACCATAGAGTCCTAATATTGATTAATTTAATGTATTATTCTATTTATTTGTATTATTTAATTTCCTATGGTGTCATGTCATAAATTGAGACCCACCAGTTGGGTGGCATCCCCATTGGAAGTGATTGAATGACACATCATCATCCCAAGTGGACATAGGTGTCCCACTTTGGAATCTTTGACTTATGATAGATTCTATGACACATCATAAGGAATCTTTATGCATGGAGAAAGTTGATGCCGAAGTTGGGTTATGAAAGGTTGTAAGAGAATCAAATATTTTGGTCAATTATGACAGATCCTCTTACAGATTATATGATGGATCTTGTGGCAGATTTTATGGAATATTTATGACATATTTTATGAAAGTTGTAAGGCATCTATCATAGGCTATTATGAGCACATTTTGGGTGCCCAAGCTTGGAGAGAGAATATTGCATGTTATGATGGTTGTAAGGGGTGTAAGGGAATATTGTACATGTGTCCAATGCATTTATATGGCATGAGATATTGTGCCATGTGTATTTGGGTTCCTATCCTCTTCTAGATGCTTATCTTGGCTTGTATTCTTTATATATTATATTCCTTGCATTATAGAGTGCATAGTTTGTTTGTAGGTAATGAAGTGCAACCGGATTCACTCTAGAACAGTTGTTTGTTTCAAAGCACTTGTTGAAGAAGCTTTGTACTTGGAGTTGCATTGCAACTTCTATTTGATTTAATATAATAGTATTGTGCTTTTGAAGGGTGGATTTTTTAACTCGAAAGGGTTTTCCTCATGTATATCTAGTATTTGTTGTTTATGTGTTCTTATTGTTCTATCTCATTCTTTTTATGTGTTTCTTCTTATTGTAATTGTATAAGGTGTTAAAAGGATTTTTTTGTAACTCTCCCCTACTTAGATTAGTGTAGGAAGTTGTTTCCGCTCACCTGACTTCCTTTCAAACTTATACAACAGTTGATAAGTGGCCAATTTTATTTGTATGTGACACAAATAGATTTTATGGAGGAATAAATTATTCTAGGATGTAAATGTTAACCCAATATAATATTGCAAAATTGAGCACTTACAGAATATAAAGTTACACAAATAAGTAATTTTTTCTTTCTAAAACATTAGTTCTTGACCTAGTATCATCTTAAAAAATAAATTAAAAAGATATCATGGCTACAACATGGGAATACGAGTAAATTTTAAAATTAATGATAGGAAAAAGGGATAAACTCATTGCTTTAGTGGGGTTAATAAATACTACCTATACTAGATACATGTGGTTCTCTTGCTCTAGCCCTTAGAAATGACAAAAAAAAGAATCACATGTGGTACTGAGGTAAATATTGGAAAAATCCTTAGTGAAATGAGGGGTCAGAGGATTTACCATTCATAAGGAGTCTAGAAGATATCCTACCTATAAATCATTGAGTACATACAAAAGTGGTTAGTCTAATCAATTTTACCATAAGAAAATAGAAATAATTTAACACATCACAACAAAGCAAAGGTGTCACAAGAAAGTGAGATAAACATGAAATGAGCCCAAGACCTAGAGGTCACATAAAAGAATAAAGCTAAATCTAATGAACAAAGCTATGGGTAAGTGCATTAAGATGTGATACAAAAAGGGGGTCTTAAGATGCCATTTTTTTTAAATTAGAAAAGTTTGATATTCGACAAGAAAATGAAGATAGTTACACTCAAAATTTGTAGATGCAACAAGAACAAGGGTTGTAGTGCTCTGAATCTACTTTCTAAACTACTATTTTTTTTTAAAATGGTGAATATTAAGAGTTTCAAAAAGGGGGAGAACACAAAGTGGTTCTGGTTTTTCAAAAAAACATAACATAGCATCTGGCGTGCTCCCCCTAAAATATTAAATTTTTTATAGAATTTAAAAAATCACTCCATTGAGAAATTAGCTAAGACCATGTAGTTTATGCCAATTTTTTTGGCTAATATTTTAATTAATATATGAATTTTTACTAATTTTTGAAGTGGACACATCCTGAATTTTTTTTTGAAGTGGACACATCCTGAAAACTAATTGAAAACCATTTTTTTTTCAATACGTGTAAAATGGAGTCTAGTTTCTAAAAATGTAATTTTTTAAAATTTGATGATCGAGTTAAAAATTATACCCAAAATACCACATGTTGGTTTTTGACAAAAAATGGACACACTAACAAAAGAAATTAAAGATGAAAACCTTAACATAATCAAAACGTGAAAAAATTATATGGTTAGATAGCTAAAAGAGCTTAACTTCATCATGGTATTTTTATAAATTTTTATTGAAACACGTGCAAACCTAACGGAGAGCATGGCCAAAAATGCGAATTTTTTCCTTTTCCAAAAAACACGTCTTTGGCATGAAATTTTCATCCAACCCTTTGAGTTGGATGCCCAAGGAAAATCTAACCCAAAGGGTTGGTATTTCTCAATATAAACTATTTGGTGCTTGCCAAATTGTATTTTCTTTTGGCAAGTGTCAAATTTGGCACTAGCCAAATGAAAATACATTTTTATAATGCTAGAGCCAAATTTTCTTTCTCTTTCTCTCTCCCCCACTTTGATTAAGGCTTAGAGTTTAGGGTTTATGATTGATGATGGATATTTGAGGTTTTACCTTTCACTCCCTCTTTGCCTCCTTCCCTCTCTACCAATACTTCTCTTTCTCTCTCCCTCTCTTCTCTCTCTCTCTCTCTCTCTCTCTCTCTCTCTCTCTCTCTCTCTCTCTCTCTCTCTCTCTCTCTCCCTCCCCCCTCTCTAGGTCTCTCCCACCCTCTCTCCCTCTCTACCTTGCCTTCCATCCTTACCCATATCTCTATCACGGCTTCCCTACCTCTCTCTTCTTCTCTCTCTCTCTCTCTATTATTTTTTCTCTCTCATCTCTCTCCATTCTCTCAATCACTACCTCTACCTCCCACCCTCTCTCTCTCAATCTCTAGGTCTCTTCATCCTTCCCTTTTTACCTCTACATCTCCCTCCTTGTCTCGTTACCCACCTCTTCCCCCTCTCTATCTCTCTCACCTATATCTCTCCCCTATTTCTCTCACCTCTATAGCTCTCCCCTCTCTAGTTATTTCCCTCCCTCTCCACCTCTCTCCCTCCCTCCTTACCCCTCTTTCCCTCTCTATTTATTTCCCTCCCCTCACCTCTCTACTTCTCCCCTCTCTAGGTCTCTTAGTCACTCCTTGTCTACCTCTCCATCCCTCCTTAGACCTCTCTTTCTCTTTGTTCTCTCTATCCTCTTCTCTGTCCCTCCCCTCTCTAGGTCATCACCTCTCTATCTCATCCTTCCCTAGGTCTCTCACTCCCTCCATGTCTATAGGATTGAGGATTGAGGGTGTAGTGTTCAAGGTTGAGGGTATAGGGTTGAGGGTATTGTTGATGGTTCAAATGAGCACAACAATAGTTAAGCAAAATATTACTATTATGTTCTCCTGAAAGAGAAAGAATAACACATGGATATCTAACTCCCAAGGTCTTGGTAATCGGTTCTCGACTGTGCTGATTTCACTCAATGGTTGATTTGAACTATAATATTCAAGGGGCCTACTGGTGTTGAGCTTCTGGATCGTTCTAAGATCAAACATAAATTCAAACCTACTTTAACTGGGGTTTTTAAAGAAACAGAAAAAGATAGATCAAAGCTTTGGAACTAAAGAGAATAATAATTCATCCAACTTAACCAAACTTGTTACCTTTCAAGGAATTGCTAAGTAAAACTGCATAACAAAATTAACTTGTGATTAACACACAGTTTCATTCATTCACAGTGCTAACTTCAACAACAGATTTTAAGTCACCATTTAAACAAAACATAAAATAAGATTTCATTCCTTGAAAGCTTTGCAAATCAAATGATTAACCCAAGATAAATACCATTCTGAAACACAATATGAAGCAGATTTCAATCTGGTTGCTTCTACTGTTGGTGAAACAGATAAGCAACATTTACAAATCTAGCATAATCACGAGTGTATAGAAAACCTGTGTCTTCAGATTGTTTCCATCTACACTTAAAAAAATTGAAAGATACATTCCTGCCTTCTATCGAATCTAACTCCTATTCTACTCTTAAGTTTTTTTTTTTTTACTTTCAGAAAATTCCTATTTTTCTACCTTTTTTCTCCTCCTTGATAAAGAGGCCAAAATTCCATATATACAGAATGTGCCAAAAAAATGTGTTGGCCCCTGTTTTAGGGTTTACAAAAATATCCTACTTCAAAAGGGTCGACCCTCAAATCTTTTGAAATGAAGTTAATGGTCTATTCAATGTGAATCCCCCTATCCTTGTCGGTGAAGGATCGCCCTCAGGAGAAGCCTTTAGATCTTTTACAACCACAACATTAACTTCATGCCTCCGTGTCCGCCCTTGAGAGCTTCATCAGAGCTACTTTGAATTTCCTGGAGTATAGCCATTAATATCTATCTACCTTTTTCCAGTAGAGATCCTAGCTGTCACTGAGACTCGTGGCCTTTTATTCCTTTCAGCTTTCTTGTGCTCAAGATTCTTCTGCAAGTTGACCGTCTTCTGGAAGCAGCATCAAATTTTCCCATTAGATCTCCATACCATTGTTCACCGAGCTGCTCCATCACTTTTGATCTCAGAGTAATTCCATGTTTATGTTATGTTTATCTTCTTCACAGGGGTAGTCACAACAGTCAAACAACCAATGGTTCACCCTTAGTTCCCTTTGATTGGTTGAAAATATGCCACACAAGATTCCTAGATGGTCAAAAGCTATTCAAATGGAATTGCATGTCAGTGAGACACTAGTCGTGTCTCCCCAATGTGATTATGCTTCTCAACAGTGATCGACATAGCATACAACTATCGGTGAGACCTCATATCAAATGCAAAATTTATATCGATATCACAAAAAAAACCATCAACAAGACAATCATTATCGACAAGAGGTCATAGCGGGTGCTAAGAGTCATACCGATATCCCTTTTTCATTGGAAAGTCCATCGCTAACGACAAAACTCCCCATTGTTGGCAGGACCTCTCACCGAGCTCAAAACATTACACCAAAGGGAGAACCCTTCGGCGGGACTAACAACCATCGGCGAGACATTACCCTGTCAGGGAGACATTACATCGACCCCATCCTTTATTGGTGAGACCATCATCATTCGGCCAGACCTCATAGCGATGATGCCTCCATTAGGCGAGCTCAGTTCATTTCAGGGAGACTCCATTCGGTTGGTAAGGCGTTACACCAAACACAAATCTTTTGTTTGGAATCTCCCCGAGCTCAACCTTGTGAACCACTATCGACAAGAGATTACATTGAAGGCATAACCTTCAGCGAGACATTCAACAGTTGGGAGGACTTCTCCCCAAGGCCCTCATCTTTCAGCGAGACTCCACTCGGTTGGGAAGACTTTACCCCTTTGGCCAGACATCATGCCGAACTCAAACCGTTCGACGAGACTCCCTCGTGTCAGTAGGACATCTCCCCGAAACCATCCCACTTCGGCGAGACCTTACCCCATTGGTGAGACCTTACCTCGAAGCCACAACCTTTTGCCGAGACCCCCATTTGTCAACAGGACCTCATAGCGAACACAAACCACTCTCCCTGATGCCGGCCCATTTTGGCGAGACCTCTATTTGTCGACCAGACCTCATACCGACCCTACCCCCTTTCGCGGAGACTTCTATTAGTCGGGAAGACTTCTCCCCGAACCCAAATTCTTTTGGCGATGCTAGCCTTGTGTGCAACGGTTAGCGAGACTTCTTTTGGTTGGTGAGATATATAAAAACCCACGGTGATTAAAATGTCTAGCCGACCAGTATATTTCAAATGAATAGAACCAACTTCCAGTCAGCAAGACTTCTAGCTGGTCTCAGTGACTTTATCCTTTGAAGATTTTTATACCAAATGTGATGAGGTATGCTTTCCAACTGAGTTCCTTGAGAAATATCATCAGGCGCATGATTTAATCCTACAACACAAATGCCTCCATTAGTCCCCAAAGCATATAAAATACACTATTGTTCATCATGCCTTCAATTTTAACAAAAAGAAACTTGACTCTGGCTGAAGCAGAACCAAAATCAGACAGAACAAAAGATAGACTTAGGAGGAAAACAAAAGAATTCCTAAGACCAAACCAGACAACCAAAAGTGAAGAAAACAAAAGAAAAAGGGGGACCCATTTTGTTCTAGAATAAAATGGGGTGGTTATGCAAGGTATAACAAATGGCGACTCGGCTAGGAAAATGGTTTAACCATTTTCAAGAAAATGAAGGATTTAGTTACCCAAAACTCCTAGTTTATGAACATCGCAACTCCAGTTGGGTCAGTTTTAACAACCAAGGTTGAGCTAGTATCTCAAATGTAAGTCAACACTGGCTAACCCTAAATCTATGTGTGTGCTTGATGGTGCCTCATCCTTTTATAAATTTTTCCTCATCTTTTCAACAACAATGTGCAAGATTTGAACTACATGAGTTGATTCCCTTTAGCTGTTGTGTAATGATATCTTGGGCATTGATCCGCTGCCAGCCAGACGTCCATAGCCCCGACGGAGATACCTCTAGTTTTCTCATAGCATTGCTCTACTGCCAGTCAAGCATCCATAGCCCCGGTAGAGATACTAGAAAAACCCATTCATATTGAGTCTTCCTTTCTTTCAGATAATTCTCTTTTCTTTTCTTTTCTCTTAGAGTTTCAGATATTTCATTCAATTTTTTTCTTTCAATATGTCAAATGTCAGACATCTGTTCTGGGTTGAAAACTACCATGGACCTCATAACAACACTTGGGTGATCGTATTTATCACTCAAATATTACAACACTATCATCCTAGGACAAATATACCATTACAAAGGAGATGATCTTGATGATTTGTGATAGATTCAGAGGTAGTTAATGAAGATTGTTTACTTTGCACCTTGTTTTCAAGACTTTCCACAACTCTTATTGACAATGGGCATAAAACAACGAATTGAGGACAAAATCACCCAATCAGAAAACTTGAAAATATCTAAACCACTTCTCTCCTAATAACCAAAGTATACTTCAGATAACAACCCACCATTTCAAGATGGAAAGAATAGAGAAACCCCAAAGAACAAAACAAGACAGACACAAAAGAACAAAGGAAATGAAAGGATAGAAAGAAAGAACAAACAAACAAACAACAAAACTATTTACAAACATAAAAAAAAAAAAAATTATTTACATAAAGAACAACAAACTATTCACATAAAGAACAAAATTATTTACATATAAAGATTATTTACAAGCAGTAACACAGAAACTACTTACATAGATGCACTCCCCAACAAAAATACCAAACTTCATGATTCAAAATAATGTTTAAGAAACTGTCCATTGACAGGAAATGGAACAGGTTCTCCGGTTAAACTACTCAGCTGGAAAGCATTTTCTCCTAGGATCTCCGCAATTTGATAGGGACCTAACCAGAGCTTATCAAATTTCTGGTGACTTCCCTTCTTTTCACTAGCTTTATCCCATAGCAGCACAAGGTCTGATATTCTGAAAGCCTTGATTTTGGCTCTTTTTCCAAACCAACATTTGACAATAGCCTGGTGTCTAAAGAATTGCCGCAAAGCGGCATCCCTCTGCTCTTCTAATTTCAACAAGGCAGCTAATCTTACTTCTATCCTATCATCACTAGAGTAGAATTTCTGCATGAACTCAAGGATTGGTATTTGCAAGTGAATAGGGAACACAGGCTCTTGGCCATACACTAGCTTAAATGGTGAAGTCTTTAAAGCAACCTTGATCCTAGTTCTATCTACCCATAACATGAATCTTAGCTAGGTGTGCCAGTACCTAGGGTTGTTCTCTAAGATTTTTTTAATTACCTCTAAGAGATTCTTATTGGTTGATTCTTCAAATCCATTTCCTTGTGGGTAATAGTTTGAAGAATATTTTAAAACAATTTTGTGATCATGATCCCATGAAATGAACTCGGCAGAATAAAAGGAAGAGCCATTGTCACATACCAATGCGAAGGGTACTCCAAACCTAGTTGTGATGCATTCGGTGAGGAACTTGATTACTACCTCTGTCGTGTTTTTCTTGCAAGGTATAGCCTCTGTCCATCTAATGCAGTAATCCATGGTAGTCAGAATAAATTTGTTTCTGACAAAAGAATTTGGGTTAATTACCCCAATAAAATCCAGCACCCATTGGGCAAATGGTCTTACCTCGTAAATAGGCTACAATGGCATGGCTAGATGGCATTCTTTTGATGTGGAAATTTGACATATGTGACATGTTCTTACATGTTGATGGGCATTGTTAGAACTGTAAAATTCTGAATAATTTCACAAGTTTTTCTTGCCCTTGAGTTTCCAAAATAATCGTCACCATATGCATAGGCCTTCTTTTTGTAACATTTTGCTAACATTTTTCCCATATTCGGACATGTGATCCCATAAATCCATCTAGGTCTGAGTAATTCACATTATATTCTATATCGGCATGAGATTATCAGGGTCTTCCTGATCCATATTGTATTTTCTGCTAATATACGTCTGTGTTGCCTATCGGCAAGACCTCAGGGATGTCACAGCGATTAGAAATCATATGCATGCACCTTTCGGCAGGACATACACATTGTTTCGGCGATAGAGGAAAATTCATATCGGTGAGAGTGATATCTCCGAGGTGACGTCTCACCGAATGGGTCTTGTCTTGCCAACCATGTGCACGTGGACATATTTTGGCCAAGCCAAAAAACTTCGGGATGAAGTCTTAGCAAACTCATAGTGTCTCACTGATTGACAAAAGGAACATATCGGTAAGACTAAAGTGCATCGGGGTAATGTCTCATCGAGCGCGTCGTGTCTTGCCGACAAAGCGAAAGAGTTCTATCAAGGATTATCGGGGTAATGTTATATAGTCTTGCCGAACCGTTTTGTCATGCCGAAGTGTTTCATCGGTGAGAAAATGATCATGTCCCAATGACAAGAATGTATCATGGAGAATTTCGGTAAAATAAAGATTAGTCTGTGGGACATCTCCCCGACTCAGAATTGTCACGGCGATCAAATGTGAACTTAAAGAGATTTCTCTGCAAGACATAAGGTATCTGTGGGACGTCTCCCCGACTCCATAAGGTCACAACAAAACACAAAAATCAAAGGATATTAGTCGGTGAGATTCAAAGTGTCGATGAGATGACATGACATCATGGGGATGCACAAGATGACTGTTGGTGAGACTTTGGACTTCGGCATAACTACAGGATGTCTCGGTGAACGTCTCAGAGATGATTAACAAAGGCTTGAATACTGTTGCTTGTCGACATGGGATTACGAAGCGATGTGTCTTTTCTAATGCAATTGTATAAATGTTCATTTCCGATTGTAAATGAAGGGAGGATGAGATTAGATTAGATTAGATAGATTAGAATGGATTCAGTAGAATAAAAATTTCCACAGAATAGAGACTACGGTTGTATGATTTCAAAATGGAGATATTTATGAAATCAGTTGATGTGGCTGCGTATCTCTGGTGTCAATTGTCTGTTGAATTTATTGAAAGTATTACTAAAGTTGTCTCCATGATTGATGCTTTCTAGTTATTTAAATTGATGTAACAAGTTTATATTTAGTTTACCAGTGCACATTTGTTGTATCTATGTGGTTAATTGATTGGTTCTTTCAAAAAAAGATTAAATCCTTTTGGTTGATCACAGTAGTTAGGGAAATTCATCTGGATCATTAAGAAGAACTTAGAATCACAGTCTTGCATGTTTATACAAGTTATAAACAAAACATATGCCAAACAATTTGAGTTTCTGCTAGGAAGAGGTTACTCATCTAGATTTCATTTGACTCCGCATACCCAATAAGACACTAGTCTCTGCATTTCTCACCATTTAGATTCATTCATTTTCTTTACATCTGTTAACATAACATATTAGGATTTAGCTTTGAATATTGCTATACAATTTATACCAAATTTAGTCTTATTTGTCCATTCCACTTGCCATCGTGGAAAAATCACTACAAGAGAGAAGATCATAAGTCAAGTCTGCCCAATTCATATAGGTACACCCGCCTAGGTCTAGCAGCACCTAAAGAGTAGAAAGCTTAAACCATTTGGCTTTGTCTATTACCCTAAAATGTACCAAGAGATTGGAAACCTCTTGAGGTATTCTTGCCTACATTTTTGAGAGCTAATAGGCATCTTTGAACACACACGGCTAGTAGTAACCCGATCTGAGGATCTAATGTGCTAACGAATCTGCAGACCCATGACCTGTGCCATGTTTCCCATGAAATTCAGTAATTACATGCTTAGCCTCTTGCCGATCAAGGCATCGTAGGTATACCCCCTCGAAATTCTTCCTATACAGTAATCCTCCTTTGAGCATATAATGAGAGCTTTTCATTCTCAACGCTCTCCTCTGAGTTGTATTCATTCCCTCTGGGCACCGATTATTGGGCATGAAATAGATGATATCGGCATACCAAGGGTCGTTGGAAAAGGAATGTGTTGTGTATTTCTGGAAAATAATGTTCTCACCAACATTAGCTATGGATTTAGATAGGCCCAGACCTCGAACAAGTTTCATAGGGTGAATCTCCAAATTGAACTCTTGCAAAATGGCCATCGATTTCCCTCTTCATTCCCCCAGCTCGCTCTGCATAAGTAGAGACTGCACAACAACATTAGGAACTACAACAATGATTTGACTTCATAGGATGTAATGTCTGAACTTCTTGACAACTCTAACCAGCGCAAAAGCTTGTTTTTCAAGAGGGGGGTACTTAACTTCAGCATTCTTAAATGGAGAACTCATGAAAGCAGTTGGCCTCTCCTTTGCCTCTTCTCTTTGTTGAGTTAGGATGGCTACACAAGAATGTTCAGAAGCAAAAGAATAAATATAGAATGGCTTCAAGTAGTCAGGGCTGGTGAGGATGGGTGCTTCCAAAATGGATTGTTTGACTTAAGAAAATGCGGCCTTTGCCTCGTCACCCCATCTATTTTGGCATCTTTCTTCATTATTTCATTCAATGGTTTTACAATTTCTGCAAAACCTGTGATAAAATTTCTCACAAAGTTGATCTTTCCAAAGAAAGATCTCATCTCCTTCTTGCTTCCTAACCTGGTTATCTTCAGAATGGACTCAACTCAGTCTAGATTGATTGATATTCCCCTTTCTAAGATTATGTGTCCCAAAAGCTTCCCTTCAGAAACCCTGAACACACACTTTTTAGGATTCAGGGAGATGCCATACTGGATACATCTTTCAAGAACTTTAGCCAAGTCTGCAGCATGGTTTAGTCTATCTTTAGAGAATACTATCAGGTCATCCATGTAAACAATGATGCATTTTCCAATTAGATCTTTGAACGCTATGTCCATGGCGTGCTGAAAAGTGGATCCAACATTTATAAGACCAAATGACATCCTTCTATAAGCAAATGTTCCCCATTTAGTAGTGAAGGTTGTCTTCATTTTTTCTTCACAGTTAACCATCACCTGATTGTATCCAGAATAACCATCCAAGAATGATATCATCTAAGACCCGTTGACAGTTTGTAAGACTTCGTCTAGTGAAGGGAGTGGGTAGTTGTCTTTTTCTGAAGCTCTGTTCAGATTCCTGAAATTTACACATAGCCTGATCTCTCCATTTTTCTTACGAACTGGAACAAAGTTAGCCACCCATGTTGAATGTCATACAGGGAAGATTATTCTTGTAGAAAGCAATTTCTGAACTTCTTTAAAGATCAGTGGTTCGATCAGGGTGTTGACAGGCCGGTGCTTCTGCCAAAATGGCTTAGCTTCAGGCTTCAAAGGAATAGTATGATTCATTACAGAAGCATCAAATATTTTTAGATCTTCATACCCCCAGGCTATTGCAGCAATGTCCTTCTTCAGTGCCCTTAGTACATCTTTTCTGATTGCTTCAAGGCAAGCTTTCCCTATGTAAAAATTTCTTTCCGGGCCAAAATCAACTAGGTTAATAGTTTCATATTCACCTCCTTTATCTTCGACTGATACCTTTTCCCGAGCCCTTGGGTCTGAATCAAAAATTCTTTCCAAGGCTACCATTCCCTTGGGAATGCTATTACTTTTTAAATTGAGGACCCCCTTTGTATCACAATCTTCAGGGTTCCAATCTCCTTGATCCCTATTGGACTCATCAATGATTTGTCCTTCAAAAACATCTGAGCTTGCTAGAAAAGCAAGGATATGTCGATCATCATCAAAAACTTAAAATTTCTTGATGTTATTAGGAACAGTCGGGGTGAAAATCAACTCTACTGAGAATCTCTTAAGCTTGGAGCCTTGCATGTGTTCTAGGGTACTTGCGGCAACAACTAATGAATCAGCTATCTGATTCTCCTCTGTAGGAATTAACTAATCCCAAAAGCATTTAAGTCTTCAATCAAGTTCCATACCCGATTTCTATATGCTGCCAACCTTTTATTGTGACATGTGTATTGGCTGCGCACTTGCCTAATAACTACTTCTGAATCCCCTTTAACCATTAATGCATTAACTTTCTTCTTATGTGCAAACATCAGCCCCCGAGCTAGAGCTTCATATTCTGCTATGTTGTTAGTGCATCCAAACTGCAACCTATAAGAAGCAAAAAAAGTTTTCCCTTTTGGGCTGGTTAATTCAACCCCAACACCATAGCCTGTTTTGGACTTGGATCCATCAAACGTGAGGGTCCACATCTGATCATGAGTTGGAGTTGATCTTTTTGAGGTTATTGTGGGAATTTGGATAGAATGATCCATAGGTGGGGCTACTTGATCTTTTGCATCAAATATAGGGAACGAGTGTTCAATAGGTTCCTCAGGTGCAATTTCCAGTTCCTACTCAAATATATCAGGTAATCCATGGCTATCCTTCTGACAACCACTTACATCTTTGATGAATCCCTTGGGTTTTGGTATACTCGTGAGTGCAGGGGTATCAAGCAAACCTTGGGGTTGTTACTCATAAATATGTTGGTTTCAAAATGTGACTGGGGTAAGTTCAATTTGAGAAGGAACTTCCTTTGAAGGTATTTTATCCCTGGTTAACATTACGACATCTTTGGCTTCAAATGAGAAGTGATCTACAATGGTCTCAAGGTGACTTAGGCTAGTTTCCTCAGCTTGGGAAACATGATTTAAAATGCTGATGTAGGGTTGGCAAGTCAATTCCGAATGATTTTGGTAGTGTATCCTACACCAATTAGGGAGTAAAAGACTTTACAAGTCGATGTCTTCCCCTAAGACCAGCTGATCCTATTACAACTTCTTGATTAATGCATGCTGATTTTCATTAGTCATAGAATCAGGGAACTTTTGTATTGACATGTCTTTAGAATCAAGAACCGAAAAGGTTAGAATTTCCTCTCTTTTATAAACCCCTATCTTGGTTTCAAAATAGGATACCTCGTTGGGACAATCATATTCAGTGATGATATGCTTGAGGCAAGGTTCAATTTCAATCCTAATCTGTGTAGGAATTCCCCTGCATGGTAGCCACATATGTGAAAAGTCAAGGGAGAGATATCCTCCTATACTTTTCATCAAATCTCTGCTCAACAGCATACCATAAGTCTCAGGAATGTTTGCTACTTGAACATCTATATTGGTTTGAATCCTAGGGTCAGACCCTACTTGCATGTTTATATTTCTCAATTATCCAACCACATTAACCTTTGTTTTATCAAGCTGGAAGACCTTCTTGTTTGTTTGGATATGGTTCAATCCCAATTTCTTGCATACAAAAAATGGCATAACCTTGCGAGAAGCTCCTGAATCTAACAGAAAATTATGTAGATTCTTCCCACAAATTCTTAAACTCAAAAGAAATGGTGGGGTACCTACCCTGCTTCTGTACAAAGCTAAATTCATATCTGTAGCAGGTGCCACCTTGTTTTTCCCTTTTGATTTATCAGCTTTCTCCAGAGCTTTCAGCACTATCTCTCATTAAGCAAGGCACCACTTTAGGATGTCAAAATATGATAAAGAGGTTTTCTGTCTCCGCATCTTAGCAACAATATCAAATTCTATGTTATAGCTTGTATTACATCTGACAACACCAGGTAAATTACCTTTGTTATGGAAGTCAGGTGGACCTTTTGGTGGAGGAGGGTTTTTATCAGCACTCTGATTCGGAGGCACCATGTGATTAGGCGGTGTTGATGTAGTGAATAGACCCTTATTCTGATTTCTTAGGAAGTGTCCTCCCTTTGTCTGAAAGGATTGGGCATCATACAAATCTTCCTCGGGTTCATTCTCACTTTGTATTGGGAATGAAGGTTCTTCCTCAAAGAGGTCACAAGTCATTGCTATATCTACTAAGCCACCTTCTTTATTTGAATTCCCTTGGAACGTTTGGGCATGTGCCTTTGCCATCTTGACAAATTTCTCCATGTCAGGGCAGTTTACCTCAAAATGGGTTGCAATATCATGTAGCCTGCACCAGTTAGTCATAAAATTAAGGTCAGCCACATTTACAGTATGTGACCTTTCCTCATTAGCTTGATAATTGTGAGAAACTCCATCGTTATTTGGCCCTGTATTCCATTGTTGGTTGTTATTTGGCCTTTGGTTATATCCTCTATTTTGATTTTGATAGCCTTGGTTAGGGGAGTTTTGGCCTTGATAACCCCTCTGGCTGTGATTATAGTTATTCTGATAATTACCCTGATTATTATTGCTCTGATTAGGATAATTACCTTGGTTTTGAGAGGGGTTCAATCTAAGCTGAGCCATGTCATTTGTGACTTGGGATAGAGTTTTCTTTAAGGTCTCCACCTCATTTGTGAGTTGGACTGTCTTTTCACTTTCAACACTCTTAGCAACAGGTGGCTGACTGACATGATTTTGTGTTCCAGTTTGATTATGATGACCATGTGGATTGTGATGAGCCTGTTATTGTTGAAAGAAGTCAGGAGATCTATTGGCAAAGAATGGAATAGGAGGTTGAGTCTGCAACTTAGACATAGGTCCATAATGGGAAGGAGACATCCCTGGGATAGTACTGAATAAAGGGGTTGGGCTAGACATCTGATACCCTATTGAAGGAAAACTTCCTCCCAAACTTACTTGTTGAGAACTAATTTGTTGTTGCAGCTTAATGGCTAGATGATAGACTTTAGATAGGGAATCAATATCTGCAGGCTGATAAGTCCTTTGTAGGAACAAGCCAAGCAAAGGGTCTATAACTCTAAAGTAAGCTTGAATGGCACTATTCTCAGTGACTAGGTAGGGGTCCTGCAGTCTTCTCTACATTCGTTGAAACCTGGTATTAAACAAGGGAAAAGGTTCACTTGGCTCCTTCCTAATGGTAGCAAATTGGTGGAACAAAATGGCTAAATCCACATAAACTCTGAACTGATTGATGAAATCATTCTCCAAGTGTGTCCAAGTAATAATAGAACCTTGTGGAAGATTAAGATACCAATTGTACGCCATATCCCCTAAGGAATATGGGAACAACCTACAAACTACATCATGGTGAGCTATTTGAGCTCTAGTACAAGCATCCTTAAAAGCTTGTATGTTCTCTTCATCACTCCTTGATTCACCATGAATGTATTTGGGACAAAATTTCTCAGGATTCTTAGCCATATCGTGAAAGCCTCCAGGAATAGTCCCCAATGGAGAGGGATTATTCTGAAAAAATGCCATTGGTAGCGGTGGTAGTGGTTGAGCTAGCTGTTGGATGGGTTGAACCAGCTACAATGGCACTTGAGATGGATTCGGTGGTTAATTGATAGGTATCCATTGGGGTATTGGTGAAAATCCTGGTGGAGTGAGTGGAGCTGACAAGGGTGGTATGATGGTTGCCCCAGTCTTGTGACTCTTGTGTCTTATTGGGGTCTTGAGTTCTATCAAAGGAGGTGGATTTTCAACTGATTGAAGAACCCTACGGGACCTTTCTAGTGAGAAAAACCCAGTATTATCCAATTTTCTCTTCTAGGCCCTCCTTCTAGCGCTAGTTTTCTATTGATGGTTCAAACAAGCACAACAACAGTTAAGCAGAATATTACTATTCTGTTCTCCTGAAAGAGAAAGAATAACACATGGATATCTAACTCCCAAGGTCTTGGTAATCGGTTCTCGACTGTGCTAATTTCACTCAATGGTTGATTTGAACTATAATATTCAAGGGGCCTGCTGGTGTTGCGCTTCTGGATCGTTCTAAGATCAAACATAAATTCAAACCTACTTTAACTGGGGTTTTTAAAGAAACAGAAAAAGATAGATCAAAGCTTTGGAACTAAAGAGAATAATAATTCATCCAACTTAACCAAACTTGTTACCTTTCAAGGAATTGCTAACTAAAACTACAGAATAAAATTAACTTGTGATTAACACATAGTTTCATTCATTCACAATGCTAACTTCAACAATAGATTTTAAGTCACCATTTAAACAAAACATAAAATAAGATTTCATTCCTTGAAAGCTTTGCAAATCAAATGATTAACCCAAGATAAATACCATTTTGAAACACAATATGAAGTAGATTTCAATCTGGTTGCTTCTACTGTTGGTGAAACAGATAAGCAACATTTACAAATCTAGCATAATCACGAGTGTACAGAAAACCTATGTCTTCATATTGTTTCCATCTACATTAAGAAAACTTGAAAGATAAAATCCTGCCTTCTGTCGAATCTAACTCCTATTCTACTCTTAAGTTTTTTTTTTTTTTTACTTTTAGAAAATTCCTATTTTTCTACCTTTTCTCTCCTCCTTGACAAAGAGGCCAAAATTCCATATATATAGAATGTGCTAAAAAGAATGTGTTGGCCCCTGTTTTAGGGTTTACAAAAATATCCTACTTCAGAAGGGTCGGCCCTCAGATCTTTTGAAATGAAGTTAATGGTCTATTCAATGTGAATCCCCCTATCCTTGTCGGTGAAGGATCACCCTCAGGAGAAGCCTTTAGATCTTTTACAACCACAAAATTAACTTCATGCCTCCATGTCTGCCCTTGAGAGATTCATCAGAGCTGCTTTGAAAGTCTTGGAGTATAGCCATTAATATCGATCTACCTTTTTCCAGTAGAGATCCTAGCTGTCACTGAGACTCGTGGCCTTTTATTCCTTTTGACTTTCTTGTGCTCAAGATTCTTCTACAAGTTGACCGTCTTCTGGAAGCAGCATCAAATTTTCCCATTAGATCTTCACACCATTGTTCACCGAGCTGCTCCATCACTTTTGATCTCAGAGTAAGTCCATGTTTATGTTCTGTTGATCTTCTTCACAGGGGTAGTCACAACAGTCAAACAGCCAATGGTTCACCCTTAGTTCCCTCTGATTGGTTGAACATATGCCACTCAAGATTCCCAAACAGCCAAAAGCTATTCAAATGGAATCGCATGTTGGTGAGACACTAGCCATGTCTCCTCGATGCGATTATGCTTCTCAACAATGATCGACATAGCATACAACTTTCAATGAGACCTTGTATCGAATGCAAAAGTTGTATCAATATCACAAAAAAAACCATCGGCAAGAAAATCATTATCAGCAAGAGGTCATAGGGGCGCTAAGAGTCATACCGATATCCCTTTTTCATTGGCAAGTCCATTGCTATCGGCAAGAATCCCCATTATCGATAGGACCTCTCACCAAGCTCAAAACATTACACCAAAGGGAGAACCCTTCGGCGGGACTAACAACCATTGGCAAGACATTACCCTATAGGGGAGACATTACACCGATCCCATCCTTTGTCGGCATGACCACAATCATTCAGCTAGACCTCATAGCGATTATGCCTCCATTAGGCGAGCTCATTTCATTTCGGGGAGACTCCATTTGGTCGGCAAGACATTATGCCAAACACAAATCTTTCACTCAGAGTCTCCCCGAGCTCAACCTTGTGAACCACAGTTAGCAAGAGATTATACCGAAGGCATAACCTTCGGCGAGACATTCAGTAGTCGTCAGGACTTCTCCCCGAGGCCCTCATCTTTTAGCGAGACTCTACCCGGTCGGGAAGACTTTACCCCTTTGGCCAGACATCATTCCGAACTCAAACCTTTTGGCGAGACTCCCCTGTGTCGGCAAGACATCTCCTCAAAACCATCCCACTTTGGCGAGACCTCACCCCATTGGTTAGAACTTACCCCAAAGCCACAACCTTTCACCGAGACCCCCATTTGTTGGCAGGACCTCATAGCGGACACAAACCACTCTCCTCGACGCCGGACCATTTTGGCGAGACCTCTATTTGTTGGCCAGACCTCATACCGACACTACCCCCTTTCGCCAAGACTTCTATCAGTAGGGAAGACTTCTCCCCGAACCCAAATTCTTTTCGTGATGCTAGCCTTGTGTGCAACGGTCGGCGAGACTTCTTTTGGTTGGCGAGATATATAAAAACCCATGGCGATTAAAATGTCTGGCCGACCGGTATATCTCAAATGAACAGAACCAATTTCCAGTCGGCAAGACTTCTAGCTGGTCTCAGCAATTTTATCCTTTGAAGAGTTTTATACCAAATGTGATTGAGGTATGCTTTCCAACTGAGTTCCTTGAGAAATATCATCAGGTGCATGATTTAATCCTGCAACACAAATGCCTCCATTAGTCCCCAAAGCATATAAAATACACTATTGTTCATCATGCCTTCAATTTTAACAAAAAGAAACCCAACTCTGGCTGAAGCAGAACCAAAATTAGACAGAACAAAAGATAGACTTAGGAGGAAAACAAAAGAACTCCTAAGACCAAACCAGACAACCAAAAGCGAAGAAAACAAAAGAAAAAGGGGGACCCGTTTTGTTCCAGAATAAAATGGGGTGGTTATGCAAGGCATAACAGGTATATGGTTAAGTGTATATGGTATGGGGATTAGGATTGAGAATATTGGTTATAGGGTTGAGGGTATTGGGTTTATGATTGATGGTACAAGGTGTAGACACATAAAATGTATTTATTGACATTGGACATCTGATCATCACCACTAACATCGTTTCGTCTTGAATCATCCTTTGGTCTAACCATTCAATCAAATACCTTTATTTGATTAAATTCATCAATATTCCTCTCTTAATTAAATAAATCGGTTATCTAATTAAGTCATTCTTTCTCAATAATTAAATTAACAATTTTGATCTAATTATCCTATTTAATTAAATAATTAATTTTATTTGATTAAATCTCTAAAGTCTATCTATTAAATTAGATAAATTAAAACCTTATTTAGTTTAATCTAACATCATCTCTTTTAATTAAATAAATCAAAATCCTTATTTAATTAATCCTTTATCACATTCTTCTCATATTTGATTTAAATAAATCCACAAATTTAAGTCAAATAAGTCACATCATTTAATCCCTTCATTAAATTAATCAATCTGGATTAATTTAATCTCTCCTCATATCCCATCCTCATTCTTTTACCACTTGCACATGAAAATAGAATTAATTGATTTATTAAATTTCTATTTTCCTTCAACAAGGCATCTTTTAAAGAATATTCCCCAAGTTTGGATTCAAAATCCAAGTGGGATGAGTCCTTCCAACAAGGCATTTACTCTCTCTTACATGTCCTTTTCCTTGAGCCAAGTGACATTCAATGCATTCTTCCTTCCCTCTTGCATGTCATTTCAACAATTTTAAAATTCAAATATATGCATTTACTCACACAATCCTCAAAACTTGCACATCCTCCATCCACTCACAAGTTGACAAGTGGCACTTTGCCATTAGCTAATTCTTAGCCCCACATTGCTCTATTTTGGACATTCATCCATCAATCTAATCTATAAATAAGAGGTTAATCTCCTCATTTCATTATCTACAATTTGAGTAAACTTACTATGCTCAAATCATTAGCAATTTCCATCCATTATCATTGAGTTCATAGCTAGGTTATGCAGATTTTTCTATTGGAGCATTCATCAAGCATAAAAAAAGTGGATCACTCTTCATCACACATCAATCTTGCATCATAGGAGCTGGGAAAGGGCCAATTTTCACATCAAATTGGCACCAATTCCCCCATGAGGTCGAGAGTTTGCATTGTCTTCAATAGGATTTAGTTTGCTTTATTGTTCTTTCATTTCAATTCTTACTTCATTTCCTATTTGAAACTTTGTTAATGGATTTAATGGGGAATCCTTGTTCTTGCTTGCATTTCATCTTCTAATGTGTTTGTTCATGTTGTTTTGCAAGTATTTGGATTGGGGTTCATACATTTGGCGCTAGAAGGAGGGCTATCTCACATTCTAATCACGTTTTTTGTCAAAATTTTGCATTTTTTTTTTGTCTATAGGAAAAATCCACCACTGGACTGTCAGCGTCGCTATTCAGCACCACTGGAACTCCAGTGTCGCTATATTCCACCGCTGCAAACTACAAACTGCGACGCTCCCGTTTCCCCCTAAGAGTTTGAATTTTAAACTACGCTATTGGACCTGTTTAACTCATGGGAATTTTTCAAAAAAATGAATCTATGCCACTAGACAAAAGTGTGATGCTTTCATGCTCACTAACCTGACTGCAGAGCGATGCTGACTAGCAAGCGGCACTATACAACACCACTGGAGAAATCAAACTGCGATGCCTTCACGGATTGCACCACTGGAGGGGAGTATGAAGTGAAATTTAATTTACAACACTTGCTTTTTTTCAATTTCTGCTTCTTCTATCTGTTTTCTATCTTTTTGACCTCTGTTTTGTAGAATATAACTGATTTTTCTTGTAGGTTGAATCGATCAAAGATGAAGAGGAAGAGAGGCATGATGATGTCATTTCACAAAAACAAGTGTTTTTTAAACACTTTAGTGTTTGTTTAACACTATTGAAGGATTCATTACTCCTCTTAAGGAAAACTCGTCATTTTTTATGCTTAGGATCCACTAATTTCGTTTGGGACTTAAAAAGAACTTTTGAATTCTTGTTACAAAAAGGTCTAAAAAGAACGTTAGGATTCAAATTTACTAAAGTTTGTTTTGGGATTAAAATTGAACAAGGAAAATTTTCACACTTACTTTGGTGCTTTTAAAACGAACTCACAATTGTTTTGAAAGGTTAAAATGAACATGTGCAACTTTTCTTTTGTGATTGTTTACTTAAACTAACATCATCAAAAAGGACGTATGCGCTTCTCTCGTGCTTTATAGCGATCTTGAGAATCAAAAGGCCTTTTTTATGATCTTAGGTTGAGATATAGTAGTCACCTCCACACTTCATTTTAGGAAATAAAAGTGTGAGGTATATCATGTGGGTTCTCCCTTTGTTTCTAAATGAAGGTCGATCAAACTACGGATGTGCTTGCTCGCTATTGTTTACCTTTAGAGGGGCCTACCTAAGAGACACATCCAAAAGGAGAAGGTGACTCCAACTGGTTTTTCACTTGGTCTGGTATATAAATGGATAAGACTAAACTGTCAAGTCCTCATGGTATGTAGGCCTTAGCCGTGCATTGTCTTTCAGAATGGGGTACTACTATAAAAAGTATAAAAGCCCCTAGTAGGATTGATTAAAGTCTTTAGTGGCTTGCTGGACGCTTGCAAGGTGCCATGTCCCCGATGTCTCATCATTAAGAACCTTGTTTGTAGTAGCCAACTAGTCCATCCAATGAGTTTATCAAAGGGGTGCATTGGAACTTAGATTCCAAGAAGTTACTTGCCATGTCCAATCTTGGTTAAAGTATAGAGGTTAAGACTTCATTCTTAACATACCTTTATACTCTTTCCTTGATTGCATGTAAATCATCTCTTCTACTATGAAGGACATGAGGCGAGCCCACCAAGAAAAATGTACCAATTGAGCTAGGATGTTATATTGTTTGTGAGTCAAAACAATTTGCTTGTTCGAAAAAATTTGGAAACAAACACTTAACATCATCCAAATTTCAAACCCTTTAGGAGGTAAATACAACTGACCAAATTCATGTGTTATTTCTTGCCCTTGGGATTCACATCCTTAGAGGTTTCTAAACACTTGAACTTACATCTTAATTTACCTACTAAAGATCAACAATAGGTAACCCTTGCCTTGAATTCATCAAGTTTCCACATAACATACTTTGTGGGATTCGAAGAAATGAAGACATTGGACATCTAGTTTGGAAAACCTAATCAAAAGAAGTGTTTGTGGTAAAATAAAGTCACTAAGAAAAGATAACAAAATTGACTCTCACATGTGTTGAAACCTCATGATTTCCAAGAAAGTCAAAATCCAGAAATGTATGCTCAATTTGAACTTCTTAGTTATAGAGGTCCATAGACGCATTGCATGTTCTTCAATACCGATCTCTAGGTAAACAAAGTGTCTTTTTTAGGTTCATCCTAGGATAAAAAAATCAAAATCTTTTTCATCCATCCTTCAAACATCAAATCGAAAATCATCTCACCATCATCTTTTGAGAAATATTGAAATTATCCTTCATGCTAGGCTTTTTGGTAAAAATCAAAATCATCAAATCCTTGAGACAAAATCCTTGAAATCTTTATTCAATCATCTTTGGCTAGGTATGTGTAGATGCATCCTTTTGCATATACTTAGTCAAAATTATCAAACCATCTTAGTTAGCTAGGTATATGTAGATGAATGCTTGGTTAAATCACCATCTTTTTTGAATAGGTGTGGGTAGATGCATCCTTTTCCCTACACATATTCAAATTATCATCCTTTGAGAAAATCTACCCCTTAGATAATCATCCAACATATTAGGGTCTATTTGTTCAAACAAAGCAAACCAAAAAAATCAAGTCAAGGACAATCCAAAAAATAAAAATAAAAATACAAAACATATCCAAAAGTCCTAAAAGTCTAGCATTCCCCTCAAGATTTATCAAAAGATCAAACATCCACATCATCCATCTCTTGCATCATCATCATATCACCTTTTTGATCCTCAAGATATCCTAAAAATTTCTCTTTTGTGCTTAAAATAATATCAATCCAAAGAACTAGAGATTCATCTCCCATATTCTTGGAAATAGATCCTTGTTTTACGGTTCAAACTAGATCTCAATACAAGAAGAACATGGAGGGTGACAAAGAAACACCCGCTTCAAGTGACCTGAGCCAAACGAATGTAGAAATAAATATCGTCGAATCAAGCAATCCTTTGACTAACTCATCATCAAAAAATCCACAAGAGGAAATTCAAGAAGAAGATCTTACCTTTGGGATGTCACATGAAGAAATAACCGAAATGGTCCAAAATCCAGAGAACCATAAGATCATCAATATCATGATGAGGCTTAACCCTTCACTATACATGCTCTAACTAGCAAAAAAAGGGGCCAAATTACCTTCTAATTTCGATGTGAGCTCTATAGTGGAACAACCTTTGGAGGTCATGCCCCTAATTTAATCCACACTCCCCATCTCATCTACACCCCCATCCCAAAGCATCACTCAAAACATTCTGCAAATCACATTTTTTGCACCAACTCAACCTAATGTTAATAAGGGAAACACATTTCTTAATGTCATTCAAACACACCCCCTTGTTAATAATCAAGACTTGGATGCAAATACCATTTTAGAACAAAACATACCCCAAAATCCATTACATAAGTATGCCCCTCTCACTTTCCATGATCCTAATGATCCATCATCATCATCCTTCCATGCAACACCCCAAACCTCTCTCCTCATAACTTCACAAGGAGAAGGTGACATGTTCAAACCTGAGGGAATTTTTGACACCACATCATTATCTCAAGAGATCACACCCCTCACATTTTCATCTCTTCCACCATTACCACCATTATCCACACCTCTACTTGGCTTGGGACTCTCAACCTTTACCAAAAACTAATCAAAGCATAACACCAAACTCTCAAAATTTGTCATCAATATCGCAGCAACAGATGACAACTACACAAGCAATCACGACATCATCGACCACCCCCTAACATCTCAAAGTATGAGCTCTCAAGGACCAGCCAACTTGATCGCATTATCCACCACTCAAACCACCAAGACGACATCACCGCTCACCCCCACCACAAGCACCATTCTGAATCCACCACCACCCCTACCACCACCAAACTCCAATTTATCAAGCCAATACGACATGGCATTGCAAGCCACTCAACAAGCTGCTTATCAAAAGGATTTCCTGCAAGTGCAAAAGAAAAAATATGCACAAATAGTTGCTCAACAAGCCGCACAACTAGCTTCCCAACAAGCCGCACAAGCAGCGCAAGATGCGCAAGCCACCCAAATTGCACAATAAGCATAATAGGCTACATAGGCCCAAGCCTTATTTCAACAACAACAATAAGCTGCTCAAGTAGCCCAAGACGCATTACAAGCACAAAAGGCTGCTATGGCCCAAATTCTATTACAACAAGAAGCATAAGCACAAGCCCAAGCTCAAACTCAGGCTCACGCCCAATATCAAGCACAACAAGCACAAGCACAAGCACAGTTTCTTGCAAAAAAACAAGTAGCACAAGTACAAGCATATCAACAAGTGATAAAACAATACCAAGAGCAGCAAGAAGAAACCCAATTGGAAGCCCAACAACATGCGTTGTTGGAACAACAACAAGCACAACAACAAGCTCAATAATAGGCAATCCTAACACAACAACAAGAAGACCAACAACAAGCATTGTTTATACAGCAGCAAGTGCAAGCATACCTGGTTCGAAAAAATGTGTAAATATCATCAAACAACACACCAAACAACCCACCCATCCAACCAACAATTGAAACACCCTAGAACACCTTTATCCCACCCTCTAATCCACAAAATGATGTCACAACACAAATCAGGTTGCTCTCGCAACAAGTGTTTGATCTTCAATCAGGGAAAACCACAAAAACACCAAGCAACTTGTGTCCCTATCCATTTGATAGGAGCCTTGTGATGAAACCATTCCCGAAGGGATTTGAGATCCCCAAGTTTGACAATTATCGTGGGACGGGAAACCCTGAAGATCACATTAGGGAATTCTAGGTTCATTGCATGGAAGTCACATACGATGATACCTATCTGATGTGGCTATTTTCTAGGAGTTTGGCTGGCCACACTATGGAATGGTTCTCTCGCCTACCTAAAGGCATCAAAACATTCCAAGAAATTATAGATGCATTCATTAAAAACTACGCATGCAATATCGCAATGGATGTCAGTCTAGAAGAACTCTCAGCTCTAAAACAAGGTAAGAATGAATCATTCACTTCATTCCTACAATGATGGCGATCCAAGGCCAATCGAAGCAAATGGGTCATGCCCGAAGAACAACAAGTTTGCACCATCATATCCAACCTTGGCAGCCTCTTGGAATTCCATCTCAAGGTACAAGGGATTACTACGTATGACCATTTGATCTCCAAGGTGCTCAGCATCGAACAAGCCCTTATGACACAACCCGCGGGATCAACTTCAAACCCTGAACAACAAAACAACCACCCACCCACCAATTACAATGACAAACCTTTCACATGGGCAAGGAAAAAAAATGTTACCAATGATGGTGTTGTTGACGCCAAAGTGGTCATCAGTGCCCCTCGCCAAAATACACCCGCACCACAAATCCAAATCCAACACCAAAACAATCATCAAACAAAACAACAACCAAACAACAGTCAAGCAATTAACAATGTCAATGATCAAAGAGGACCACCCCAACAAAACAAAAATTAACCCAAGCGAAAGTACACCGCTCTGGGGGAACCACTCGAAGTCATCATGAAGAAGCTGATAAACGAAAAACTCATCAAGGCTCCCACCTATGAGAATTACCAAGAACTGGATGTGAAACCCCCTTGGTATAATGAGAATCAACTTTGTGACTTCCATAAAATAAAAGGGCATACCATGAATAGTTGTATGAGGTTAAAAAACATAGTTCAAGATCTCATTGATCAAAGAATTATAAATGTGGAACAGCCAACAGGAAACCAAAACCTTAAGATATACACGAATCTGATGCCTAACCATGGCAATAAAGGGAATAATAACACGAATAAGGGGAAAGAAACCTTCAAGAATGCAAATCATGTGTATGAACATGTCATTGCATCTCTGGATGACTACTGTGCTACCATCACCATCAAAGGATCCCATGTTGATTGTGGAGTCACCACAAGGGGTGGCAAAGTTACCATCGTAGGATCATCCCAGCCAAACAGAGTCCCTGCACCTAGATTTGTCCCCAATGGATATAATATCCTTGATCAGCTCAAAAGAATGCCAGCACAAATATCCATCATGGAGTTACTAAAAATCTCATCTACCCATTAAAAAATCCTTGAGGAAGCATTGGCCTCATCCACTGTCCCCGCAGATCTTGATGTAGAACAATTCCAAGCTATGGTCAGAAATATCATTACACCAAATCTCCTCACATTCTCCAAACAATATTTTCCTGCCCAACCATCTCATAACTATGCACTCCACTTAGAAGTCCTAGTACAAAAAATCAAAGTCAAAAGGGTCTTGGTGGATGGAGGTGTGGGCTTGAATATTTGCTCTCAAGCTCATCAAACAATTAAAAATATTAGAGGATTCCATCGTCAAAGGAAAGGGTATCACAATAAGAGCATATGATGATCAAGAAAGAGTGTCCCAGGGCACAATCAAATTCCCTATTCAAGTAGGGCCAACCATCATGGAAACCACTTGTCAGGTCTTGGACCTCGACTTGCCATATAACATCCTCCTAGGATGTCCATGGATTCATGCAATGCAAGCAGTAGGTTCAACTTTCCATCAATGTGTCAAATTCACATATGAAGGATAAAAAGTCACCGTCCATGGAGATCCCAAACCATTTTCCTACTGCAAAATCCTCGAGGCAAAGTACTATAAAATCCACCAAGTACCAAAAAATGATGAGGGCCTATCTACACCATACATTGGTCCCGCCACTCTCGCTTCCACTTCTGTGACAGAGACACCCGTGACTCCCGCCATTCCCACCATCTTTGATATTAAGGTCATGATCCAAGATAATGGTTGTGGAAACTACACGCTTCCTAAAAATGATTTTGTGGTAGGAGAGTTACCACAATCTCCTAGATCACGAGGATGTCTGCAAGTAAATGAAGCCTCCACATCTCAAACGTCTCTTGAGGACTATCCCAATTTTACAAGTTGGGGAGATCTCGATCAAGAATTTATCGAGGCAGATCCATCTCATATGCTATACCAAGATGAGAGACCAGTAATTGATTTACCAATGGATGACAAAAGCAAGGGTCTGCAAATGATGCTCGTATGGGCTATGACAGAAATCAAAGACTTGGGAAAAACGACAATGGGCTTATAATACCTATCATTCTAGAGACGTGAATGAGAAGTCTTGGCCTCAGATGTACCCCTTCGATTATAACCATACATGGCCAAGATCCTCTAGTTAGAAAGGTAAAAAATCCTCCTCAGCAAACTACAGCTGAACTGCGCTTACTAGTATTTACAGGTCACGTCATAGATAACTTCACATTTGACATAACCAACATATTTAGTAGTAGTGATGATGAGGATCCCATGACCAACTTACCTAAGCTATTTGAGGATACCACTCTTTTCATGATTAGCACCTTATCCTTTGAATCAGACCATCAAAATCATGAAATCTGCCTAGTATACCCCCAACTCATCAACTATGACCAACGAGGACCACTAGTTCTTGATACATTCAAAAACAATGAGGCACTCTTAGAATTCATGGGACTACAGGATAACATTCCATGTGGGGATCACAAAGTAGGTTTCATAATTGACCTAGATACAGATGCCTATTATGGGGAAATGATTGAATCCCTAAGTCGCAAAAGTGAAAAGTTGAGAATAATATCTAAGTCCTTGAGTGAAAATCACACTGTGACACTCTCCGATCAGAAAAAACAAAAAGAAAGGACACATCCAATGGTGAAAATCTCTTCAAGGTGCCTACGGATGGGGGATTCAATCTTCCTTTCTGAGCTCTTCATCAAGAAAAATCAGCAATACTTGCAAAAAAATGCAATCTGGTTAATCTAGGAACAAAGGAAACCCCGCACATCACATTCTATGTTGAATCATTACTATCAGAAGAACAAGAGCTCCTAACAACCTTCCTAAGAGAGAGATAGATAAAATTTGCATGGAGCTATGCTAACATGCGAAGGCTTGATCTAGAAATCATGATTCACCACTTAGCAGTATACTTAGAGGCAAAGCCTGTTAAACAAAAACTCAGGAAAATGCACCCTCAAATCGCCTTGCTAGTAAAAATGGAACTAAAGAAGCTATTAGATGCAGGATTCATTCGACCAATAGACTATCCAGAATGGGTGTCAAACTTGGTGCCTATCTCAAAACCCGATGGGGGCATCAGAATCTGCACAGACTTGAAAGACTTGAACAAAGCATGTCTGAAAGATGATTTACAGTTGCCCAATATTGACATGATCGTAGACATGATGGTGGGATATGAAATGCTTTCCTTGATGGACAGTTTCTTAGGTTATAACCAGATAATGATTGCTAAAGAAGACCAACACAAAACATCCTTCACTTGTCCATGGGGGACTTACTCCTGGAATATGATGTCATTTGGCTTAAAGAATGCAAGAGCAACATACCAAAGGGCCATGAAGTTAATATTCCATGACATGATCCATAATAATGTCAAAGATTATGTTGATGGAATTCTAGCCAAGTCCAGAAGGAGAAAGGATCACATAGCAACCCTAAGTGCCATTTTTGACAGGCTAGAGGAGTACAAGGTCAGATTAAACCCAAAGAAGTGCGTCTTCGGCGTACAATCAGGAAAGCTGCTAGGATACATAGTGTCAATGAGAGGTATTGAGGTAGATCCAACAAAAGTAAAAGCAATCCTTGAGATGGAGGCACCAATAAAATTAAAGAAATTGAGAGGTCTCCAAGGCAAGCTTCAATCCATCTGAAGGTTCATAGCCCAGTTGGAAGATAAACAAAACCCATACTCTCACCTACTTCACAAGGGAGTAGCGTACAAATGGGATAACAAGTGTGAAGATGCCTTCAATAAAATAAAATAATATCTGCTTACACCACCAGTCATAATGCCACCAATCCCAAGAAAACCATTAATTCTCTACGTATCAACAACAATAGTAGCCCTTGGAGCTCTCCTAGCTCAGTTTGAAAAAAATGGAACAAAAAGGGCCATCTATTACATTAGCAAAACAATGGTTGGGCATGAGCTAAACTACTCATTCATAGAGAAAGCATGCCTAGTAGTAGTGTTTGCATCATATAAACTTAGACATTATATGTTGGCACACAAAATAAAACTCATCGCCAAAATTGACCCTCTCAAGTACTTACTGTCAAAGGCAATGCTCACTGGAAGAATGGACAAATGGGTTATGATACTATCAAAATATGACATTGAATATGTGGAGCAGAAAGCAATCAAAGGCCAAGTCATCACAAATTAGCTTGCAGAAGCACCAATCTATTTAGAGAATCCTCTCATCTCAGAGTTTCCAAATGAATCCATTTTCAATCTCAACATAGCTGGCCACTGGAAACTTTACTTTGATGGCTCATATGTACACAACATGGATTAGGAGACAACATATTCTTTATCACCCCACAAGGGGACTGCATACCAAGGTCCTATAAATTGGCATTTCCCTACACTAATAACATTGCAGAATATGAGGCTTTAACCATAGGTCTCAAAATAGCAGTGCAGTGGCATATCATAGACCTTAGAGTATACGAAGACTCTCAATTGATAATAAACCAAGTCAACAATGAGTACCAGACCAAGGATGATAAGCTCACTCCATACAAGAAGCTGGTGGAGACTCTCAAAGAATCCTTCATCAAAATCACATTTGAGTAGATACCTGGAGCCAACAATAGAGCAACAAACGCCATGGCAACAATTGGATCCTTACTAGACATCCCCCACAACGTTCCAAAATATGAATTCCTAATAGAGAAACTTCTCATGCCCACATTCAAGGTACCATAATCAAAATTTGTGTGTGAAATCATTGGTCCTGGTGATCCTTGGTACCACAATATTTATACATACCTTCAAATAGGTGTCATACCTCCTGAATTACCCTCAACCCTAAAATGAACCTTTGTAAAAAAGGAATCTTGATTCATCATCCTAGGAGATACCCTGTATCGTAGGAGTATAGAAGGAACATTATTGCGTTGCTTAAACGTTGAGGAGGCATTGACCACTCTAACTGAAGTACATAATGGTATCTATGGTTCACACTCGAGTGGAATGACCATAGCCAAGAAACTTATGAGGATGGGGTATTATTGGCCTACAATGGAAAGAGAGGCACATGACTACACCTAAAGGTGTCTACAATGTCAGCCACATGGAGACCTCATCCATGCTCCAGCTCAAGGACTTCATCCTATCACCATGGCCCTTTTCGCAGTGGGGACTCGATCTCATTAGAAAAATCACGCCCACTTCATCTAATGGCCACATGTTCATCATAACCGCCACAGAGTACTTTACTAAGTGGGTAGAAGCCATACCCATGGCGTATATAACTGAGAAGGAGATATCAAAGTTCATCCTGAACTATCTCATTTATCGCTATGGTGTCCCACAAGCCATTATCTTAGATAATGGGACACCATTTAAGAATCAAGATGTCCACAACTTATGTGAAAAATTCAAAATCCAACATCGCTTCTCCACCCCATACTATCCCTAAGGTAATGGCCAAGCAGAAGCCACAAACAAAACCATTTTGAAAATCCTCAAGAAAACAGTCAATGACGCAGGTCATGATAGGCATTTACAACTTAATCCCTCCTTCTGGGCCTATTGAACCAGCATCCACACACCTACTAGTGCCACCCCCTTCTCCCTGGTCTACGGATCAAAAGTAGTACTCCCCATCAAGATCGAGCTCCCATCACTTAGGATATCACTGCAAAACCTCATCACAGATGAAGAGTACCGAGTATCAAGACTAAATGAGCTAGAGCTACTGGATGAGCGGCGTATAGACGTTTTAAATCATTTGCAAGTCTATCAAAATAGACTCAAGAGGAGCTATAACCAGAAAATTAGAAGAAAAACATTCCAAGTCAGAGAACTGGTACTAAAAGAGAATCAAAAGAATGTCCCAAACCCAAGCAACAAAGGAAAATTTGAACCCAATTGGTTGGAACCAATTGTTATCACAACAAGCTATAAGTTAGGCTTGTATCATTTATCAACACCCGAAGGGGAACCTCTAAAAGAACCCATGAATAGCTCTCATCTCAAAAAGTTTTATGCCTAATCTTTCAAGGTATAGAACCAAAAATCCAAACAATCAAAAAATGTCATAAAAAAATGGTTATCTCGGTGAAAACCTGGCAAACAGGCATCTTGGTGACAACAAAAAAAATAAAAAATAAAAAACCAAAAAATCCAAAAAAATCAGAAAAAGGATCAAAATAGTAAAGAGAAAAATCGTCCTCTAGTGAAAACCACTTCGGTGGCACTTTGGGCAGGTACCTTGGTGAAAACCTGGCAAATAGGCGCCTTGTGTAAATAAGCACTTTCCATCCACCAGGATCTTTATAGATTGTTTTGTATCATCCATCCATTACGTTTCCATCATCCATCACATTTAGATCTCCATCCATCCGCATGCACACCATAGCTCGGTCTGTTGTTCGTATCATGATCCCTCCTAGTACTACTCGACCCATTCCCAAGGTCAGTTTGTCTTGCCTTTATCAGAGTAGTCTATTACATCACGTTGGGGGCATGTTATGATCGGATCGGATTTGTGTATATTCTTGAAGTCCTAAAATCAAAAAATCCAAAAACATCAAAACATCAAAAAATCCAAAAAACATCAAAACATATCAAAATCCCAAAAACAGGTCAAAAAGTCAGTCAAAAAGTCAAAAAACAAGGTCATCTTGTCAAACTACGTGGTCTCTGCCTGTATAATGTAGGCAAGGCTAATCTATTGATCAGCCCCCGAGGCCCCTAGGATAGGTCCTTAGGTTAGTCTCTTGGTCAAAATCTCAGAAAACCCCAAAAACATTGGAAAATCAAAAAATCAAAACATTTGTAAAATCTTGAAAATACCAAAAACAGCCTCAAAACATCACAAAACTCCAAAAACATCCAAATATTTGGAAAAATCCATTTGTCTCATCTCGCTTTCACTCACAATAACATCACTCATAATAAACGATTGTCATCCTCAACCTTTGGTAATATAATCAGAAGCAAGTCTAGCAGGTTAAAAGTGAAAACTCAAAGCGTCAAGTCTCAAGTCTAAAGTCAGTGTCTAAGCAAGTTGGTCAACTCTTGGTGTCGAGAGCCCATCATCCAATTGGTCCCATATCAATCATTCAAAAGAACACTTAGGATAAACGAAATGACGTGCTGCCATCACCTAACATGTCCTAGGATGAATCCTTCCTACAATGGGCATTATCTTTGGCAATCGTTTCGGTCCCTATCCTTAAAAACACATCCCCTTTTGGTTAACGGTATTGAAGAACATCAACTTGTTTGTTTACTTTATCTTTATCTTTTTGACTTATCTTATTGTGCTCATTCCAAGGACTTCTCAATGATATCCGAACAGAGGATTTAGAGATATAGGAATGGGGCAACGATCATTATCTTTTGTTTGTTGTGCTTGTTGGACATTCTTGTAATATAACTTGGCGAATACTTGCTTTTTTAGAAATGTAGGGAGGGTGTTTTAGATAGCTTGTTGACTATTGCATTGATAGGTTATACCTTTCCATGTTTTGGTTTGAGGTGTTTGAAACTTCTGAAGTGCATCCTAGTAAGGTTTTTGTATGTCAGGTGTGAACAAGAATACTCCTATATGATTGTCAAGTCAAAGTCCATCACATTAGGTACAACGCCATCCTGGTTCTCTATACCTTGATGCATCGTACCACATGTGTTATCAAAGATAAGAAAATTGGCCCTTTGAAAATCCCAACTCCTCGGCAAGTAACCATCATCATTTGCATATTCATCATCTTACGTCTTGTTGAAATGACTTCTTCTCTTTCATCCCTTCTCACTCATCATGCTAACAAGGTACTATGACAGTTAAATCATCATCATTATCATCAGCATCGTCATCGATCCGGCATCCACAAATCATTAGCATATTGTATAAACTTATCATATAGGAAACATATTATTATAAGAATTTTCCATAAATAAGCACATCCATTTTTTTATCACATTACATCCATTTTTTCCATCACATTGCATTCATCACATAAATCATTGCATAATAAATCATTGCATAAACATTTCATAGTCATTTCATATTTCCATCTACTGCATAATCATACATAATAGGTACAAAAGCATTATAGATAATGCGTTGCATTATAAGAATACATACTCATATAACATCATAAAGTCATCTCCCACATTACATTCATTTTGCATTAAACATCATCATACCACTTTGCATTAACATATCATTTCATATGTTACATCACATCACATTAAATGCATCACATACATTACATTATCATTTAACATGTTTAGGATAATATATTTTTTATTCTAAGCATCTTAAAACCATCTCATTTACATCATCAATACATATCATATAAAACATGACCATTACATTTACATTGCATTATATCGTCCATTAATCATCCATATCAATATATAGAACACCTCATAAATAAAATCACAATCATTTTTTACATTTCATTGCATAAATCATTCCATACCATTATAAGCATAAATAGGAACATAAAAAAAAATCCATTACATGCAAAGCATACATCCATCCATAATCATTTTATAAGCATGGTTCACATATCATTTCATGTATACACCATAGATCATCTCCATATAATTTTGCATATTACACTTCATATCACATATCATATCATTTTCATCAACATACATAGATCATCATATAAATCATCATCATCATCCATTCATATTACATATCATATAAATCCATATGCATATCATGAATAAACAACATAATATAAGATCTATTCATAATGCATACATCATTAGAAAGAAATGCATCTATATACATCACATCATACCATAACATCATTGCATAGAATATAGAAATAGAACCATCCATAAATGCATAAATAAATGATATACATCACATCATATCAAAATCATCATCTCATATATATCATCATCGAGTAACTGTCATGGTACAAAATAATCAGATCATTGTACATGTGTGTCAATAAGTACAAAAAGGCCCATCGGGCTATCAAAAAGGAGCCCATAAGGAATGAAAACTATCATCTCGATCAAAACAAGGTCTACCCATCCTATTTGCTGCCCTCACCCCTATCACCATTACCCTCTACTAGTCTGTGGCTGGTTCGTTGCGAGTAATCTGGGGCCCACTTTGCTCTAGGCATGGTCTGATGATAGTGAATGTGGTAATAATCCACCTCCCGGACGGCCTCCCTATAAGATCGAAGGGACACTATGCTCTGAGAGGAGGAGGTTTCCATGCTCTCTAACTACTATCGTCGGCCCATCTCTGCAACCACCTATAGCTCTGTAGCCTGCCTCTGCAAAATGGCCTGGTCTCTCTCGCCCTGGCCTAATCCCTCTCCCTTGTGTTCGTGTGGGCTACACGTGAGGCTGATCCTCACCTTCGACTCATGGCAGTGCACCTACTTGCTCCTACTGCCTAGCTAGCACCTGCCATTGGTCCTGCATCTAAACATCAGCCTGACCTGGCTGAGGTGGAACCTTGACTAGCTGATCATGCCGTGCACCATCTCTCTGTCCTTGTCCTCCCCCTTTTCCCCTCATCCTCCACTGAGTGGGGACTGCTCCTAGAATTGTCAACCGTAGGGGAGGCCAGAACTAGTCTTTGTACACCTATGTAATGCCTAGATCCGTAGGCCTCTGATCGTAAACCCATGGCTGAGCCACCAACTGTCTAAAGTTGTCAATGACCTCAGAAGTAGGAATGTATCGACCCCATGGAGCCTGTGACATAGAGCGGGCAAATATGGCCACATAATCATTGTCTGGCCGGTCCTGTGGCTCACCGAACTAGTGTTGGATGTGCCCTGGAAAATATCTCTCCACCATGGTATGCTCCCGCCTTTGCATAAACCAATCCTGATGGGAAAAGAAAATCTACTCTGCATCATCGGCCCATCCGGGCTGACCAAGGTATGGAAACCATGTAAAATCCTGCATCTCATCTAGGAATCTCCTCTAGTAGGGAATCCCATGCTCGCCCATTTGTGTAAAGGACACATCACCTCTGTAATGCCACATGAGGGGATCATTAGGCCCCATCAGTACTACAATGACTAGCTGTCGAAGAACAACGATGTGCTCCCACACCCATACATGGAGAAGTGTAACACCTGCCCCGAGTGCTCTGCCATCGAGGTAGACGTACTGGTGTAAATCTTTGTAGAATGAAGCAAGAAGAACAGGCCCCCAAGCAAAACGAACTGGCATATCACACATCACCATGCACTCCCAGTAGAGTCCCCAACCAAGACTGAAGTACCAACCTCACCGATCTGGGGTAAAAATACCTAAAATGATAGCCGCAACAACTAAGCAGAAGGGAGAGGCCAAAGCCCTATGACGCTCAAGCTCAATCTGACCCTCACAATAGATAATGTCCTCTGTAGTGAGGACTATGTGACAAGCGTCCTGCCTGACATCCATATCAAAAATAACATGCCAACCATGAATCGGCAATCTCAGGATGCGCCACATGTCCTCTATAGTGGCAGTGGCCTCGCCGATAGGAAGGTGGAAAGACGAGGTCTCACTGTGTCATCCTTGGCAAGTGTTGACATCATCCCAAGATGGGTGCACACAGGTGTTGCATATGTGATATGCCACTGCCCCATGTCCCGTAATCGATCCTGTTCTCTGTCATTGAGGTCTCACAAGTAACCGAAGAGCTCCCACGACCTGTGCTCTTGGGAATAGAGCTTCCTCGCTGCATCCTGCATCAGGAAGGGTCACCATGTTAAATTTTTTTTTTAAATTTCATGCCGAGCGTTCAAAAAATCACTCCAACATCGCTATCTAAATCACTCCAGCATCGCTATCTATGAAGGCATCGCAGTTTGATTTTTTTCAAACTGTGATGTTGGGGCACAAAATGGTGAAAGCGCACCACCACGGTTCACTTTTCTGCCGAGTGACGTAGTTTAAGAAGATTCCTGTTTGATAGAGCACCGCCACGTCGCACTTTAAAAATGACCCCGCGGGCCATGACATCAGCGTTAGAGTTTGGAGTTTGTTTCCAAACTCCAAACTCCACCGCCATGGCACAATCTAACATCGAGTGGTGCAATTTGATTTTTGAGTGGCGCTATATAACAATGTTGCAGAATAACTAACTTTAAAAACAATAAATGAACGCAAAAAATGAAAAACAAAGCTCAACTAAGGATCACTTACCAATGCCCCAATGTTGGGTGGCTGCTGGTATGTCCAAACTCAGTAGCAAATGTGCATCGGGATTTGTCATTGTGCCATCTCGTTGGAATGTCAGAGCTCAAATCTCAAAATTGCTAGAGGGTTGTGTGTGAAAATGAATTGAAAGTGACCCCTCGGAGCCTTTTCAAGCTTGAAAATTAGGGTTTTTTCACCCTGATTGGCTATCCTGCTAGGGTTTTGGACTCTTGAACCTGTTTTTGTCCAGTTGAGGCCTGTTTTACATTGTTTTATTGCGTTTAGACACATTTTTGGCCTCCTGGAGCCTTTTTGAACTTGTCGAGCCTTGTCCTCCTTTTTCGTGAGATCGCCCAAAAATCAAAAATTTTGTCCAATCTCTCGAGGGGGCAATATATTGGCATGTTTTGTCTCGTCGGGCAGCAGCGGGGAAAGATTTTGAAAACAATTTTTTTTTGGCTTCGATCGAGATTGTTTATTCTTTGAACCAATGCAACAAATGCATTGCTTCAAAGAGGGGAAAAATGTAGACACGTAAAATGTATTTATTGACATTGGACATCTGATCCTCACCACTAACATCATTTCGTCTTGAATCATCCTTCGGTCTAACCATTTAATCAAATACCTTTATTTGATTAAATTCATCAATATTCCTCTCTTAATTAAATAAATCGGTTATCTAATTAAGTCATTCTTTCTCGATAATTAAATTAGCCATTTTGATCTAATTATCCTATTTAATTAAATAATTAATTTTATTTGATTAAATCTTTAAAGTCTATCTATTAAATTAAATAAATTAAAACCTTATTTAGTTTAATCTAACATCATCTCTTTTAATTAAATAAATCAAAATCCTTATTTAATTAATCCTTATCACATTCTTCTCATATTTGATTTAAATAAATCCACAAATTTAAGTCAAATAGGTCACATCATTTAATCCCTTCATTAAATTAATCAACTTGGATTAATTTAATCTCTCCTCATGTCCCATCCTCCATCTTTTACCACTTGCATATGAAAATAGATTTAATTGATTTATTAAATTTCTATTTTCCTTCAACAAGGCATCTTTTAAAGAATATTCCCCAAGTTTGAATTCAAAATCCAAGTGGGACGAGTCCTTCCAACAAGGCATTTACTCTCTTACATGTCCTTTTCTTTGAGCCAAGTGGCATTCAATGCATTCTTCCTTCCCTCTTGCATGTCATTTCAACAATTTCAAAATTCAAACATATGCATTTATTGGCACAATCCTCAAAACTTGCACATCCTCCATCCACTCACAAGTTGACAAGTAGCACTTTTCCATTGGCTAATTCTTATTCCCACATGCTCTATTTTGTACATTCATCCATCAATCTAATCTATAAATAAGAGGCTAATCTCCTCATTTCATTATCCACAATTTGAGTAAACTTACTATGCTCAAATCATTAGCAATTTTTATCTATTATCATTGAGTTCATAGCTAGGTTATGCAGATTTTTCTATTGAAGCATTCATCAAGCATCAAAAAAGTGGATCACTCTTCATCACACATCAATCTTGCATCATAGGAGTTGGGAAAGGGCCAATTTTCACATCAAATTGGAACCAATTCCCCCATGGGATCAAGAGTTTTCTTTATTGTTCTTTCATTTCAATTCTTGCTTCATTTCCTATTTGAAACTTTGTTAATGGATTTCATGGGGAATCCTTATTCTTGCTTGCATTTCATCTTCTAATGTGTTTTTTCATGTTGTTTTGCAAGTATTTGGATTGGGGTTCATACACAAGCTATCTATTTAGGGTTGAGGGATTAGGGTATAATGTTGAGGGTATAGGGTTGAGGGTACATAAGGTATAGAGTTGAGCGTATAAGGTATAGGGTTGAGCATTGAGTGTGTAGGGTTTAGGGTTTAAGTATAGGGTTGAGGGTACATGGTTAAGTGTATAGGGTATGTGGCTTAGGGTTGAGGACATTGGGTAAAGTGGTGGGGATAAATTGGAGTTTCGAAGAGGAAGCTTGGTGGAGTGTTACAACAATAAAACTAGTTACATAAGGTGCATGGTTTAATGGTGTAGTCATTGATGTTGGGACTCTCATTTATCATGTGATGGTTGTACAGTTATCAATTTCCAATATGAGGCATTTGAGACAGAAGACAATGAACCCTTAAGAGAAAGCTTGTGTCATAATCATTTGAGGCCAATACCATATCCAAAGACATTACCCAACAACTTAGTTGTGGGTGATGTTGTGGAAGAATTTCACAATGTTTTTTTGGAGGTTCATGCCATTGTCCTATATTTCCCATAAATGTTTGATGCTCCTTAATAGATTTAATTTCTCTATTTTCTAGACACCATAACCTGGGGAAATATGAAGCTAAGGACCTCCACCCCTATCAAGAATGGGTCATGGGTAGTTGGATCTTGTCACAAGTGGTATTGTTGAGGTCCTCATAAATGGATATACATTTTCTTTAACTTAAAATTATTATAATGTATCAACTTATTTGAAGTATTTACATTTTCACTTGTCTAATTATGATCCTAAATTTTTTGTTCACCTACAAGTAATTCATTCCTTATATGCTTCTATCGCTTACCCTTACCCTAGGAAGAAGCAATGACTATTGTTTTTCTCCCTAATTTTTTTATCATTTGTATTCTCTCCTATTGTCAGTTGTTCACCTACATTTTCAAAATTATAACACAAAGGGATTTTGATACCTTTGCAAGCAAAAACTACATGATCATAAAAAATCCTAGTCCCTTTATTTCTAATATTTGTAGTCAAGCAAGTAGAATTACCAACAATTCCATTGTTAATAACATTTAATCCACCCTTTCTAATCTATAGGGTACCATGCAATCTTCTAATTCAAGCCAACCATTACGGAAAATGATGTGATTTTTCAAGACTTCCAACATTTTTTATGATCCCTAAAATCCCATTATCCTTTCCATTGGTATTATAAACGTTGTTATAAAACCAACTCTAGTTGTAGGAATGTCAAGCTACTCTTGCTCCTTTCTTTCCTTTCTCACTAAATCTAAGTGTTCTTCTTGTCATTTGATAAGACATGCCCCACTATGAGGAGATTCATTAGTACTTTCAATACTTGTGCAAAGAGGAGCTTCAACTGTAGTATTTAGAATTTATTCATTCTTTTTTCCTTGTGAGGACCTAGGTATATTATTTTGTGAGATCATAACCTCGGATCTAGAAACATGATCTTGAAGCAATACCTCAAAATTAGTGAGTTAATTATCCAATCATAAATTCTATTTTTGTCTCTTTACTCTTCATTAGGAAACTTAAAATTTATATATCCATTGCTTCATCTAACTCTTTCTTCCGACAAGTTAACTCTTCTTCCATTTTAGAAACTTCTGCCTCTTCCTTCAAACAACACCTAAAAGTAGAAAAGTTGTGTGCACGTTTATCCATCAAATAAATGAATAATCCAATATTATCTTCTCAAGTCCTTAAATTGGAAAATTTCTTATTTTAGTTGAGTTGACACAATTAATTCTCTAATTAAATTAGGTGATCATTCTTATCTTCATTTCATAAGTATTTAAATACAATCCTTTCTTCATCATTTGATTCATTCAATCACGTCTAAGTAATCAAATTCTATCGAAATCACCCCATAATCAATTATACATTAAGTAAATCCACTTATTTGAATCCATCACTCAATCATAAAATGTGTTATTCTACTTAGAGTGCATTCACATTCCAAGGAAAAGTGACATAACAATCTTTTTATTGAGGTTTGTAATGCATTTTGTAGACTAGGAATTTAATTTGGATTCAACTGTTTTACGCTTTCAAGTTCCTTATCCATTTCTAGTTTTGATTTTTGTTGTTTATATATTGTGGAATATGACATGAACACTAACCTTTTCTACCAATGTTGTTTTTTTATTTGTGCCGCTTTTGTCTCATAGGCTATAGGGATTTTGAAGTGGTTTGGAGAATAAAATTTTGTACAATAATTTTGGAGACAAGCAAACATCACAGCTATGTCCAGAAAGGTTGAGAAATGAATTTTCATAAATAATAGTCCATATTTTGGTGCAAGATAACATTCTAGACTATAAAATACACTTTTCAGGCATAGTCTTTGTTTACTTTGTAAAGTCTTGTTTTTTAATTGTTGTAGATATGAAATTATGTTAATATTTTATTTTATTTTATTTTTTGATTAAAAAAAAATTAACAGGGGTTTAATCACTTAGAAAAATTACGTGCTCTTCCCTTTACAATTTTCAAAAATATCAACCTACAGTAAAATGTTAACTTTTGCTAGAATTACTAGATTTTCAATTCTTTGTAGGCATTGTAGAGTTGGCTATGATGCAGTCACCGCAGGCCATTCCTTCAAATTAGATATAATCAATCAAATTAAGTGCTTCATTTTAATCCTTCAAACAAGCATAACTTCTATGTATATTCATCATTTTTTATGATTTTTTAAAAGTTTATCAAAATTTTGCAAGCTATCTAATCAAGGAGTTATTTTTCCATTTAAATGATTTTTTTCTTCTTTTTTTCTTTTTAACCATTGCATATATCATCCTTTTTATTATTGAAGGCCAAAAATAAAAACAAACATTTTTGCAAGACAAAGTGCTAAACTTTAAACTTATAACATATTTGTGTTACAAGATGGTTGTTTTAAGACAAGTTTTATTGACCTTTTCTCTTTTTGTTTGCTTTGTATTTTTTATTTATTTTCAAAAAATTGCAATGAAAGATTAAAAATAAATTCATATTTCATTTTGCTTAATAAAATAACATTTTTCTTTTAATCTTGAAGGGGGTGTGTGTGTGCTCTTCTCTCACATATTTATGTGATCTTGAGAATAAAAAACACCACTTCTTATTTTTAAGGGGCATGTCTAGGTATTTTATCATCCCAAAGGATGACCTCAAATATAGTTTCTTGAAGGAGTATAAATAGCAGGGGGTGAATCAAAAGACACGCCTCTTGGAAGTTGTGAATTTTTCATTTGGGCTAAGCCCCCAAGAACTTTATACCTTGGGGAAGTGAAGGAGAAGGGTGGGTTACCATCTTCTCTTGACTATTTGAATTTATTACACTTTCAAATTCATAGATTAGGCCTCATGTGCTCTTTTGGCATATAGATGATTCCCTAGTGAGCATGTAAATAGAAGACTAATTCCTTTGGTTGTCTTTTAGTGTGGTGCAAGGATTAAGATCAAGCCTGAAGTTAATCACTAGGTAACTCCCAGAGTAGAGATAGAAACTCTTTGGGCATAGTGTTGAGGGCCTCTAAGGAAAGGGAAAAGGTGAGTTGATCATTTTCCACTGGATCCTTATCTATTGAGTCTTGAAGGATAGCTTCTCTGCACTATCTTGAGGTATTTTATCATGTGGGTCCACACTAAGAGTCCTTCCTACTTGATTAATTGTAAGCTTGTTCATGTGTTTTCTATGTTTATTATTGATAGATTAAAACTTTCTCGTCTAAAATCCAATAAAGACCTTATCTTTTTTAAGATTTATATTTTTTTAATCATTTATCTTTTTCTTAGTATAGACTTTCAAAACTCCAAAAATCCAAAAGACATTTGAAAAACCAAAAAATCCAAAAAAAAATCCAAAACCAAAAACCAAAAAATAGTGCCAATAGATTCATGTCACCCCTGAATAGGTCACGAAAAAAGAAAAACATGGAAAAGAGTAGTACAAACCCATTTTCAATAGCCAGTACAGTCAAACTGGGAGTTTACAAGCTCAACCTAGAGTTGATGAAGAAGACTTGTAGACCATACTGAATGATCTCTTAGGTTTGTTGAATTTATGAATGATGACATTAACCAAACCTATTTAGATTGTATTATAGGTTTGAATAAAACACCCTTCTTAAAGCAACTTATAGATGAGGGTGCCACTCTCTCCCCTAGCTTTGACCAATCCAAGTTGAGTAAGCTTATTACAAACAAAATCACAGTAACATCCACTTTTAAAAATCCCTTGTATGCCATGCTCAAAATGTAACCAAAATTGTCTCTAATGTCAACCAACCTAGAAAAAGCAACTTCACCATCCAAGATCCTATAGTAACATCAATCTTCCAAAATATATTATTTTAACATCCACAACAAATGATCACCAACCCCCTTAATACTTATCCTCAGCTAGATGAAGTATTTGCTAATTTGTCTAGTTCCACATCATATTATCCTCTTAATAGGACCATGACTCCACCTATCTCTGTCTTAGATATGATAGCAGATATTATGGCTTTGAAGTACTTTTGTATAAACAGTTATGCAATTTAGTGATACTTTTTTTGTATAAGCAGTTATGTATAAGCTCCTAAATCTTGTTCAATTTGTAGCTTTATGTAATTCAATTATACTCATGTATATCTCATACCATTTTACATAATCATTCTAGCAAAAAAAATTTAATCCAAATGACTAATAGCCTTGGATAGCTATGTTTTGAAAGTTGCCTCTACAGTAAGATGTAATCTCTATTGACAGACTACTATTAATACAAAAATTTTAAATTTTATTAAGAAAGGAGAAAGTTATAAATATGACTATATTTGCAGAGCTATTGTTTAATTCAATATTTATTATCTTCAAAATTTTATTTTTTTCCACAATATGTTATTTATTAAATTGGAATAGATAACAATATCTTCGTTATTTCTCCCTTCATAAATAATATATTTAATATTAATATTTTAAAATTTATTAATTCATCAATTGAAAAAAATGGAATATTTGATTTATGGAAAATAATTAAAATTTATTAATAAAACCTAGAAGGTAATGTCACTAGGTCAAGTATAATTTTATTTCAAGTTTGCAAATATTTCAACTAAATTGAAGTTTGGTGTTAAGGAAAATTTTATTCATGAAGTATTGGTAGATGCTATTCTATTGGATATGTGAAGAGTTGTTTTTGGCATCCCTTACATATTTAAGAGAAACAATATTTTCTATAGATAGGAAAATAATTATCACTTAGGCAAGGAAGGTTTCTATTTCATTTTGCACACCCACAATGAATAATTCAAGATATTTTGGGTCCTTAATCTTAAAGCAAGGAAAATTCTCAATGGAAGCACTAGGGTCATTCCCCTTGAGTGGAGGAGAGAGAGTGTTGATGCAAAAACTCTCAAGCACTTTGACAATTTAGGCATCTTTAGATAGTTGGAGATAAAGATTTTCAAGCTATTGGCTAGAGTGGTGTAGGGTTGAGTGGCAGCCATGTCATCCACTACAAGGTCATCACTCATTTTGTGAGTCTTCATAGATTTTGGGAACCAAAATCCTTCATATTGGGAAGGTAATATCTATAAAAAAGATTAAAAATGTGTTTGTTGCACTATGGATCTATGACAAAGTGAGTTAGAATTTTTGATGAAGGAATGTTAGGAAAAAATGAGTTTTGGTCATCTATGTGAAATTTCCAATTTTAATAAGGTTGATTATAGAGCTACTAATGCAACTATGAAACCATCAACATGTTGCAAGCATGTCTTAAGTTCTCTCCCAGAATTTGAATTCTTAGATATAAAACCCTTTTTTTCTTTCATTCTTATGTTGTTGATTCTTGTCATATTATAAGGATGAAATAGTTTATAAGTGTAAAATGCTATACACGTAATCCCTTAAAGTAAATTTACATATATAGCCAATGTTGCATTCTACTCTTGATTTTAGACAAACAAAAAGTGACAATAGGGCATTTGACTGATAAATGATGAGAGTCACAACATGAGCTTAGCTATGCAAGCTTCTATCATTACACTATGGCCATTTCAAATATTATAATTGATTCAATTCCAAAAATAACTAGATAAGTGTTCCTTTTAAACCAAAAATGATATGTAAGTGTTGATTGTTCAATACAAGGAATAGATAAATAATATTACAATTTATACTAGTTGTCCTAAAGCATTAATCAACACATAAATTATGTAATAGATAGGTAAAACAAACAATATTTCTTTGAAGATAATGATCAAGATGTATAGATTTATATTTGTTCTCCAACAAGTTAATACAATTATTTAATAATAAATCTTATCATACAATGGTTGCTACAAGAATAAGATAGAAAACTAAGAGATTTTTAGAAGGCTATGGAAAAATATGTATTCAATAATATCCAATATCTCAAAAGTGACAAGAATGATTTAGCAAGATTAAAAAAGGATTAAATACTTATTCTAATTCCAATGAGATGTTGTAAACACAAGGTAGCTTACAAAAGAGCCTTAGAAAGTTGTAACAAGGAAAGTAAACTAATATATAATGTTCAACAACTTTGGAAAATGATCTAGTAGGCTGAAAAACTAGTTTTAATAACGTAGAAGTTGTCACAAATACAATGTAGAATGTAGGTGAACTTTAAAAATTGTAGACAACTTGGAATGAGTACATTATATCTTCAAGATTATTGCCACAATATGGTAAAGTTGGTTGTCCAAGATAGGTATAATATTAAAGAGATCTTGGAAGCTCAGCCCAAAGATAAAACTTGAATTTGCAACAATGGTTCTAGAATAGAGGGGAATTTGATTTTAAAATCAAGAGACCTTTGATGGTCTATATTTTTATAAGGGTAAGTTAGAATACAAGATTGTAATATTTAAGGGGAATATTAATGCCCATGTTTTCATGAGGATTTCACCTGAATGCAAAGCTGTAAAGCTTAGCAATCCCGTGTAATATGGAAACACTTTCGAGACTATCGGTTGCTCATAATGAAAGTGAATCTCCAAATTATGGGCTGGTTCCCCTTTTGATATCCTAGAATCTAATGACTTGTTTGGGAAAAGAGAGAAAGATTAAACTATGAAACTGAAGGTAACTTGAATGATAAGCTATTTCTAGGAGGTGATGCACCGAAAAATACTACTATGCAGACTTTCTCACAACTAATGTTCTCTAAATCTGTTAACACAACTCAATTTGAGCACCTTGGACACAAAAATAATTCATTAAAAGGCTTTGTTTAACCTTTTCTTACTAAGGAAAATAGGTTTTTCAAAAATTAAGAGAAAAGATAAACTTATGAGCACAATCAATGACCTGTGAAAAACTGCTATTGTGTACATGTATTAGTAAATGAGACAAAAATTTAAAGGTTTCTGATATTGATACACATCAAACTTGCATCAAATCATTTAAACAATACATTTGAAACACTAGAAATTATGAAGGTAAACTCTATTTCTATTGAATACTCTGAAGGAAAACTCTTGCAAAATCTAAAATAATCTGTTGAAAATAAAGTGTTGTTGTAAATTAATCACCTAAAAAAATGAGTTACAAGATGTCTCTTTGTAGAATGCAAAGGAAGAAAACAAGAAATAAGGAAAAATACCAAGTCTTTTCAAATATATACAAGAGATGATAACTCCAAGGCACCAAGAGGTGGAACTAGAAGCAAATTGAGAGTGAAAAATATCTCAAAATATCTCCTCACAAGCAAAGAAGAAAATCCTCGAAAAGAGGGCTCATAACGGAAGCAAACTGAACTCAAAATATTGTAAACTCCTCCCCTCAATGTGCATGATCAAAAGATCCTCAAAACTAATGTAAAATTGAAGTTAAGTCTCAAAAATCTTCACCATTTGCTCCATTTTGTCTTCTCGTGATATGTTAACTTCACTTGTATTTCTTGCATGATCTTGAGAAAAAGAGAACTATTTGATTGGATATTAAAGATAATAAATTTGTGATTATTTTAATATTTACATGTGATAGTCCTCCTTTTTTAAATTACATGGTAAATATTAGGGTAATAAAATATTACCTTTAATATTTAATTACATAGTTTGTCTTATTTAAAATCATGTAAAAAACATACATGGTCTTTCACTTCAAAATTAAATGATAAATTTGAATCTTAACTCCCAAATTCATTCTCAAACTCACAGGCTCCTCCAAAATCATTAGGTTGACTGACTTAAATTTAAGCCCATGGATGCACTAAAATGAAATGATTTATTTAAAACACGGTAAAAAGTCAACACCCATCAAATTAGGGTGATTAAAACACTCGAACCCTAATCATTCTTTTCATTCAACTTGTATCTTTTGGAAGAGAACTCTATTGTGCCACTAATGGAGTAGGGTTTGGACTTGAAACTCCAAATCTTTAGTTGTTTCTGATGATTTCCTATGAGAATTTTGCAAGAAATAACAAGGTAAGTTATTCTTGGTTGCAAATTTGGGCTTCGTCCTCCATTTTTTGAAGCATCCTTTAGCTTATTGGTCATGTCCTACATTATTTTTCTGATGTCTTTTATTTGTTTAGACCCTATTGATACTCTCATCATTTTGAGGCTGCCATTGGAGAGCCTGGTTCGAGTTCTTGGAGATCTTTCTATTTACGAACTTGCGGGTTTATATGTATTTATCTTCAAAACCAAAGAAGGTAAGGTTGAAGCTCATTCAAATCTTGCATTTTCATTTCATTTTCTTTGAAAAACACATCTATTTGAGCTTATTGTAAACAAAATAAAGGAGATATTTTAAATCTTTTTTCCATGCTTCTCTATACCTTGCAGCCATGGCTGCATTTTTTCCATCTGGGTATTTGATTTTCTTTGATATTGAAGCTTCATAGTGCCTTCATGGCCGTGGCATGTATATACTAAGGGGCATTTTGGGTTTTCATGTTCTTCAGTAGTCTTTTGGGATTCCCTAATTTCTGAATGTGATCAAATAGAAAAAATATGTTGTTCATTTATCTCTTCAAAATAATGAAATAATTCTTTCCTATCACAGGTCGTGGCCTTACAAACCTATGGGTACTTCTTTTTGGCTTTTGAGAGCTTGAGGGTTTTCTCATTTCTATGTCAGGCCATGGGATTTAAGATTTATCAGTATTTGAAAATTCCATGGCCATGACCATCTCTGTCTTGCTTATTTTCAAAATTTAGAAAATAATAGAAAATGGATCTATTCTTTGAACTTTTGTAAGAAATCTCTCATTTTCAGTTGATTACTTTTACACATGGAAGAAAAGATAGAACACTAGGTCACAACCTCTAAGATTTTATGGGTATTTGATTTTGTGTTGTATGTGATTCCAATTCCATGCTCTAGTGAATACAAGAAAGAAATCTTTCACTTTGTTTCTTCTGTGAGTAATATCTCTTTGTATCACTGTGATTTTCCAAGGAAATGTTATAAAAAACACCTTCTGTTTGATTTTCTTGATTTTAGAAGAATGTTCTTAAACAATTTTGTGAGAATTCATGATGGAACTCCCCCTTAATGTTTCTCCTTTGCACCCTTATATCTGCATATAACTGTAATAGCTTTGTATAGTCTTCATTATGTTCACTTGAAGGGAAAAAGATTGTATGCAGACCTATAGAAACACCATCTTTTCTTTGGAATTTACATAAATAAGCTTTAGCATGCATTCCTCGAGGAATTGACTTGAAAAGAATATCACAATGCTACCATTATTTACTTGTGATAATGATGACTGTAACTTAAGGATTTGATTGTTCCTTTCTCTTATAGCTGCACTTTGAAATTAATATTATTGTTCTTGCATCTATGAGGTGACTGTTTGGCAACTGGAAATTTTTGTCCTTGTATCATTTATGAATGATCAGTGTTCTTTGAAGTCTTTTTTCATGAATATGCTTGAAACATAACTGTGATATGCATTCTAGTTGCTTGTGACCTACATGAATATGTGATTTACATTTATTCATTGACATGTGAAGAATGTAGTACCTCCACTCCTCTCTTGTAAATGAGAGGACGCAGTATGCTAGGCTCGACCCTTGTGGGGACCCATTTTCCTCCACATACTAAAATGTTGAACATGATGAACCATCAATGAAACATGTACCTGTACCTGCACAGTAAACAAACATGTTAGATAAAATAGATACATCTCTTGATAATTTTCTTTGTATATCTTGGATATAAATGTTCATTTTTCTTTTCTCGATCAGTTATAAGGTAGCAATTATTTTCCTTGATTAGACATGCATAGGATTTGTATGGAACATCGAGCTCTAACATTAATCTTATTTCACCCTTGCAGATTTCTCTCTTGGAGTTGCAACTGGACAACTCAACAATACTGGCACAACCTCCAACAATGGGATTTGTCATTCACCAAGCAATGATGGGTCCCATATCTAATTTTATGCATTTATTTTCCTTGCATTTACTTGTTGTCTTATATCTTTCAGATACAGTTACTCTCACGACTTGTGTGGGACTATTAAAACATTGCTTTCAAATATATCAATTATTTCATATCATATAATGATTTATGTATTTTCATTTGTGAATCACTTACATAATATGAAGTAACTAAATGAATTGTTTGAAGCATATGCTTATTAATCATGAATAACAACAAAACATACTTGAAACATGAACTGCAGAAAATTTTTAGCTTCAAAACCTGATAATCTTTGAATGTCTAATTTTCTTATCTAGATTTCCCATGTATCAAAATTTCTTCTCACATCATGTTAGCAACTGCCTGATAAAAATTTACTAATTGAGTTGGAAGCTAAAAATTAGTAACAGCCCCAAGATACTAAGTAAGAGATAGAATATCAAATCCTAGCTTAGGAGGGGAAGAACAAAGTTCCCTTTCTACAATTTGGACCTCTTGAGAGGTTTGCAATGATTTGTGAGAGCTTTTAAGACCTCACATAATTTAAAATAAACCAAATATACACAAACACAAAATAGAAATCAAATTAATCTAAACATACACAAAAAAAACTTAATAAAATACCATAAAAATGCTAAATTAAAATACATGTAGTCCAACATTTTATTTAACAAAGCATAACAAAAAAGTACACATTTACCTATCTAGTTGTAAAGTGAATGTATATAAATTCAAAGCTATGTTTTGCTACAAAAAGACGAATAAAAATAGGTCCTTAGAACATTCAATAGTATATAATCTCCATTTTCTTGACTCTTTGGTCTACAAAAATACCTTTAAAGACAATGACCTAGGTTGAATAGAGACACAAATAAATTAAAGGAAAGACAAATGGATACATAAATTTATAATGGTCAAAAAATGAATTGTAGAGAAAAAGTGTCGATTTTTTCTTAAATTAAGACATAGGATCCAAATTGAATATCAAAAATTAAGTCAAAGAAGGTCTAGGGGTCATCCAAAAGGTGTTACAAAGTAGGTCCATGTGGGAAAGATGTCACAAATTGAATGGGGGAGTTGTAGAGACACATTTTTATTTTTCTTCTAAATTGAGAAAAATGAAATTAGTTTTAGTAGATAGCTAGTTTCAAAATTTCCATGACTAACACAAGATTAATGAGTTAATAGAAAAACCATTGAGGTAGTCACAAGATCATCTTGGTGGTTTTGAATTAAGCACAATTTACTATCACCACCTAATAAAAGTGGTAGTTTTGGAACAAATAAAAAAACTAACAAACCTTACATTTGAAAAGTAGACAAAAATGACCAAGTAGGTTTGAGGGTTTTAGAGGGATATTAAGGAATACTAAGGGATGACTTAGAGGCATGAACTTTGTTTGGATTAAGGTGTCTTAACCTTAAGGTCCTAATATTGATTAATTTCATGTGTTATTCTATTTATTTGTATTATTTAATTGCCTATGGTGTCATGTCATAAATTGGGACCCACCAGTTGGGTGGCATCCCTGTTGAAAGTGACTAGATGAAACATCATCATCCCAAGTGGACATAGGAATCCCACTTTGGAATATTTGACTTATGAATGATTCTATGAAATGTCATAAGGCATCTTTATGCATGGAGAATATTAGCAGCCAAGTTGGGTTATGACAGGTTGTAAGAGAATCAAATATTTTGGTCAGTTATGACGAATTCTCTTACAAATTCTATGACAGATCTTGGGGCTGATTTTATGGAAGATTTATGATAGATTTTATGAACACTGTAAGGCATTTTTCATAGGCTATTATGAGCACATTTTGGGTTTCCAAGCTTGGAGAGAGAATATTCATGTTATGATAGTTGTAAGGGGTGTAAGGGAATATCGTACATGTGTCCAAATGCATGTCTATGGCATGGGATATTTTGCCATGTGTATTTTGATACGCATCCTCTTCCAGATGCTTATCTTGGCTTGTATTCTATATATATTGTATTCCTTGTATTGTAGAATGCATAGTTTGTTTGTAGGTAATGAAGTGCTGCCATATTCACTCCATAATAGGTGTTTGTTTTGAAGCACTTATTGAAGAAGCTTTGTAATTGGAGTTGCATTGTAACTTCTATTTGATTTAATATAGCAGTACTGTGCTTTTGGAGGGTTGGATTTTTTACCCGAAAGGGTTTTCCCCACATACATCTAGTGTTTGTTGTTATGTGTTCTTGTTGTTCTATCTCATTATTTATGTGTTTCTCCTTATTGTAATTGTATAATGTGTTAAAAGGAATTTTTTGTAACTCTCCACTACTTAGATTAGTATAGGAAGTTGTTTCCACTCACCTTACTTCCTTTCAATTGATATCATAGCCTAGCTAGCCTTGATTCCTTTGTTGGGTTAGAAGGGTTTTTTGAGTTGATATTTGCTTCAGTGGGAGTTTTGCAAAAGTGTATTTCATAACACATTGTTGTAGGAAAGAGATGGCAAGAAAACATGGGAGGATTGAGATGGAGAAGTTTAACAATGGTAACTTTGAGCTTTGGAAGTTCAAGATAGAAGATATTCTTGTAGATCATGATTTGTGGGTTGCAATTTCTGGAGCCAAAACATTGGGCATGAAAAATGCATGGATCAAAAAGCCAAGGGTCTCATTAGATTCTATTTGGTTAATTTTTTTCTCCAGAATGTTCATGAAGAGAAGAAAACTGCTTCTTTATAGAAGAAACTTGGAGATGTAGATGTTTATCAGGCTAAATCCTTGGTAAACAAGCTATTCCTAAGAAAGAAGATGTATTCTCCAAAGATGGAAGATGGAGGATCTATGGTAGACCACCTATATTCCTTTAACATGTTAATTGCTCAACTGGGTTCTATTGGAGACAAGATTGATGAACAAGACCATTGCATTCTCCTATTTTGTTCATTGCCAGACTCATGGGATCACTTGGTGATGGCTATTGTAAGCATAACAACCACTTTAAAGATGGATGAGTTGGTTTCTTCATTATTATTTGGAGAGGTGTAGAGAAATTCTTTTGAGATGGAAAAGGAGGCCCTTGTTGTTTGTGGTAGGCTGAAGGAGAAAGGAAAAAAGGACAAGAAATCTATGTCAAAGTCTTTGGGGAGATCTAAGTTTGTTGGTAAGAATTCCAAGGAAAAATGTTGGAATTGTGGAAAAATCAATCACTTTCAGAAAGATTACAAGAAGGAGAAGAAGAAGAAAAACAAGACTTTCTCTGATTCTAAATCTGATAAATCATCTTAAGATGAAGAAAAATTGTTTGTTGTAGCCTTGGAAAAACATGCATTGGAAGATGTGTGGTTGATAGATTTAGGTGCATCCTTTCACATGACCTCTCATAGAGGTTGGTTTTTGTTGATCATCAAAGCTTGTGCCTCTCTGATAGTCTTATGGTAAATTCAATGAGTGGGGGACCAATTTGTGCTTCATTGATTACCTCTAGGATTTTTATAGAAAGTTAGCTCTTCTTTGGGGTTTGGAGAAAAGGTCAGAAGGAAATGTAAATATAAAACATAAAAAATGGCAATGTGCCAATGCTTTTACAACATTTCAAACCCAATCATTCATATGATTGATATAATTAGACACATAACACCATAACCCTTCATTGTTGGAAAGAGAATTAACATCAAAGGCTAGCAACAAGCACAGTGTAGACTTTCAAATCTTTCTACAGGAAAAAAATTCATTAAGGTCTGATCAAACATAAAGATTTCTAATGGTAACAGAAAAAACATAATAAAACAACAACCTTTCATAAAAACAAAGAAGTCCAATGACATAAACCAGTTTTTACAACTTATTATTCTACTATACGAGCATACAACATAGAAATCAACTACTTAAACTATTCAAATTCAGCTTGCAAGACACAGTGTTTCATTTAGAATGAAAACATAAAGAAAGAAATCTTGATAAAGGCCATACATGCACAGTCTCAATTACTTCTTCTCAATAGTTTGTGCTTTAAATATCAAATGAACTTTAAAACATAGGTTGGATGCCAATCCAACAATAGTTTAAGCCTTAAAATATATAGCATGCTAGAGAAAATTAGTTCTACAAATTTACTCTTGAAAATAGTTCTATATCCTAAGAAAACTAAAGAAACTTTTCCACAGCAAAGGAAACTGAAACTTGGAATCCAACCCTTTCATTTGTCGCCGCCTTTCTTTTATATATGCAAAAAGAAGAAAATTCCACCACAACACAAAATTAATCACTTCCAGGTGTTGTATTTTGATAGCACATGATCTGATCGTAGATCCTTAGTTAGGTCACAACAATCTTTGCTCATTAATTCTCAGCTGTTGCATTAATTCTTTTTAGATATTTAGCAAAGATAGAGGTCTATAAATAATCAAATCCTAGAAACACAACCTAGAAAAAAGGTCCAGTTGATCAATCACATCACCCAAAGGCACCAAAGCAAAGCTTCCATCTCGAAAACCAAGAACAGAAAAAGGCTAGCAAGGTCTGAAAAACTCCCAAAAGATATTGCTTCATAAGAAGTGCAATCTACCCACAACGAAGACATGTTGTGTCAAATAGGCAGAAAATTTTGAGCTCATGAATATAGCTCCTTAGAAAATCTCCAACAAACCTCAACACGTGTCTCGAATCTCTCTCGAAAGGAAGATAAAAAATAAAAGCTATGTAGCCACCACGTGGTGCATTACGCACCTTTCTGATAACTCTACTTGAGCGTGGGCACATCCGAAACTGAAAACATTATACAAGCCAAAATTCAAAACGATCAAGGAAAAAATGCTTCATAGTTTTGGTGACTCATAGTGGTTCTTCACTTGCGGAGGCACAAACCTAGGCCTCTGCTAATTCTTGGAGTTTGAGGAAAGCACAATGCTACACCTCCCAGTCTGCATCAGTTGGTAGGATGAGGGTACAAATATGCCTATATTCTTGCTCTAGCTCAAAAACCTCTTGAAAGGATACAAATCCCCATATGAAAGAAATTGATCCAAGGTGATAATAGAGTTGAGAAAGAGGATAAATCTTGCACTCAATATCATCAACCATGGGTGTTGTACTTGAACCTAGAAGTTTTGTAAAGGTTTGGATCTTGTGTCGGATTGCATCCGTGACCTACTCAACTGTCAACACATCTTCATATGGTGAAAGAAGAGGAGGTAGCCTGTAGTTAACCAAGACACTAAAGTCCTTGATCTCAATGACCCACTTGTTCAACGTCATCTGACACTCTTTACATTTTGTTGCAACCTTGTGACAGTTGATGATCTCACTAGCTTTTATAGAGGTGACCCGCCAATCAGGAATCCCAACACTTTTTAGGGCCTTATCAGTGGCTACGCATAACTTGGAAATGAAGCTTTGTGATTCTACCACTCGAGGTGAGAATTTTTGCATAAAGTGATTGGCCATTAGGCCAACCTTACCATTTAATTCCCAAACATCTCTTAAGAATTTTAAATCAGGCCCAAGAATGGTAACACCAACTATGATCCGCTCCCAATGCATGGATACCAACTTCTTCATTATTGGGAGGGTTTTAGATCCTCATGCAACAACTAGCTCTTGGTTAAACTGAGCCTCTCTTGCTCATGCACTTTCCTCCATTTGACTTCTCTCTTTGAAGACATTTGTAAATTCTAAGCTCAACCTTCCAATCTCTTGCTTTGAATCTTCTACTTCCAATTGGGCCTTCGAAAGATCATTGGAAGTTAAAGATCAGACATAATTTAGCTCTCTTTTCATATTTTCTTGAGTGTGTTGATGATCTATATTCATTTGTCACTTAGTAGCTAACTGACCTTTCAAACTTTCAATTTCAGCACGAAGCTAAACTTGTTCACTCTGAGCTTCAACAAACAACTTAGATGTTTCCCCTTGCTAGCCTTGAATTTTCCTTACATAGGTCATTTCAGCTTCTCTGGCTTAGATCTCATTTTGTAGTCTACTCACTGTTTCCTTCACATTTTTCAACTCTACCTCATGCTTCTTCAATTTCTTGTCCAGCCTTTTGTAGTCAGCATATACCACCTTTTGAGTGGCCTTAGCTAGGACCACTTTTTCACGTGGGTGAGTTTTGTTCAAGTCTAGGCCCATGGAATGAATGACATAGTCCTCCATCTACATTTTCCCTTCAGGCTTGGAAATGAGTAGCTTCATGGTAGTGATTAGTAGAAAGTTCCACTCTTCATTGAAGCAAGCTTCAATCTTCTTGGTAGTGGGCATCTTGGCATTTTTTAACAATATTTTTTGCTTTATGGCCTGTCGGGCCTACTTGGTAGCATCAAAATGGCCTCGAAGAGTCTAAGGGACTATAAGAGATGGGGACCAACCACGTTCAAGGCCCTAGGTCACAGAGAGCCAAGAGTAGAAGGCTGCCCTAACTTACCTTGACTTAATGGGGTGTTAGGAAATACAAGATGAGAATAATGAGGACTATAAGGTCCTTCACTCACTCTACAGACCCAAGGTATAGAATGGGGCTAGGTGATCTGATTTTTAGGTTCAACACTATGCCTCAGGAAGCTCTTTGCTTGAGGATGAAATTGAAGTTTGGGATGACAACATGGCGCGTTGGCATCTCTCAAGTGTGCTAGTGTCTGTACGACTAGAGGACTAAAGAGACAAGGTTGAACTCTAGAAAACTAACTAACAACCCAGCTAACTACTTCCAAAGGGCCAAAAAAACACTATGAAGTAAACAAGATATGCTCTAATATGATAAAGTAAATACACAAGAGTTAGGGTGGCAAGAATAATCTCACATAGGAATTCATTCGCTAGCTAGCTCCTAGAAGCACGTCCACCTACACACAAAGAAGAGGAAATTTTGGTTGGGGTTGTTAAGGGGTATGCCTCAGTCAGATCCCCGCTTTGGTGTTTTCACCTCCACGGATAGCCAAGTTTGTAACAATGGAGAAAAAGTATGATAATGGAAGGAAATGTAGTAAAAAGCACTAAAACACTACAAAATAGTAAATGTGCTTACGCAACCAAGTAATAGAGGAGAGGAGTGGAAATATTACCACCTCCACCAAGAGCACTCAAGGCTAATGGGGGAGAAATTGAGAGTACTCGAGCCTCTGTTGCAATGGTGTTGTCCCACACTTGCTCTACTAAATTGATGGAGTAAAGTTGTTGCTATGGAGTGTAAAAGTGCTGCTAGAATGTTGGAATGCTTGGAGAGTGATGGATTGAAAGCTTAGAAGATGCAAAAGAAGTTGTGAAGAATTTGAAATGCATGTAGAAGAAGGGAATTTGAAGGAAAGATGAAGAAAATGGCCATATTTAGGTTGGTCGGCCGAAGAGGGTGTTACTAGTCAACTACCAATGAGAAGTGTAACTCCTCTATAGGCTCCAGCTGTAGGAATCTGCCAAGGACGTAAGCATGTCGTGTGGAAATTTGTGTGTCATGCAGGAATCCCCAATAGAAATTCCTCTTCCAACGCTCAAAACAAGCACTAAGTGGAAAGAAGGAAACAGGCTTATGTGGAATTTAGCCTCCGAATTTGGTTTTCTAAAGTGGAGAAAAGAAAAAGGGGAATTTGCATAAGGGGTGTGAATTCACTCCTATACATTTTTCCCCCACTTTAGTGAGCATGAATACTAATGAGTTCTTTGGTAAAGTATATCAAAGAATAGTAGGGTTAGAAATGTATATCTGAACCGTCAAGGAATCATACCACGATCTGATGAACCTAAAGGTGTAGGGCAAGCAAAGGACTTCATAACTTCTCAAAACTATTAAGCTAAAGAAAGAAAGTTTCTTACAGGCCCATGGACCTGCAAGGAGGCAACCTTCAAGATATATCACATGAAGGAACCCCATGAAGTAAGCACCTTACAAACCCACAGACCTGCAAGGAAGGTGTCCCCCAAGAACTCTCACATGGAGGATATGCAAAAAAGTGCCTTACATACTCGTAGATCTGCAAGGAAGCATCCCCTAAGACCTCTCACATGGAGAAGCCAAGAAAGAGTCCTAAAAACACACAAACCTGCAAGGAAGGTGTCCTTCAAGATCTCTTGCATGAAGGAAACCCAAGAAAGAGCCCTATAGACCCTCAGACCTATAGGGAAGGTATCCCCCAAGATCTCTCGCATGGAGGAAACCCAAGAAAGTGCCCTACAGACCAACAGACCTATAGGGGATCCACCCCCAAGATCTCTTACATGGAGGAAGCTCAAAGGAAGAACCCTATAGGTTCTCAAACCTACAAGGAGGTATCCTTCAAGATCTCTCGCATGAAGGAAACCTAGGAAAATGCACTTCGTAGAGTCAGAAAGTGACCACATAGACAAGTAAGCGGATAGTCACATAGACCGTTGACAGGTTGGAAGACATTCAAAGGGATCCCTTGGGAACCCATCGTGAAGAGGGGGTCTGCTTAAGGGATGCATAGTTCAAAAGCTGATTTATTGAATCAATCCATCATCAAGGGATCCTTTTGAAATATGTCCACTTCATCAAGGAATTCAAAAGGAAGAATATTCCCCCATGTGAGGGGAAGGTAAAAATTGTTCCCGCTTCGAAGGAAGGTTTTCAAGTTCTTTCTTTATGAACCCATGATGAAGGAAACACATTCCGTTAGGGTTCCAAGTTGAGAATGTCATTTTGAAGAAAGGTTTGCAAAGATTTTCAAGAAAATCTTTATTGGAAACGAATGCATTTTCTAAAAATTGTAATGTTGAAGAAGTGGTGTTGTCACACATAAGAGGGACAACTCAAGCAAAGAGGAGAGAAAGATAAAGAGAAATCAAAAGAGAAAAGCACAAACAAAGGGCACAAGGATAGCCTGATATTTTAGAGTCAAAACTGCTCATAAATATATGTATGTATAGTAATAGTATATAAATGAACTATCATCAACCCCCTACTAAATCAAACCATGTGAAGAATGCACGACAAGACAAAGTAGAAATAAAAAATTGGGTTAACATGGAAGTGAAGCCTAAATTCCCCCAATTCTTTGCATCATCCCCAATTTACCAAAAATCAAGCACAAACATGGAAGAATGTTGATACAAATAGAGGAAGGCTTACGACACAAAAACCATACCTATACCCAAGCACCAACAAGGGTGACGAGGGTCATCCAGGAACACATAGCACAATCATGGTGGAACACATCACAAAACATGCACACACACACACACACACACATCTAATCTAAAGATCAAGAAGAGGCCTCCTCCTAACACTGATCGACGAAGAGGTCATCTACTTCCCACTCTAGATCATTGTAGGGGGTAGGAGGACAAGCCTACAATGGTGGGATGTTAAAAGGAGGAGCATCCAACCCTCCCGTAACAAGGGCTAAGGAAGATGGCCCTGCAAGGTCCTCTCCATCAAGCTCTTGTGGAGCTAGGGTTAGCGATTTCATGAAGATTACTGACAAGGCCAGAACTTCATCCATAGAGTCAAACATGCACCCTACAAGAGCGTCATGTTTAACTTCAATGAACAGGGTAGGTTGCACCTGAGATTTTCCGCTAGGCTCGCCAAATGATTTAGGAGCGGTGAAAAACTCAGGGGAAGTCAAGACTGGTTCCATCACTAGGACATAACAAGTTAGCATAGGACCACCTTGTGAAGAATATGGGATCCTCTTACATTTCCCATTGCTAGAAGAACTACCCTCCACCTTCTTCTTTGTTGGGGGATGCAAGCTCCCCATAGATGAGGCAAGAGGTGCAGAGGAAGAGGATGAAATAACTTTAGTAGATACAACCGAGGTGTTAGCCATATGCATAGGCTTTGGGAAACGTGAGACATCCAAAACATACATCAAAAAAGACGGCTCCACCAAAGGAGTGATGAACACTTGTATCCCCTTGGGGTCAAGCACATCTGTACTCATAGCGGAAGCCAAAAGCAATGAGGAGCTAGGCTGAAGGGAAGCAGAGGGAAGGAGAGAGGGAGACACTACAGGAGGCCCTAGGGGTGTTCCTCTCTTCTTCTTTCCTTTGTGAGGCGGCCTGCTCAGCCCAAAGAACTTTTCACTGATGCTTGCACTCACATGCAAGGTGGTTTCTACAACTCTTTGAACTGGAGGCCATAGGCTACAAAGGAATATAAATATCTTGCTCAACCATGGGAACGTCCATTAGAGTCGTCTCTGGTGGAGGAACAGATTCCTATACAGGAGCAAGAGGAGTAGGTTGAGAAGCAACAAGGGGAGTCAACTCAAGTGCCTTGGTAGCGAGCCTCTTCCCATTCACTACTTTAGGAGTAGGAGTGGTAGGAGGCCATGGATTGAATTCACTTCGAGAACCTTTCTTTCTATCATATAAGTAGTACCACAATTCGAGGTATTCATTAGGGAGATCCAAGATCTTGAGCTTGGGCCTGCGCCAAGGAGGTATCATTAGACTCAACAAATAGCTGAACTGACTCATCCAATACTCTTCCCAAGAAAGGGGAGAGGACGAGGTAGTCCAAGAAAATGAAGCCTTCTCTTTTCCTTTATAGGAAGGAGAGGGAGCCAACGTGTACTCCTTTCCCTTATGGGAAGGGGGAGTGGTTGGTGCAGGATTCTCCTTCTCCTCTCAAGAAGAGGAGACAAACGATTGTTGTATCATAGGAAGGGTCAGTTTTGGTTGTCCCTTGCCCCTAGTCTTATACTTTACATATTTCTTGTAAAGTAGGTTTGTTCTCAGAGGAAGTGGACTGATTGGAGTGAGCCAAAAGTGATCCAATAGATACCCACCATGGGACACCAAGGGCTGGTATCTGGTGTCATGCACTACATGCACGACACCTTCGCGGGAAAATTTTAAACATTTGTGAACAACAAAGGTGATTCCATTCATGGAAGATAGCCAGGGTATGACTAGCTTTAGCTTGAATAAATATGACTCTGGAATAACAACGAAAACCATGTCAACAACCCTAGGTCCAACTAGGATGGAAAAATCTATCGAGCTGTATAGTTTAAGACACATATCATCGTGCATACGGATGGAAAATCTGTTTCTTCATATTCTTCCCTCTATAATGAATTCAATACTAATGGTTCTTCTGTAATGACATTCACATGGCTCGCGGGTCTACCAAGACCCTCATCACAATATTACCATTGAGGCGAGCGGGAATGTAGAGGGGAGAGGGCTTGTTGTTTAAGGGAAAGTCTTGTGATGTGAATGTTATGTCCAGCGAACCAGGTGTAGGTAGAGAAGTAGAAGTCATCATGACCATGTTAACATAGGCCTCAGGTTGAGTAACATAATCAATGGGATCGATAACCATGTTAGCAGAATGTGACATAAATGGGTCCATGTATATCTGCAATTCACTATTAGCTTTTTCCACTGATTTGTTAGCATTCTATTTACTCCCATCGAGACAAATGGTGCCATCCTTGATGTGGTCTTGTATCTCATGACACAACCACATGCAACGTTTGGTATCATGTCCATTAACTCGATGGTACTGACAATAAGTGCTCCCATCATACCAATTAGGGTAAGGCTCCTTGAGAGGCTTAGGACTCAGTGAGGTTATGATCTTATCCTTCAACAACTTCTGTAAGATAGAAGAATAAGATTTTGATAACTTTGTGAACTTTTGGTTACATCTGAGGCTATTTTCATCAGTAGTGGCTACTACATTCGTAACAGCCTTACCTTTCCTAGAGATTGATATGATGGACTTTCCCTCAGAATGGGAGCGCAAGGAGGGTCCCCCAAATCGAACAACCGTCTATTGGTACTCTCGTAGGGCTGCACACAAATGCACGAAAGAAGGATACTTCATAAGGGAAAACTTCTCTTGCCAAGTCCTTTGTAAGTTTCCTATGAATACCTTTTGTACATCATAAGTAGGTAGCTGATATGAGATTTGTGAAAGTAGCACTTGATAGCACGCTATGAAATTAGAGATTTTTTTGTTATCTCCTTGTTTACATTGGACGAGATCCGTGAAGGTCATCTTCGGCCTAATATTAGCTTGAAATTATCTAAGGAATTGATTTACAAGTTTGAAAAATGAGAAAATGGAATTGTCAGGTAAGGAATAGTACCATTCCAGTGTTGTATCCTTGAGTGATCAGGGAAATAGTTTGGCCATCAACGCATTGTGATGGAAGAAATTTGTGCACAAGGTGTTAAAGGAAGACACATGTGTCTACAGATCCCCTTTACCACCATATTTTTCAAATTTAGGGATCTCCATTCTTTGAGGAAAGGGAGTTTTTAAAATTACAATCGACATGAGCTATGTTGGAAGAAGGACTGAAAGATAGGCTAGGCAAAGGCTTGGGAGAGACTTTCCAACTAGCTCTGCATCTTACCCATATTGTGAAGAAGGGTTTTTAGAATAGGGTCATTAGAAGATAGAGGGCCAGAGGAACCTCCTCCGGAACCATCAATATGACCACTGCCAGAACTACTACCAGATCCACCACCACCAGTAGGGCCTCCACCAAAGCCACCTCTACTTCTGAAGCCACCACCATGATCTCCACTGGAACCACTTCCACTAGCACCACCTCCACTGCCAAATCCATCACCACTACCAAATCCTCCATGAATCATCCCACCAAAATCTCTACCACTAGAGGTGACATGAGGGGTGAAGCTAAAGCCCAAGGGGACCTTGTTTACGTTGATAGTTTCAAGTTTTTTGGAGATAGGAGGGATGCTGATAGAAGGGATCACATCGGCCATGTAGATAGACGTGGGAGGCATCAATACTCCTAACTATCCCTCATAATCTTCAAAAGTGGCTCCCCACATAATGCTAGGAATGTTTGCAGGAGCACATGATTCTGTCAGACTAGTAAGACTAGCCAAGAATTCTAAGCCTGTTTGATCTTTTCCAATCATATACTTTAATTCACTAATGACTCGAGCGGGCCTAGCCATCTTCGGGTTCCTTTCTAAGTGATTTTCTAAGGCACCCAACCCTTTATTAAGGGCAAAGACATATTTTGAAGGGATTTGAATAGCCTCATACTCATCCACCGAAAATGGTGTAGGAGATGCAAGAGGAGTGGGGATATGATTGATCTCATAAGAGAATCCTTCCTCACCCCTTGAAAACTGCTCCTACATAGCCAAAATAACGGCAAGACCAAAGAAAATGCCTATAGAGAAACCAATAGTGACCTCCATCCTTTCCATCGAGAGGTGTCATATACTTCTCTTTACAAGATACCCAGAAGTTGTGGACTGGGTTCTAATGCTCATAAACCTTCACAACACTTAGGAATACAATGATCGTGATGTACACAGGAGAAGCCTCAACACCAATGGATGAATAAATGTTTCTTCATGTTAGGTTCACCAAAACTGTAAGAGAGGGGGACCAACCACGTTCAAGGCCCCAGGTCACAGAGAGCCAAGAGTGGAAGGCTGCCCTAACATACCTCTACTTAACAAGGTGTTAGGAAATGTGGGATGAGAATGATGAGGACTATAAGTTACTTCAATCACTCTACAAACCCAAGATATAGAATGGGGCTAGGAGAGCTAGTTTTTGAGTTCAACACTATGCCTCAGGAAGCTCTCCACTCGAGGATGAAAGCGCGGTCCTGAGATGACAAAGCAGTGCACTAGTGTCTCTCAAGTGCGTTGGTGTTTGTATGACCAGAGGACTAAAGAGACAAGGTTGAACTCTAGAAAACTAACTAACAACTCAGCTAACTACTTCCAAAGGGTCAAAACAATGCTATGAAATAAACAAGATATTCTCTAATATGATAAAGTAAATACACAAAATTTAGGGTGCAAGAATAATCTCACAAAGGAATTCATTTGCCAACTAGCTCCCAGAAGCATGTCCACCTACACACAAAGAAGAGGAAAATTTGGTTGGGGTTTTTAAGGGGTCTGCCTCAATCAGACCCCCACTTTGGTGTTTCCACCTCCATGGAAAACCAAGTTTGCAACAATGGAGAAAAAGTATGATAAAGGAAGGAAATGTAGTAAAGAGCATTAAAACACTACAAAACAGTAAATGTGCTTACTCAACCAAGTAATAGAGGAGAGGAGTGGAAAGCTTACCACCTCCACCAAGAGCACTCAAGGCTAATGGGGGAGAAAATGAGAATACTCGAGCCTCTGCTGCAATGGTGTTGTCCCACACTTGCTCTACTGAATTGATGGAGTGAAGTTGCTGCTATGGAGTACAAAAGTGTTGCTAGAATGCTGGAATGCTTGGAGAGTGATGGTTTGAAAGCTTAGAAGATGCAAAAGAAGTTGTGAAGAATTTTAAATGCATGTAGAAGGAGGGAATTTGAAGGAAAGATGAAGAAAATGGCCATATTCAGGTCGGTCGACTAAAGAAGGCATTACAAGTTGACTACCAATGGAAGTGTAATGCCTCTGCAGGTTCCAGACATAGGAATCTGCTAGGGACATAAGTGCACCGTGTGGACATTTGTGCATCGTGCAGGTGTCCCTGACAGAAATTCCTCTATTGACACTCAAAATAGGCATCAAGTGGAATGAAGGCAATGGGTTTATGTGGAATTCAGCCTCCAAATGTGGTTTTCTAAAGTGGAGAAAGGCAAAAGGGGAATTTGCATAAGGGGTGAAAATTCACTCCTATACAGGGACATCGATGATTTGTGTTGCAATGGAAGCACGAGAGGCAGTCTGAAAAGGGTGATAGAAGGGGAAGCTTTGGATGTATGAGCATGTGGGGACGTAAAAGGTAGTGTTATCATGGAAAAAGGTGGGATACCAAATTAAGCAGGGGAAAACCAGTTGGGGTGAATAGAGAAATAGGATGATGGAGAGGTGCCTTCCCCATAGTAGATGGGATGGGAGTGACGGGTAAAGTGGGGGTCTTAGCTATTTCAATGGGGGGCCTTGACAAGGTGATGAAAGAATCATTAGTGGCTACAACAGATGATGATCCTTCGATGCACATGATAGCTTTAGAAGATTCATTGAAAATGGAAGGGGGTGTATTCAGGATTATCAGCTCAAGGTTCAAGGATGAAGGATTCCTTTCCATAGGAGGAGGTAGGGGATTAACCAAAGATTCACAAATAGGAAGAAGAGGGGGAGAAAAACTTACCTGGGTCGCAATGGTCAGAACATTTTATAGGACAAACTCTGCTTCTTCTTCTAGTTGGGCCAACATGTTAGGGGCACCTAGATCTTAGACCCATCTTCTCTTTGCATGACCTGAACTAGTACGTCTTGATCCCCTAGCAGCTGATCCTTGCAAAACTTGGCCTTCAATGACCTCAATAGACCCTCTTAGAGACCTTCGGGTCTATTTCCCTTTACTTCAAGCATTAGGGGAGGATGAAGCTTGTGAATCTTTTCACCTCAAGTCTCTGTAACTATTGGATTCTCGAGGCCAAGAATCCTGACACGAAACTTGTTCTTCATCAATTTCATGGCTCATCTCTAGATTGATGTTGGAATCAGCCTCTTTATCATATATGTCCTTGAATTCTTTGGCTGAAAGTTACCGAATGGGGCTCCTAGGCACCTCATCTCTTGTCAGAACCTCCATAAGTCTACCTTTTTCCTTTATGATCATCCCCTTCTCTTCAGCTACATGTTGAGGGGTTTTCCCATCAGGAGGTTCCTATGATACTCCGCTTGTGGTTCATAGAAATTTAGCCATTTTGGTCACTAGAATGGAATGCGAGCCAAATCAATAAACACCTCCACACTTTATCAAGTCAGATTTCTCCTTATCTTAAAATATTCTTGAATCTCATGTTTCAAATTGTAAACTCTCTTTGGGTTATAGTCCCACTTGTCACAAATGAGGACCAAGCCTAAAGTTGGTAGTAAATTCATGATTTTTCCCTCAACCTTCCACTTATTCAACATTACCTAACTTTTAGCAATTAAGAGGGGAAGTAAATATATCTTTGTTTTATTTCTTTTGGTGCCATAGATCTTGTCGACAATAGTTACCTGATGGCATGCCTCCAATGCAGAAACTCTATCTGTTACAAATCTAGAGAGTCAATATGACCTCTTCAGAGAAATGGTTGATAGGGCTAGGCAACAAATCTTGAGGAATTGGCCTTAGAAAGTGATCTACAAACTAGTAATAATCCCCTGTTCTCAAAATCACATGGTTCCACACAAAAAATGGCTGGAGACAACCCCTTTCATCTAATCTAGACACTAGTATATTCCTCCCTAGCCACTCAAAATTCTAATGCAAAATTAAATGAGCCAAGACAGAAGAATACCTGAATTTAGACTTAGTATTGTAATTCTTCAACTGTTCTAGCATTTTTCTAGCTATCATCTCAGCAAAATCATAGTACTTCTGGCTCCTTTCCCTTTTCAATGCAAAATCCAGGCCAAATTGAAAAGGATTGACCTGCTCATCATTATCAAGGCCAAAAACTAGACCAACATTGAGAATACAAACTGTGTGTCCTTGAATTTCTTGTGTGAAAGAGGAAAGAGAAGATGACCCCTTTGAGGCCTTTCCTTTTCCTCGTCCTCATAAAAATTTGTTTGCCTGACCATTTCTTCCTTGAAGGTGTCCATCTATTCTTAATCAAAAAATTTAGCACCCCAAGTTGTAGGAATACACAACATATCTCGTATGGCTTTAGCAAAAATTATAACCTTGATCTTGTTGCCCTCAATGGCTTATGTCCTTTTATTGAATCTTTTGGCACATGCATCGACCAACTCTGGGCATGGATGCACTGAAGGCAGTATAAACTATGATAGACCACAATTCCAAAGCCGAAATGCAAAACCCTCTAACAATTCATGCTCCACCATTCTCTAAAATGCACCTTCCCTAAAAATTTTAGGGTTAGCTGACAACTTAGGGTCGAAAACATTGTTGATGATATCTTGCACCACCTCTCTTGGGATGTGCTTATCAAGTAGTACCTTCTTACAAAATTTGAATGGTCATTCCTCGACTACTGGGGCATTGGCGAACGAGTTCCACCCAAAAATATTATCATAACCAGGCCTTTTGCTTGAAACTACAATTTTTCTACTAGAGGTTGATGCTTCCACCATGGTTGTATGAGAAAGTTGTAGAGATTTTCCTTAACAACAATGACCACTTGTATTTTACTTCTTTGTTGAAATCTACTTTTGAGTGCAATTAATTCCATCACTCTTACATGTAGTTAAGGCTATGCCATTACTGTTAGTCCACTAAATGTTTCCACCAAGGTGATACGTGTGGATTTGAGATCCATATCCCTTGGGAATGCCAAAAATTCTATGGGAATAGAATTAGTGCATTCTCCTTACCACCTTTTTAACAAATAAACTCATTGCATTGAAAATCATGCTTTTCACTATGTGAAATGTGCTAAGGTGATATAAGATACGCTTGAAAAGATATGACTATTAATTTGTCAGAGCTTAGCATGTTAATCCATGTCTTTTCTTATTAGTAAGTTGGCTGGTGCTGATGATGGCAAAGGACACACATCAAAAATCAACATACAAGAGCATTTACTCCCAATGCCCAAATTTATTTCTCAAGACATTCTGTCAAATTCTCCATATGATTTATCTACCCTTCTCCATTTTTCCTTGATATTTTCCCATTGTCGTCTGGCCAAAAATAGACCTTTCGTTGGTTGGGTTTTCCAGCATCACTTTTCTATATATAGCTATGCCACTGTATGCAATATTCATTCAAAAATATATCTTCTTAATTTTAGCAAGCTTTCCACTGTCTTCCATTCCACCATAGTTCGCTACTCTTTCAAAATTTCTGCTAGCTTGGGAACTCCTATTCAGATCCCCCCATGGAGGCCACAATACTACTTCATGGGAGAGGTAACTAGTCACGGAATTAAGCACCTAGTGAAGAAATGCAACCGCCTTGCCATGGTTGCATTCAAGTGGGTAGTCGGCCAAGACTTCATGAATGATTAAAACTAGCTCTGGAGCAACTACAACATCCTTTCCCACTTTGTGGCCTCACTGTTTGACCTGAATGTGGCCAAGCCTCTGATAATTGAGTTGTGCCACTAGATGTTCAATGCTTCGCTGATGGAAGGGCTTGGCAAGATAGTGCAAGTGACTATCCCTGGCATTGGTATCCCAAGTGCCATGGATCTCTGCAGGCACGTGGACTTTGGAATAGACGTACCTTGGTTGCCCTTCATTTCTGAATTTTTCACTATGGACCTTGAGATGCACCACTACTCTTCTCAACCAACATCCACCTATCTGCTCTGAGAGTACTGTGTGGATCACATTCTGAGACTCGCCTAGATGAAGCACTTTGACTTCTTGGTGCAGAGTCGCACGAGTAGGCCTTAGGTCTGCACCATGTGGAGCCCATGTGTGTTGTGTGTTCAACCCCTTTTTGTGCCCCGTCTGATAAGAAGAAGAAGAAGAAGAAGAACCCGATAACAAGCCCTTTTGCTTCATCGACAATGGTTGGAGGCTTTACTTTATTGTTTTTTGCATGTTGCCTCCCTTTTGCTTCTTTTTACTCTGTTACTCTTTTTGGGTTTGCTTGAGAGATCCTCATGTTTAAATTTGAACTTTGCGCCTTGCATTATATTGTAAATTTTTTGATGAATATAATATAATACAACTTTTGTTTCTTTAGTGTTATTCTTAGATGGCTTATTCTCAAAATTTATAACGTATTTACAAAAATTTATACATATGGTACACAACTGTTAAAGTTTTTAAAGAACTGTGTATTTTAATGGACTAACTTCAGATAAATATTGTTCACCAGTATATCTAAAGTGTTTCCTTCCATATCTTCAAGTTTGAGTTCGTACACATTCTTCTCCTTGCACACGCTAATTCAAAAGGGTCCTTTCCATAGCACTTCAAATTTTGTGTTTTCCCTTGGTTTTGTAGTGCGTTCATCATACTTTAGCACTAAGCTCCCCTCTTTGAATTCTGGGTTAGAAGTCTTTTTGTCGAACCACCGCTTTACTATTTTTTGATGGTTGATCATGACTTTGTAAGCTTTTTCTCTATCTTCTTCTAGCTTGATGAGTTCTGCTAGCCGTACTTCCATTATGCTACTTTCTTCAATTTCTAGGGCTTTGAGTAGTTGTAAGGAAGGAATCTCTATGGAAATGGGTAACACTACCTCTTTTCTATACACAAATTCATAAGGGGAAGTCTTCAAAATTTTATTGGGAGTAATCTGGTCCGCCCATAGAGCAACTCACAGATGTTTGTGCCAATCCTTGTCATTCTGATCCAATGTGCTTGATTAACCTAATTAGGTTTTTGTTGGTTGATTTTGCTAACTAGTTCCCTTGTAGGTAGTAATTTGATGAAGTTTTAAACAAAATCCCATGTCTGATAGCAAAATATGACATTCCTGATCCTACAAAAGCTCAAGCATTTTCTGATCTGATGGTCTTGGGCAGGCCAAATCTAGCTACTAGCTCTTCAAGGAAATTGACAATTTCCCCCTATGTGGAATTTTTTAGGGCTATGGCCTCCATCCACCTTGTGAATTAGTTAGTTTCCATGAGGATCCACTTGCATCTAGTGCTGGAAATAGGATTTATCATTTCGATAAAATCCAAACCCCATTGAGCAAAGGGTTCCTTGGTTACAACTGGGCTTAGGGGAAAAGCGATATTCTTTCTTTTGCCAACAAAATATTGGCACTAGGTAAGCTTTTGCACCAAAGGGTGTGCTTCGACAAACATAGAGGGCCAATAATATCCTACTCGCATTATATTTAAAGTGGTAGTCTTAGCAGAAAAATGCCCACCCTCGAGACTGTGATGGAATTCATTGAGAACTCTTTCTGCTTGTAGCTTGTCTAGACATCGGAGCAGTACACTGTCATAATTTCTTTTAAATAATATACCCTCAATTAATACATACCTAGTTCCTTTCAATTAGTAGTATTTCCTTTTATGGAATGGAAAGCTAGTCAGGTAGTAACCCTTTTGCATATACTATGTCTGATCAACCACCCAAGATTCTTCGGACTTGAATTGGTTCGAGTAGACTTGATCAGTCTCTCTTTCATCTTTTTGACTTGATTCTTGTACAATGTATTCACACAGACCTCTTCCCCAAACTATCTTGGCTAGTCTAATGTCCACATCATATTCTAGGATCTTCATGATCCAATTTTCCCTCTTTTCTGTTATCTCACCTTCTGTAATGTATTCTCACACATTGGGATCTTCCACGAGAATAGTGATCTTGTTGGCCAACACCAAGTGTTGGAACTTCTTTAAACTTTTAAAAATGGAAAAAGCCTGGTTTTCTACAAAATTATACCTAGCTTTGTAACCTTTTAGGGTCCTTGAATGGAATGTGATAGAATGCTCCCCATTATCCTCCTCACACTTTTGAGTGAGCACTGAAGCTATACTATGTTGGTTACTATACACATAGAGTAGAAAGTCTTTGAAAAAATGTGGGTTGACCAACACCGAGGTTGCAAAGATGGCTATCTTTAGCTACTCAAAAGTTGCTTTACCTTCGGGGGTCCACTTGAAAAGTAGGTTCTTCTTAAGCATCAACGTAATTGGTCAAGGAGCTTACCTTGAGGTACTCCAAAGACACATTTTTTGAGATTTAAAGAAATCTTGAACTATTGAAATTTCTAGAAAACCTTCTTTAGATGATTGAAATGATCATCTTTCAATTTTGAAAAGACCATTAGGTCATCCATATATATTAGGATAATTAGGTTGATCAATCCCTTGAAAGCAATATCCATTGCTCGTTGAAAAGTTGCACTAGCATTGGAAAGTCTAAATGACATATTTGAGTATGAAAATGTTCCCCACTTAGTGGTAAACATTGTATTATGTTGGTCAAATTCATCCACATAGACTTGATTATATCCTGAAAAACCATCTAGCAAAGAGAATATCTCTGATCTGGACACAATTTGCAAGATCTGCTCCATCAGTGGCAAGGGGTAATGGTCTTTCAACGAGGCTTTATTCAAATCTTGGAAATCAAGACAAATTCGAATATCACCTTTCTTTCGAACTAGAACTAGATTTGACACCCAAGTAGAATGTTTGATAGGGTATATGATTCTTGACCTGACCAATTTGGTTAGCTCTTGTGCCATCAATTCTTTGACCTTCGGGTTGACTGGTCTTTGCTACTGTCAGATGAGTTTGAATCCTTCTGCCAAGTCAATGGTATGTTGAATTATGCCCAGGTCATAACCTCTCAGATCATCATAGGTCCATGTGATAACCTCGTCATATTTGAAACATAGATCCTCCATTCTCTTCTTATCTTTGTGAGGAACTTCCCTTCCAACTTTCAACTTTTTGCCACTTCTGACATCAAGCTCTTTGTAACCTCTTGCATTTTCAATGAACCTTTGCTTTCCATTTCTTGCATCTTCACAATAAAAGATATTTTCAAGAGAAATTAATCCTTGGGGAAGCTTGTTCTCTTTCAATTGGATGACTTACTCCTCAAGAAATTCTACTCTTGGTGGTGTATAGTCAGAAGCTGTCCTTGATTTCTGTATGAAGGAAGCAATTTGGATGTCATCATCAAAGACTTACCAGTTTTGATCATTGTCAGGAATTGAGGGTTGGATGATGACTTGCACTACACTCTGCTTGGTTGGATCAGAAACTGGTTCAAATTGTGAGCCGACATAAGCCATCTGATTAGCAACATTGTTTTGCGATCGAGGAATAACTTGTATATTGAAAGCTTCAAATATCTTGATAAGACCCCAAAATAGTTGTTTGTACGAATTCATCCTTGTGTTTTTTGTAGTTTATTTTCCACAGACTTGGCTCACCACTAGCTCTGAATCACTAAAATCTTGTATTCTCCTTGTGCCTATCCATTCTACAAGAATTAGCCCATGAACCAAGGCTTCATATTCGACATCATTTTTGGAGCATGAGAAATAAAAATGGTAAGCTTTGAGGGTCTTTGATCCTATCAAAGACACTAGTCGAACACCCACTCTAGAGCTAGCTTTGCACTTTTCGCCATCAATATATAGGGTCCATAGACGATTATCACCTAGATCATCACATTCCTCTCGGTCCTTCATCAATTTCGCAAAGACCCGATCATCATTGAAAATGACATAGGTGCCTAGCCCTATTGCATGGAAGTGTCCAAATGGATCGGATTCAATGGATTGGTTGAGTAGCACCTCCTCTTCGAGAGTCTGATCACTTGTATCTTCTTCATCTTCTAGCATTTCTACACAATATCTCTCTTGCTAAGAGATGGAGGTATGCATTACTTCAAAGCATCGGACTGTATTGTCTGCAATGTGCTCAGGATGCAATGATTCAGAAAGAATCTTCATCTTCTCCTTATGCTTAGTTCTCAATATTAGGTGGGGTAGTCGAGTGCTAAGTATCCGCCAAGCTTTGTAGTGAAATCTCTTGAAAGACACATTCTAAAGACCACGTGAATGTCTATCACTACTATTTATTGTGTGATTATTTAGCTTGGATATGAGAAGAGGGTTAGAGATAGTGGTGCAGGAGCACCCAGGGCCTTCAAGGAGCACGTCAAGAACTAGGAGAGTGCAAGGGTCAAGAGGACCTTCCAAGCATGTCAAAGCATCAATTATGATGTATTGGAGCCTATAATGGCATTTGGGTTGAATGAGTGTAATGAGAATGTTCAAAGTTTCAAAGTTCCTGATAAGGAATCTAGGGTAAAAATGCAATGTAAAGGGAAAATTATGTTTTAGGGTTTTGATTAATGATATTATGCTTTAAATATGTCAAATAAACTTAGATAGTGAATATCCAATAGTTTTTAGGGGGTAGATGTTAATAAAATGAGACTTTGTAATTTCAAAATTTTAAATTTTAGTTTAGGCGGGAAAAGGAGTTTTAGGTGTTTTAGAGGTAATTATGCATTGTAATCAATTCCAATCAGTTGGATCAGTTGGGGGATGGTTCTATAACCCAAAAATGGTCATTTTTACGGAGGTTGGGTGTTTGGAGAAGTGACTGTACGGACTGCTACAGAAAATAGTAAAAAAACATAGTTTTCTTGCATTTTCTTGAGTCTTTTTGATGATCTATTGATTCCTTTTGAATTTCTAATCAATTGGATGGTTCAAGAACCTGTATTTACTTTCAATTAACCTCTTGAATGATCTGATACACGTTTATAATCAGTTCTTTGCATTATATTGCTGACTGTCCTAAAAAAAGTGCAGATTTTTCACTAATTTTGGTGATTTTCATGGATGATTGATCCATTTCAAGGTAGAATGCTGCTGTGACCTATGAAATGGATCATTCCTAACATGTATCATACAGATTTAACCAACTAATGTGCAGGAAGGAAGAATATCAGGGTGTACACCAAGTTGTCAAAGGGAAAAGTGCTTGAAGATGGAGGCTAGGGTGTAGCAGCAGAAGATCTGCCTTAATGAGGGGCATGTTTTTGAGTTTGGATCAACTAAATATGTTGTCCTAATGGTGGAGAGTCAATGAGCAAGTTCTGGAAGTGATTGGAAGGTTAGTTTTCAAGAAGCCCTAGTTTTTGAGGCAAGTTGAGGAGGGGTTTGTGCTGGAGCGTGTTAGATGTGTCATAGAGGTCTAAAAAATTGGATTCCTTGGTTTTGAGTCATTTTAGGAGACTTCTAAAAGTTTCATGGTCAGGGGTTGAGTTTAAAGGGGGTTGCTTTGTAAAAGTGGGCTAATTAGGCCTAGTTTTTGAGGAGACAACAGATTTTGGAAGGGTTTGTCTGAAGCAAGTGATATCAAGGTTTGGATATGTTGTTTATCATCACAAACCATACTTGAAACAGTCATTAGATTTGGGGTTCCTTTGGAAAGTTTGAGTGCAAAGTCAAAAAATCACTGCAGGAGGCCTAGTTGGGCTAGTAGCCTAGTTAAGGTGAAAAATTGGTTTTGTGTCTAAGTCAGAGGGTTGGGCTTTGAAATCATTCAAAACAAGTTTTTTTGGGTCTCTTAATAGTTTTCCTAGGGTTTGGGTCCATAAGGAGGCAAATAAGTCATAAATGCAAAGTTGAGGCTTTATCTTCAAGTTGGTGTCTAGAGGAAAGGTTGTAGTTGAACCATTGAAGTTTGATAATTTGGTGAGTTTCTTGCAAAGATCCCTAACCCTCTGCATCAGAGTGGTATCAGAGCAGTGAGTAGGTCCTTTAGGGGTTGGAGAAGTAGCAATGGCACCAAAAAAACCAATTGGCAAGAGAGTTGGAAGAGTTGAAAGAGATCTTGGAGAGGGAGAGAAGAGAAAGAAGGGAACAAGAAGCAGCAAGAGCAAGAGAAGAAAGACAATGGAGAAGAGAGAGAGACACTATGCAGGCAAGGATCAATAACCTTGAGAGGAGTAGGAGGAGAGAAGACCAAGAAGACCAAGAAAACAATGAAGAGGATGAAGAGCATGTGAGGGTAAATCAGGAACAACAAGTTGATGATACAGAGGACCCTGAGGAAAGGAGGTTAGTGAGGTTATTGAAGGCAGTACAGGGTCATGGAGGGAAGAGTCACATAGACTTACCTATCTATCAAGGGAAGATGGATAGTGAAGAGGTATTGGGATGGCTTGATGCCATGGAAAACTACTTTGAATTTGAGGAGATGGATGAAGAAAGGAAAGTCAAGTTTGCCAAGACCAAGTTGAGAGGCACATCATTGACATGGTGGACAAGTTTCCAGAATGATAGGATGGCTAGAGGATTGGCAAAAGTTTCTACATGGGCAAGGATGAAGAGTTTGGTCAAGGAGCAATTCCTACCATCTGATTATACCATTCATGTGAAAAGGATGAGGCAGAATTTAAAGCAAAAGGACTTGGATGTTATGTCCTATACTGAGCAATTTCACAAGCTTAGTATCAGAGGAGGTTATGAAGAAGAGGATGAGAAGATAGCTAGGTACATCAATGGCTTAAGGTACAATCTGCAAGATGAGATTTGCTTGCAATTGCCAAGGACATTGGGAGAATGTTTTCAGTTGGCCATTAGAGCAGAAGAAAAGGTGAAAAGGAAGCAAGAAAGATCAAACAATGGTGGAAGAGGAGGTAGTTCAAACAGGGGCAGAGGTAATAGAGAGCAAGGGCAAGGCAGTAATGATAAAAGCAGCAATGACAAGGGTAAGGAGATATTTTCTGATCAAAGAGGTGGGTACACTCCAAGAGGAGGAGGTAGATTTGGACAAGGTAGAGGACCATTCACAGGCAGATGTTTTAATTGCAATGAACCAAGGCATCCTTCCTTCAAGTGTCCAAAGTGGGAACAAGCTGATAAAGGCAGAGAAAGGAGAGCTAATTTGGTACAAGAAGAAGAAGACAAGAAGGAGGAGTCAAAAACATTCATGGCAGACCCTGTGACTGATGGTGAGTTTCTCATGATCAAGCAAGGAGAAAGACTTCATCAAGAACCAAAGGTAACCATTTTCAAAACAAATTATCTCAGTCATGGTAAGATATGCAGATTACTCATAGATTCAAGGTCACATAGCAATTTAGTTTCAGTTGATATGGTAACCAAGCTAGGGATTGAAACTTTTGATCACCCTACTCCCTACAAGGCCACTTGGGTAACTCAAGGACAACATGTAGAGATTGGTAAGAGAGCTTTTGTTGATTTCTCCATTGGTTCATATCATGATAGAGTGCTTTGTGATGTTATTCCAATGACTTGTGGTCATATTATCTTGGGGAGGCCATGGCAGTATGTTAGAAGAACTTTGCATGATGGGTTTCTTAACACCTATTTGGTTCACAAGGGAGATGTTAAATATCAGTTGGTTCCTTTACCTTTGGAACAGTCTAATGATAAGTTTGTAATCTGTTTTGAGAAGCATTTGCAGGTAAATGAGCAGGGTAAAATAGGGGAAGACATTGGTAGGTTGAAAAAAGACAAGTTGCAGCAGGGTTGTGAAGAAGACAGTCCTAAAAAATCAGAATTTGTGGGATTTGGACAGTATCAAGGTTGGAGGCATTGAATGCCCTATAATTGAGCATGATAGTGATGGTATCTTTTCACAAGGAAATAAGGGGAATAGAGGCAGAAACAGGGCACAAAATCAGACTGAGTTCAAGCAGCAAAAAGGACAAACAAAACAGATTTTTGGCTCTCACATGATGAATGTCAAGAATGCAGATTGGCAGAAAAGAAAGACAGTGACTTTGGGGGACTACATACCTGCTCATTGGAAGATGAAAACACATGAGAGCAAGAGGTTTCTTGGTGGCACCACATGGGACACTTCTTGGGGCAAGAGTTCTTTCTTTCCTGGGGAGAATGGTGCAGGAGCACCCAGGGCCTTCAAGGAGCACGTCAAGAACTAGGAGAGCGCAAGGGTCAAGAGGACCTTCCAAGCATGTCAAAGCATCAATTATGATGTATTGGAGCCTATAATGGCATTTGGGTTGAATGAGTGTAATGAGAATGTTCAAAGTTTCAAAGTTCCTGATAAGGAATCTAGGGTAAAAATGCAATGTAAAGGGAAAATTATGTTTTAGGGTTTTGATTAATGATATTATGCTTTAAATAGGTCAAATAAACTTAGATAGTGAATATCCAATAGTTTTTAGGGGGTAGATGTTAATAAAATGAGACTTTGTAATTTCAAAATTTTAAATTTTAGTTTAGGCGGGAAAAGGAGTTTTAGGTGTTTTAGAGGTAATTATGCATTGTAATCAATTCCAATCAGTTTGATCAGTTGGGGGATGGTTATATAACCCAAAAATGGTCATTTTTATGGAGGTTGGGTGTTTGGAGAAGTGACTGTACAGACTGCTACAAAAAATAGTAAAAAAACATAGTTTTCTTGCATTTTCTTGAGTCTTTTTGATGATCTGTTGATTCCTTTTGAATTTATAATCAATTGGATGGTTCAAGAACCTGTATTTACTTTCAATTAACCTCTTGAATGATCTGATACACGTTTATAATCAGTTCTTTGCATTATATTGCTGACTGTCCTAAAAAAAGTGCAGATTTTTCACTAATTTTGGTGATTTTCATGGATGATTGATCCATTTCAAGGTAGAATGCTGCTGTGACCTGTGAAATGGATCATTCCTAACATGTATCATACATATTTAACCAAATAATGTGCAGGAAGGAAGAATATCAGGGTGTACACCAAGTTGTCAAAGGGAAAAGTGCTTGAAGATGGAGGCTAGGGTGTAGCAGCAGAAGATCTGCCTTAATGAGGGGCATGTTTTTGAGTTTGGATCAACTAAATATGTTTTCCTAATGGTGGAGAGTCAATGATCAAGTTCTGGAAGTGATTGGAAGGTTAGTTTTCAAGAAGCCCTAGTTTTTGAGGCAAGTTGAGGAGGGGTTTGTGCTGGAGCGTGTTAGATGTGTCATAGAGGTCTAAAAACTTGGATTCCTTGGTTTTGAGTCATTTTAGGAGACTTCTAAAAGTTTCATGGTCAGGGGTTGAGTTTAAAGGGGGGTTTCTTTGTAAAAGTGGGCTAATTAGGCCTAGTTTTTGAGGAGATAGCAGATTTTGGAAGGGTTTGTCTGAAGCAAGTGATATCAAGGTTTGGATATGTTGTTTATCATCACAAACCACACTTGAAACAGTCATTATATTTGGGGTTCCTTTGGAAATTTTGAGCGCAAAGTCAAAAAATCACTGTAGGAGGCCTAGTTGGGCTAGTAGCCTAGTTAAGGTGAAAAATTGGTTTTGTGTCTAAGTCAGAGGGTTGGGCTTTGAAATCATTCAAAACAAGTTTTTTTGGGTCTCTTAATAGTTTTCCTAGGGTTTGGGTCCATAAGGAGGCAAATAAGTCATGAATGCAAAGTTGAGGCTTTATCTTCAAGTTGGTGTCTAGAGGAAAGGTTGTAGTTGAACCATTGAAGTTTGATAATTTGGTGAGTTTCTTGCAAAGATCCCTGACCCTCTGCATCAGATAGATCCTTTATCCAATCAATGGTTGGAACTTTCTTCTTGTCTAGTTGCATGATTCCTTTTTCAAGTGGCTCATACTTGATTTTCAAGGCATCGGCCACTTGTTTTGGCATGACAGTCATGCTAGCCCCTGAATCAATCATATTATTATGCAAAAGTTTATCTCCCACAATAAGTGTTAAAAAGAAATGTGTGGGATTTTTCTTGCTTACCTCTTTCTCTTTTGCAATGTTCACATCATTCATATAAGCTAACTGCTTTTAGAAATTGAGGGGCTAGCATAGATCCTTTGTCTCTACTTTGACTAGATGATGAAATTACTTCTATCTGTGGCATTTTTCCTTATTTCTTTAATTCTTTCTGAAGAAATTATTTTATTCAGGAATAGATATGACATCCCAAAATGATACATTAGCAGGTGTCTTCTTCAATTGTTCCACCACATTGAGTGTTCTGATTGGTTGAGTCTTAGGCTTGCATGGTGGTATTTCCCTTGTTTTTGGAAGAAAAAATTCTATCATGAATGGGCTTGGTGTCTTTTTTGCCTCCTTATCTGCCAACGACGGGTCATATGTGGCTGTGGAAAAGGCCAGATGATAGGCGATGGAGCCTGCTTTTCCTGTGGGGGCGGTTGACATGGCTAAGGACATGGTAGAGCTTGTTGCACGTATTCTCCCATGAGCCTTCTTTTAGATCTTGTGCTCTAATCTGACCACACTTGTGGAACACTAGTCATCGGAGTTTCATTTGCAAACATTGCATCTTCTTCTTCCATCCATGAAAATAGAGCTTGGTTAGGTGCAATATCTAGTTTTTGCTCTAAGGACATTCCTTGCATTTGTGCTCTAAAATGAGCATTTTCTATTTTGGAAGATTCATATTCATCTGTATTTGGGGGCATGCCTTTTCTCCTTTGTTTTTCTCTCCTCTATTACATATTCCCCCTTGGACAATTTCGAGGCATATGGCTATTGCTGCACAGGAAGCACCATACATTCTAATCTTTTGCCAAACTATTCTAGCCTAGAATCAACTCTTAACTCGAGCTATCTTTGACTGACTGTAACAACATGGTGACCAGAACTATTTGGTTTGTAGACGTTGTCTATTGACTTCCTACTCTAGAGGATCCCTGGTATTGATTTTGCTGATAAGATGGCTTTCCCCCACCATAGGCTTGGGTGGTCTGCTTCGGAGGCATTACTTCTTGTCATTTGATAATGACCAACTTATTAACAAAAGTCCACATGAGACTCTCCATGTCATTGATGTTCGCTACAATTGAGGAAGAACCCGATGTGCTTGTTTGGGCAATAGGGTATATGTACATGGATTGTAGCATAGCCGACATCAATTGTGTAGTAAGAGTGCTTGGAGTAGCTTCCTCCCGAAGACCACCAGATATTTCTACGAATACAGGTATCGGAGGTCATGGTGGAAGCTTCCCGACATCAATCAGATTGTTCTCCACACGCAAAACCACCTCATAAGCGTCGGGAAAGATATCCCCTCCCATGGAGGTTATCATAACTACGATGTCTAAATTGAGAGCCTTTAGATAGAACATGAACGCCATCGCGGCTTGGGGTCGAGCAGTCATGAGGATCCTTTGCCAGGTCTTATGAAACCTGATGTTAAAATCGCTAATGGCCTCTTGTGGAGCTCTCTTGATGGTGATTAGTTGTTGCAACAATGAAGAGTGGTCTCCTTTCTCTGAGAAGCACTCAAACAACCATTCTTTGAGATGATCCCAAGAGATGATACAGCCTGAGGCCAAAGATCAATACCAATCTTGGGCCTTCCCTTTGAAAGAGGCAACTAACAGCCTCAAAACGATGTTCTCCTTCGCTATGTTATGTATCGTACATACCTCTAGTATATCTTGAAGGTGTTCGAAATGGGTTTTGAAGTCTTCTCTGGAGAATTTTGGAATAGCCTTGAGGGCATTAGTGGGTATGATAGGCCATACATCTAGGGGTGTGGGTGGATGTAGCAAACTACTACTATCCCAAGTTACAAAATTTCTAGGAGCAGGGGGAGGTACATGAGCCATAGAGAAAATATTCCTATGAATCAGGTATACAGGTATTCTGATTTGGAAGGTTGAGCCTACAGGTGGAGTAGATAAGGCTCTGGATATTGGGCTCTTCTTTCTCTATTGCTCCTTATAGGTGATATAGAGCCTGTAAGTCTTTTCCTTCTAGGTACTGAGGCAAGTAATCGAGAGTAATGGAAGTGACTGTTGGTATGTGGTGACTGATCATGATATACTGTACACTCTTTATGTATCCTTGCTGAGGTCTAGGGCCAGGCCAAGCCTAGAGCAGGGGTTCGAGGGTGGCAGCCCCCCAAAAAAATTTTTGTACTTTTTCGCGTTGTCATCGAAAAAGAAAAAAATTGACTTTGTAGAACACTAATTATGGAAGCTTCTAAAAGCTTGTTATAAGGGGTTGGGATGGGAGTTATAGTATGTAGAAAAAGGTGATTATTCATGAGATTGTAATAAGTTTTGCACTAGATAATAAAATCATTGGATGGCTGCGGTTTTGTGGATGTAGCCCGGATTGGGTGAACCACATTAAATTCTCTGTGTTTTATTCCTTTGTTTTATTGATCAAATCTGCATTTAATTGTTAGATATTTTCCTTCTAACCCTAAGAGTGACCCCTTGACGATGCTCTTGTTTGGATTTTGGGCATGAAACTTCCAATTTCCTTCCTTAGCTTGATTTAAGAAATATTTCTTTCTAATCATGCATTCAGAAAACTTCTAGTCCCACTGGGCATACCAAAAAAAGAATTGTTGATCATCAAAGCTGGTGCCTCTCTGATAGTCTTATGGTAAATTCAGTGAGTGGGGGACCAATTTGTGCTTCACTGAATACCTCCAAGATTTTTTATAGAACTTCAACTCTTCTTTGGAGTTTGGAGAAAAGGGTAGAAGGAAATATAAATATAAAACATAAAAATGGCGATGCGCCAATGCTTTTACAAAATTTCAAACCCAATCATTACTATGATTGATATAATTAGACATAGAATGCCACAACCCTTCATTGTTGGAAAGAGAATGAGGAACAAATGCTAACAACAAGCACAGTGCAGACTTTCAAATCTTTTTGCAGGCAGAGTTCATTAAGGTCCGATCAAACATAAAGATTTCTAAGAGTAGCAGAAAAAACATTTAGAAATTGCATGAACTCTCCCTCCTAATACAACATAATATAATAAAACAACCTTTTAGAAAAACAGAGAATTCCAATGACATAATTGAGTTTTCACAAGTTATTATTCTACTATACAAGCATACAACATAGAAATCAGCTACTTAAACTATTCAAATTCAGCTTGCAAGACACAATGTTTCATTCAAAACGAAAACATAAAGAAAGAAATCTTGATAAAGGCTATACATGCATAGTCTCAACGATTTCTTCTCAATAGTTCATGCTTTAAATATCAAATGAACTTTAAAACAGAGGTTGGATGTCAATCCGACAATAGTTTAAGCCTTAAAAGATATAACATGCCAAAGAAAAGTAGTTCTACAACTTTACTCCTGAAAATAGTTCTATATCCTAAGAAAACTAAAGAAACTTTTCCTCAGCGAAGGAAACTGGAACTTGGAATCCAACCCTTTCATTTGTCGCCACCTCTCTTTTATATCTACAAAAAGAAGAAAACACCGCCACAACACAAAAGTAATCACTTCCAGGTGTTGGCTTTTGATAGCACTTGATCTAATCTTTGATCCTTAGTTAGGTCACAACAATCTTTGTTCATTAATTCTTAGTTTTCATATTAATTATTTTTAAATATTTAGCAAAGATAGAGGTTTGTAAATGATCAAATCCTAGAAACACAACCTAGAAAAAAAAGTCCAGTTGACCAATCACATCACCCAAAGGCACTAACTAAAATCTTAAATTCTGAAAACCAAGAAAAGAAAAAGGCCAACAAGCTCTGACAAACTCCCAAAAGATATCGCTTCATAAGAAGCACAATCCACCGGCACTAAAGAGATGACATGTCAAACAGGAAGAAACTTTTGAGCTTATGAATATAGCTCCTTAGAAAATCTCTGACAAACCAACACATGTCTAGACTCTCTCCCGAAAGGAAGGTGAAAAATGAAATTTGTGTAGCTACCACATGGCACATTGCGCACCTTTTCGATAACTCTACTTGAGCGCGGGCACATCCGAAACTCAAAAACATTATACAACCCAAAAATGATCAAGGAAAAAAAGCTTCACAGTTTTCAAAGTATGAAGAGGATGACGGTGGAAAGGTGTACCTAGGTGATGACTCTCACCTAAAGATCATTAGTCATGGAAGAGTGAAGGGGATTGATGGTGTCTTGCATATCTCGGGTTTTGCATGAAACATACTTTTTGTAAGTAAACTAAATGATTTGGGAGTGCAATTTGTTTTCTTTGGTGGAGGATGCAATATGATAACATGATCTATGGTGTTAGCTAAGGGTGTTCAAGTTGGCACTATGTACAATTTGGATGAATGCACAATATAGTAAAATAGTTCTTCTGATGTACCAAAGAAGATACCTTTGGATTCTTCATCATCACCAACAAATTGTGCAGTAAATAAGTGTGTTGCAACTACATTCTATGGTCATGCCTTTTTGTAGTGAAACAAAGGGCGTAATCGCCTTTCTACAGTGAATAGGAGGGCGTAGTCACCCCTCTGCAGTGACCAAGAGGGTGTGTTCGTCCCTCTGCAGTGAACCAGAGGGCATAGTCACCCCTCTGCAGCGTACAAGATGGTTTAGTTGCCCCTCTGCAATTACTAGGAAGGCGTAGTCACCCCTTTGCGACCTATTCCTGCAAACAATCTCAACAACAACAAACGTAAAATAGAGGAACCCGCTTGTGGGTCCCACCGAGCGTGCCAGAAATGTGATCCTAAATGTTTTAACCTATTCTAAAGATGCAAAACAACTATTATGCAATAAGGAAAAACACAAAAGACACTTCAAATATTAGCCTAAGGAATTGTTAATACAAAGAGATAAAATGAAAGAAGATTGTAAATGATTATACCTTCTCTTTGCAGCTGAAATTCCTTGGTTGGCTCTTGATTTTGATTACTTTGTATGCTCCTTAGATGGCTATTGATGTAGCTAAATGAAAAATTAACTATATGGTGGGATGCAAATGCAAATGGCTAAAAATGGATGGCTAGATGAGAGAAAATTCTTGTAAAATGAGTGCACAAAATGACAACATAAGGTTTCTCAAATGACTAAGTGTTCTCTCTTTTTTTTGTCTTAGAGGAGGGGGTATTTATAGAGGAATTTGAATTCTCTAAATAATTCAATGGTTGAGATTGAGCCACCAAGGTCAAGATGTAGGGCTATGGTGAGTTGAGGACTCACAAGCCTTCACATTTTGACATGTGGAGTGTGAAGTGGCTAAGGGTGAGATGATGTGGAAGGAGAGTACTGTTGATGATGTTTTCTGCACAACAACAACTCAAACAAGATATAATATCCTATCTCTTTTGAAAGGTAAATCCTTATTAGCAAGCCTCAAGAGATAACCCCAAGGTCTCTAATGTCAGGTCTTGACAATGCATAAACAACTCAATGATAAATGTGAAAACGTTGGTAATCACAAAGGGACCTTACTACAAGCAAATACTAAATCTTGAACTTATCAGATCTAGCAATGTAATGATACTTCAATCCTAAATCTAACTCAAATGATAAATAAATAACAAAAAATTAGGGTTTCAAAGATATTACTAAATTTAACTACTCCTAAGATTAACAATGCAAACGATGAAATACTTGAAATGGACCAATCCCTCATAACTGATTTCTACTTGACCTAGATGGATCTGCAATCTTATAGAAACAGTGCAATCTTCTAAGGTGTTAAGATTTTCAGATCATGAACATTCATTCAAACAACCCTATTGCAATTGAAATGAATAAACCCTCACAATTGAACTAAGCACAATGAATATAAAGTCCAGGCTAACTTTGCAAAGCAACTAACAATTAGCTAGCTGCAAAAAGTATGGACTAGGGATTGCTGCAACACTTCAAATAATAAACCATAAACATCATTGAACCAGATCTAAATCTAAATCTAACATATATCTAATAACCTTGAGCAATTTGAAAGATGGAATCATAAGAACCAAGCAAGATAAATCAACACAAAAGAGATCACCCGAAAAATCACAATGCCCTTCAATTGTATTGAATCACCCAATTTCAGCAACAATTCTAATGTTCTATTACAACACTTGCTCCAGAATTGACTAACTCCTAACCCTAATTCTTACTTTACTACCCTAATTGCTTCTAAGAACTATTTCCAACAACTTCTACTAATAATCCCCTTACAAATGAGGCGAATTGCATATATATAGAAAACCCCAGAGCATGTCAGCCCAATATAGATTTTACAAAAATAAAATAGCCCCAGACAGGTCGGCCAAGAGAAATTTGAAATAAGATAAGATATGCATTAAATGAATGGGACCCATCTAGGTCGGCCTAGGATTTATAATGTAACTCAATCCAATGCATGTGAAGTACAATTCCCAATGCAATCGATCATTAATTGGCCCCTTCATCCTTGTCTTAATTTATCTGGTATCTTGAGGAAAATACTCTCCAGGTAGGCCACAAGTGAATTAATGAATGCTTTAAATCCTCCTTTAATCGAATTAAACCCAGCCTGCACTCAGTAAAAACCAGCATCAATAATATCCATTATAGCATGAAGATAAAAATTAGCACGTCACCAATAATATATTCAAAATTCAAATAAATCCAAGAAAAGATCACAATCCCGCGAAAAATTGTTAATACATAATTTCTACACAGTTCGGGATTTTCACCTCCCGCAGAATCCAGGATAGAAGTGATTTTCGAGAAAATTCGAACCAGGCAGATTCTGGCGAAAAGCAATCAACAGTCAAATAAAATCCAAAAAAATGAAGGGGCAACAAGAAATTCGATAAAATCCGAAGGGAGCGGAAATCCGTGAAGTAGGTAAAACTCTGGATTTCGGGAAAATGCAGAGGACAAGGAAAACCGGGGAAACCCGCCAACATAGGAAAATCCTGAAAATAAGGGAAAATTCTACATGCAACATCCTCGTGATTAATTCCCCTATCCTTAAGAGTAGTCTTAAAAATCCTAATATGCTCTTCTGCAATCCTCTTAGGATCATTAATGTGAAACTTGGAGCAAAAAAGCTCAGGGTTCTTGGGCATAGGATTGTAATTGTTGAAAGATAAGGGAGATGGGTTATCAGCTAGGAAAGCCATTGGTGGAGGTGGGGGTGGTAATGGCTGATTTATGGTTGTCTGAGGTTGTGGAATGGGGATGTCCTCAGACTCAGACTTAGATGAACTTGATGAACATGGGGATGATGGAAGTGGCGGGACGGATGATGATTCCTCCCTTCTGCTGGTCCTTGACCTAGTAGGGGCTTGCAATTTTTGAAATTCCTCTTCTCCTGGAGTAGATCTAGTTCTTCTTCTTAATCTTTCATGAGAGATGGCATCCAAAAATCGATCCAACTTGCTTATTCAGGCCCTCCTAGCGCCAATATGTTGATGATGTTTTCTGCATAGCAACAACTCAAACAAGATATAATATCCTATCTCTCTTAAAAGGTAAATCTCTATCAGCAAGCCTCAAGAGATAACCCCAAGGTCTCTAATGTCAGGTCTTGAAAATGCATAAACAAATCAATGATAAATGTGAAAATGCTGGTAATCACAAAGGGACCTTACTACAAGCAAATACTGAATCTTGAACTTATCAGATCTAGCAATGTAATGATACTTCAATCCTAAATCTAACTCAAATGATAAAGAAATAACAAAAAATTAGGGTTTCAAAGATATTACTAAATTTAACTACTCCTAAGATTAACAATGCAAACGATGAAATACTTGAAATGGACCAATCCCTCATAACTGATTTCTACTTGACCTAGATGGATCTACAATCTTATAGAAACAGTGCAATGTTCTAAGGTGTTAAGATTTTCTGATCATGAACATTCATTCAAACAACCCTATTGCAATTGAAATGAATAAACCCTCACAATTGAACTAAGCACAATGAATATAAAGTCCAGGCTAACTTTGCAAAGCAACTAACAATTAGCTAGCTGCAAAAAGTATGGACTAGGGATTGCTGCAACACTTCAAATATTAAACCATAAACATCATTGAATCAGATCTAAATCTAAATCTAACATTTATCTAATAACCTTGAGCAATTTGAAAGATGGAATCATAAGAACCAAGCAAGATAAATCAACACAAAAGAGATCACCCGAAAAATCACAATGCCCTTCAATTGTATTGAATCACCCAATTTCAGCAACAATTCTAATGTTATGTTACAACACTTGCTCCAGAATCGACTAACTCCTAACCCTAATTCTTACTTTACTACCCTAATTGCTTCTAAGAACTATCTCCAACAACTTCTACTAATAATCCCCTTACAAATGAGGCAAAATGCCATATATATAGAAAACCCCAGAACATGTCAGCCCAATATAGATTTTACAAAAATAAAATAGCCCCAGACATGTCGGCCAAGAGAAATTTGAAATAAGATAAGATATGCATTAAATGAATGGGACCCATCCAAGTCGGCCTGGGATTTATAATGTAACTCAATCCAATGCATGTGAAGTACAATTCCCAATGCAATCGATCATTAACTAGCCCCTTCATCCCTGTCTTAATTTATCTGGTATCTTGAGGAAAATACTCTCTAGATAGGCCACAGGTGAATTAATAAATGCTTTAAATCTTCCTTTAATCGAATTAAACCCAGTCTGCACTCAGCAAAAACCAGCATCAATAATATCCTTTATAACATGAAGATCAAAATTAGCACGTCACCAATAATATATTCAAAATTCAAATAAATCCAAGCAAAGATCGCAATCCTACAAAAAATCATTAATACATAATTTCTACATAGTTCGAGATCTTCACCTCCCGCAGAATCCAGGCTAGAAGTGATTTTCGGGAAAATCTGGACTAGGTGGATTCTGGCAAAAAAAAATCAACAGTCAAATAAAATCCAAAAAAATGAAGGGGCAACAGGAAATTTGGGAAAATCCGAAGGGAGCGGAAATCCACAAAGTAGGCAAAACTTCAGATTTTGGGAAAACACAGAGGACAAGGAAAACAGGGGAAACTTGCCAACACAGGAAAATCTTGAAACTAAAGGAAAACCCGGACTTTGACGTTCTCCAATGATCTCGCTCAAATTGATTGAAGATCACAAATTTGAGGACCTAAGCTCAAATGCATCAATATTCATAAAACGACAGACCAAAACCAAATCCGGGAATTCGACAAGGAGACGAAATTTTGGAAAACTCCGGCCCAGGCAGAATTCCACGAAGACGGAAAATTCCCGAACGACAATGTTGAAAATGACTTGCTAGAGTTTGGATAAAATCTGGGAAAATCCGGATGGACCGAAAAATCCCGAACCAGTGCAAAAACCTGGATTTTGCCCAAAAGTTAAGTTTTTCAATATCCAACTTGGGGAAAACAATTAGGCAAGCAAGATGAATATTTTAAGCTCATGCCAAGGCAATACAAATCCTCAAAATCTAAGGGAAAAAAGCACAAGAGTGAAAGCAAAAGAGGGTCCCTACTTTCAGTGGGGCGTGTGTGCAAAAACTGCACAACAAGTACATAATGTGGAGGAAGGACAAGTGCCTTGGGGAGTGAGAAGATTTCTTCAAAAAAGAACTTCTTGTCCCCAAGTGAGAATGAAAGTGACATTTGAGGAATTTTAGAATTCCTCAAAAATCTCCATGGGAAATGAGAAAGTGGTTGGAGAAATAAATGTGAATTAAAAATTCACATTCTTAGGAGAATCTAATGGATAAGAGAAGGTCTCCAAAAAGGTGGGAATTGGTCACATGTGGATGAGGTGACAAGTGAAATGTTTTAAAAGTCTTGGAAAGATAAAATGTGAATTAAAAATTCACATGGGGAGGAGAGAGACCTAGGATAAATAAATGTGAATTAAAAATTCACATGGGAAAGAGGGTCAATGCTAAGAAAAGCAAATGAAAAGGTTGACTAAAAAGGGGTGCTAAAAGTGGCTAATGACTTTGACTAAGGTTGTGCAAATACCTGATTAAGGTAATTAATGACATATTAGAAGCAAGTGGAAAATGTAGGAGGATGTGACATTAATCCTTGATTAAGATGATGCACATCTTAATCATAAATTAATTAAATTAATCCAAATTAGAGAGTGATTATGGAGGATGTGACAAGGAGAGAGAAAAGAAGAATTTTAAATTGATTTTAATTCAAAAAAGGTTAAGATGACTAAATTAAATAAATTGATGTATTTATTTAATTTAGAGAGGAAAAAGGTGTAAGGTAAAGCATTTAATTGTTAAATTAAATACTGTAAGAACCTTAAGCGGGAAGTGCAATATTAATTAAATAAATTAATATTGGCATAATGGATGAATGAAGTGATAGGGCTTGATGCTCCAGCATGAAAGAGGTTGAATGAGCCGCCCAAGCAGAGGGATAAAAGGAGAGAGATGCCCCAGTGACTACCATGAAGAGATGGAGGGAAAATGGTAGGGTATGCCCCCTCAAGAAGGCAGATGGGGAAGGAAAAAGGGGTCTCGGGCGACTTCTCGAAAGTATGACATGGTATATGTCATTGGAAAGAGCATGAAAAACCAAGAAGATTAGCATTCCAACATAGTCAATTGGACGCACAATTTGCAAATGGCAACCCTGGGAAGTTATGGGCCTGGGGCGCTTTCGCCCCGGTTTGGGGGCATATTCGCTCCAAATTGGGGCACTTCCGCCCTAGCATGGGGGCACTTCTGCCTCGGCCTAGGGTAAATTCTTGAAAGTATGACATGGTATATGTCATTGGAAAGAGCACGAAAAACTGAGAAGATTGGTGTTCGAACAGAGTCAATCGGAAGCACAATTTACAAATGGTGGCCCCAAGAAGTTAGGGAAGCGAAGTGTAGGTTGGGGCATATTCGCCCCGACGTAGGGGTGCTTTCACCCCAATGTGGGGGCTCTTCCACTTCGGCCCAGGGAAAATTCTCAAAAGTATGATATGGTATATGTCATTGGAAAGAGCACAAAAAACTGTGAAGATTGGTGTTCGAACGGAGTCAATCAGACGCACAATTTGCAAATGGCGGCTCTGGGAAGTTATGGGCCTGGGGCGCTTTCGCCCTGGCTTGGGGCGTATTCACCCCAGATTGGGGTGCTTCCACCCCAGCTTGGGGCACATCCGCGCCTACTGGAAGACAAGTTTTCCCTGACTAGGGCGAAGCGGGGGGGGGGAAGGAAACTAAGAGAGAGGAAGAAATGATGTTCTGGGGATGGGAAGAAAGTATTTGCACAACCAAAATCATAGGGTGAATGCAATGCAACAGATGATGAAATGCAATCCTAATATGATTTGCCATCTTCGGGGCACTGATTTTTGATATAGCATAAGACACAATACACCAAGGTATGATGGACCAAGGCAAATTGGTGTCTAATGCACAACAAACAAGAAGGCTATCCCAACACCCCAAAGTGACAAAGACTTTGGTCGGGCCAGACATTGGGATAACGGCAAGCACAAAGGGATGTCCCAACATAACACAAGATCACATGGGTCTTGGTGGATACTATGTAGGACAACCCAATAGACAACAACAAGAAAAGATCAAGATATGCCTTTATGTTAACCGATCAAAACAAACCATAATATGATGGATCATGGTGGCCTTGACAAGTGATGATAGGGAGCTCAACTGATAAACAAAAACCAAAAGCATTAAAAGAGCGCAATCAATTTCAAACATCATTTTCCATAGGATCAAGGGGATGGATGGGATGGATGAGATCTGTTAGGAAGGATGTATCCTATTGAAACCGATGATGGATACTAACTGAAAGATCGATATGACACAGGATACTCAAAACCGATTGGATTTGACGATACTAGTGGATCTTGTTTGCTAAGAACCAACTAGATAAGGGCATAGCTTGACAACACGACACAAGAGACATGACACAAGACTGACACACCCTAAAGACCTAGGGGCTCAAGGGCCGATCAAAGATTAGCCTTGCCTATGTGAAAGCGCAGAGACCTCGTAGTTCGATAAAAGGCTGATGACTGACCATGGATAAAAGTGAGAAGAGGACAATGGATACCTTGATAGATGACCAAGATAGTACGGACAGAAGTAGAATGGCTAATGATAGATGATAAAGGAGCGGACGAATAGAGCCCCAGGGGCAGATCAAATGATTGACCTTGCCTACATGAAAGCACAGGGGCAACATAATTCAACAAAGATTAAAATGATGGGACCAGTACGATGAAACATGATAGACCTGTTGGATTGGATAGGATGATGGTGATCACAGGAAACTCAGGAATGGGATAGTGGTCCAAATCATCAAAATTAATTGGGAGGATGATATGATAGAGAGATGAATGATGAGAAAGGATAGGAGATTGAAAATATGTGTAAAAGAAGCAGAAGTGATGGCAATGAGATAAATGGCATTGGGTTGCATGGAAGGAGGCCTATAGCTAGATACCGATGACAAGAGATTGTGAGATGGGATGAGGATAAAGATGAAATAATGGATAGAGATATAGGGATGGGGGATGTAAGGGATTGTTTGGATGGATAGGAAGATAATGATTGAGAGATGAAAGGAATGCTAGGATAGATGGATAGGAAGATAAGGATGGAGAGATGGAAGGGATGTTGTGATAGATGGATAGGGAGATGAAGGGATGTTGTGATAGATGATGTCTCCAAGGACTATGTCACAAATGAAGTAGATTCCCCCACTCTAGATATGTCATGTATGATGAGGCATGAGGGATGGAAGATGAGTGGATGGGAAGATAAAGGAGATAACTAGAGGAGGATAGGATGGCTGACTAAGGAATACATTAGAGCATGGATGAAGGGAATGTATACCAAGAGGTGTCCAAAGCATGCATAGATAGGCTCGCTTATTTTGATCAAGATCACAAGAAGGATGGAGGGATGGGAGATAAATGGAATATGATGGTAGGATGCAAAAGATAGGTGGGATGGAGGGGATGAATGAAGAGGACGTATAGCACGAAGATGGGAGCATAGTTGGAAGCATAGTGGATGGAGGGAATGCATATCAGGAAGCTACCCCCAAGTGTGGAAAAGGATGGATGGGGATTTACGCGTGATGCCTGTTTGCCAGGTTTTCATTATGATACTTATCCAAGGCCCTTTTTTGCCAAGTTTTCCCCATTGGATGAATTATTTCTCTTTACCTTTTTATTTTGTTTTTGGATTTTTTTTTTTGACTTTTTTTTTTTTTGGATTTTTGGTTTTTTTGAATTTTTGGATAGAAGGTGGATGGAGATGGATAAGTATAAGGAGGTGGATAAGCAGATACGAAAGAAATGTGATAAGGATATGGATGAAGGACTCAAGCATCAAATTCCATACAAAGTATTAAGAGCCCATGTTTGAAGCAACTATTGGATGTTGGTACAACCTTAGTTATGACAATGGAGGAATTATGCAAGGGCAGGTATTGAAGGGATTTGATGTGGGAGGTATGTGGAATAATGGATGGGATGTTTGAAAGTGTATGGATGGAATGATGGAGTAAACGTATGATGGGAAGGTGTGTTCAAGACCAACATTGGCACATATGGTGGGGGGTGTGAAAGAATAGGAGGATTAATAGTTGGATGATGTGGAGATAATGAAGGAGAGGTGATAGAAAATTTTGGGACATAAGGACCCAAAATGGATTTAGGAGGATTTGCATGATTAGCTTTTGGAGTAGCAACTTTGGATGTTGTTATGGAGGCTTCATTTGAAGGCATTGCATATGTTTTCTTTGGGATCCACATGGTTTTGATTTTTTCTTTGGTGGGCCTTTCCAGCCTACAGATTTGATTTGGATTTTGGATTTGATTTTTCTTTTCTTCAACATGTCTTTTAGAGGGGGACATGAGGAGATTTTGGTTCATGTGGATGTTTAGATTTATGAATATGTACTTTGGCATCCAAAGTTCTTTTAGTAGCAATGGGATGGGTGCAAGTGGATGGATGATGTGGAGGGATTATGAATGGAGGGATGAAGGTATGATTTTGAGGATGATATGTGGATGGATGATGTATAGGTACGTGCCTTTGTTGATCCTGATTAGGGAACATGAGAGTGGGATAGTTATGATGGGTGACATGCATAGGTGATGGATGGATAATAGGATGAGATGGAGGAGGTGATTTCGGCATGTAAGGGCCCAAAATGGACTTAGGACCCAGAGTATATGTGATGGGGGACACAGGAACATAAGGACCCAAAATGGATAGAGTGGATGAAGGAGGAATATGGATGGTTGTTTTGAAGTGATATGATGGAGGAGGGGGGAATAGCAACAAATGATCTGGTGGGCTTATGGGAGGAGCCTCTTATCTTTTTAGAAGAGGATCGGGGGAGATGTGTGGAGGTTGTATCAACATTCTTGGATTGCGAGTTGAAAGTAGTAAATCCAAGACCTTGTGTATACAAATGTTCTTTAGCTTGGATGGGCTCTCTAATACCTTGCTCATGAAGGCCTAAACCTTTTACTTGATAGTTCATTCTCTTGAGAATTCGATCTAGGACAAGATTTTTGTTATTCTGGAAGAATGTTGTGAGTCCATTATTAGGTGGGGGAGGATGGGTGGCGTATAGGCTCTGTTTTTCTTCTGCAAGGAAACCAACGTGGATGAATGTGAGAGGGTCGAGGGGATATAAACATGGTGTTGGGATGGGAGAGCTAGGCGATGATGGAGGATCGTGAGATGGAGATGATGGGGTAGCAACATCCTGATCAAGTAGAGTAAGTAGTAGGGGATTGAGAGATGAATTAGGTGATATGATAGGATCAAGATTCGTGGCAGCAGGTGATAAGGGCTTGTGGGATGGAGTGATTGGATCTAGAGTTTCAAGGGGATCATGGGTTGGAATGGATGAAGGACTATGACCTTGAGATGGATTGGATGTGATTGCAGGATCTTGATGTGGAGGAGGGGATATGGTGGTGTTCTTTGGATCAAACTCTTGGCATGAGTCATCTTATGTGGGTGGCATGATAACAAAGTGTTGGAGGGACTCTTCAAGTGGGGGAGAAGAAAGTATGGAGGATTCACGAGGTTCATGGGAATGGGTTTCGGTACTACTAGAAGTGGGAGGAATGGATTGGATTTTGGTATTTTAGATGGATTGGGTGGATCTAGGAGTAGAGGGAGTGGATTGGACTTGGGTGTCTTCAATGGATTCAGTGGCTCTTGGAGTAGGAGATAGGGGTTCAATGGATTCAGTTGGTTTGATGGTTTCAACGGTTTGAGCAGTTCTATGAGTGGTAACAACAATGATAGGTATGGTATGGAGAAGGGTCTCATCACTAGTGATCAGGGATGATGGATCAAGATGACATGGTTTCATGACTTCAAGATGTGGAGTTGGGGATTCCTTCTTTGTCATGAGTCCTTGGAGAACTTCTAAAATGAGAGACTTGCATATGGTTGGCTTGGCTGGGGTGGTAGAAATGGATGAGGGATTATGAATTTGTGGACTAGGGTTAGATGGAGGAATGGAATTGGATGTAAGAATAGAAGTAGATGGAGGATTAGGATTAGATGGAGGTTTAAAGTAGGGATATAGGTATGGTGAATTAAGATATGTGGATGGTGGATTAAGACAAGAGGATGCAGCTAGTAGATTGTAGTAAGGATATTGGGATGGTTGATTAGGATGGGAAGACGTGGTTGTTGGATCAGTATAGAGAGATGTGAATGTTGGATTATGGTAAGTTGATGGGGTTGATTGGGATGGAGGATTAAGATGGAAGATTAGGATAGTGTGACATGGGTGCAGGATTATGATAAGAGTATTGGGATGGTAGATTAGGATAAGAGGATGTGGGTGTCGGATAAGAGGAATGTGTAGATGAAGGATATGATGGATATGTAGATGAGGAAGATACTGGACATCCCTTTTCAAAGGTAGAATAAGGAGTGTGATTAGGCATGGGTGAAGGCATAATGGGATAGTTTGAAGGGGTGACTGGATTTTGGGAAGTGGGTGGAGAAAGTTTACTAGCGATGATAGCGTCAAGGGGATCTATGTCATATACCTCTTGATCGACAAGACTTTGATTATTGTCATCGACGTAATTAGGGTTTCCCTTAACTACTATTGATGGAGGATAAGGGTTCATGATGATGAAAGGATAAATAGGATGGATCAAAGATTTTGGATGGAAGCGAACTAAAGCTTAAATCAGGATTGGACTAAAGCTCAGATTAGGATGATTGGATGATGCGATGGGATTGATTTTGATGATAGGATCAATTATCAAAGGATGATTATGACACCGAATCTACCTCAAGATGGAAGCAAATTGATTGGGTCGGAGGTGATTGGATTGGATTTGATAAGATCGAATGATGGATCGGATAAGATGATTAGAGGGATTGGAAAACCCCGTTCAGAGATTACCCTAGGTGACTTAGGACACTGATTGATTGGATTAAAGGATGAATGGATGATTGCAGCACCAAATCCACCTTGAGGTTGAAAGCGGATTGATTGGGCTGACGATGATGACTAACTTACAACGGATGACAATCCTAAGCAGATGTTGATGATGACGATCAATTCAGACACTTAGGTCAATTCAAATAATAAGCCAAAACAAAGTTCAAGAGATTTGGATGGGGAAATGATAAGGGATGTATAACCTAGAGATGCTTGAGGATGATGTATTGATATGATTCAAATGATGAATGAATGAGCTCATCAGAATTTGGATGGACCAAAGCTCAGATTGGGATTAGATTAAAGCTCAGATTAGGATTGGATTGAAGGATATGATGGGATTGGTTCCACCAGTCAGATTTGGGAATTGGATCTGTTTATTGTCAGTTTTCAAATTTTTTGTTGTAGAGGGGCGAATTTTCCATTCTAGGGCGGATTTTCAGAAAATTTTCCCTTCTATTGGGAAAATTTACCCCACTGCATGGTAGATTTTCCCCACTGTAGGGAAAATTTTCCCCACTACTTTTGGACTTTCTGAGTAAGTAAACAGGCTGTTAGAATGAAGAGACGGGTGATTGGAACAGGGTGTTAGATAATCGGATTGAGGAAATAGATGATCAGATTGGGAAAACAAATGATAGGGGTGGATGAAAAAGCACTCAGAACTGGTAAACAATTGCTTAGAATGGATGAACAAATCTCAGGTCATGGAAACGAAAGCTCGAAATGAGTAAACGATTGATTAGAAAGGATGAACAACTTTGAGATGGATGCTTGGAATGGATGAAAGATTACTCAAAATGAGTAAAAGGAGGATCGAAAGGGATGAAAGACTACTCAGTCAAACAAAATTTTGGAATAGAGGTTTGGAATGGCTAAACAAAGGTTTAAAATGGTTAAACGAAGGTTTAGAATGACAAAATAGAGGTTTAGAATGATTAAACGGAGGTTTGGAATGATTAAACAAAGGTTTCAGAGGTTTAGAATGACAAACGAAGGTTTGGAATGATTAAATAGAGGATTGGAATGAATAAACGATGGTTTAGAGGCTAAACGGAGCTAAACGGGGCAATTTTGATTGTTCAAGAGGGCAAATTCGCCCCACTACAGTAAACAGGAGGGAAAATTCGCCCCACTGCAACAAACAAAAGGGAAAATTTTCCCCACTGTAGTAAATAGAAGGGAAAATTCACCCCACTACAGTAAACATGGACTTGGTTTAGATGAAAATGACTATGGAAAGGACTTAAAATGATAACAATAAGGCCAACTTGTAAAAAATTTTATTGGTTTCTCACAAGAAAGAACTTTCAAACAAGCACAATCCTATGATTAGTATTATGGGTATGGCCAATAAAGGTCTTAATCTAGGATGCACAAGGTGTCTAGGGAGTCCTCAATATACTCTCGGTACGTGAGACACAACTGTGAACACCAGCCCGTCACAAGTGTGAGTCGGGAACCCCAACGAGATACTGAAGGGCTCAGACCAACTCTTCACGTCTATCTAGGTATCACCCTAGCTTCAACACTCCACCAATTATGACACGACTAGATTGAGGTTCAACTTTCACTCTCCCCCCTTTATATACCTTTCCGGTACGCATGGTTGGAATCATCCCTTGGGGTGATGAAATCTCCAAGTAGGTTCCACTAAAAAGAATACACTAATCATGTCCAACTACTCCCCAGACTCACATGAAGTGCAAGGGGAAATTGAAAACAAACCAATGCCCCCTTGGGTGACACAAAAAGATAGACACAACAAACAATGGATATTACCTCCCCTAATTAAACTATGTTCCTAGATTAACAAAAAACAAGAAGGATAGCTTTGGAAATCTGTGTAAACAGAAGGTCCTGCAAGCAAATGTTAGTTGTTTTATCCTTCTTTCTTTGCCAATTACACAAGAATATGCTACAAAATGTTAGCAAAAACACAAATATCCTTGAAAAAACAAAGTTAGGGGGTTAGAATTGGAAAACAACAAAAAACTGGAGCAAAAACTAAGCTAAAACGGTCGTTTTACCTCTTAAAATGTGCTATTTTGGGGCGTATTCACCCCTCTACAGTAACCAGGAGGGAAAACTCACCCCACTGCAATAACTAGGAGGGAAAATTCCCCCCTCTACAGTGACTAGGAGGGCATAGTTTCCTCTCTACAACAAATTTGTTAGAAACAGAATATGGAAGAGGGTGTATCCACCCCACTGCAACAAACTTGTTAGAAACAGAATATGGAAGAGGGCATATCAACCCCGCTGCAGCAAAATTGTTAGAAACATGATATGGAAGAGGGCACAATTGAACTTCTGCAGTAGCAAGAGGGCGTAGTTGAACTTCTGCAGCAACAAGAGGGCGTAGTTGAACTTCTGTAGTAGCAAGAGGGTGCAGTTGAATTTCTGCAGCTGCAAGAGGGCGCAGTTGAACTTCTATAGTAGCAAGAGGGCGTAATTGAACTTCTACAGTAGCAAGAGGGCATAGTTGAACTTCTATAGCAGCAAGAGGGCGTAGTTGAACTTTTGCAGTAGCAAAAGGGCGCAGTTGAACTTCTGCAACTGCAAGAGGGCGTAGTCGCCTTTATACAGTGAAATGTTAGCAAGCAAAATTCAAACCACAGCGTAGTCGCCCTTCTGCAGTAAAATATTAGAAAATAAAGTTTAATCAGGGGCGTAGTTGCCCTTCTGCAATGAAATAGAGGGCGTAATCGCCTTTCTGCAATGAAACAAAGGGCATAATCGCCTTTCTACAGTGAATAGAAGGGCATACTCACCCCTCTACAGTGACGAGGAGGGTGTAGTGGCCCCTCTACAATGAACTAGAGGGTGTAGTCGCCCCTCTGCAGCATACAGGAGGGCGTAGTCACCCCTCTGCAGTGACCAAGAGGGTATAGTGGCCCCTCTACAGTGAACTAGAGGGTGTAGTCACCCCTCTGTAGCATACAGGAGGGCGTAGTCACCCCTCTGCAGTGACCAGGAGGGCGTAGTCGCCCCTCTGTGACCTATTCCTTCAAACAATCTCAACAACAACAAACGTAAAATAGAGGAACCCGCTTGTGGTTCCCACCGGGCGTGCCAGAAATGTGATCCTAAATTTTTTAACCTATTCTAAAGATGCAAAACAACTATTATGCAATAAGGAAAAACACAAAAGACACTTCAAAGATTAGCCTAAGGAATTGTTAATACAAAGAGATAAAATGAAAGAAGATTGCAAATGATTATACCTTCTCTTTGCAGCTGAAATTCCTTGGTTGGCCCTTGATTTTGATTACTTTGTATGCTCCTTAGATGGCCATTGATGTAGCTAAATGCAAAATTAACTATATGGTGGGATGCAAATGTAAATGGCTAAAAATGGATGGCTAGATGAGAGAAAATGCTTGTAAAATGAGTGCACAAAATGACAGCATAAGGTTGCTCAAATGACTAAGTGTTCTCTCTCTTTTTTTTTCCTTACAAGAGGGGGTATTTATAGAGTAATTTTAATTCACTAGATAATTCAATGGTTGAGATTGAGCCACCAAGGTCAAGATGTAGGGCTATGGTGAGTTGAGGACTCACAAGCCTTCACATTTTGACATGTGGAATGTGAAGTGGCTAAGGGTGAGACGATGTGTAGGTGATGTGGAAGGAGAGTACATGATGTGGAGGAAGGACAAGTACCTTCCAAGTACCTTGGGGAGTGAGAAGATTTCCTCAAAATGAAACTTCTTGTCCCCAAGTGAGAATGAAAGTGACATTTGAGGAATTTTAGAATTCCTCAAAAATCTCCATGGAAAATGAGAAAGTGGTTGGAGAAATAAATGTGAATTAAATTCACATTCTTAGGAGAATCTAATGGATAAGAGAAGGTCTCCAAAAAGGTGGGAATTGGTCACATGTGGATGAGGTGACAAGAGAAATGTTCTAGAAGTCTTGGAAGGATAAAATGTGAATTAAAAATTCACATGGGAAAGAGGGTCAATGCTAAGAAAGACAAATGAAAAGGTTGACTAAAAAGGGGTGTTAAAAGTGGCTAATAACTTTGATTAAGTTTGTGCAAATACCTGATTAAGGTAATTAATGACATATTAGAAGCAAGTGAAAAATGTAGGGGGATCTAACATTAATCCTTGATTAAGAGGATGCACATCTTAATCATGAATTAATTAAATTAATCCAGATTAGAGAGGGATTATGGAGGATGTGACAAGGAGAGAGAAAAGAAGAATTTTAAATTGATTTTAATTCAAAAAAGGTTAAGATGACTAAATTAAATAAATTGATGTATTTATTTAATTTAGAGAGGAAAAAGGTGTAAGGTAAAGCATTTAATTATTAAATTAAATACATTAAGAACCTTAGGCGAGAAGTGTAATACTAATTAAATAAATTAATATTGGCAGAATGGATGAATAAAGAGGTCAATTTGATCGTATGGGAGCAATCAAATTTGGATGTCTACAGGTTGTAAATGGGTTTTCAAGAAAAAGTGTGGTCTTGTTGGCAGTGTTGGGAAAGGCATAGTTGGTCGCTAAAGGATTTTCACATGTGGAGGGAATTGATTATGGGGATATATTCTCTCCTATTGTGAAGTCGACATCTATCTAATTCCTATTATCACTTGCAATAGCATATGATTTAAAAGTGGAACAGATGGATGTGAAAACAACATTCCTTCATGGTGACTTTCAGGAAGAGATTTACATGTCACAACCAGAGCATTTCATTGAAAAAGGTAAAGAAAATTTTGTTTGCAAACTAAAGAAGTCTCTTTATGGTTTGAAATAGTCTCCTAGAATGTGATACCAGAAGTTTGATACCTATGTGTTGTCATTGGGATTTTAGAGATCTAAATCTGACAATTGTGTAAATTATAATTTTGATAATGGTCACATTCTCATTATTGTTTTATACGTAGATGATATGTTGTTTATTGGGAATGGTAAAAGTATGATTCTAGATTTGAAGTTTCAATTGCCAGCATAGTTTTAGATGAAAGACCTAGGTGCAACTAGGTACATTCTAGGAATGGAGATCATGAGAGATAGAGCAAACCGAAAGCTTTGGTTAAGACAAAGAAAGTATGTGAAGTCTGTATTGGAGAGATTCAACATGCCAAATTGCATACAGTTAGTTGTTCCTCTGATGCAAAGGATGAAACTTTTTATGAATGATTGTCCAAAATCTTCTACTAAGATGGAGGATATGACCAGAGTACCATATGTGAGTGCAGTTGGTAGACTGATGTATGAAATGGTGTGTACGAGACTAGAAATTCCCCAAGCAATGGGAGTCCTTAGCCATTTTATGGCTAATCCTGGATGGGTGCATTGTGATGCAATTAAGAGAGTGTTCAGATATTTATGGGATACTTTTGAGTATGCCTTGTGTTTTCATGGTTATCCTACTAGACCTAAGAATTTTGTGAGCATTCATGGATATGTGGATTCAGATAGGGTAGGTGACATTGATAGTAGAAGATCCACCAGTGGTTACGTGTTTATGATGTTTGGTGGTGCTATTAGTTGGATGAGTAAGCAACAGGTTGTAGTCATGTTGTCCATGATAGAAGCAAAGTACATGGCAGCCACTCATGTGTGTAAGGAATCCATTTGGCTTAAGAGACTGTGTTCTAATATTGGTTCGAATGCAGGACAAATTATTGTTTGTTGCAATAGTCAGAGTGCGAGTTTCCTAACAAAGAATCCTTCCTTCCATGCCAGAACAAAACACATCAATGTTTAATATCATTTTTCTCGTGATATGGTAGAAGATGGAAAGGTGAACATGGAAAAGTTTGACAGTTTGGCGAATGTTGCAAATGCATTGACAAAACCAGTGAGCACAAAGAAGTTCAGATGGTGTTCCAATTCCATGGGCCTTGGGGCCCTGAGAAGATGATTTTGTATGACTCTCAGCAAGTCTTCGACAAGTGGGAGAATATTGGGATTAAGGTGTCTCAACCTTAGAGTCCTAATACTAATTAATTTAATGTAATATTCTATTTATTTGTATTATTTAATTTCCTATAGTGTCATGTCATAAATTGGGACCCACCGAATGGGTGGCATCCTCGTTGGAAGTGACTAGATGACACATCATCATACCAAGTGGACATAGGCATCCCACTTTGGAATCTTTGACTTATGAAAGATTCTACGGTATGTCATAAGGCATCTTTATACATGGATAAAGTTGCTTCCCAAGTTGGTTTATGACAGGTTGTAAGAGAATCATATATTTTGGTTAGTTATGATGGATTCTCTTATGGATTTTATGATGAATCTTGTGGCATATTTTATGGTAGATTTCATATGACATATTTTATGACAGTTGTAAGACATTTTTCATAGGAAATTATGAGAGCATTTTGGGCACCCAATCTTGGAGAGAGAATATTGTATGTTATGACAGTTGGAAGGGGTGTAAGGGAATATCATACATGTGCCCAAATGCATTTCTATGGCATGGAATATTGTGCCATGTGTATTTGGATGCCCATTCTCTTCTAGATGCTTCTCTTGGCTTGTATTCTCTATATATTATATGCCTTGCATTGTAGAAAGCATAGTTTTTTTGCAGGTAATGAAGTGTTGTTGGATTCACTCCAGAATAGGTGTTTGTTTCGAAGAACTTGTTGAAGAAGCTTTGTACTTGGAGTTGCATTGTAAATTCTATTTGATTTAATATAGTAGTATTGTGCTTTTGGAGGGTGGGGTTTTTTTATCTGAAAGGGTTTTCCCCACGTATATCAGGTGTTTGTTGTTTATGTGTTCTTGTTGTTCTATCTTATTCTTTCTATGTGTTTCTCCTTACTGTAACTGTATAAGGTGTTAAAAGGAAATTTTTGTAACTCTCCCCTACTTAGATTAGTGTAGGTATCTATTTCCGCTCACTCAACTTCCTTTCAAACTTATACAACAGTTGATAAGTGGCCAATTTTATTTGTATGTGATACAAATGGATTCTATGGAGGAATAAATCATCCTTGGATGTAAATGTTAACCCAATATAATATTGCAAAATTAAGCACATATAGAATAGAAAGTTACACAAATAAGAAATTTTTGCTTTCTAAAACATTAGTTCTTGACCTAGTATCATCTTAAAAAATAAATAAAGAAGATATCATGGCTACAACATGGGAATGTGAGTAAATTTTAAAATTAATGATAGGACAAAGGGATAAACTCATTGCTTTAGTGGAGCTAATAAATACTACCTATACTAGATACATGTGGTTCTCTTACTCTAGCCATTAAAATGACAAAAAATAGACTCACATGGAGTAGTGAGGTAAATAATGGAAAAATCCTTAGTGAAATGAGGGGTGAGAGGATTTACCATTCATAAGGAGTCTAGAAGATATCCTACCTACAAATCATAGAGTACATACAAAAGTGGTTAATCTAATAAAGTTTACCATAAGAAAATAAAAATAATTTAACACATAACAACAAAGCGACTTGGTGTCACAAGAAAGTGAGATAAACATGAAATGAGCCCCAAGACCTAGAGGTCACATAAAAGACTAAAGCTAAATCTAATATGAACAAAGCTATGGGTAAGTGCACTAAGGTGTGATACAAAAAGGGGGTCTTAAGATGATTTTTTTTTTTAAATCAGAAATGTCCGATATTCGACTAGAAAGTGAAGATAGTTACACTTCAAATTTGTAGATGCAACAAGAACAAGGGTTGTAGTTATTTGAATCTACTTTCTAAACTACTATTTTTTTAAATGGCATATCAAGGGTTTTAAAAAGGGGGAGCACTCAAAGTGGTCCCGTTTTTTCAAAAAAACATAACATAGCATCTGGTGTGCTCCCCCTAAAGTGTCAATTTTTTTTTATAGAATTTCAATGGCTACTTTTTTAATTAATATATGAATTTTTACTAATTTTTGAAGTGGACACATCCTTAAAAACAAAAAATTGAGTGTGCTCCCCCCTAAACTATTTGAAAACTAATCGAAAATCAATTTTATTTTTTTAATACGTGTAGAATGGAATCTAGTTTCTAAAAAAGTAATTTTTTAAAATTCGATGAACGAGTAAAAAACTATACCCAAAATACCACATGTTGGTTTTTGAAAAAAATGGACACACTAACAAAAAAATTAAAGATGAAAACCTTAACATAATCAAATTAAAAAAATTATATGGTTATATAGCTAAGAGAGCTTAATGTCATCATGGTATTTTTTATAAAATTTTATTGAAACACGTGCAAACTTGACGAAGAGCACGACCAAAAATGTGTAATTTTTTTTACCTTTTCAAAAAACATGTATTTGGCATGAAATGGCCATCTATCCCTTTGATTTGGATGCCCAAGGAAAATCCAACACAAAGGGTTGGTATTTCCCAAAGCAAACCATTTGGTGCTCACCAAATTGCATTTTCATTTGGCAAGTGCCAAATTTGGCGCTAGCCAAATGAAAATACATTTTTATAATGCTAGAGCCAAATTTTCTTTCTCTTTCTCTCTCTCCCCCACTTTTATTAAGGCTTAGAGTTTAGGGTTTACGATTGATGATGGATAGTTAAGGTTTTACCTTTCATTCCCTCTTTTCATCCTTCCCTCTCTACCAATACTTCCCTTTCTCTCTCCCTCTCTTCTCTCTCTCACCTCTCTACCCCCTCTCTAGGTCTCTCCCACCCTCTCTCCCTCTCTACTTTGCCTTCCATCCTTACCCATATCTCTATCAATGCATCCCTACCTCTCTCTTCTTCTCTCTCCATCTATTATCTTTTCTCTCCCATCTCTCTCCATTATCTCTATCACTACCTCTCTCCCAACATCTCTCTCTCCATCTCTAGTTCTCTTCATCCTTTCCTCTTTACCTCTCTATATCCCCCTCCTTGTATCATTACCCATCTATCTCCCCCTCTATCTCTCTCACCTCTATCTCTCCCCTATGTATCTCACCCCTCTCTCCCCACATTGTAGGTCTCTCACCTCTATATCTCTCCCCTCTCTAGTTATTTCCCTCCCTTTCCACCTCTCTCCTTCCCTCCTTACCCCTCTTTCCTTCTCTATTTATTTACCTCCCCCTCACCTCTCTACCTCTCCCCTCTCTAGGTCTCTCAGTCACTCCTTGTATACCTCTCCATCCATCCTTAGACCTCTCTTTCTCTTTGTTCTTCTCTATATCCTCTTCTCTCTCCCTCCCCTCTCTAGGTCATCACCTCTCTATCTCCTCCTTCCCTAGGTTTCTCACTCCCTCCATGTCTATAGGGTTGAGGATTGAGGGTCTAGGGTATAGGGTTGAGGGATAGTGTTCAAGGTTTAGGGAATAGGGTTAAGTGTATATGGTATATGAATTAGGATTGATGATATTAGGTATAGGTTCAAGGGTATTGGGTTTACGATTGAAGGTACATGATATCTATTTAGGGTTGATGGATTATGGTATATGATTTAGGGTATAAGTTTGAGGGCATAAGGTTTGGGGTATAGGGTTGAGGGTGCATAAGGTATAGAATTGAGGGTATAAGGTATAGGGTTGAGGGTTGAAGGTGTAGGATTTAGGGTTTGAGTATAGGGTTGAGGGTACAAGGTTAAGTGTATAGGGTATATGGCTTAGGGTTGAGGATATTGGGTAAAGTGTTGTGGGAGTAAAATGGAGTTCTAAACAAGAAGCTTGGTGGAGTGTTGCAACAATTAAACTCGTTATGAAGGTGCATGGTTTAATGTGTAGTCATTGATGTTGAGCCTCTGAAATCATGTGATGGTTGTAAAATTATCAATTTCCAATATTCATGAGGAATTTAAGATAGAAGACAATCAACCCTTAAGAGAAAGCTTGTGTCATAATCATTTGAGGCCAATACCATCTCCAATGATATTACCCAACAATTTAGTTGTGGGTGATGTTGTGGAAGAATTTCACAATGTTTTTTGGTGGCATGTCCTTGTCCTGTATTTCCCATAAACTTTTGGTGCTCCACAATAGAGTTAATTTCTCTATTTTCTAGACACCATAACTAGGGGAAAATACAAAGCTAAGGATCTCCACCCCTATCAAGAATGGTTCATGGGCAGTTGGATCTTGCCACAAGTGGTACTGTTGAGGTCCTCATAAATGGATATAATTTTTCTTTAACTTAAAATTATTATAACATATCAACTTATTTGAAGTATTTACATTTTCACCTATCTGATTATGATCCTAAAACTTCCTTTCACCAACAAATAATTCATTACTTGTATGCTTCTATTGCTTACCCTTACCCCAGGAAGAAGCAAGGACTATTTTTTTTCTCCCTATTTTTTTTTATATTCTCTCCTATTGTCACGTGTTCACCTACATTTTCAAAATTATAACACAAAGGTCTTTTGATACCTTTGCAAGCACAAACTGAATGATCCTCAAAAATCCCAATCCCTTTATTTCTAATATATGTAGTCAAGCAAGTAGAATTACCAATAATTTCATTGTTAATATCATTTAATCCACCCTTTCCAATCTATAGGGTACCATGCAATCTTTTGCTTCAAGCCAACCACTATGGAAAATGCTATGATTTTTTAGGACTTCCAACATTTTTTATGATCCCTAAAAACCCACTATCCTTTCCATTGGTATTATAAGATTTGCTATGAAAATCAACTCTAGTTGTAGGAATGTCAAGCTACTCTTGCTCCAATTCAACTTTTGAGTTAAGATCCAAGCTATTTTTTTCCCCTGTTTTCCTTTCTCACTGAATCTAAGTGTTCTTCTTTTTGCTTGATAGGACATGCCTCACTATGAGGAGATTCATTAGTACTTTCAATACTTGTGCAAAGAGGAGCTGCAAAAGTAGTATTTAGATTTTTTTTGTTATTTTTGCCCTGTGAGGACCTAGGTATATTATTTTGTGAACCCATAACCTCAGATCTAGAAACATTATCTTGACGCAATACCTCAAAATTAGTGAGTTAATTATCCACTCATAAATTCTATCTTTGTCTCTTTGTACTCTTCATTAGGAAACTTAAAATTTATATATCCATTGCTCCAGTTAACTCTTTCTTCCATGAAGTTAACTATTCTTCCATTTTAGAAAATTTTTCCTCTTCCTTCAGTCAACTCAACCTAAAAGTGGAAAAGTTATGTGTACATTTATCCATCAAATAAATGAATAATCCAATATTATCTTCTCAAGTCCTCAAATTGGAAAATTTCTTATTTTAGTTGAGTTGACACAACTAATTCCCTAATTAAATTAGGTGATCATTCTTATCTTCATTACAAAGTATTTAAATACAATTCTTTCTTTATCATTTGATTCATTCAATCATGTCTAAGTAATCAAATTCTATCGAAATGACCCCATAATCAATTATACATTAAGTAAATCTACTCAATCAAATCCATCACTCAATCATAAAATGTGTTATTCTACTTAGATTACATCCACATTCCAAGGAAAAGTGACATAACAATCTTTTTATTGAGGTTTCTAATGCATTTCATAGACTACAAATTTAATTTGAATTCAATTGTTTTATGCTTTCAAGTTCTTTATGCATTTATAGTCTTTGATTTTTGTTGTTTATATTTTGGGGAATATGACATGAACACTAACCTTTTCTACTAATCTATTTGTTTGTGAGTTTGTTTGTGTCTCTTTTGTCTCACAGGGTATAGGGATTTTGAAGTGGTTTGGAGAATAAAACTTTATAGAATAATTTTAGAGACAAGAAAACATCACAATTGTGTCCAAAAGGGCCAAAAAATGAATTTTCATAAATGATAGTTTATATTTTGGTGCAAGATAACATTCTGGACTAAAAAAATACACTTTTCAGGTATAGTCTTTGTTTACTTTGTTGACTGTGTTTTAATTGTTGTAGATATGAAATTATGTTAATTTTATTTCATTTTTTGTTTAAAAAATTAATTAATAGGGTTTTAATCACTCAACCAAATTTTTTTCTCATCCCTTTACAATTTTCAAAAATATCAACCTATAGCAAAATGTTAACTTTTGCTAGAATTACCAAATTCTCAATTTTTTGTAGGCATTGTAAAGTTGGTTATGATGTAGTCGTTTAAGACCATTCCTTCAAATTAGATACTAGAAATCAGATATAATCAATCAAATTAAGTGCTTCATTTTAATCCTTCAAACAAGCATAACTTCTACATATTTTATGATTTTTTGATGAATTTTCTAAAGTTTATCAAAATTTTGCAAGCTATCTAATCATGGAGTTATTAAATTCCATTTAAATAATTTATTGCTTCTTCTTTTTTAACCATTGAATACATCTTCCTTTTTATTATTGAAGGTCAAAAACAAAGCAAACATTTTTGCAAGACAAAGTGCTCAAATTTTAACTTCTAACATATTTTTGTTACAAGATGGTTGTTTGAAGACAAGTTTTATTGACCTTTTCTCTTTTTGTTTGCTTTGTATTTTAATTTGTTTTCTAAAAATTGCAATGAGGGATTAAAAATAAATTCACCATTCATTTTGGTTAATAAAATAACTTTTGTCTTTTAATCTCAAAGGGTGTGTGTGTATGCTCTTCTCTCACATATTTATGTGATCTTGAGAATAAAAAACACTTCTTATTTTTAGGGGGGCGCATGTCTAGGGATTCCATCATCTTAGAGGATGACCTCAAATCTAGTTTCCTGGAGGAGTATAAATAGTGGGGAGTGAATCAAAAGACACACCTCTTGCAAGTTATGAATTTTTCTTTTGGGCTAAGCCCCCAAGAACTTTATACCTTGGGGAAGTGAAGGAGAAGGGTGGGTTACCATCTTCTCCTAACTATTTGAATTTATACACTTTCAAATTCATAGATTAGGCCTCATGTGCCCTATTGGCATATAGATGATTCCCTAGTGAGCATGTAAATATAATCCTAAGTGCTTTGGTTGTCTTTTAAGTTCTTCAGGATTAGTATCAAGCCTAAAGTTAATCACTATGTACCTCCCTGAGTAGAGATAGAAACTCTTTGGGCATAGTGTTGAGGGAATCTAAAGAAAGGGAAAAGGTGATTTGATCATGTGCCACTAGATCCTTATCTATTGACTCTTGAAGGATAGATTCTCTACACTATCTTGAGGCATTTTATCATGTGGGCCCGCTTTATGAGTCACTCCTCCTTGATTAATTATAATCTTGTTCATGTGTTTTCTATGTCTATTATTGGTAGATTAAAACTTCCCCATCTAAAATCCAATGAGGGCCTTATCTTTTTTAAAATTTATATTTTTTAATCATTTGTCTTTTTCTTAATATAGGCTTTCAAAACTCCAAAAATTCAAAAACATTTGAAAAACCAAAAAATCTAAAAAATTTGAAAAAACCAAAAACCAAAAAAATAGTGTCAATAGGTTCATGTCACCCCTAAATAGGTCACAAACAAAGAAAAATATGAAAACGAGTAGTACAAACCCATTTTAGTACAATCAAAGTCAAACTGAGAGTTTACAAGTTGACCCTAAAGTTGATGAAGAAAACTTGGTAGACCAAATTGAATGATCTCCTAGGTTTGTTGAATTTATGAATGATGAGATTACCCAAACCTATTTAGATCATATTATAGGCTTGAATAAAACACGCTTCTTAAAGCAACTTATAGATGAGGGTGCCACTCTCTCCCCTAGCTTTGACCAATCCAAATTGAGTTAGCTTATTACAAACAAAATCATAGTTACATCCACTTTCAAAAATCCCTTGTATGTCATGCTCAAAATGTAACCACATTTGCCTCTAATGTCAACCAACCTAGAGAAAGCAACTTCACGATCCAAGAGACTATAGTAACATCAACCTTCCAAATTCTATTATTTTAACATCCACAACAAATGATCACCAAACCCCTTAATACTTATCCTCGAATAGATGAAGTGTTTGCTAATTTGTCTAGTTCCACATCATCTTATCCTCTTAATAGGACCATGACTCCACCTATCTTTGCCTCAAATATGATAGCAAATATTATGGCTTTGAAGTACTTTTTGTATAAACAATTATGTAATTCAGTGGTAGTTTTTTGTATAAACAGTTATGTATAAGCTCCTAAATCTTGTGCAGTTTGTACCTTTATGTAATTTAGTGATAATCATCTATATCTCATACCATTTTGTATAATAATTCTGGAAAAAACTTTGTAAGTCGAATAACTAATAGCCTTGGATAGCTATTTTTTGAACACTGCCTCTATAGTAAGTTGTAATCTCTATTGACAAACTACTATAAATACACAAATTTTAAATTTTATTAAGAAAGGAGAAAGTTATAAATATGACTATATTTACAAAGCTATATTGTTTAATTCATTCTTTATTATCTTAAAAAAAAAATTCACAATATGTTATTTATTAAATTGGAACAGATAACAATATCTTTGTTAGTTATTTATTCCTTCATGAATAATATATTTAATATTAAATATTTTAAAATTTATTAATTCATCAATTAAATTTATTAATAAAACCTAGAAGGTAATGTCACTAAGTCAACTATAATTTTATTTTAAGTTTGCAAATATTTCAACTAAATTGAAGTTTGTTGTTAGGAAAATTTTATTGATGAAGTATTGGTAGATGTTATTCTATTGGATATGTAAAGAGTTATTTTTGGCATCCCTTACATGTTTAAGAGAAACAATGTTTTCTATAGATAGGAAAATAAGTATCACTTAGTCAAGGAAGGTTTCTACTTCATTTTGCATGCCCACAATGAATAATTCAAAATGTTTTGAGTCCTTAATCTTAAAGCAAGGAAAATACTCAATGGAAGCACTAGGATCATTCCCCTTGAGTGGAGGAGAAAGAGTGTTGATGCAAAAACTCTCAAGCACTTTAACAATTTAGGCATCTTTAGATAGTTGGAGATAAAGATTTTCAAGCTATTGGCTAGAGTGGTGTAAGGTTTGGTGAGAGCCATGTCATCCACTACAAGGTCATCACTCATTTCTTGAGTCTTCATAGCTTTTGGGAACCAAAATCCTTCATATTGGGAAGGTGTGATCTATAAAAAGATTAAAAATGTGTTTGTTGCTCTATGGATGCATGACAAAGTGAGTCACAATTTTTGATGAATGTTAGGAAAAATTTGAGTTTTGGTCACTATGTGAAATTTCCAGTTTTAATTAGGTTGATTATAGAGCTACTAAGACAACAACTACTAAGATAACTATGAAACCATCAACATGTTGCAAACAATTATTTTGTCTTAAGTTCTCTCGCAAAATTTGAGTTCTTAGATGTAAAATCCTTTTTTTTTCATTCTTGTGTTGTTGATTCTTGTTCCTTCTTATTCATTTGATTAGAATATATTAAAGTAGTTTGATTCCTCTTATTAAATATGCGATTGAAGTATGGTGTAATTGAATCTCCGCACCTATTTAAAAATCAATATTATTGACATCAAAAGAATAATGTTTATGGACATACATACTCATAAAAATAACTATGTTTTTACACGTCATAGTAGCAAGAACCATAGACAAAAAATAGCACAAAAGAGACATAATGTCATGTCATTTATCATAATCATATATTAATGTGTATATTAACAAGCAAAGAGTCAAATATACATAGATTTTCTGAGTCTTACCACCCAACATCTTCTCATATTATAAGGATGAAACAGGTTTAAAAGTGTAAAAAGTTATACACATAATCCCATAAGTACATTTACATATATAGCCAACTTTGCATTCTACTCTTGATTTTAGAAAGACAAAAAGTGACAATAGGGCATTTGACTGATAAATGATGAGAGTCACAGCATGAGCAGAGGAATTGTCCCCGTGATTCTCTTGGAAAGGAAAAGTTGGCAATTCTTCCTCATACAACAGATACTTGGTATTGCTTCCTTGAATACAATCGGGATGAATATATCATAAAATTTAGAGTTGAAATAATGTAATTCCTGACGCCAAAGAAATCAAAGATGAAAATTTTAAGGACCATCTAAAGTAAAAAAAATCTGAAATCATTAATAATCAATTTCTACATAAAAAACTAGAACTTTGATCGAGTTTCAAAGATTGAGTTCTCTTTGACTTACTGTTCTTGCTTCAATGGTTCAGCAGGTTGAAACTATCTTCCTTCATTTCAGAAAGTTAAGGAAGCCACTGAACTTGAAATACAAAGCTTCTCTTCAACATACCGCAACTTATTTGCTCCCTTGGATCTGGACACCCTCAAAGATGTTAGGAGCACTGTTCCAAATGATCTGAAGTCATGAAGATTTGACATTTGAATTAGGATAAATTATGACGACTCGAGGGCAAGAGAGATGAAGGTATTTTCTAGCCACTAACATTGGGTGGTGAGTCAATGCCCAACTGGTTGAAATCAAAACACAGTATCCAAATTCTAAAATAGAAATGCCTAATTGCATTAAAAATTTGACAGTATCCAAGGAAACAAACATTGACGTGAATGCAAAAGACCTTAGTGAAGTTTATTTCTGTTGCACTTCTTGGCCTTGGAATTTCCTCACTCGAAAAGATTCCTGCTTGGAGTTTCTGGATAGATAAGGGGATTACCCACTTGATGACCAGAAACATAATGAGGTGGATGACTGAATACAACTCCTCAACCATAACTGTAACTAGGTATATTCATGTTAGGATGGACAGATCTTCCCTTGAACAGGTTGTACCATTTGTGAGTCCCGTCTTCTGGCATCTCTGTTTTATTTATTTTTTAAAACAGAATGAGTAATATATTTTGATGAATCAAATCATCGTTGTTCAATGAATTTGAAATCCCATGCTCCATAGAAATTTTGGTGGAATTTAAGCATTTATCACCTATATTCTAAATTGGCATTGTGAAAGAACTGTTTTATGTCTGTACCTTTCATATGCTCTGTACAGTTTACTCGCCTAGGTAAGTCATTCAAGGCAGTTGGGCCAATAACGACCAGTTCATCCTTCCTCCTGTTCTACCAATAGTACTTTTTGCTGTTAATTCTGCATTTTCAACCAAGCAATAATTTACATTTCATTAGGGTTAGTACTTTCAAATGCTAAAATAGTAGTTATACCTATTGTTTATGCATCATAAGGCTTGTTATTAAAAGTGGAAGCTTTCTTATTACCATCTTTCTTACCATTCAAATCAATTCTGAAATGCCATGAATTTTGTGCTTTCCACACAAAGATTGTTTTCTAAGCCACACAATGTTAAGTCTGGCACATCAAGAAGTTGGCCCCTCCCAAGTATTCAATATAGACCTGTTTATTTTTTTCAGCAATCTTTTCAGGAGATTTTACAACATTTGTCCATTTACAAGTTCCATAAAAAGTATATTACACCACATAGAATTGTCTGAAATAGTGTATAGGTGACAAAGGGAAAACTCTTGCAAAGAGTGTAATCTAACAAGAAGCAAAAATATTTACAACATATCAAAATCATTCGCAATAAAATGAAGATACTACGATTGTTCATGGAAAAAATACTTTAGATCCTTAATTTCTTAAACCCTACATTTCGCAATAACCGAGTGTCTGAAGCTGCAAGCAATTGGAAAGGATGACATACTTTTTCTCACGCTTCTGCCCAAGATCATTATTTGGTCACAACAGATTGATTTTTCTCTGAAATTTTGAACTAAATAATCAATCATAACTGCCTTGGCCCTTGGGAAAGATGATATCTGTGCATGCACATCCATAGAAATTCCTTGTTAAGAAACACTTCCCCTCTCTGTTTTAACTTTTAAGTGGCTTAACTGTCATAAAACAAATAATACTCATAGAAATTTCTTGTTAAGCAACAACACAATAAAAAACAGAGTTCAAACAAGCTCCGACTTAAAGAGTATTATAAAATGCAATGGGGTTGACAAAATGAAAGGTGAATACCGGCTATTGCAGGAAGAGCGGGTGAATGAAGCGCCGTATACAAAGCCATGATTAGGACCAAAACGTACTCCGTTTGGGAATGTTAGCTCCTGATCTAAATATCCTGACTTGCAATTGAAACCTGGGCAGAAGACGCATGAAGATTAACTTCATCAGATTTGTACAAACTAGTTATAAGCTATTGTACAAAATCATCAACATTACAAAGAAAATTTGTAACCGACTCCAGAATCATTAATAAAGAAAATTTGTGAATTAAACTTACTCTTTCACTGTTAGGTGATCTGGCAATCTCCATTTATGGTGTGTTAAATATACAGGTGTATAGGAGATGAAGATCAGAAAATATCTTATTTTGTATAGTACAATTTTTTTTTGAATCTTTGAAAAAGAGAATCAATAATACCATCCATAACTCTGAAGCATTTTGCACTCCAACATTTGGAGAAACATAACACCCAAATTAGAATTGAAAACCCAAATGCATAGCCCATTCCCATTCCCACATCCCACCATATATCATCCTCCAGCACTTCTTTATTTTTTTTGTCATCATTGAGAGAAGCAAGACGACTTCCTGAGCATGAGACATTGATTTGTAGGCCACATAGATCTAAATTGTTGGAAAATGATGATGACTCAAATGTCATCATTTGTCCTCCTTGTGGTATCATTCCTGATAGGTTATTATGAGACACATCAAAGTAGCTCAAATATGTGAGATATTGCAGCTCAATAGGAAACATCCCAGACAATTCATTTATGGAAAGATCAAGTGATTGTAGTTGTACCATGCTTCCCAAGGATTTTGGAATCTCACCACTGAAATGATTTCTTGAAACATTGAGAATTATCAATCCTTTGAGGGATTCAATATTCCAAGGTATTTTACCTGATAAATTATTGTTTGACAGATCAAGGCACTTTACTAATCTCAAAATTCTCGAATACTTCATATCTTGTGCTTTGTTCTTAATGATTATGCTATCTACATAAAATGTACCAATAAGAGTATAATTTAATTGAAGAGTTTCTGTGTTTTCTGTCTGATTTGCCATTGCACTCAAGTTCATAAAGCCACTTGGAATAATGCCTGAAAATTGATTGCTTGACATATCCAATATCTGAAGATTTTGCAAGTTCGATAATTCTGAGGGTAGTGTGCCAAAAAAATTGTTAGATTTTAGTATTAAGATGCGAAGACTTTTCAAGCTTCCAATCCAACTAGAAATGTCCCCATTAATATTGTTATTTCTTAGATCTAGGATTTCCAAAGAACTGCAATTTGCAAGGGATGATGGTATGTTCCCTTTTAGCCCATTGAGACCTAGTTTTAATGTTTCAAGAAAGGACATGTTCCCAAATATATTTGGAATTGTGCCCCTGAGATTATTGTTTTCTAGATCTAACATGGACAACTTAGAGCACTGGTCCAAACTTGAGGGAATCTTACCACTTAGCCAATTATTTGACAACTCTAAAAAGCGCAAATTTTTTGACTCACAAATAGTGTGTGGAATGGGTCCATCAAACAGATTCTCTGAAAGATCCAAGAAATGCACATTTTTTTGTAAAGAAAGGGGAATATTTCCTTGTAACTTATTATTATGCAAATCAATAATTAATTCATCATAAGAATTGTGTTCAAATCCAAGCAGCTTGAAGGGTAAATTTCCTACAAATTGGTTAGAAGAGAGATTAAGATATCGAAGGGACATAGAATCCCACAACCAATTAGGAATATTTCCACTGAGAGAGTTTTGAGACAAATCTAGTGACTCTAAAAAGTATTGAGTTGAAATGAAATTTGTAAAATCCCCTTGTATATTACAAGAACTCAAATCTATTCTTTTGAGTTGAAAATTAGGAAGATTAGTGGCATTGAATTTTATAGTCAACATATTCCTTGAAAGATGCAAATATTGAATATTGGGGATTTTATCAATAAATGAAAGTGTGTAAGTTCCACTTAGTTGGTTGTTGCTAAGATCAAGTTGTGTGAGTTTGGTGAGGTTACCCAACAAGGGGATTGTACCATTCAAAGAGTTATAACTCAGATCAAGATATGAGAGCTTTGACAACTCACCCAAAGATGTTGGGATGGTGCCACTCAAAGAGTTAACATAGAGGTAAAGTTTTGTGAGCTTTGACAGCTTACCCAAAGATGTTGGGATGGTGCCATTCAATGAGTTAAAACTCATATCAAGATATGTGAGCTTTGACAGCTTACCCAAAGATGTTGGGATGATGCCACTCAAAGAGTTAGACCTCATATCAAGATATGTGAGATTTGACAGCTTACCCAAAGATGTTGGGATGGTGCCATTCAATGAGTTAGAACTCATATCAAGATATGTGAGCTTTGACAGCTTACCCAAAGATGTTGGGATGGTGTCACTCAAATTGTTAGAACTCAAATCAAGATATGTGAGCTTTGACAGCTGACCCAAAGATGTTGGGATGGTGCGATTCAAATAATTATAATACAGATCAAGATATGTGAGGTTTGACAACTTACCCAAAGATGTTGGGATGATGCCATTCAAATAATTATTATACAGATCAAGATATATTAAACTGGACATGCCACCAATCTCTCTTGGAATCTGGCCACTAAAGTTAGAGTTGTGAAAATTCAAATACCTCAATTTTCTGAGCTTGTGAAACTGTGAAGGGATGGCAAGAGGAGGGAAGAAGGCATTCTCACTGAGGTCCAAGTGCTCAAGATGCTGCAGTTGGAATAGTCCCCCACGAAGTTCACTCCACAACATGAAAGGCCAACAGGAATGGACATCAGCAATCCACGAGGCATTGAGGGACTGAGGACTGAGATCCAAGGAGAGGACATGGGCAGTGATTGGGTGACAGGTGACTCCTTCCCACGCGCAGCAGTTAAATCCCTTCCACGATTGCAGCGTATAACAAGAAGAAGTGAAGTTGAGGCCCTCTTTAAAATCTAACAGGGAATTTCTTTCATCCGCATAACATGCGAAAGAGCAGGGCATCACTACTACTAATAACAACAAGACCCACATCATCATCATCTTCTTAATGTAGTTGGAAAACTTGTATATTTTAGAAAACTTGTCGAAAATTGAATGTACTTATGGCGTTTCACTGAAGTTAAAGCAAATTTCCACGCTTGTTCAAAGTCTATTGGAAAGATGACTTCCTACCGTCGGTTTTACGGCTTTCCTAGTTTTTCTTCCCGTAAAAAATTCAATACAAGTTTTTGTATTGACTCGTTCAATGATTTTACTGGTGAGGAAATATTGGCAAATCAGTGGGCTTGTTAACTGTTTATTACAGGGCAGTATGTCATCTCAGTGTTTGTTTGCTTTGTCAGTTTTTCTTACCATGTGATTTTACTCGGTTTCTCAAATTACAAATTCAAAACAAGTTAGAATATTCTTCTTACCATTCAGTTTCAATAATTTTATGATCGTAGTCAAATCAAATCACTAGCAATTTTCTAGAAATTTCTGGTTAAAAAGTTGTTTTATTTAATTCTAAATTATGCAAATTACTTCTTTCTAAAAAATATTATGAGAAAATTAAAAGTATTTTAGTTGTCATATTGTGTGAAAGTTGTGTATAAGGTTAGGGAATTATATTATTTTAATAAGGGTTGTATAGCAATTAGTTTTTTTAATTGATTTTTTTTTCTAATGTAGAAGGTGTTTTTAATTATTTGTTTATGTCATTATAATATATTTGAAAATTTGTCTTGTGAAATGATATAAGGATGATGTCTTTTTATATTTGACTTAAACACACAATTTAAATGTTTTGACACAAAATATTATGAACAATGATCAATTAAAAGGTGATTGGCTCGAGCTCAAAAATAAATTTAAATTGTGAACAAGAGGGTCAAATATGTGCCACAAAAAAGACATGGATGATTTTTTGTGCTTGCAAATTCAACATAATAATGTGAACTAATAGTATGAAAGTTAGAGAATGTATGAGGATAGGCTACGTTCAATTTTTGAGATTTAATTTGAGAACTTGAGTCAAAGGGGATTCCAAAGTAAAAAAGTAAAAGCAAGCATGATAGAAGCAAAAGAAATGGAGCCATGATTTAAATTTCATCCATTTCATGCATTTTTATTGAGTTCATCCATTTCATGCATGCATTGTGAAATGGAGCCGTGATTTAAATTTCATCCACTTCATGCATGCATTATGAAATGGAGCCATGATTTAAATTTCATCCATTTCATGCATTTTTATTGAGTTCATCCATTTCATGCATTTTTATTGATTTTATCCATTTCATGCATGCAAAAGAAATGGAACCTTATTGAGTTCATTCATCCATTTCATGCATGCACTATTTTATTAACTTCTCTTCCCACTTCAATTGCTCGATCTAGGTTCTAATCTTGGGAAGTATCTATTTAATAGCAATATGTTCCCTTAAGAGTAACTTATCACTTAACTGCTCAATTTCCTTCAATCTGGGTAGCTCAATCTAGTTTTGTTCTAGACAACCTTTGCAACACTCAATTAGTTTATTTATTTTCCTGATCCAATCCAATGATTCTTCTTGTCCTTTAGTAGAAGATCTAATTGTTTCTTCTCCCTTTTCAACCACAAATTTTATCCATTCTTCAATTGTGGTACTTACATGTTTCATCCTATAGAGTGAAGAAACTTCATCTTGAGAGAGAAGAACCAGGCTTATTGGGATTCGACCCACTTATAGTATTGGACCTACAATTTGCTTAATGCAATTATGAATTTCAAGGACATGTCCTTTTAACTCTTGATTCTTCTTCTTATCCTTCTCCATCCTTGCTACAACAACATCCACATTTTCCTTAAGCTCAACAATCTCCTTCTCTCTAGTGGAATACGCCAAATGAATAGTAGCAATGTGGTAGTCCATAGGAGTCATATCACTTTGATCTTTAGCTACAATTGGTATGGAAGTTTGAGCAATTCTAGACCTAGTTGTATCCTTTTTGATGGGAGATAAGACCCTAGTCTTTCTTCTAGGTTTTGGTGTGTCAATTTTTTGCATTAGACTCTTTAGGTCCAAAGGAACAACTTCCATTTTTTCTATTCTTTTGATTTTGTTGGTCATCCATGCAAGATTTTTGGGTTCCACTTTACCATTTGGTTGTTGTTGTCTCTAGAGAGATTTCACATGTTCTTTCCTTTTTTTCAAGAAACATATTTTCTATTTGTTGACCTATAGATTGTTTAATGTGAACATGTATATCATTTTCCTTATTGGTTTCCTTTGGAGCTTGTTCCATAAGTGCTTCCTTAATTTTTCCATCAATTTTTTTCCACCAAATCCTATGTTAGAATTGTGTGATATTTAATTGCAATCATATGAATGTGATTAATTGACATTAAAGGGACCTACTCTCTTCACACCCCAACTAGATTCAAAGGATTTAATAAGTGTATCCAAAGCCTACATACCATAGCCATAGGTTGGATAGTGTACTTGAAGGTGGCATTGAGGAAGTAGATATTTCATAGGCATACAAGGGCTACAAGAATGTTAGAGGGAAAAAGTATAATACATATGCACTCTTTTGTTGAAGAATAAAACATACTTATGCCTCTCTTTTATGACTCTATTTTTTATTGTAGGGTTTTCTCTATGTACATATGATATTATGTTTTTATTTATCATTGTTTTTCTTATTTCTATTGTATTCCATATAAATCTATTATTGAGTAATCAAATGCTACATTGATAAAAATTTGATCACATAATTTTGAAGGGATAACACTTATAGTGGTTTACCTTGTTTTCCCTAGGCCCTTTCTCACACCTTCACATTACTCAGAAAACATTACCCCATATTTTTTATAATCTTTTAAATTCTTCTATCTACAATCACCTATACTTCCCTTCATTTATCCAACTACACAAAATACTATAATATATCCTCCTATTACTATTGTTCCTCATGATATCACATCTCGTGACACTCTTAATTGTATATTTTATAAAAATTAAATAACCCAAACACCAACTAATGAGCTCTTCCCTTCCTCACATCTTTTCAACACTCCTATTTATGACAAGCTTACCTTCATCCCACCACCAAGTATCTAACCAATCTTTCTACATAATTCTACTTTCACTAAGCCTCCACCTATTGACACATCACATCAACCCTTCCATTTTCTACCATTTTATTCCCCCATTACCCCCATTCAATCCCCTATATTATCCCCCCATGATGTCTTAAATATAAAATATTATCATTTCACACTTCTACCATGAAAATTATATATTATTATTGGTCATTTCTTCCAAATCCAACCTCTCAATTCCTTATTTTCTCATTTCACCTCCACAACCACCTGAACTCCTATCAATACCATCCCCAAACCCATACCCTTTACCTCTCACCAACCAAAAAATATCCTAGATCCATTTATTAACATATATTCCACTCTCACCTCACTCATCATGACATATCACCTCTTTCACATAATATTTATCCTTCCCCTAGACCAAATTGGACTTATATACAAACAAAAATACAAGAACTAGAACTATAGTTTGAATGCATCGTTGTTTCACCCTCATCTCATTATATGCCTTCATGGATAAAATAACCTCCTTCATCCACTATACTTACTAACCCCTTCCCTAGTGAAATCATATCCTTATACTTTAATAGATATAATGGCTATGGGGATCCCATTAGGAATTAGAATTAACTTTATATCCTTACTATCAAAATAGCCTCTAATGATTTTATCCCAACTAAATTATTTCCTACTACATTGATAGAGGATCTATTTGACTAGTTCTATATATTTTACCCTAATTCTATACTACATCAGGCTTCTTGCCCAAGTCTCCATGCTACAATACCAATTTAACCTAACGTATCCCTAATACAACTCTCTTATTGTAGAAAAAATCCTAATGACATGGCACATGAATTAACTACTCATTTTTCCGTACTCCTTATCCACATGGAGTTCCAACCTATGATTCAACCATATAACCTTTTTTTTTGGAAAATATTTTACCACAAATTTAGAAGATATAATTTTTCACTACTTGCATGTCCTTTTCCAACTTAGCCTTAAGATACATTTAGATTGATTGTCGATTTGTATCATACCAGGATACTCATTTTCTTAGACTAAATAATAATAATTTCACATCAACTCATAATCCTCTATAACACATTTTACCATTTCTCTTCAATTATAAAGTAGCCACGTAACCCTATAGTCCATTTAGAAGAAAAAAGAACCAAAGTTGTTCAATTTTGTTGTCTTACAAGTATACCATCATGAACTAGGTAATTTAACTAATAAATGTAAAAATTTAAACAATGGATTTTCAAACCTTGTTCATAATGATTACATGCTGATTGGTGAAACACCATATAGTAACAATTTTCATCAAGTCAATAATTTCACCTCTACGCATGACAACATATCACCTAATATTGATAGCCCAAAAGAAAAGTGCACAAATCTTGAAATGTACATCACCATTTATAAATAATGAACTTATTATCGATGAGCTTCCACCTTACTCATCAAGTGTGTTAGTGTAATTAATATTAAATTACACTTGCATAACTTTACTTAGGTAATATTTAATTCCTAGGTTAATTATTCTCATCCTTATCTTGTTGAGCTATCTTGTTGCTCAAGATAAGATTAGGGTTATGCATACTTTGCTTTCATAAAGCAAATCATCTCATGTAATTATGAATTCCTGAATAATATTATTTTGCATATCTTTTTGCAAAGCTCTGCTTTTTCTTTTTTTCTCTTTTGTGGAAGGCTTTTCTGGTTTTCATTTTAGATCTTGGTTTCTAACATGGTATTAGAGCCTTGATTTGCAACCCCTTCTCAGATTTTTGAGAAAATTATTGCAAAGTTGGTTTGGGATTCCTCGAGGGTATCATGCCTTGAGTTAATTTATGAAGTGTTTTGGATCAGATCAAGCTTCACCATTGGATTCAAAGCACTAGAAAAAGTCAAGATTGACTTTTGTTTTGCAAATTTTGGTCACCATTTGCTAGATCTGTGAGGGTTTTAGGCTTGGAGTTTTTTTGCAAGATCTGGGGGTAGCCGAATTTTTAGAGAATTTTGGGCACAAACGGAGGTCACCATCACATTCGCAGCAGCCAAAAACCCTAAGATCACCTTTGGTTTCATTGATTTTGGTGAAGTTGGTCCATAAGGAAAATATCTTTTGCCAGCGAGGTCGTACGACCTCCCCAGCATGCAACCTGAGGCCCAAAAATCAAGAAAATAAAACATGCATTTTGGTTTTCGCACCACCATGCCCAATGCAAATTGATTCCACCACCTGGTGGCCACCGAAACGCTGTCGCCACCAGGCTCCATTGCCCAAGCGCTGCCGATCTCCTCAGCCCCCACGGGCCCTATTTGTAGAGGTCGCGGTCCTATGGGGGATCGGGTGCTATGTACCTAGCCCCTACTCGGCTGCCCAGCCCCAGCCAAGGTCCTATTAAGGACCAAGGGCTTTGTCCCAGCCCCTAGCCACTAGCCCCCTAGTCCTACATGTGACCAGGGGCTTATTATTTTAAGCCCCCTGGGCTGCCTGCAGGCCTTATTGGCCTTTTTGGAGCAACTTTCACTAAATCAGGTGTATTTTTTGCATACGATGTCTGTTTTTCACAAACGAGATACCATTGGAAAGATGATTCCAACACAAATCTAGTGGTGTAGGTGTTTTTACCAGTTTTTTCTCTAGATTCATTTTTCAGGTCCTTGAACTCAGATGTTGTTGTTTTCACTCCGGAGGGCATATCTTTTGACTCAGTGATCCTTTTTTCATCATTCTTGCGGCGTTGGAAAGTTGATTCAGTCCTCTACAAAGATATGAGGTCTATTTTTATTTTATTTTTATGAATTTTTTCATTCTCTCCTTTTACAATCGTTGGGTTATTGTACTAAATGAACTGAAATAAAGTTCCATCAAGGGGGTTTCTTGCATAATAATCTGATTAGAGTGTGCATGCACTTTGATCTCCATCTTGTTTTGATGGAAAATAGCATGTGTTATCTGGTTTCTTAGTTTCTTTTGGCCACATTTTTGCTCTAGCTTGACACATATCAAATTCACATCGGTTCACACTTCAATTGAGATATTATGGTTATTGATCCACATTGGTTCAGATCCTTCTCAGTTTGAGGGCCATGTTTTTATGGTTAATGTTCCAAAGTTTTTATGGTGCTCATTCCCATGGAAGAGTTTTAGTCTTAGTTTGGCATCGACATCAAGATACATGGTTTCTAGATTCTATCATCATCTCATCTACTGTTGCTTCACAGATTCCAGGGCTGTTCTAGTTTGTGAGTTTTCTAGTGTTCCGTGGCATCGGGTCTGCTGTCACATTATTATGATTCCATTTTTGGTTTCTTGTAGACATAAGTATCTTTCCCTTCTTGTCGGATTGTGGTTCCAATGTTACTCCATAGTGTTCTTCCAGTGCTTCTTTGTAGCAGTCATATCATTGTAGGGCGGTTTTGTCCCACTAGATTTTCCTTCTCTACCTCATTATTGCATTTGTACTTGGGTACCTGATCAGGCCTTGTTGTCATGACCCATTCATGCTTTCTTGCATTCATCTTAGTTTTAGGTGCATGCTTTTTTAGTCTCCCTAAGTTGCACTTATGGGGGGTGTTAGTGTAATTAATATTTAATTACACTTGCATAACTTTACTTAGGTAATATTTAATTCCTAGGTTAATCCTTATCTTGTTGAGCTATCTTGTTGCTCAAGATAAGATTAGGGTTATGCATACTCTGATTTTATAAAGAAAATCATCTCATGTAATTATGAATTCCTGAATAATATTATTTTGCATATCTTTTTGCAAAGCTCTGCTTTTTCTATTTTTCTCTTATGTGGAAGGCTTTTCTGGTTTGCATTTCAAAACTTGGTTTCTAACAAAGTGTGTCTCATACTATCTTACTCTACCTCATACTTATAGACTTTTCTATGTTTATTATCCCTTGTCATGTTATGGGATATTATGTCATGGACTATTAGGGGTAGCTTGTGATGAGTGTTTACTATCTTATACCATGTGATCAACTATTATTCCACACACTATTGGAGTGCCAATATTTCTTGGTATGTTATGTTTTGTTCTATTGTTTTCTTCTTTTCCATGTGTACTTCCTTATAATGTTTTTGTCATCGTGTATTCTTCTTCTTTGTGTTATTTAGCTACCCATATTCCTTTTGTCTCTATGTCTATAAAAAAATTGAGGAAAATCCAAAGCAATATGAATTCCCATTCCTTTTCATGTTGACCAATTTTGTCCCTTCTCATCTATGTCTGCATGGTGTTCTATTAGGATGCTTACAAAAAAATTCTCTTTCCCCTATGATGTAACCCTATCCTCTTCATTTTTTATTTTGTCTCAACTTTTTTCATATTCTTGCCTTTATCCATTTTTCTACTCTTTGATAATTTTGTTTTTTATTTCCCTATTTCATCATCTAGTGCATATGATATTATTTTTATTAGTAGGTTCTTTAGCACACCATGTTTCACTTATGCAATAATGAAAAACAAGACCTTTTCTAGAACCATCCTATAATATACACTTAATTTGTCACCAACTACCCTTCATGCTTTACTCCTTTTCATACACATACATTACAATTTTGACCTAATTGCATACCCACTCACACCACCTTTTTCTATTATGATTTTGTAGCCATTTTTCATGTTTTATTTTTTATATATGATCCCTTCCCAAATTCACCTTGTATTTTTACTTGACTACCATTATCCTTTTATCCATGCTACATCAGAATAAACTTAGGAACATGAATGATTTATCTACCCTCTATATTCCTAATTTATAAACTTAGACACAAATATATAACTTAATGAGTGGATATCTCCCCCCTCCTTTCCTCATTTAGACATGAGTACCATGAAGCTTGTAGATGTTTGTATCTACTATTGAATCAAGGGGGGTGTGTTCTTGTGTTATGTAAACTTCATCCTACATTTTCAATTTTGTACTTCTATTTATTTTACAATTTAAATAAACTCAAATCATGGATGGAAATTTACATGTTACTCCTTTAACTCCATTTAATTATCCCCAATGGGAAACAAAGGTTCAACTCATAATAAAGAAAAAGGGGTTATATAGAGTGACAATGACTATTGAAAAAGAACCATTTGATGAGAGTGATAAACTTAAGTGGTTCAATAAATGTGATCAAGATTTTGGATTCTTGTGTCTAACTATGTCTCTAGAACTTCTCCTCCATGTTAAAGCTTTAAATACACCTAATGAAATTTGGATATATTTATAAAAACTCTTTGGGAAGAAAGATGAAATGAGAAGCCATGAATCGGAGAATGAGCTCATTAGTTTCAGCCCCAATTATTTTGATACCTTAGAATACTTCTTCGCCAAATTTAAATCAGTAAGGTTGTAGCTTAAGAAATGTGGAATAGAGAAAAAAGATGACTAGTTAATTTGTTTTATCTATTCAAGCTAGGTCCTAATTACTTGGTTTTTGTTTCCACCTTCTAATCCACCAAGAGTGTTATGGTTTCCACCTGGAAAATTCCATCCTTAATTGAATTTATTACTAGCCTAACTAGGGGGAAAGATAAGTTAATTTAGATGGGGACATTAAATTCTACAAAAATCAAGACCTTATTGTTGAGAATGGGAAACAAAAGGCTTAAAATCAAGGGAAGAAGTCACAAAAAAAGGGCAAGGAGATTAAAGAGACTATGAAAGAAAAAATTGAGTCCTTCAAGCCTAATACTGAAAGCTCTTCAAATCAAGGGAAACCTAAAGATAAAGAGTTAAGTATGCTTACTATAAAAATATTGGACATGATGAAAACAAGTGTATGAAGAAACATATAGAATACCTTTATCATCTTCTCCAAAAGAAAAATATAGGGGTCCTTGAGTCCATCAAGCCATCCTCGTCAAACCAAGAACCAACTAAGGCTAAGTACAAAGAAAAATCTAAGGGAAAAGCTCTAGTTTCTACATGTTTCATGCCATCTCCATCTTCAACTATTGATTTCAGTGCTTCATACCATGTGGGTTCACCACAAGTTGAATTATCTTCGTAAGATCCTTCTAGCATGTCTACTTTCACCTTGGCTGATGATACTCCAATTTCAGTTATAGGGAGAGGGTCTATTGAAGTTGAAGGAGGAACATTCATAAATTTTCTAAGTGTATCTTCACTTTTAGCTAATCTCCTATCATTGTATCATATTACTCACATAGGGAAAGGTGTGAGAATCTTTTTTCTCTAGATATAGTTGAGATCAGAGAATTGGACAAAAATGATTGAGTAGTTGTGAGAAGGGAATATCACCATTCTAGGTTATATACCTTCTCACATTTTTATTCTAATATTTCTTCCACAACCTTGTTTACTCATTCAAATGAGATTAGAAAATTATGGCATGAACAATTTGGCCACCTTAACAACTATTATCTTGAGCAACTTAGTTAGCAAGGCATGGTCCTAGGATTGCCAGGAGTCACATTCTCTAAGGATCTTTGTGAGGGTTGTACCCTTGTTAAGCATCCTAAAGAAAAATTAACAAAGGTAAATCTTAGAGGGAAACACAATATCTGGAGCTACTTCAAAGTGATGTATCAAGGGCATTTCCCCATCCACTCTTTACTAAGAGCACAATATATGTTATTATCTTCATAGATGTTGTTTTAGATATACGTGGGTTTACTTTCTTAGACATAAATATAAATTCCTTAACAAGTTTTGATATTTGAAGGTAATAGTTGAGAAACAATCAAGGAATATCATTAAAATTATTTGAATTGATAATGGGGGGAATATGTCAACATTAATTTTGAATAGTTTTACATGATTGAGGGGATAGACATGCAAAAAATAGTTCCTTATACTCATCAGCAAAAAGGTTTGGCGGAACATAAGAATAGTTCCTTGAAAGATATGACTAATTGTATGATACACTCCAAAGGTCTTACACCATAGTACTAGGTAGAAGTAATCAATTATGCTTGTTATATATAGAATAGAGTTCCTCACAAAGATTTGAAAGGTGTCACTCCCTTTGAAACTTGCATAGGAAGAAAACCATCTATTGAGCACTTCAGGGTCTTTGGATATCCAGCTATGACATGAATATCTTAGCAAAATTGTAAGGCTATGGATCCTCAATCCAAACCCTACATATTTGTAGGTTATCTATATGGGGTGAAAGGATATCGAATTCTCCACCCAACCACACATGATTTGTTAATTTAGAGAAGAGTTAAATTTTAGGAAAGATCAATTAATTCTACACTTGAAATTTCTCCTTTTATTAAGGAATCACTTGGTTTTAATGGTTGTCTTAATGACTATGATCATCAACAATAGTTTATTGAGGAAAACATTTCTTCTTCTTTTGATAGTGAGGATAGTGATGTGGAGTCATCTTCATCTAATTCATCACATGGTGTGGAGTATGATGTTTTAACACATCTAACTCACCCACTTCTCACCCTCTTTGGGTTAGAAAAACACTTGATAGTGCAAGAACTTGGGTAGCGAATCTAGCAGATGGTAGATGTACATGGTTAGATTATCAAAATGGTTCACATGTTTTCTTATCCTCTACCTCCAATATATAGACATTTCGAGACACATCAATCATACCCAAGGGGGATAGCGCCACATAGGAGGAATATGATTCCTTACTCAGAAATTACACTTGGGATTTGACTTCACTTCCTAAGTGAAGATATATGGTTTAATGTATGTGGGTCTATTAGACCAAGTTTTTAGTAGATGTGTTAGTTGATAAGTATAAGGCACAAGTGGTTTCCAAAGGATTTTTATAGGTAGTTGGGCTTGACTACACTGAAACCTTTGCACCTGTGGCCAAGATGACTTCTATTCAACTCGCATTGGTTATTTTTGTTGCATATGGTTGTGATGTGCATTAGATGGATGTGAAGATAGTTTTTTTTCATAGTGAGCTTGAGGAGGAGATCTACATGGAGTGATCATTATGTTTCTGTCAAGATCCATCCTTAGTATGTAGACTTATAAAATACATGTATGGCCTCAAACAAGCCCCTGGGGCTTGGTACACCAATATATCTTCCTTTCTTATAGCTTCTAATTTTACTCAATGTCATTCAATTCATAATATGTACTTTGTGTGAAAGGATGATTCATTATTGATATTGGTAATTTATGTTGATGATTTACTAATAAGTAGGAGTTCTTCATCTCCTACTACATTCATGGAATCAAATATTCAAAACAAGTTTGAGATGACTGAGTTGGGTTTGCCACATTACTTCCTAGACATTGAGATTTCACAATTCAATATAGGTATCACTCTTTGTAATGTCCCTTGCTAATTCTGATGTAAATTTTCAACTTTAACACTTGGGCATTTCATCAAACACTTTTCTTAACTATTGTTTGTAGTTTTCTATTTGGTTTCTTCTTGATTTGAATGATGTAATGATGCATTAAATGCTTAACTAGCAATGCCAAAAGGATTGAAATGCAAGTCTTTTTGTGATTTTCCAATACAAGAAAGATGACTGAAATCTAAGCTAACATGTAGCTACAAAAAGTGGCATTTTAACAAATACTTTGCATGCAACCCCAACCTCCATATTATTGCATATATATATATATGATCCCAACTAATTATAATCTTTACAAATATCTTTTAATTACATAAAGCATTACTAGCTCAACTACAAGATCACCATTTGATGAATGACTACAATCTGATATGACAAAGTTATAAAATGACAAATACATATGTTGCTACTATAGATGACAATAGTTACACTCTTACTAATTAGTGACTCAAAAGGAAAATACAAAGACTCCTCATGCATATGTATATACAAAAATGAAAGAATCTGGAACAATGCCTGAAACCCATGATGTAAGGAGCCAATCGATTCCTCCCTTGAAATTGACCTTCTCCAGCAAAGTTCGATTATAAGATAAACACCCAATCTCATAAATGACTGACAAAATGTTGCGCTTGGGAATGGCGTTTAATAGATAGTTGCAGTGACTAAGGTGCAGATTAAATCACACCTAGCATAGACTTGAATACATTTTGTTCCAGCCAATAATTTTTGGCTTCTTCTTCAAATATAATATCGATTCCCTTAAAATATTCTTCCTCAAATTTAATCGGACTTCCTATGGCAACACCAATGTTCCACGATTTTCACTTTATATTTCCTAATGGTCATGTCAGCTTCTCACTTTGTCTCTTTCTTCTTTTTAGAGATGTGTTCTCTCTTTTGTTTGAATATTATACTCAATTCTCGAATGAAGACATCCCAACCAATAATATATTTAGCAAGCAGGCTGAGAGCTCCAAAGAAGTCCAAGAGGAAAGTGATTCTTCTTTTATTCTGATGCTACTTTTTTCTTAATTTTGATTTGTCTTATCTAAAAATTCTAATATCCAATCTTTTTCTTTTCTGAATATTATATTCATTTTTTTTCAAATCGAATGCCAAGATGATGTTGACCAAAAATTGTATTATATGCAAGCGCCTAGATTTACCTAAAATTTTGAAGAGACTCGATTTCATCCACAAAATGATTACAAATCAAACTATGATAAATACTAAAAATGGCTTTCAATACGTCCAATAATAAAATCTATTTCCTTTAACTCAATATGATCTTCACAAAACCAAATTTCTCAAAATGATTGAATATTATTCCCAAAATGCAACTGCTGACTTGACAAAATCGATTATCTCCAATTTTCCAAATTTTGATCAAAGACCATTAAAATTTGGAATAAACACCCAACAAAAATAAGTTCAAGAGGAATTGCAGCAATACAACTACTGCACTTTCTAATGAAATGAAGATTGTAGCAATACCTCGACTACTACAAGTGAAATTATGATGCAATAATAAATCAGCTATTGCACCCTAATCAACTTAATATTTAGAATCACAATAATACAACAACTATTGCAATTGAAAATCTCTTCAATGAAGCACAAAGTAGAAACCCTAGATGGATTCCTCAACAACTCTAGCTAGGTTTGATCTTCCACAATGGAACCTAGTACTCTAGAGTCTTCAAACCCTCAAGCAAACAAAGCATTCAAACTTTCTTATCGAACTGGTAATGAGAAATGAATTCCAAATCAAGCATACTCAAATGCTAAGCCAAAAACTCCTTATATAGATTTTTCATTAACTTTCAAAGAAGCTTCTAGAAGAATATTAAATTTTATTCCTCAAGTGACTTTTATAATTTATTATTTTATTTTAACACTAGTAGAATTTGGCAAATAAATGACCATGTGACTAAAACTTTTAGTCACGTGACTAACACTAGTAGTACTTGGAAAATAAATGACTAATTTGGTCATCAGGTAAAATCACAACTAAATGACTAAATAAATGACTATTACTCCTCTATTCATTTTTCTTTTGAATTTGATCATAATCCATGGAGCTTAAGCCCCCCTTGTGGGACCCCTACCTAAGCAGGCTATTTGGCCGCCTAGATTGCTTGGTGCACCAAAACTACATATTGCATGGAAGGCATTGCCTCTTGGTGCAGTCTTAAGTCCTTCACATATTTTATAAAAAAAATTAACATTTCACTACTAAATGGTGATCATTCCTACATCCATGTGTCACTACTATATAAAGGGAGGATTTAAAACATTAATTTAAGAAAAATATTAACTTTTTCTTAAATATATTCATGCCAAAGGCATATCCTATTTGAAGAAGACAAAGCTAATTTTGTCAATCAATGGTTGGTATCAATCTGCTGGCAATTAAACGAATCTCAGCCGTTCATCTTTTTCATGATTTTTTTCAGCTGTTCTTTACCATTTTTTCATTGCTTTCCCCGCCGCTCCTCCAAACTCTTCCTTGCTGGTATTGACCATTCACTTCTCCAATTTGGTGAGCTATAGCCTAAAAATAAGTTTCAAAGAGGTTTTTCGAGCATATTTATCAAAACAATTTTTTTTGTTGTTGCCTCAATAAACGCCTCTACTTCATAATGATTAGGGTTCGCTTTTGTTTTTTTAAAATTTATTTATTCCTATCCATCACCGTGAATACTCTCTCCACCATAATTTGAAGGGAATGTTATAGGTATGGTCCTTTTAGATTGATTCCTCTTAAATGGAAAGAGACTGAAATGAGTTGTCATTATTAACATTTATCGCATAAGCCTGGCCTAACTCCATGAATGAAAATAAGTATTTTGTCATATATATATATGGATTAAAGTTTAATTGGTTTAAGTGAGTTATATTATTTGATTATACTATTTATTGAGTTTTAAATTTTCCATGGCTATAATGAACAAGTGGTAAGGTTTGGTTCATTTTTTAGATAACAATTTTTGCAAAATAAATATCTTTTAATATTTTGACTTTTGCTAAATAAAAATAATTAATTTTTAAGAATTTAACTTATATTTAATATATAATCAAAATATAATCAAATTTTTTAACTAAAGAAAGTTTTTATTTATGCTATTTTAAATATATTAGATATAAGTTGAATATATTAATTATACTTAATATTATATATTATATTTTAAATAAAACTATTAATTACATATAATTATTAAAATTTCTAATTAATAATTATTATAATTTTATATAGAACAAAAATAGATCAACATTTATCTTAATTGACTTCCACACTTCTTCGTCCTACCTATTGCACACTAAGGTGCAATTGCTAGTTTATGTTTACATTATATTTCTAATTTTTTAATTATCCTAAATTAAGACAATAAAAAAATACTTTTTCTAAAATAAAATTTTTATTTCCCTCTACTTATTCATTTTCCCTCCCTCAAGTGAGATGCATTTTCCTTTTTCCCTCCCTAAAGAAAACAAAACAAGAGGAGCGACACAAGGAGATACGGTTGAACAGGGTGCTGGTGAACCTGCTTGTGGCCAAAGGCCTTAGTCTCTCCTCCCTCTCCAATGTCAAACTCCTCAAGACAATCAGCCGCAAGCAAGGTAAAGTAGCTTATCTCTATGTGTATTCCCTATTTGCCTATTTCCATTGCTTTTTCAAATGGCCTTCTTGAGAATGAAATGGCAATGGTTGGTTACAACAATAGGAGAGTAAGGAAACACCAGAAGGGTGAAGGTAATTTCTAATTTTATGCTTCATGTGCTATTTTAATTTAAACCCTATCATTATTATTCAATGGTTGTCAACCCTTATTGCTTTCACCAGTGGCATTCGATTATTTCTTCTAACCAAGAAGGGTCGAAACTTCAACCAATTAGTTCTACCAGTTTCAAGATGCATCACCATGAGATGCCTATTGCAATGCAAACCCTTTCATATTAAGGCAATGGTTGTTAATCATCAATTCCTTTTACCACTAGTGTTGGAGAAATTTTGCAGTTGAAGTAAATGTTGCTTTCCAATGTATTTTTTTCTAGGCCCACTATTGTAATTTTATTTTTGAAGTAAAATGTATATCACAGAGACATTAAATTATTGTCTTACCATCGTTTTATTTTTTTCAATTTTGTTATTTTTTCTCCTTAAAACGAAAACTAAATTTGTGTATAATCTTTATTTTATTTTATTTTATAAATTTTAACAGAACCCATCATAGAAAGGGCCACAATTGCAACATTTTTTGGTGTTGATAATGCTATGGTGAGACTATAAAGGGCAGAAACTCTAATAAAGCATGACTGGCACAGTGTGCATAAATTACAAGGATTTTTTATGGATCCTTGCTTAGGCTATGAAGCTTGTCAATGTTTAAACAAATTCATCTACTATTCCACTCATCATTCATGTTGTGCGTGTATCATTATATATATTCTCAATACATCTCATCGCTGAAATGAGGATTGCATTCTATGTATGCATTTGATTTCAGAATAAGTTAAAGCACATCAATGCCTAAGTAAATAATTTTTCTTGTAGCTAGCGGGCATTCTTAAATTTAGTTAATTTAAAGTATAATACCCTTGTAAATTTAGGCATCTTAGCCTTCCCCTTGGTTACTTCCTCATTGCTTTGTCAGTCGTTAATTCCACTATCCTTAAAGTATGTAACTTCTTATTCTTTTAGATTATGCAGTGAGGGTTGGTGACAATTCTGCAACCCTTACAACTCGTAGGGTTACTACTTTTTATGCGATTCTTTTCTAGTTGGGACACCGTTGGATTTACAATATTGTAATTGTATTCCTATAGCCTGTATGCCTACAATTTGATTGATAAGGAGGCATTTTCCACAGTGATATAACTATCAAGATTCAACCATTTTCAACTGTGTAGTTTTACAAGTCAAACTCATTGACCCATGTTTCATGAGTAGTGGTTCACAAGAACCCAACTCTCATAATGAATGGTCCATTCAACACCCATTACAATTAGAGGATGTTGAATTATTGCAAATTGATGTAATGCAGGGATGCTAGCTCTCTTTGTTTGTGGGAAGATGATCTCTCATATGTAGCACCCCTATTTTTTTGAAGTAACAGACATGTGATTTCAAAAAATAATATAATAATATCAAAAAGTATATTGGTACCAACTTGGACCACTCAGTCCTAACCGGCCATGTGAGAGGATGTATCCATTTGGAAAACCAAGATGTTTTTCACTTATTCATCACATGTGAGAGGATGTATCCATTTGGAAAACCAAGCTATTTGTCACTTATGAATACAATCTTTTAAAACTTTAGTCATTTTTCTCACGCCAATCCCTTGCCTTGTAACATTTGGTCTTTGAAGTACAAGAGCCAGTATAATGGCACAAAACTGTGGAGAAACATGTACTGTACAATGTATAAGGTTTGTAAAGAAGAATGTATTAAGTTTAACATATGAAGATGATTTGATATCTATTGTTCACTCTATATGAAAATAGCTCTAAAATCCATTGCATTTACAGCTTTAGTAGTAGCTGCTATACATTCAATACTAAATAATTCTATTAGGAAAATTGTCACAAAAATAACCTCAAGGGAAAGGAAAACAAAATAAATAAAAACTTTAAACCACCAATGATCATTTCACAGTTCAAAATATATCCATGTGAAGAAACAAACAAGGGTCTAACACTTTGTATTACAATAATTTTATATATGAAAACATCCATAGATAAAACCACAGAACCAATGCCTTCATTTACCAGATAACAACACACTTGTTTTAGAATGAAATAAAACACAACAAAAACTAAAAGTGATCTGGCCATGTACAGATTTCTAAAAAAAATTCATTGAAATCATGGCAAGTGAGTTACCTCATGATTTTGCTCAAGTTGTGTTGTGATTTCAATGATTGCGATGAGAAAAATGGTTAGAGTTTGCAGGACAAAATATTACAAAACACCGCCAAAGTAGAATTTAAGAAAAAATGAGATGAACCAAAATGAGTCTCCATACAACTGTCACTTCAATCTATTCATAATAAATGAAAAGTAGGTCTAAAAATATTGGGATTTAGAGCTACTAAATTCTTGAGCTTGGGACAAGATTTTTGTAGCCTTTTAAATAAAAATATTGGTTGTGAGTTGAAATTTGTTTTCAGATGTGGGGCAAGGAATGTTTCAACTATTTGGAAGTTGTTTTGTGTGGTGTGAGACAACTTTCCAAGTGAAAGGTGCTAATAAATGTAGCCTTATTGGCTAATCAAAACATTCCCTCAAAATGGTGTATGGTGCAGATTCATTTCAAAGAGCTTGAGTGCATGTACATTGTCATGTACAATATGTTTGATAGGAAATCTATATGTATGTATGTATGCATGTGTATACCGTGTTGCTTCATCAGTCACAATTGAATTTTAATTCCACTATCCTTAAAGTATGTAACTTCTTATTCTTTTAGATTATGCAATGAGGGTTGGTTACAGTTCCACAACCCTTACAACTCATAGGGTTACTACTTTTTATGCGATACTTTTCCAGTTGGGATACCGTTGGATTTACAATATTGTAACTTTTATTCCTACAGCCTGTATGCCTACAGTTTGATTGATAAGGAGGCATTTTCCACAGTGATATTGCTATCAGGATTCAACCATATTCAACCATGTAGTTTTTCGAGTCAAAATCATTGACCCATGTTTCATAAGTAGTGGTTCACAAGAACCTAGATCTCATAATGAATGGTCCACTCAACACCCATTGCAATTAGAGGATGTTGAAATATTGAAAATTGATGTAATGCAGGGATGCTAGCTCTTTTTTTTGTGGGAATATGATCTCTCATATGTAGCACCCCTGGTTTTTTGAAGTCACAAACACGTGGTTTCAAAAAAGAATATAATAATATCAAAAAGTATATTGGTACCAAATTGGACCACTTAGTCCTAACCAACCATGTGAGAGGATGTATCCATTTGGAAAACCAAGATGCTTGTCACTTATTCATCAAATGTGAGAGGATGTATCCATTTGGAAAACCAAGCTATTTGTCACTTATGAATACAATCTTTTAAAACTTTAGTCGTTTGTGTCACGCCAATCCTTTGCCTTGTAACATTTCATCTTTGAAGTACAAGAGCCAATATAATTTACCTAGATTTTGATTTACCTTTTGATTTATATTTCTTCTTATCTCTAAATTTTTCTTACCCCTTTTTTTCTTTGGACTGGACTTTTGCAAAGAGAGCACCTTTAGATAAATCCTCTATGGTTTCTTCTTAATTCTTTATTTAGTAGGGCTGCAACAACTTTTTCAAGTATTTAACTTAGAAGATGTATTACTAATTGTCCTAAGAAGATTGTCCCATGAATTGGGTAATGGAGAAAACAAACTTACGCATTTATCCTTTGCATCCACTAACATCAATAGGCTGCTATTGACTAACAATGATAATGAATGCATGTAAATGATCAACCATAGAGTCCCCATCATTCATTTTCAATGAATACAAATTTCTTTTCAAGAAATGTTTATTGACTAGAGACTTAGTTTGAAACAATGTTAAAATTTTATCCCACAATTTCTTTGTAGTGCCTTCACTATACACATTCGTTAACATAAAATCAGATTAACATAGTGCTTCTTGCCTTCCTATGTAATTCATCTCAATTATCTTGATTGATATCAAAAATTTCATTTCATGTCACAAGTAACCACTGATCTCCACAACCAAGAGATCCTCTATTTTAAATTTCCACAACTCAAAACTCTATCCATTGAATTTTCCAATACCAATCCTTTATGCACTTGCAATGACTCCTCCAAAAGCATATTTGAACTTCACACAATTCCCACACACAATTCCCACTGCAACCAAAGAAAACCACACAAGGAGAGCATCTCCTCATCGGGCCAATACCAAGTTCTAATACCAAATGTTGAAAAACTAGAGATATATCTAAAGGAGCATTATAAAGGGTTTTAGAATCAGATTGAAAGTGATTTAGAAGAATAATAGGATTGATATAAAACTGATTTATGACAACAATATGGAATGGAAAGATAACACAAAGAAAAGAGCAACACCATAACTCGATGTTTTCCTAGGGAAATTCCTTTGGAGGAAGATAACCCCATCCACAAAATTAGCCTCATTATATTAACACCAAGGTGTGCTTCCAAACATATCAAATGATCACTGACACTAATTTCACATCAAATGGAAATCCTAGAGAAATTTCAACAGCATTCTAGTGGCATTTCTATACAACAAAGTATGCTCAGAAATTACTATCCCAATCCCTTATTAAATATGCAATTACAACACAAGAAAGCAACAATGGTTTCTAAAACCATTGATGAAAATCACACGCCATTTCACCAAGGGCACCCACATGAGGTGGTGTAACTCTGTGAGGTGGCACAAATCCCAATACCCACTATGACAATGTAACTTTGTATTCAATGATGCAACTTATAAGATGCATTACACATCTTATATTGGCTAGAAATAGTAATTTCTCATAAACTCTAGTTGATCTATTTGTCCCATGTGAAATGTGGCATCCAATTCCACATTTGCAAGTTTTTTGGTCCTTTTGCAACCCCAAATGTAATTCTTAATGTGGGATACAACATGCCATGTGTCCCTCAAACTTTTCCTATTCAATTTAGGTGTCCTATTCTCTAAGAGGGTCATTTTTTCATAAATTATAAAGTTGCCTAACCAGCCATAATGTCCCCCATCCATAGGTAAACTAGATAAATGAACAACATTGTTATGCAATGCATACACATTCCCAACAATGGTTAGGTCAATATATAATCTTACTATTGAGGGGTGTTTGTTCATAATTTAAGGCTAAAGAGTTTGTTGAGTACAAAGCATGAAGATATTAGTATGCAAATTATAGGATGCAAGTTTATTTGGGTTGGTCCATGGTTATAGAGATACATAACCAACTCATGTATCACTAGGATAAAAAAGAAGAATACAATAGTATTAGTTTATAGATTCATTGATTAATTTATAAGTCCTTAAAAGTACATTGTCTTCACTGAAGGACACATGAGAACATAGTATCTCATTGCAATAACCTCTTTAAGACTTCGTTTATTTTTACCTAAGTCAACAGTGGCAAATAGCCATACATATTACATAAGTGCTTTCTTGGTGAAACAAGAAATCATCAAACCCTTATAAGGCTCTTAGAGGAAATTACTGTTATACTAATTTAAGGACTCATCAATACTCCCACAGTCACCTAAAAGACTAAAATTAGGATCAAATGTTATTGTTAGAATCAAAACAACTACAATATAATGAGCAACTTAGACCTTGGAGCGATACCAACATAATGTAGAAGTACTAGTATTGATACATCAGAATCTGATTATTTTTCAAATGCTCCTGAAGAAAATTCCACTACCATCAACGAAGTTTCAAACACATAGGTCTATTAAACAGGTTTACACTTGTCCAAATGTTTTACGTCATTCAAGGTCCAGAAACACAATGTTATCATCTCACTATATGATCAATCATTTCGAAAGGATAATTTTATAGATAAAATTTATTACTAATTTTCCTAGACATTTCAAGGTCAAGCATCTCATAAATATTAGGAAGAATGGTCTTGAAGATAGTCTCAAATTTCAATAAATATAAAATCATTTTGAACTTCATTTGCTAAAAGTAAATCAAGAATGTATTAAGTTTAATATATGAAGATGATCCGATCTCTACTATTCACTCTATATGAAAATAGATCTGACAACCATTGCATTTACAACTTCAGGATTAACTACTATACATTCAATACTAAATAATTATGTCAGGAGAATTGTCACAAAAAATAACCTCAAGGGAAAGGAAAAAAAAATAAACAAAAAATTTAAACCACCAAATGATCATTTCATAGTTCAAAATATCTCCATGGGGAGAAACAAACAAGGGTCTAACACTTTGTATTACAATAATTTTATATATGAAAACATCCACAGATAAAACCACAAAACCAATGCCTTCATTTACCATATAACATTAGATATGTTTTAGAATGAAATAAAACACAACAAAAAGATAGTAGAAAGATAAATGAAATTTCTATGCCTAGTTATAGTGAGGAACATGTTTTGACAAGGGGGAAAATGATCCAACATGAAGACATGCAACTATGGAGGTACAAGATTCCTAACTAGGTCATCTATTTGAAGAGATACATGATGGAAAATTAGGATATTTGTGAAGTGAAAAATAGACATAAAATTAAACAATTTGAGTTTTTGTTGAAGATATTGGCATCCAATTAAACAATTTTAGAGGTTTTGATCAAGACATTCATGTGGCAGCCTCAATCAAATTCCCTATAAATATCTACACATAGGCCACATCTCTCACTACTTGCACACATTCTCTGGCCCAACCTCCTCAAAGCATCTCTAAGGATTTGGAATTGATAATTTGTATCCTTGCAATGCCATGAATAATCAAGTACTTCAAGGAAGTAAGGACCCTTTATACATGTGACCATTATGTTGATGAAATTGTATTCCTTCTATTTTATCTGATGAAAGCTCTCAATTTTTGGTGAGTTTACCTTTTTTAGTATCCATTCTCATATTTCAGAGGTTATAGATCAAAGGATGAGTTTAGTGTGGTGAATAATCATTGCCCTAGTCTGAAAATAGGGTTTTAAGAGTAAAAATGGAGGTTAGAGTCTAGGGTTTATAAAAATACCTTTAGAAGTGGACTTTACATGGAATAATATGTTTGTAAAAACCAAATAAAGAGTGATCCAAGTATTGGTTGTGATAGTTTGGGTTTGGAGATAGAAGAAACTAAAGACCCCTGTAGTAGCCAGGGCCTAAAGAGGCATAATTCTGACTGAGACAGTCAGTTTTGAATCATTTGGTCCAAAGGACCTATACCCCACTTTGACATATGTTTTAACTAAGCCAAAAAGGTATCTAAAGGTGTGGTTAGTTTTGGGTAAATGTGTTTATCTTGGGAGAAAAGCTTTGATAGACTATTTTGCAGACCTACAAGCTTTGCATTCAGTTTATGCTTCTTCATTATATATGTTGGCAAAGGTTGTGGAGTCTAGATTTAAACCTATAAATTGCATTTGCTTGAAAGTTTCTAAAACCTTTTCAACAGATCTAATTTGTGTATATCCTACAATTATTGCAGTCCATGAGACCACATTTCTTTGAGGCATTTTGTCAAACACTTCAAGTGCCTTGTCTATGATACCATATTTAGCATACATGTCTACAAGAGTAGTTGCAACTACAATATCTAACAAAATTACTCTATCCTTTATGCTTTGATGGATGTCCATACCCTATTCCAAGGCTCCCAATTTGGCACCTAGAACCCAATCTGAAATTGATTCCATTGACAACCTGTCATAGCTGCAACACTTGAATATAATAAAGTGTGGAGGTTTAAATAACCTCCCTGATTCCATTGGCAAGTTGTCACAACTGCAACACTTAAGCATAGAAGGGTGTAAAATTTCAAATAACCTCCTTGATTCTATTGGAAAACTACCACAACTGTAACACTTGATCATAGAAGATTGTAGAGGTTTAAATAACCTTCCTTATTCCACTAGCAACCTGTCACATCTGCAGTAATTGAAAATAGTAAGTTGTAGAGTTTTAAATAACCTCCCTGATTCCATTGTCAACCTATCACAAATGTAGCACTTAAACATAATAGGAAGTTTCAAAGGTTTAAATAACCTCCTTGATTCTATTGAAAATCTATTGCAGATGCAACATTCAAAACTAAAATATTGTCATGGTTTAAATAACCTCCTTGATTCCATTGGCAACTTGTCATAGCTGCAACCTTGAACATAGAAGGGTGTAAATGTTTAAATAACCTCCCTGATTCCATTGTCAACCTGTCACAATTGCAACACTTGAACACAGTAGGGTCTATAGATTTAAATAACCTCCCTCATTCCATTGGCAACCTATCACAACTATAGCACTTGGACATAGAAATGTGTAAAAGTTTAAATAACCCCCCTGATTCTATTGGCAACCTGTCACAACTACAACACTTGAACATAGAAGACTGAAGAGGTTTAAATAACCTTCCTGATTCCATTGGCAACCTGTCACATCTGCAGCACTTGAAAATATAAAGTTGTAGAGGTTTAAATAACCTCCCCAATTCCATTGTCAACCTCTCACAATTGCAACACTTGAATATAATAGGAAGTTTTAAAGGTTTAAATAACCTCCTTGATTCTATTGACAATCTATTGCAGCTGCAACATTCAAAACTAAAATATTTTCATGGTTTAAATAACCTCCTTGATTCCATTAGCAACCTATCACAGCTACAACCTTGAACATAGAAGGGTGTGAACGTTTAAATAACCTTCCCGATTCCATTGGAAACCTATCACAACTACATCACTTCAACATGGTAGGGTCTATAGATTTTAATAGCCCCCCTGATTCATTGGCAACTTGTCACAACTGCAACACTTGAACATAGAAGGGTGTAAAATTTTAAATAACCTCCCTAATTCCATTGAAAGTAGAATGTTAGGATGTGTTCCAAAGTGATTCATTAATTCAAAGATCTTGAGAGGTTCCTTGAAAAATCCATTTTATGCACATTCTACAATCAATCATTTCATTCTATGAGATGACATCTCTTTGAGGCATTCTATCAAACAATTTGGTGTTTTGTCTATGATTCCACATCTAGCATACATGTCTACTAGAGAATATCCAACTATAACATCTGACAAAAATTCCCCTACCATTATTCTTTCATCGGTCTATCAGTGGAGCTATGAGGGGAGTTCCCTAATGTAGTAATGTTACGTCGATAGTGTCACTATCGACGTAACATTACTACATTAGGGACACTATCGACGTAACATTACTACATTAGGGAACTCCCCTCATAGCTCCACTGATAGACCGATATATAAACAAGTGAGTTGCTTTCATCGGTCTATCGGTGGAGCTATGAGGGAAGTTATGCCAATGTAGTAATGTTACGCCGATAGTGTCACTATCGGCCTAACATTACTACATCAGGGGAACTCCCCCCATAGCTCCAACAATAGACCGATATATGAACAAGTTAGCTAGTTTCATTGATCTACCAATGGAGCTATGAGGGGAGTTCCACTAATGTAGTAATGTTATGCTGATAGTGTCACTATCGACCTAACATTACTACATCGAGGGAACTCCCCTCATAGCTCCACCAATAGACCAATGAAAGCATATCGACAACACTAGAACATATTGGTGGAAAATAACACAACGTCCCACCAATTTTTTGCCACTCAAAAAATCATGAAAATGAGGTGCACCATGGAGTTTTGTATAGCTTCGAAAGCCTTAAATTGGTGTTGGCAGTGGGGGCACTACCCCTTGACCCCGCCCTATACCGCAACAAAGAGCGCGCTAGGGGCGCTACCCCTAGAGCTCGCAAGGGGCGTTGCCCCTCAACCCCACTGGGGGTACTACCCCCAGTCCCCCACGAGATGTGTTGCCCCTCGACCTCGCTAGGGGCGCTGCCCCCAGACCCCTGCAAGGGGCGCTACCCCTAGACCCCTGCAAGGGGTGCTGCCCCAAGATCCCGCTAGGGGTGTTTCCCCCAGACCCACACAATTGAAGTACTCCACGCCATTTATAATGTAAAGTTTAGAGTCATAATAGTGCATTCAAGGTTTTCATCTTTATTTTTGTTGCATGAAGGAAATTTTGAAAATGTTAATGAAGACCTTCTGAAACTTGATTTATGCTGCAGGAAGTGCAAATGGAAATAAAACGAGTCCAAGCTTCAATGTTGAGATACCCATTTCTCTAAGCCTTGGGAAAAATGATATAGCTATATTGAGTGTGATGCTTGGATTGTCAGTAATGATTAAAATTTGATTTAAATATTTCACTAAGCTTTTTAGGCCTTTGTTTATACTTTTATGACTGTGTTACTGAATATGGAACTAAAGAGAGGCTTTTGATGATGCTGGTTGTGGTTTACTTTGAATGTTGTAATGTGATGAAACATAAATTTGTTGTTATAATGTACACTTGATAATTGCACATCTTGTAATCGTATGTATATGCTACAGTATATTTATTTTTTGAAGTGCTTGCATGAAAGAAGTTCTTAACATGCCTGCTTGATTGCTCATATTTTGAGGTAAAAGAATTTGGGGGTGCATTTTGAGCGAAAGAGTGCAAGATTAAGCTATGTAGTAATCCAAGGGTTTAAAGATGGCACTCATGAATTGTCACAAGAGTTATGGGCATATCAGGTATGTTTTATGGAAATATCACATCTCTCAGAACAATTTCTCTTGCAACAATCTTGGAGATGTCAAAACATACTTTAAGGTTCTTAACAACTCTAATAGTTGTACTAGGGGGCATGTTTAACAAACCAAATGCAATTGCTAACTTTTCACTATGGTGGCAGATACATGATTCCTTATACCCTACTGCCTTCATTTGCTAAGCCAATTTCTCCTACTTTACATAGCTCTACCATGTTTGTGGATGTGATTTGTCTCCTACACAAAAAAATGCACCAATTTATGGCCTTCAATCCAACTACATCTAGGTATCTTTTTAATTCCTTTATCTTTCATCAATCTCTTAACTATTTAAACCTCGTACAAATGTTTTAAAGAAGAACATAAGTTGCAACACTTTTAGGATCCCACTAAAAAAG
>VDFB02047230.1:610932783-611184583 GCA_007258455.2 Sequoia sempervirens
GTATTAGTTTATAGATTCATTGATTAATTTATAAGTCCTTAAAAGTACATTGTCTTCACTGAAGGACACATGAGAACATAGTATCTCATTGCAATAACCTCTTTAAGACTTCGTTTATTTTTACCTAAGTCAACAGTGGCAAATAGCCATACATATTACATAAGTGCTTTCTTGGTGAAACAAGAAATCATCAAACCCTTATAAGGCTCTTAGAGGAAATTACTGTTATACTAATTTAAGGACTCATCAATACTCCCACAGTCACCTAAAAGACTAAAATTAGGATCAAATGTTATTGTTAGAATCAAAACAACTACAATATAATGAGCAACTTAGACCTTGGAGCGATACCAACATAATGTAGAAGTACTAGTATTGATACATCAGAATCTGATTATTTTTCAAATGCTCCTGAAGAAAATTCCACTACCATCAACGAAGTTTCAAACACATAGGTCTATTAAACAGGTTTACACTTGTCCAAATGTTTTACGTCATTCAAGGTCCAGAAACACAATGTTATCATCTCACTATATGATCAATCATTTCGAAAGGATAATTTTATAGATAAAATTTATTACTAATTTTCCTAGACATTTCAAGGTCAAGCATCTCATAAATATTAGGAAGAATGGTCTTGAAGATAGTCTCAAATTTCAATAAATATAAAATCATTTTGAACTTCATTTGCTAAAAGTAAATCAAGAATGTATTAAGTTTAATATATGAAGATGATCCGATCTCTACTATTCACTCTATATGAAAATAGATCTGACAACCATTGCATTTACAACTTCAGGATTAACTACTATACATTCAATACTAAATAATTATGTCAGGAGAATTGTCACAAAAAATAACCTCAAGGGAAAGGAAAAAAAAATAAACAAAAAATTTAAACCACCAAATGATCATTTCATAGTTCAAAATATCTCCATGGGGAGAAACAAACAAGGGTCTAACACTTTGTATTACAATAATTTTATATATGAAAACATCCACAGATAAAACCACAAAACCAATGCCTTCATTTACCATATAACATTAGATATGTTTTAGAATGAAATAAAACACAACAAAAAGATAGTAGAAAGATAAATGAAATTTCTATGCCTAGTTATAGTGAGGAACATGTTTTGACAAGGGGGAAAATGATCCAACATGAAGACATGCAACTATGGAGGTACAAGATTCCTAACTAGGTCATCTATTTGAAGAGATACATGATGGAAAATTAGGATATTTGTGAAGTGAAAAATAGACATAAAATTAAACAATTTGAGTTTTTGTTGAAGATATTGGCATCCAATTAAACAATTTTAGAGGTTTTGATCAAGACATTCATGTGGCAGCCTCAATCAAATTCCCTATAAATATCTACACATAGGCCACATCTCTCACTACTTGCACACATTCTCTGGCCCAACCTCCTCAAAGCATCTCTAAGGATTTGGAATTGATAATTTGTATCCTTGCAATGCCATGAATAATCAAGTACTTCAAGGAAGTAAGGACCCTTTATACATGTGACCATTATGTTGATGAAATTGTATTCCTTCTATTTTATCTGATGAAAGCTCTCAATTTTTGGTGAGTTTACCTTTTTTAGTATCCATTCTCATATTTCAGAGGTTATAGATCAAAGGATGAGTTTAGTGTGGTGAATAATCATTGCCCTAGTCTGAAAATAGGGTTTTAAGAGTAAAAATGGAGGTTAGAGTCTAGGGTTTATAAAAATACCTTTAGAAGTGGACTTTACATGGAATAATATGTTTGTAAAAACCAAATAAAGAGTGATCCAAGTATTGGTTGTGATAGTTTGGGTTTGGAGATAGAAGAAACTAAAGACCCCTGTAGTAGCCAGGGCCTAAAGAGGCATAATTCTGACTGAGACAGTCAGTTTTGAATCATTTGGTCCAAAGGACCTATACCCCACTTTGACATATGTTTTAACTAAGCCAAAAAGGTATCTAAAGGTGTGGTTAGTTTTGGGTAAATGTGTTTATCTTGGGAGAAAAGCTTTGATAGACTATTTTGCAGACCTACAAGCTTTGCATTCAGTTTATGCTTCTTCATTATATATGTTGGCAAAGGTTGTGGAGTCTAGATTTAAACCTATAAATTGCATTTGCTTGAAAGTTTCTAAAACCTTTTCAACAGATCTAATTTGTGTATATCCTACAATTATTGCAGTCCATGAGACCACATTTCTTTGAGGCATTTTGTCAAACACTTCAAGTGCCTTGTCTATGATACCATATTTAGCATACATGTCTACAAGAGTAGTTGCAACTACAATATCTAACAAAATTACTCTATCCTTTATGCTTTGATGGATGTCCATACCCTATTCCAAGGCTCCCAATTTGGCACCTAGAACCCAATCTGAAATTGATTCCATTGACAACCTGTCATAGCTGCAACACTTGAATATAATAAAGTGTGGAGGTTTAAATAACCTCCCTGATTCCATTGGCAAGTTGTCACAACTGCAACACTTAAGCATAGAAGGGTGTAAAATTTCAAATAACCTCCTTGATTCTATTGGAAAACTACCACAACTGTAACACTTGATCATAGAAGATTGTAGAGGTTTAAATAACCTTCCTTATTCCACTAGCAACCTGTCACATCTGCAGTAATTGAAAATAGTAAGTTGTAGAGTTTTAAATAACCTCCCTGATTCCATTGTCAACCTATCACAAATGTAGCACTTAAACATAATAGGAAGTTTCAAAGGTTTAAATAACCTCCTTGATTCTATTGAAAATCTATTGCAGATGCAACATTCAAAACTAAAATATTGTCATGGTTTAAATAACCTCCTTGATTCCATTGGCAACTTGTCATAGCTGCAACCTTGAACATAGAAGGGTGTAAATGTTTAAATAACCTCCCTGATTCCATTGTCAACCTGTCACAATTGCAACACTTGAACACAGTAGGGTCTATAGATTTAAATAACCTCCCTCATTCCATTGGCAACCTATCACAACTATAGCACTTGGACATAGAAATGTGTAAAAGTTTAAATAACCCCCCTGATTCTATTGGCAACCTGTCACAACTACAACACTTGAACATAGAAGACTGAAGAGGTTTAAATAACCTTCCTGATTCCATTGGCAACCTGTCACATCTGCAGCACTTGAAAATATAAAGTTGTAGAGGTTTAAATAACCTCCCCAATTCCATTGTCAACCTCTCACAATTGCAACACTTGAATATAATAGGAAGTTTTAAAGGTTTAAATAACCTCCTTGATTCTATTGACAATCTATTGCAGCTGCAACATTCAAAACTAAAATATTTTCATGGTTTAAATAACCTCCTTGATTCCATTAGCAACCTATCACAGCTACAACCTTGAACATAGAAGGGTGTGAACGTTTAAATAACCTTCCCGATTCCATTGGAAACCTATCACAACTACATCACTTCAACATGGTAGGGTCTATAGATTTTAATAGCCCCCCTGATTCATTGGCAACTTGTCACAACTGCAACACTTGAACATAGAAGGGTGTAAAATTTTAAATAACCTCCCTAATTCCATTGAAAGTAGAATGTTAGGATGTGTTCCAAAGTGATTCATTAATTCAAAGATCTTGAGAGGTTCCTTGAAAAATCCATTTTATGCACATTCTACAATCAATCATTTCATTCTATGAGATGACATCTCTTTGAGGCATTCTATCAAACAATTTGGTGTTTTGTCTATGATTCCACATCTAGCATACATGTCTACTAGAGAATATCCAACTATAACATCTGACAAAAATTCCCCTACCATTATTCTTTCATCGGTCTATCAGTGGAGCTATGAGGGGAGTTCCCTAATGTAGTAATGTTACGTCGATAGTGTCACTATCGACGTAACATTACTACATTAGGGACACTATCGACGTAACATTACTACATTAGGGAACTCCCCTCATAGCTCCACTGATAGACCGATATATAAACAAGTGAGTTGCTTTCCTTCGGTCTCGGTTGGAGCTATAGGGAGTTCCCCCGATGTAGTAATGTTAGGCCGATAATGTCACTATCGGCCTAACATTACTAAATCGGGGGAACTCCCCTCATAGCTCCACCGATAGACCGATATATGAACAAGTTAGCCGCTTTCATCAGTTTATCGATGGAGCTATGAGGGGAGTTCCCTTGATGTAGTAATGTTAGGCCGATAGTGTCACTATCGACCTAGCATTACTATATCGGGGGAACTCCCCTCATAGCTCCACTGATAGACCAATGAAAGCATATTGACAGAACTAGAACATATCAGCGGAAAATAACACAACATCCCACCAATTTTTTTCCACTCAAAAAACTATGAAAATGAGGTGCGCCATGGAGTTTTTAATGGTTTCAGAAGCCTTAAATTGGTGTTGGCGGCGAGGTTGCTGCCCCTCGACCCCACCCTATACTACGACAAGGAGCGCGCTAGGGGCGCTGCCCCCAGATCCCGCGAAGGGTGCTGCCCCTTGACCCCGCTGAGGGCGCTGCCCCCAGACCCTCATGAGGGATGTTTCCCCTCAACCCTCCTGAGGGTGTTTCCCCCAAACCCCCACAAGGGGCATTGCCCCTCGACCCCGCTAGGGGTGTTTCCCCTAGACCCACACGGTTGAAGTCCAAGCCATTTATAATGTAAAGTTTAGTTTCATAATAGTGCATTCAAGGTTTTCATCTCTTTTTTTGTTGCATGAAGTATTTTGAAAATGTTAATGAAGACTTTCTGAAACTTGATTTATGATGAAGGAAGTGCAAATGGAAATAAAATGAGTCCAAGCTTCAATGTCGAGATACCCATTTCTCTAAGCCTTGGGAAAAATGATATAACTATATTGAGTGTGACGCTTGGATTGTTGATAATGATTGAAATTTGATTTAAATATTTCACTAAGCTTTTTGAGCCTTTGTACTTTTATGACTGTGTTACTGAATATGGAATTGAAGTTAGGATTTTGATGATGTCGGTTGTGGCTTACTTTGAATGTTGTAATGTGATGAAACATAAATTTGTTGTTATAATGTACACTTGATAATTGCACATCTTGTAATATTATGTATATGCTACAATATATTTATTTTTTGAAGTGCTTGCATGAAAGAAGTTCTTAACATGCCCACTTGATTGTTCATATTTTGAGGTAAAAGAATTTGGGGGTGCATTTTGAGCGAAAGAGTGCAAGATTATGCTATGTAGCAATCCAAGGGTTTAAAGATGGCACTCATGACTTTTCACAAGAGTTATGGACGTAGCAGGTATGTTTTATGGACATATCACATCTCTCAGAACAATTTCTCTTGCAAAAATCTTGGAGATGTTAGAACATACTTTAAGGTTTTTAACAACTCTAATAGTTGTACCAAGGGCCATATTTAACAAACCAAATACAATTGCTAACTTTTCACTATGGTGGCAGATACATGATTCTTTATACCCTGCTGCCTTCATTTTCCAAGCCAATTTATCCTACTTTACATAACTCTACCATGTTTGTGGATGTGATTTGTGTCCTACACAAAAAACATGTACCAGTTTACAGCCTTCAATCCAACTACATCCAAGTATCCTTTTAATTTTTCTATCTTTCATCAATCTCTTTACTATTTAAACCTCGTACAAATGTTTTAGAGAACATAAGTTGCAATATTTTTAGGATCCAACTAAAAAAGTGGTGTTGCTGGAAATACTCAGCCTATATTCATATATGATCCACAACCTATGCATTGGTGTAGATTAGTAATGTCTTTGTCACACAACTGTTTTATTCTTTTTTTTTCTACTTTCATTTGTAGTCATCTTCAGGTTTATTCTCGAGCATTGATATTGATATCTAACTGGTAACATATTTTCCCTTGTTTTTATGAATGGATATCTGCATAGCAAAGCTACACTAACAAACATCATTGTAGATCTCCCTGAAACATGGCAATGAGCAATGCAAGTAGCACAGCTGTAATAGCTATTGAATTTGATGGTTCTATAGCAATATTTATGTATATTTACCTTAAAACACAGTTAATAATAGTAATTCATATCATTTGGCCTTGCTTTTTATAGATAGATATATGAGTAGATAGTTGTTATCATAGCTATTGTTTATATTTTTTTGTTTTACAGTGATAAAATTTTAATCTTTTTTTCCTGTTGTGATGGTTTTCAAATTCATGGCAGAAAGTGGGGTTTTCAATTTGCATATTTCATACTCTGCAACATAGGACTCCTACTACTTTCTGGGAGAGCTCTCAAGGTACTCTGTTTCATTTTCATTTTAACTTGTATAAATGCAACAATAAGGCAAAAATTTCAATTTATTTATATATGCTATTAACTCAATTGAGATAGAATTTGTGATCAACTTTAGATCCCCATTTTAATATTAGGTGTTTTATCTTGATATTAGATGCTTTGTCTTGATAGCATGTCTAATCTAGGACTATTGTTGACCAGAGATGTTGTGACTTTGTCCAGTATGGTTATCTTTTTGGATAAATGGCTAGCATTGTATCTTTGTCTATAACTTGATGGGTATAATCTTGTATTAAAACATAGCTTAAATCATTTACCATGAAAATGGTTTTGAAAAGAGTTATAGGTTATGGATTCTTTAAAATCTTAAAGATGAAAGACATTGGTTAAAATTTTATAAAATGCTAAAATGCTTAAAATACTTAAATAAAACCAAGACTCGTCTCCAAGTATCTTCTCAACAATTCCTAATTGTTGCAATCACAACCTTCATGTAAGTTTGTCCCCATTGCAATTATGTATCAGACTAATCTTATCCCATTGTTTAGTATATTGATCCCATCCCCATTGCCTAGTGATATATCAAACTAACCTTGTCCTGATTGCTTTTTGTACTCAACAATTCACAACTTTCCTTGGGGATGCACATAACTCAGTTGATGAACCAGGTGGGAAATTATGCCCATAACATGGCAACATTTTTTGGAGGTCTTGTTGTGGGATTCATAAACAATTGGAAAGTTTCCCTTGTAACTCTAGCTACTAGTCCATTTATTGTGGCTGCAGGAGGAGCTTCAAATATCTTTCTTTGTAGGCTTGCTGAAAACATTCAAGATGCATATGTTGAAGATGCTAGCATTGCAAAACAAGTTTGAATGGGGGGCGAGGGAGGATGCAGTTTGTATAAATTAACTTAAGTTTTTGTATTTTGTTTGTAAACTCACTTTATGCTAATTCCTTTTTGACTTGTGGGTAGTTGCTATGATTTGGATTTAGGTAATTGTTGATGTTTGTGTTATATTTGACAAATGTCATGCATTTTATACATGTTTTTCCTAGTCTGGGAAATTAGTCCAATATTGATAGATGTTTCTTGGTCTATATTTTGTGTACAAGCACTACTCCTAATGAATAAAACAATCATTGATATTGGTCTACAATCTCTTGGCATGTTTTGTTTTATTTTTCTTACATAGGAATAGCTAATGTTATTGTTTGGCTGTAAAATCCACTTCTGCTTATATTTATGCTGGCTTAGATTGATGGTAGTTTCTTTATTAGAGTTGATACCTTGATTACTTTTGTTTTAATAACACAGAAATATTCTTTTAAGATGTTGTGTTCATGATAGATATTTAACAAATGCAAGCAATTTTAACTGATAATGACCCATGGAAGTCATTATTTTGACATAAGTCATTAATCTTTCTAGGATATGAACATGGTAGAAAATATAAAATCTCCTTAATGCTTTGGTACTTTAGTATAGACCCATTGAATTATTTCAAATTTAAGGTTATTGTTTACACTAAACATGGATGCACTTTCTTTGCTTACATTTAGATTGGTTTTATTGATTGTAGCATTGAGGGACTCTTTTTTACCTTGTGTAGGAAGGGAATGGGTATGATAAGTGCTTCTAGAGGTAAGGGATGGGCTAGTGGAGGTGGTGGAAGAGTTTCCATAAAGAGCTATAGTAGGCAAGAGAGTTTGAATATCTTTGTGCATGGTTAGTTTGAATGAGGGAAGCCTACAGATGATTGGAGCTTTATCACAATCATAGAATGAAAGTTCCTTTGCAAAGATGTATCATGTATGTATGCATTACAAGGGTAAGGGACTATAGGTTATGATATAAAAGAAAAATCATGTTCCTATTCTTTTGTAAGCTATTGAACAACATAAAGACAAGGTTTTGGAGTAGATTTCAGCTAGTTATTTTCTCTCATCAATGTATTGTAATATTTTCAAGTTCTTTTATGTTGGAACAACAAATTGTAACTCCATTTTCAAGTTTACACACCTAAATGTAATATCTTTTTTATTAGTAAAATAAGTTATTTTTATCTTCTCATTGTTGTTTTATTGTGCAAATATTTTAGATAGTTGATAAGTAATCTTTTTTATTAATGGAAACTAGTAAATAAAAGTGACTAAATATATGACTAAAGTAATGACTAAATTAATGACTAAATATATGACTTAATGACTAATTTGATGACTAAATATATAACTAAATCAATGACTAAATTAATGACTAAATATATGACGAAAGTAATGACTAAATTAATGACTAAAAAAATCACTACTAAATAAATGACTAAATCAATGACCAAATCAATGACTAAAATCAATGACTAAATAAATGAGTAAAATTGTTTAGTCATAAATTTAGAGGTGTTATAAATGACTACAAATAAACCACTAATAGTCACGTGACTAAAGTTAGTCATTTATATGCAATTTTTAGTAGTTTATTTAGTCATATATTGTTGTTTGTGTATTAGTGTAAGTCACTTTATTATTAAATTAATTAAATATAAAGTCATCCCTTTTGATATTATATTTTATTGGAATAACTTTAATAAATAATTAATTTAATATCTCCTCCAATTCGGAGATATGACAGTCCTCTCTTCCTAAAGATTGTTTTCATTCAAGAAATTCACAACTACCAATCCAACTCAACTACCACAACATTTGATAACTAAATGACAAACTATTTGTGCTTTTCCACCGTCCACCTAGATCCCAAATGATCCTAGAAAGAACCCCAACCAGCATCCTCAATATACAACTGAAGCTCCTAAAACTATCAGGACCTATCAATCCGTGAAGCCAACTTCCCAACAAGTAAACTGCTGGATACCTACTCTAAAAAAAATCCCTATATAAATTGTGCATAGGGATCTCTACCATCCACTGATTAGTGAGCTATGTTATCCAAGTTCTGCTATCATGTATCCAAAATCAATCCCTAACTGGATCCCATGACCAAACTGGAAGTCCAATTGACTTCTACTATGCCACCTTGATAACCCCTAGAGTCCAATCAAACCAAATCTCAAACTCATACTATTGGAAACATCCAACTGGAGAAATATAAGTGAGCGACCTATCAAACTTGGACTCATCATCTAAAATCTGAAGCATGCCATACCAAAGTGAATCCACACATCCCTTATTCAACCCATCTATCTGTGACATCAATGTCATCATCAAATCCTATACATGTGGAATGCAAAAGAACTAATGAGCACACCTCATGATGAAATCAAGATGAAACTCCCCTAACTGTACCAATTGATGGGGTCATTGTAACTCTCATCATTTAATTTATCAATCCAAGGTGGTGTCCATGGTTGTCTGCAAGAGAGAAAGTAGAAAACTTGTTTGACAATCTATTCTACTTGCAAAAATAAATCCCATTTGCATGAAAGAGAACTAATCTAAGGAAAACTTGCAAGAATTGAAAAGGCTAAACTACTTCACACTTGTTGGAAATGAAAATCTTGCTTGAATTCAAATTTATTGTAGAAAGTTGGAAATACATTGTTGGAAATGAAACTAAAACTATCCTATTTCCTTAGGCTAAAACAAGCCTTTCTAATCCCCTCCTTTTGATCCAATGATTACATTGTATTTATAGAATTCATATTCTATATCTATCCAACCAATCCACTAAGAATGTGGATCCAAGATCCTATTTTTGAGGGGTCATTTACAAAACTCTAAAAAAATTGAAGTTGTTGTCCTTCATCATGCCACTTTTGTCTCAATCATTTTTTGTCATGCACTGCTCCTTCCTTGATGAAAACCATGCCAAATTCTCAAAAGGGTTTTTAGCCCTTCAAATCTACTTTCTAGATCATTTTGAAGTTTTGAATTTTGTATGAGAACGAGGGAGAGATCACTATTTTACTGAGACTATATTTTTGATAGTTTCTGGGTGCCTAATTTTTGGGAAGTCTTCAAGTGTTGAACGTGAATGAAGGAATTATTCTTCAGTTCAGTCAACCAAATAATTGATCATTAGCATGAATAACATGTTATAATCATGCAACAACATTTGAGTGATGTGGTAACTTGAGTTATCTTTGGTGGAAGAAGGAAGCATGAAATTAGTAACTGTGAGAGATCTTCAAACTCATCATGAAACAAATACTCATCCCATTAATTTAGGAATGACTAATGCTCCATGATTTTGCATGAATGTAGGAGTGTGTTAAGATTCTTCTCTATCTTCTCATTATTTCTTTAAAGCCTTCTAAAGCTATCAGGAGTTAACTACTTAAGTGTCTAGAGCTCTTTGTTGCAAGTGTCTATGAAGCTCCTTCTTACCATGAGTTATTTAATAACTCATTTATCTGCATTATATCATTTTAAACACTTCATGGAGACATATTATAGGCAATTTGGATCACATTTAATTACTAAAAATAAATTAAATATTCACTTTACATTCTACCTTAAATAACTAAAGAACTTTCAATCATTACTCAAATCCACTTTAACATTATTGCATTAGGAAAAAATAGATGATTTTCTTTGATAAAATATGAGACAATTTATGGTCTCATCACCAATGGAAAACTAGAGAAGTTGTGTGTACTTGCTGTAGTCAAGGTGGGAGGATCCAGTTAAGGATTGTCCAACCTTGCAGCCTAGACTATCAACTCCATGATAACATAGATATGCAACGAAATTTAATAGCTAATCAACAGAAGGTTTAAAGACATTGAAGAACACCAGACACAAGATTTATCCTGGGAAAACCCTAATAGGGAAAAACTTGACCTTAAAAGTTCATCCACATTATATTAGATCTCAAAACACATTACAAATGCCTCACAGGCTTCCAGATCTAGGCCGCAACCCAAGGATTAAAAATTAACATTCTCCATCAACTCTTTCATTCAATGATCTACCTACAGGTCTTGCACTACCTCACTGATTGGTGATCTGAACAAGCCATCCTGTAAGTTGCCTCAAGTTCCTCTGCTCTGACATCCTTCCAGATCATAATACTTCATCACCGTGCTTCATTCTCCACACTATCGAGCACGTCGTTGATCTCTTCACCTTCTTATCCCTTGTATCAATCCTCTCGCTCCTATTTATACCATTCGTGAATCATCCAACCCTCAACATGTCGTCCCAATTACAACAACAATAAATATAACGTGCCAACTCAAATAGGTCGGCCCCAAACAATAACAATTTATCATGCGAATCAACCTAGGTCAACCACAACAAAGCCAATACCCAAAAAAACATCCTCAATCACGCAAACACCTTCTAGATTGTTCCTCAAAGATCCACAACACACCACAATACCTTGTTAGCCAATAACAAGGTAAACAAGACCTCACAAAAGAAAATCACAAATCGCAGGCACATAGATCAATGTGGACCAACAACAAATAATTTGGAAACATCCATGATCATCACTAATTACCACAACAACATCTGCAACAACTCCACGTACTAAAATTGTAACATCTTCCCTCAGGAACACCAACCAAAATAACTAAACAACTATCAACACACAAATCTTCATAACTCGATTGATCTTTCATGCAGATCCCTGAAACTTAACATGGAAATACTAGACACTATTAGCAACAAACCCTTTAATCCACAACCTCTAACAATCGAATTCAATAATCTAGTACCCTGCATCTCTAAAATTTCACTATCAACTGCCTCATATTTCTGAAGACTTTCGGATGCCCCTGCATTAGTACTCCATCCCATTTTTCCATTATCAGAAGAAAACTCACAACTTATAACAGGATGAGTTGATCTCACCACAACATCATCATTACCCTTTGTAATCCTATCAACAAAACCTCTATCTGAAAGCAATTGCAAGTGTCCCGATTTTCTTTCAAGAGTGAGAAGAATACCATCATGAATGCCATCTACTACTTGGAAAGGGGTTGGAACAATACCACGATCCAGCGTGCAAGACTTAGGAGAACCTGTCTTCTTCTGAAAAGACTAACCAATGTGAATCTCAATAATACCAATATAGAGTCTAGTGCTCAAATCTACAATGTTTTTTGAACATACAACTAAGACTGATGTGTCTAAATCATCAACAATCCCTTCCACCCTAGGTGGTCTCCTATAGATGTGAAAGATTTCCATCATAGGTGCATGCAAATATATACCAACACCTGTCAAGCTGCTGGTATAAATAAGAACAACACTTATCATGTGAATCAAGTCCATGATAGAGAAAAAAGTATCTCTACTGCCAAGGGATGATAAGAGCTCATCATCAATTTTTCCCTTCACACTAAGGAGACAATCCCAACTCCTACTATCTGTCTCAACTGTTACTGTACTCAAAGTAGTATTGTCATCAACCAATGAAGTATGAGATAGAACCCATGGTAAAGCTAGAATACAATTGTCCTCACACCTAACTCCAAACCATAGAATGAAATCAACAAGAAACTCAAGCATGCATCTATCACCAACTAATTCCTCTTACCTAACCATCACAAGAGGCATTGCATCTGTATCCTGAGTGTGAATGCTAGGAGATCCCACACTGCTATCCTCAACATGTGTCTTGGATGTCATAGATGAATGAGTCTCTGTTATACATTATGAATCTCAAGCTGAACTCAACTCTAAGAAAAGCTCATCAACATGAATCTATGATTCCTAAAGAGCTATTTGAGTCTATTTCAAGAAATAACTAGTGACCTGAAACTCATGAGAGAGCTAATCAACTTCCTCTTCTTTCCTCATAAAAGCATTTGAATAGATCTCAATGAGGTTGAGAAGGTGGTCACAATCTGAAAGAAGGTGTAAATAATTTTTCTTCATTGTTCCCATACCTTTTTTGACTTCTTGTAAGAAATCATGAGAAGACTCTACTTCATCTCCCTTTTGTCTTCTCTCTAAATAAACAGTCCAAAGGCGATTTTCAATCAGCTTGTGAATTTTTTCATGATGAGATAAGGCTGCCATAATCTCATCCTCATTCACCTTCAACTAGTTCCACTAGTTGTAAGGACTATGGGGTGTATGATTAGCTTCTTCTTCATTTGAATAAGAATCTGATTGTTCATGAAGTGCTTGAGTCACCCAACTATCTTCTTCCACTAAGTCCTGAATACATTCATTCTGATTTGGAATTAGGTCGACACTAATTATACCTATAAAATCATCATCAATTCCTTGATGAGGTGTCTCAACACAAGACAGCTTAGGCTACTTGATGTACTCATTATCCAACTCAGCTTCTCTATTGGATGATGGGTTTCTATCTACTTGTAGAGAAGATGGAACTTGTAGGAAAAATGAGATTAACTCTTCTGTAGTTTGTTGTTCCTTAAAATTCTCAACTTTCCATTTAACCAATCTTCTTACGAGATCATATGTTGTAGTTGAAACATGCTACCCTTTTCTCCAAATGATTAATAATTCAGATTTCATCTATTTGCAAACATCCTCATCTTCATCAAGGATCACAAAAAAGATAGTGAACATACTTGTCTTCACACTGTCTGAGTGATGATTCCTGATTCTTGATATGAAGCAATCAAATAGTTGGAGGATAAGACCATCATGATCAAACATGATAATGAATGACCATAACTTTTCCACCATTTCTAGAATCTTAACCCTCTTACTGAAAGTAGGGCTTTTGATGTCACGTATCCCCTGAAAGCTTTCAACCATCAATTGAAAAACCTATCTCATTTTTCCATTATCAAAAACAACTTTAGGAGCTGTAATCCTCATAATTTCACTTAGGAAATGTGCAACAACAAATCTTACATCCTTATCTTTGTATCTCAATAACTTGTCTTCCTCCAAAGAGATAAATATTAGAATCATACCTGCTTGAATTATTTGAGAAGGTGGTTGGTCTACCAACTGCAAACAATTTATTACTTCCTCTAATGAACTGAGAAGAGCATCTTTGATTAGAAACAAGTGACCAAGTTTATCTCCTGCCATAAAAAGTCTCTCTCCAAACTCTATGTCACTCATTGAGTCCATGCTTATAAATTGAAATTTTTGATATGTTCTGATCAACTGAAACAAAGTACAACACCCAACAGGTTGGAAAAATTCTTAGCTTTGATACCACTATAATGTCCCTTGCTAATTCTGATGTAAAATTTCAACTTTCAACACTTGGACATTTCGTCAAACACTTTGCTTAACTATTGTTTGTGGTTTTCTATTTGGTTTCTTCTTGATTTGAATGATGTAAGGATGCATTAAATGCTTAACTAGCAATGCCAAATGATTACTAACACTCTAGGAATGCAAATGCAAGTATTTTTTTTATTTTCCAATACAAGAAAGATGACTGAAATCTAAGCTAACATGCAACTACAAGAAGTAGAATTTTAACAAATACTTTGTATGCAACCCCAAACTCCATATTATTGCATATATATATGATCCCAAATTATTACAGTCTTTGAAAATATCTTTAAATTACATAAAGCATTACTAGCTCAACAACAAGATCACCATTTGATGAATGACTACAATCTAATATGACAGAGTTATAAAATGACAAATGCATATGTTGTTGCTATAGATGATAGTAGTTACACTCTTACTAATTAGTGAATCAAAATGAAAATACAAAGACTCCTCATGCATATGTATATACAAAAATGAAAGAACCTGAAATAATTCCTGAAACCCACGATGCAAGGAGCCAATCGATTCCTTCCTTGAAGTTGACCTTCTCCAACAAAGTTTGATTATAAGCTAAACATCCAATCTCAAAAATGACTGGCAAAGTGTTGTTCCTGGGAATGGTGTTTAATAGATAATTTTAGTGAATGGGGTGCAAATTAAATCACACCAAGCATAGAATTGAGGATTTTTTGTCCTATCCAATAATTGTCGGCTTCTTCTTCAAATATAATATCGATTCCCTTAAAATATTCTTCCTCAAATTTAATTGGACTTCCTATGGCAGCACCAATGTTCCATGATTTTCACTTTATATTTCCCAGTGGCCAAGTCAACTTCTAACTTTGTCTCTTTCTTATTTTAAGAGATGCATTCTCTCTTTTGTTTGAATATTATACTCGATTCTTAAATGAAAACATCTCAACTAATGATATAGTTAGCAATTAGGCTAAGAGCTCTTGACAGGTCCAAGAGGAAAGTGATTCTTCTTTTATTTTGATGCTACTTTTGTTTTATTTTTTACTTGTCTTATCTGAACATTCTAATCTCCAATCTTTGTCTTTTCTGAATATTATATTCAATTATTTTTAAATTGAATGCCAAGATGAATGTTGACCAAAAATTTTATTATATGCAAGTGCCCAAATTTACTTGAAGTTTTGAAAGACTTGATTTCATCCACAAAATTATTAGAAATCGAACTCTAATAAATATTGAAAATGGATTTCAATACCTCCAATAATAAAATCAATTTCCTTTAACTGAAGATGATCTTTACAAAACTGAATTTCTCAAAATGACTGAATAAATTATTCCCAAAATGCAACTACTGACTTGACAAAATTGATTATCTTTAATTTTCCAAATTTTGGCCAGAGACCATTAATATTTGGAATAGACACCCAACAAAGATAAGTTCAAGATAAATTGTAGCAATACAATAGCTACTACATTTTCTGATGAAATGAAGATTGCAGCAATACCTCAGCTACTTCAAGTGAAATCATGATGCAATAATAAATCATCTATTGCACCCTAATCAGCTTAATACTTAGAATCACAATAATACAATAGCTATTGCAATTGAAAATTTCTTCAATGAAGCACAAAGTAAAAACCCTAGATGGATTCCTCAACAACTCCAGCTAGGGTTGACCATCCACAATAGAACCTGGTACTCTAGAGTCTTCAAACCCTTGAGAAAACAAAGCATTTAAGCTTTCTTATTGAACTATTAATGAGAAATGAATTTCAAATCAAGCATGCTCAAATGCTAAGCCAACAACTCCTTATATAGATTTTTCATTAACTTTCCAAGAAGCTTCTAGAAGAATATTATTTTATTCCTCAAGTGACTTTTATAATTTATTATTTTATTTTAAGTCACTTTATTATTAAATTATTCAAATATAAAGTCATCCCTTTTGATATTATATTTTATTGAAATAACTTTAATATAAATAATTAATTTAATATCCCCTCCAATTTGGGGACATGACACTCTTGCTCAACCCAAGTACACCATTTATCTTATTTCTCAATTTCACATGGTTGATTGCAATCCATTTCCTATTCCTTTTCTCTTTAGGGTCAAGATTGAGGTTAATAGTACTACTCCATTGGTTGATGCTACCTTGTATTGCCAACTTATTGGCAGTCTCATTTAATACCAAAGCTACCATTTCATATGTTGTTAGTATGGATTTAAGATTTATGTAGGAGCCTCATTATCTTGATCAAAATCAACTAAGAGGATCCTCCACTATCTTCAAGGCACTATTAGATTTGGAGTTTATTAGAGAGTTGGTATAGAGGTTGATTTGGTTGGCTATACAAATTCAGATTGGGCTAGTGATTCTCAGAACCCAAGTCCACTTCAAGTTATTGATTCTCACTTGGTTTTGGTCCTATTAGTTGGTCTAGAAAAAAGAAACATGTTATTTCTTTATCATCCATTGAGGTTGAGTATTGAGGAGTTGTCAATGTATCCATTGAGGCTATTTGGCTTCAAGATATTCTTATTGAGTTTGGTGTTTGCTTTAGAAATCCCACATTCATTTATTGCTACAATCAAAGTATTATCTAAATATGCACGAATCTAGTCCAACATGAGTAGAAAAACCATTTAGATTCATATGCATTTCATTTGAGAGCTCATTCATGGTCAAATAATTGACTTAGTCTTTTGCTAGTCTTTAGAGCAAGTTGTTGACATCTTCACCAAATATTTCATTGGGATAAATCCCATTCATCTACAATCTCTTTTTGGGGTGTGGTCCACTTCATCAGTAGCACCATCCTTGGAGGGTCCTTCTAGTCCTCTTCATTTACTCTCATTTGGGGGAATTTTTCACATAGGGCTTTCTCCTCTTCTTTATACGATGCATTATACTTGGGTACCTTATTAGGCCTTATTTTTGAGACCCAATATTGTGTCCCCACCTAAGCAATGCTTAAGGGGAGTGTTGATGTAAAATTAATTGTTACATTTATTTATGTAATTTATTTTACTTTGTAGGTTAACCACTTGTGTAGGTGGCGAGTTGGTAGTTAGAGAGGTAGTTATGTCTCAATTTGTTATAAATTTTAAACAAACCTTTCCCTCCATTTTTTGGAATTTAGTTTTCTCATTTGAATCCTTTATATACATATTATTTAATGAATGAAATCAATCAATTCAGCCCACAATCTCTTCTATTTGGTTGTTTCAATATTTGTATTTTGCTCAATTTTCTTGGCTCCATTTTTACATATATAAGATGACTAGACTATTCTTGGCAGATCCAACCTAAGCTACATAAATCGCATCCAAAGAATGTAAAATTAAGAGAAACTTAAAGTCCAAACTAAAGAAACTCAAATTCTAAGTAAACTAAAAAACACTCTTCTAGACTTGGCACATCCCACTTCTTATCCATCCCTTTTATTTGAATATGTTTCATACATCATTCTAGGATTACTATTGAGCTAGGATTCCTTTTAATACCTTTCTTAAAGTATCCATGACCTAGGTATGAGAGTCTATATGAGCATACCCTTTCCACCTTCTCCATTTATCAATTCTTACATGAATCTATTTTCCTATAATTCCTCAAAATCTAAGGTCCACACAATAAAATATTGAAAAAAATCATAGAAAAACTCTCACATCTCTTATAATACTTTGTACACTTTACAATATTATTCATCTTTCCCATTTGACATGACAAGTTGTATACTAAATATGGAAGTAAGTAAACCTATTCTTTTCCTTGATGCATGAGCCTACAACCACACTATTATAACCCATTGATTTGGTTTTTATCCTAACTATACACTTTAGGACTTGAGACATTTTTCCTTTTTGTTTTCCATTTTCATTTCTCATTTTCCTTTTGGTATTTTATTTTCAATCCTTCACGATTGATTATATTTTGTCATCTCCAAGGAGCATGGGCTAGATAGTCCCCTTCTTCATTACTATTTTCCTCTTTTATCATTAAATTTTTTGACAACTCTTCTCTTTCTCCTTTTCCCCTTAACCATTATCCTTAAAGTGACTATCTCTCTTTCTTGACATCTTCCTTCACCAATTTCATTAATGGAGCATATAACCTACATCACTTTCTCTCATTCCATAATATATTTTTATCATTTACCCTTAACATCGATGATGACTAGCATAGTTGTATCACTCCGGGCCTAGCCTAGTCTTTTATCCAATTAAGTGATCATGTTATAACTATTAGTGACAACATTATTTTCTAATTTCCTTATTTAAGTGGCAATAATTAATATCCAAGGTGGTATCTACCAAGTAGCCAATACTTTGGGTGGCAACATATAGTCAAGGTGCTAACTACTAAATAACTAAGAGTGATAAAATCAAAGCCATTTTTAAAAATATTTATTGTGTGAGAATCACCAAATAACAAAAAGTGATAACTTGAAAGAAGTTAGTTATATGGTTCCTTTATTTTCATTAGCGCCTTTATCATTGCTATAACTTGAACTCTTTCATGGGTAGCATCTACTTTACAACCCTTTTCATCATTATCTCATTTCTAATACCTACTTCTATTTATCCTTTACCTTTAGCCAAGGTCCTCCTCATACTTCTAATTTTAGTTAATGACATGCTTTCTATCCTTATTTCTATAGAGTGAATACTTATATCTCTACCCCAAAGAAAATAGTCAATTTTTGTGTGACTCCTTTAACTATTCCACTAGCATATTATGGCAACACATATTAGACATGTGTTGCATTTTATATTTGCATTTAATGTGTGTGTTCCCCTTTGTATGTGTTATGTGTTTAGTATTATTATTGTATATTGACTACACTCTCTATGGATTCTTTTGAAAGGATAGGTACATGCACAAGTGTGAAGACCAATCTCAATTTGAAGACTAGTATCTCTCCTTTGGTATAACTTATCCTTCATATTTAATCATTTGTTGTACTCTACTTTAGTAAAATTCTTCCATAGTGAGTCATAAGTCTACTAAAGTGAAGGTAAAATCTAATATCAAAATTTGTGTACTTTATAATTTCCTTTAATATGTTTTTCACACATTTGAGTAATCTTGTGTATGTGTTTTTTGACCTCTTTTTTGACCTTACTCATTACTTTACCTATCCTTGTCCTAGCTTTCCTATGCCACCTTGTCAACTTTTATGTGTTTTTCCTTCTGATTCTCTTTTGTTTCCTTCTTGGTGTTTTTTCCTTCTTCCCTCACCCCTCTTTCCTTACCACCTTTTTTTATAATTTTAATCAAATTATTTAATGGGATCCATGCCTTAAACATGTTCAATGACCAACTTGTAGCTCCTAAAATCTAACTTTTCAAACCTCTTTGTTTATCCTAGGAAATTAAGCTTCCTCAAGCCTTGTTATAATGTAAGATTAAGGTTGCATCCACATCCTTTAATCATGCTTAATTTTTCACAACAAAACCATTTAATCTTGACAAACAAGGCAAACTAATTTTATGCTTAAATTTCAAAAATTTATAAAAGAAACCTCCCAATCTCAATTTTATAATTGAAACAAACTTTTATCTTGAGAGTGATTCTTGAGCTATAGTTTCCAAAGAAATGAACTATTGTTAGTGATTAGAACATTTATACATGATTTAACTTCCATTTCATGTCTTGAGGAAGCTTTTTGAAACACCGTAATATCCTCTATAGCTCAATCATTGCTTGTGATACTCTTTATTTATTTTTGCATTAGTTATTTTACATTTATTGTTATCATAATTCTATTTTTACTACATTTTATCTTTTAATTTACATACACCCACTTCTTATCCATCCCTGATTCTTTTCCATCCATTTCCATCAATCCCATATCCATTTTTCCATTATTTTCCTTTCTCCATCCTCTCCCATTCATTGCAAGCCTAGGTCATGTTGGACTTGTCGTTGCACCAAAAGATTGACCTTTCAATGCCCGATACAAGCTTCAGTTAAGAATCATAGGAGGTGGTTAGACCATGTCACAAACCCAAGCGCTAGTGCTACAAGGAAGACCAAGGGTCACACCTTGCAACAATCCCCCCCAATACAAGTGAGGGGTTTGAACTTGTGACCAGCTCTGATACCAATTGTTGGACTTGTCATTGCACCAAAAGATCAACCTTTCAATGCCCGATACAAGCTTCGATTAAGAACCACAGGAGGCAGTTAGACCATGTCACAAACCCAAGCATTAGTGTTGCAAGGAAGACCAAGGGTCACACCTTGCAACAGGTCATATAAATTTGCATTTTCCATCCTTGGTTCCAATTGCACATTAGTGTTTTCATATTTGTATCTTTATGTCTCTATTTATGTTTTGTGTGATTTGTAATGTATTTGAGTCAATTTGACACTTGTTTTCTAATTTACTCCATGTTTTATTCATCTTTGTGTAAGGAGTCCATGCTAAGTTTTTATTAGGGAAAATTCTAAGCATACCTACAAATTTTGAAGGCATGTGACCTCAAGGACTTCGTCTCAACTCTAGACTTCCCTTAGTGGGCACACTTATCATAGAAGGCAAGGTACCAAGCTAAAAAAAAGAAATGATAAAATTCAGTTTGATGTCTTTATAGATAATATTCAACCCACACTTTCCTCATGAAAACTAAATATCGCTTTTTCCTCACCACCATTATAAATTTCAATGTACACACCACAAGCAATACAAAGAAGCATGAACTTAAAAATTCAGGAATGAAAAATATAAGTGAAATTTTAAGAAAAGTTCTCTCTTGTTTTTTGTTTTTTTCTGTTCTATTTTAAGGATGGCTCTGCTTTTTTGTTTTTGAACTTAAGCGAAAGAATCAACCTCCTCATTTAACACGTTTATAGTTAGGGGAGAGGACAAGTGTTCTATCTACTCATGAAACATGGTTCATTGAGTTTGACTCGTAATACTACACAGTTGAATCCTGATAGTAATATCACAATTTGACACCCTGTGGAAAATACCTCTTATTAGTTTAATTTTTATTTATTTTTTAAATCATTATAGATGGTTATTTCTAATTATTCTTAAATATTTATAATAATATATTGGATAAATGTATTGTTTAAATTTAATGTTTAAGTATATATTATCAAATATGATGTCACATCAATCTACTTTAATTTAAGTGTTATAAATACAAATAATAATAAAAAAAATTAGTACGTCTATTTTACATCACATGATTTATTACTTTTTGGATGTGATTTATTCTAATGAGTTCATTTCATTTAATTATTAATAATAATTCAATAAGAACTTTGAATTCATGCAACTAATAATGATATAGTATTATAATACATTATTTTTTAATATCTCAATGCACCCACAACTATTGGTCCCCGTTCAACTATTAGATCTTCACCCCTAGTGAAAAAATCACATCTTACCTACTTTAAGGAGCTAAAAGTCCATCTACAAGTAAAACTTATTAAGTTGAAGTTTAGGTGTCAGTTTATTTTGTGTTGGTGTAATGTTTATTTTCATTTATTTAGCTTGTTTTTTACCCATGAAACTTAGTGCCACCCTCTTGGCTCAAGGGTTGACTAGAGTATTGTTGGCCCCACAGTTGTCGTTGCACCAAAAGGTTGACCTATTAATGCCTGATACAACCGCTAGAGTTAATAGATCGATGGGAGGTGGTTAGTCCATGTCACGAGTCCCGAAGGGAGTGCTAACCAACTACCAACAAGTATAAAGATTTGATTATTCTAAAAAGAAAGAGTGTTGAACTTCTTCCTTACTTGGAGCCTTTGTGGTTGGAGTTTCACATAAGTTGTCAGCCAACTTTGGAGCATCATTTCATGTGGAGGAAGAAATTGGGAACTTGGGAGTGGAAGATGTTGGAATATGATGTTGAATACCATTGCATAATTTGATTTATTATATTGTAATTAAATAATTATTTAGGTGTGATGCACCTAGGTGGTATGGTTAATCACACTAGGTAATTATTTGAGGAACACTTTATGTTGTATTGTAACATTGTATTATTATTTAATGTGTGGGAGATGTGATAATAATTTAATATTGGGGAAATATTAAATAAAGTGAAAAATTAGTACCCAATATTAAATAAGGGATTAGTGGTTTTTTGTTCACATGGTTTTGTGGTACATGGTTTTATCTTACCACTTGGTTGTATTTGTGTGAGCTTGATTCTATATAAGCAAGCACATGTTTAGTGGTTAAGGTCGGTTGGGTGAGTGAGCTATCATTATTGAATCATTTTGAGGAGTGGATATGTGAAGCATGACATGAGATATGTGGATTCATGCTTGGACACATGAGGATGCATTGAGAGGCTTGATGCTTCAAAGGTATTCATTGTAACTCTTGTATTGCTTTATTGCTAAATAATATGGAGTATGGATGCTTTTGGAGGCTAGTTTTTTCCCTCTTGAGGGTTTTCCTAGGGTATATATCTTGTGTTATCTTTTGACTTGTCTATTTGATCTATACATTATGGTTACTTGCATGCATGTTTATCTCTCATGGGGTTATGTAGGAAATGGATTAAGAGTGTGGATTGAATGCATTATTTCCTAACAAGTAGTATCAAAGCTTTCATGGTTGATAGGTTTTTGTTATAACCCTGGTTTGAGAGTTTTTTTGCAAAGTTGAAGCCATGGCTATTATGTTAGATTTGAGGCATTACAAGATACGAAACACATATTGTAGGTGTTATTTTACAGATTTAGACTTTTAGGTTGTCAAGATTTGTTGGGTTTATTGCAAATCTAAAGTTTTCAAAATTTGGGTTTCTAGGTTTGAGTTTTCATGAGGGTTTTGTAGAGGAAATTTTATGGATGACCTCTTGAGATGAAACAAACCTCACCATTGGATCCAAGAGGCCTAAGACATAAAAATGACATCAAAATTTTCCCTATTTTGGAGAAGTTAAAAAAAATACCAAAAAAAGTAAGTCGAAAGGCCTATTTGATCATATGACCCTTTGGCAAAAAAATAAAATATTAAAAATTAAATTTGCAGAAAATTATTTTCAACCTACAAAATTTTTTTTTTTTTGTTAAGAATCATTATTGAAAATTTTTAAAATAAATTTAAAAATTAAAAAAATAATAATAACCCATGGGGGGTTCGCAGACCTCGACTGCCTGCCACAACTGATAGGTATGGCATGCCAGTCCTCAGATTGGCAGGTCGTGCCTACTAGTGCACAACACCGACATACCTCAACTCCGACCAATGGTTACTACCAAGAGGCCGGCCCCACCCGCCATGTGGGTAAACAAAAAAATTATCTGCCAATTTTTTTTAATTGAAATTTTTTTAAACTGCTCCTTTTATTTTTAAAATGAAATTCAAACAATTTTCAATTCCATCATATGAATAAAAATTGCTAGAACTTAAAGCAACATTTAACCAAATTTTATGTAGGCATTGGTTCCGCAGGAGGGTACAATGGATTTTTTTTAATTGAAAATTAAATGAAATTTAAACCTGGTTTGAAATCCACCACCAACCGATGGGCCATTGATGGGCCGCCCAAGCGCCACCAAAGCTTCACCTCAGTTTGTTCTACATGGCCAAATAGGAATTTTTTTCAAACTTGCATAACTTTGGCCTATGATATTCAATTTTTGACTTCTTATACTTGTTGAAAAGCTAGTTCTAAGCACTACATAGTGGTATAGGTTTAGTTTCCTGATTTTTCCATTTTTATTACCTTTTTGAGCTTGAAATCCATATGTTCACTATTTCATGGTTTGGTCATAAATTTTGCATACAAAATCAGATTTTTGATTTCGAATAGGCATTGGAGAGCATGGATAGTGTACTACATAGTGGATTAGGTAGATTTTTAGTTTGTCGTTCAAGATGATTTTGGTACTTTTTTTATCACTTATAGGAGCTTGAGATTTGAGGTGTGATTGTGTGATCATCTGGATGAGTCAAGAGGTGAAACCTTGAGGGAGTACATGTTTTTATATGATATTTATGATGGTATAGTTGATTATCATTTTGTTCCTTCCTGGTATAGGTTTACTAGTGTTTTTTAGAGTTGGACTTTGATGGTGATAGGTACACATGTCTTCAATTTTAAGGATGTGGTTTGATACGAATGGAGACTTGGAGTCTTGTATGGGTAATAGTTGAGTGTAGGTACATTGACGACTATGGTTATGGTGTCATGGGCATGCAGGTACATTTATGCATTGGCATGGCATGATCATGTATGTGGTGGTTTGGTGGTGATTTGGTTTGATGTTAGGAGGATGTTCTTATCTCCTTGATGCTTATTTGGTTCCTTGACTATGGTTACTCATTTGTGGACATGTTTGGAAAATCATATTTTTGGTTGCTTTGATGTTTGAGTCTTGCTGTTTGCAGGATTATCTTCTTTGATATCTCGGTTTGTAGGTTACTGATGTGATGATGAGTATGCATGTTTCGATGGGTGGATCTACGAGTTATGTGATTGGTAGGTGTGCATAGCTTATTTATTGTAGTAGGATGATTCATATGTGGATTGTCTATATCCACTAGGTTTGATTCATTGTTGTTTCAGATTTCATTATTTGGCCTTGTATGTGGTCATTTGTGCATTGGTATGTTGTTTTCTGATGAGAGGATGGATGGTTAATGTACTTGATTAGTCAGTTGATGGGACTTGTATGATGTGGTTTGATCATGATGTCATGATAGCTTGGTACATTCATTGGTTATACACTTTCAGTGGGAGCTTTTAACAGTGATGATTTGGTGGTTTTTGATTGGTTTGTGATGGTTTGATGGCAGTTGTATGTATCTTCTTAGCTTGGATATATTGGTTTCACTTGTATTTTATTGACATTGTAGTTGAGTGTGTGTACACTTGGATGATCTTCATGGAAGAGATGGTTATCACAATGCCATGTGTAGCTCGGTATCATGGTTTAGTGGGAGTTGTTAGTAATGTGGATGCATCAGTGGTGATGGTTATCTTCATGTGATTGGAGATGTGGTTTCTTGGTTTAGAGTGTGTTTGGTATTCTGTCATGGTTTACTCTTGATACTAGTTTAGAGGCTTGACATGATATAGGTTCTTTTGAGACCAGGATGTATTCATTGGTGCATGTGATCTCCTAGGAGGAGATGGTTAGATCATGTTGTCATGATAGGTTATTGATTCTACGGTTGGAGCTTTGACATTGATCTTGGTGGTTCTTTTTGTATTGAGTGCATTACTCATTTTCTTGAGTACTTCGTGATAGTGTTATGTTGCATTTGGAGTTTGGCATGTATTGATCAGTTATAGGTGCTCATGGATACATGGAGATGTGGGCGATGGTTGGATTTCTCTCATGATTAGAGACATTTGCTTGAGATGGTTACTCTTTTGAGGTTTTGACAGGAAGACTGAGGAGCTTTCACTTGAGTATGGATATGAGTTCATGATGGACCTATATAGGATATTTTTCTTGGAGTGAGTCATGATGACTTGGTTATCTTGAAGGAGCATTCTCATTCCCCAATCTTGGTCCTACTCTATAGTTTATCATTTGAAAGGTATTTTACCATTATTTGTTTCAGATGTGTTATGTTTTGTGCTTTGATATCTCATGGGAATGAGTTGATTTATGGTGATTGATTTTTGAGACTCATTTGAGGGTTTTTTAGCATGAGTTTATATGCTTTATCTTTCATAGATATGGATCTTGAACTATGGATAGTTAGTTCTGGAGGATTCATTTTGAGGGATGCTATAGCATGGCTATCTCCTTGTGCATTTGAGTTTATGTTACCATTCATTGATGAAGAGTTTAGGAGATGGTTTATGGGCTATTTTTTCATATTTGGGAATGGTTAATTTGAGTTTGATCTTCTTGGTTAGAGAGGCTTACATCCATGCTGGAATTTACATGATTCATATGTTTGTTTGATCTAAGATATTGAATGTTGTTTGGGGATTTGTTGAGGCTTCTCATTTGGGGTTGTTAGGAGATCATACTTGACACAAATTTGCACTTTTGAGGTGTTGGTAGAAGGACATGCTATAGTTTATAGGTTTTCTCTCTTCATGGTTCATTCTTGGATGTTCATTTTCATATGATTTGAGAGGATGGTGGCAACATGTTGTGAGATTTTATTCAACTATTTGGTTTGTATGTGTGGATCAATGTTATTGTTCTTGGTACTTCATTGTTGATTATTTATCACAACTTGATATAGTGTTGATTGGTAGACTTGATATGTTTTGACATTACTTATGCAGTGGGATTTATTGGATATGTATGTTCTTCATTGATTGGTTTGATACAGGGAGCTTGTGATTGAAATTTATGGGTTGCATATTTTCTTGGCATGAGTTAAAACTGATGTATTTGATACCTAGGAGGCATGGATGGTTGGATGTATTAGCATGTGTTGTGGATACTATTTTCCATCATGTAGATTTTTTCTTCATGACAGTAGCTTGTTTGGAGCCTTTGTTATCACTTGAATTTGATGATTGTGTTCTTGGATAGGTGCATCTTCACCTTGGCATGTTCCTTTTCTTCCATAGGTGGCACGTTGAAGGGTGAGATTAGTTCTTTCTTGAGATGGTGGTCACTTTATTCTTATTGCAGGTATCTTGATGGAGCATGAGAATATGTTGGAGATTCATGTGGTTACATTTATGGCTATGATGATGTATTTCATGTATTGATCCCTTATGCAATGTATACAACCAGTTTGAGAATGTTGGGATATGGTGTTGTACACCATTGCATAATTTTATTTATTATAATGTTGTAATTAAATAATTATTTAGTTGTGATGCACCTAGGTGGTGTGGTTAATCACACTAGGTAATTATTTGGGGTCTGCTTTATGTTGTATTGTAACATTGTATTATTATTTAATGTGCGGGAGACATGTGATAATAATTTAATAGTGGGGAAATATTAAATAAAGTAAAAACTTAGTACCTAATATTAAATAAGGGATTTGTGGTTTTGTGTTTACATGGTTTTGTGGCACATGGTTTTATCTTACCACTTGGTTGTATTTGTGTGAGCTTGATTCTAGATAAGCAAGCACATGTTTAGTGGTTAAGGTTGGTTGGGTGAGTGGGTTGTCATTATTGAGTATTTCTAAGGAGTGCCTATGTGAAGCATGGCATGGGATGTGTGGATTCATGCTTGGACACATGAGGATGCATTGAGAGGCTTGATGCTTCAAAGGTATTCATTGCAAATCTTGTATTTATTTATTGTTGAATAATATCATGGAGTATGGATGCTTTTGGAGGCTAGGCTTTTCCCTCTCGAGGAATTTCCTAAGGTATATCTTGTGTTATCTTGTGGCTTGTCTATTTGATCTATACAAATGTTATGGTTACTTTCATGCATGTTTATCTCTCATGGGGTTATATAGAAAATGGATTAAGAATGTGGGTTGAATGCATTATTTCCTAATAGAAGAAACCTAAAATGTTGTGCAGTGACTCTTTTTTATTGTACTTCATTGTAATATTATAATCAGATAGAGAAGAATTTGATATAAAATGTTGAAAAATATTCTATTTGGGTTCTAAAGAATTTTTTATTTGTCATTTCAAACAATTTTTATATCATTATTGAGTTTATTTTTAATATTCTCACACATGTGTGAACACACTTCACACAAATAAAAGTGGGAGTGGTCACATTCATTTCACAAAATGGATTGGGAGAAGAATTACAAGAAGAAAGGTGTATGTCTTTCACCTTTCCTTCATGAAAGGCCTTTTTATGCCTTCCTTCAAGGTCTTAAAATTGTACTATTTAGACCCTTGAAAATATTCAAAAAGATTCCATATTCCATGTTATACAAGGGAGGGGGATATTAGGGGTCCCTCAAACATATATTTGACCTTAAAAATATTTATACACAAGTTCTAAGACAAAATCATAAGGGTTGTTTAGGACTAAACAATGTGAAGGTCCTAACCCCTCGTGTTAGGTCTAAATGGATCTTTGAGTTAACACAAAAAGATCCCTTCTAATCTAGCATCAAGGAGACATGAGGCTTAAAACTTGGGCATCCTATCGATTCCTACTCAACCAACCTATGTCTTCATACTCAAGAAAAAGTCAAATATATCCAAGGTCATGATTAAAAAAACTAAATTAGATAATCATTAATCAAATATCATGTAAATATGCAATTTATATAAACATTCCTATATCATTAAATTATAGGTTTATCACTAAATTACATAATATATAACACTATTATACACCTTTTGCAATGGTTAAATCGCTTATTTATCCTCATTATGTTCAAATGGTAAGTTTTGTAGACTATGGAGTAGTATTTTAAGGTTGTATAAACCATTGTAGGTTTTGAAGCTCCATCATATTATTAAAGAGCTTGTGTTGGCATCTTGTCAACTTAGTAAAATGTATGCATGAATGTATTTTAGTGCATTGAGGAGAAAATTGGTCAGTTTTGTTGGAGTTTTTCCTCTTTCAAGTTTTCTCCAAGGCAACTTGTGTTGTCTTGGTCATTGTCATGCTTTCTCTTTGATGTTCTTAGTTTTTTACATATGCTTTCTTTTATTTCCAATGCTACAATTGAAGTAGGATATTTTCATTTATTAATAAACATGATAATAATAGATTTTGAGGTGTTGGAATGGACTAATCGCAAGACAATTTATTATTGATGAATAATATAAGACTATTTCTCTTATTTTATGTAATGTAAGAGTTAGCTTTATGACATCCAAATATTAGCCATTAACACAAGGAATAAAAAGGGTGAAAATATAGGAAAGGAAAAGGTAAGACATATAAAATTTGACAAATCATACGGATATAAAGGATGATTATCCTATATAATGAATATGTCCATCATCATCTAATAAGTTGCCATATTCCTAGTCATCATCCAAAAAATCACCAAAACTAACCAATTGAGATTGTTATTTTGATGAATCCAAAACATGGTGTAAATTAGTCCCTTAACAAATATGTGTTCTAAAGGATTTTTTTTTTTAGTAGTTTAACACCCATGCATGCTTCTTTTTGTCTTGCATTACCACATTATTTAATTGTTACATTATTATATTTGGACATAGCCACATATCCTTGCTTTTTTATTTGTCATTGGGATGAAATCTTAGAGATATGCATGTTTGATATAACCTTACTCTTCTTTTTTATCCTTGAAATGCTTATATGCATTATAAAGAACATATTTTTTTCATTTGGTGGATTCTTTAGTTTAGGCATTAATGCATCAATGATAAATTAACATTCTCTTAGATAGGTTGGTTAGGTTTTCTTGGTACTTGCACACATCACACAATTATTGGGATTGAGTGAGGTAAAGTGATTAAATCCTTGATATAGATCCAACTAAGGACCTAAACCCAAGGCTCTAGGATCATCCACCAAGAGACTCCAAAAGAATATCTCAAGAGTGAATCCTATATGACCAAGATGAGTTAGCTTGGTGGGATGATGGAAGAAGACCTATCTCATTTTATGAATAAGGCGAAGGTTCACTAGGTAAATTTTACAACCACACCATACAATGTTAAAATCAAAGTTAATTGTGGGGATGAAAGATAGATAAATGAAACTTGAATCCTTGTGAGGTAATAAAAAGGTAATCATGAAAGGTTCTTCCAAGAATTATTCATATCTAGGATATGTAAGGAGATGTTTGTGCTTATTCTATTGAGAGAGAATAAAAGAATAACTAAAAGCACTAATGTGAACCACTCATTTCAATAAGCCAATAAAAAGGATCAAGACTCAATGATAAATATGCAATAGGATCAACAATAAATACATCACCTTCAATAAGGAATTCTAGGAGGAGATCAATCTCAAGAGTTTTTTTTTTAATAAAAAGAGGGTAAAATTTCTATTGAATCAGAACAACAATACAAAGTCCAAAGAAAGAACCCACAAGGGGCCCAACAAAATAGGAATTAATTCACACCCAAGAAGCACCTCATATCCTTAGCAAACCACTCCTCAAGAACAGGGGCCATGTCATTAGGAAGATTGCCCCAACCATCCACATACCAAGAATCAGTCCTCTCTGTCGTCCATCTAGCCAGTCCATCAGCCACCCTATTCCACTCCCGTGGAATATGGTGGAAAACAATGGATTCTAGAGTAGAGCACATAGAAATAATCTACTTGACAACCACAGCTAGCTGCCAATTCACATCTTCCAACTGTCGCTTATGCAACATATCAATAACCACCTGAGAATCAGACTCACAAACAATCTGCCACCACCCAAGGCCAACTGCACGCTCAATCGCCATAAGAATAGCACTAGCCTCCATAAGATTATTGGTATGCAAACCATGATACAAAGAAAAGAAAAACACCACCACTCCCAGGCTGTCTCTACCAATACCACCAACTCCAGAATGCCCAGGATTACCCCTAGATGATCCATCTATATTGATTTTTAGCTCCCCTAGAGCAGGCAGACACCAAAATCCGTCACAAGAAACCCTCTCACGCCCACGCCTACGATGCACACTACCCAAATTTCTCCTATCCCCTGCAACAAGACCCAGGGCATTAACAACACCCAAGTCCCCAGGATCAACTAGCACAGACAAATCACACTTTGCAGACAAAGTCTCTTGAAGAGCCCCAAGAATTCACCTCCAAAGTTGCTCCAAGATCAATTTTTTATCCAAGAAAATCCGTCTGTTGCGCTCCAACCAAACTTTCCAAACAATCAAACTAGGGCCAATGCTCCAAGAATTTTTAAGAAAAGTGGTTTTGGCAGGAGATGATCCTTGCCTCCTCCAAAAATCATCCAAAGCAGAGACATGGCAACACGCTAAGCTCCAGAGGTTCCACCAGTGATGCCAGATAGCCTTAGCAAAGGAACACTGAAAAAAGAGATGCAAGAGGCATTCTTCATGCTGACCACACAAAACACACATGGAGGGGCCCTGGAACCCCCACTTCCAAAGATTGTCCTAAGACACTTACCTTGGACAAGGAGCCAAGAGAAAAAATTACACTTAGGCCAAGCAAATTTATTCCAAACATGCTTCCACCAAGAAACCTCGGAGCTCCCAAAGACCTATTTATCCAAAACTTGATAACCAGAGGCAACCAAAAATTTACCTCACAAATCAGGACCCCAAGCAAGCACATCTCTCCCAAGAAGAGAGTTGCAAGCGTGATCCGAAAGAATCTTAGCAAGCACTTGACGATCCTCCAAAACTAGGAGGCCAATCCCGAGGGTCCTTCCACCTGGACACAGAAATCTGACTCAAAGATTGTTGATATTTGAAGTCAGCCACATTACACCAGCCCACCTCCTCAAAAATCTGGCACAAGTCTTGAAGGTGAGGATGAGAAGACAAAAGAGGGGGATGTCCATCCCAGGAGTCATGCCAGAAGAGAGCTTCCCGACCCCCATTACAAATCCAAAAAATTCCCTGTTTAACAAGCTTAGCACCCCGTTTGAGGGTACTCCAGATCATCGAACCTTTCCCCTCCAAGCTGAATCTTACAATCTCCATGCTTTCCACTACACCCAAATATTTGAGGGTAAGAATTTTAGCCCACCACATATGTTGTTGTGAACACCAACGCCAATACAACTTAGAAACCAAGGCCCGCCCATTCAAATCAGTCCATCGTAGACCAAGACCCCCTTCCTGCTTCGACCTACAAACAACATCCCATTTCACCAAGCTCCACTTTCTATGAAGAAGGTTGCCAGACCACAGAAACTGATGAGACAGTCTCTCGAAGTCTTTAATAAAACTTGATGGAGCAGAAAGAACAAAGCACCTATAAAGAGGGAGAGCTTGGATCATCGAATTTAGAAGAGTCACTCTTCCAGCTGAAGAAAGCCACCTGCAAGTCCAATGGCTGACCAATCTTCAAAACTTGTCAAGAGTCTCTTGCCAGAACCTTTTAGGGAGCGAACGAATGGCAAGAGGGATTCCAAGATAGAGAAAAGGAAGCGAACTAATCTGGAAATGAAGAATACCTGCTAATCTCCTTTGGATAAGTTTAGGAGTATGGAAGAAGTAGATGAAAGACTTCCCCTCATTAATGTGTTGCCCAAAGGCTGCCAAGTAGCTGTCCAAAACACTACGCCAATTCAAAGCCTCCTCAACCTTCACCCTACCCATCAAGGCAGTATCATCTACAAACTGAAGATGAGACTAAGGGGAAAGATCATTTCCCCAATTCCAACCTTGAATCAAGCTACCAGCTACCTGAGCACGAATAAGCCTTCCCAATCCATCTACAAGTAGGATGAATAAGTAGGGCGAAAAAGGATCTCCTTGTCTGAGGCCTCTAGAAGCACCAAACAACTTTGTGGGCTCACCATTGTTAAGCACCGAGAATGAGGAAGAAGTAACACAACTCTTGACCCATTCAATCCAACCACTAGCAAAGCCAAAAGCTCCAAGAATCTTAAACAGAAAGCTCCATTTAACGCAATCATATGCTTCAGCCATGTCCAGCTTGATAAACATAGATTTTTCTTTTGAGGATTCCATAGAATGGATGGTCTTAGCTGCAATCACAACACCATCCATGATCTATCTGCCAGCAACAAAACCCCCTGCTCCTCAGAGATTAACCCACCAATCCAAGGTTTCAGCCTTTCAGCAATCAACTTAGTAATAATATTATAAACAACATTACATAACATAATAGGCTGAAAAAGATCCAAAGAATTAGCCCCCTCCTTCTTTGGAATGAGAGCTAAAAAAGTTGCTTTCAGAGACTTCAACATTTGTTTATTCATGAATGATTCCTTAACAACCTCTAAGAGGTCCAATTTAACCACCTCCCAAAACTCCTGAAAGAATTCAACAGGGAATCCATCAGGCCCCGATGCTTTACCTTTCTTCATCTGGAACACAACATTCTCAAGCTCCAACAAGGTAATAGGAGAAAGCAACGATTCATTCATTTCATTAGACACCAGTGGCGGGATACAATTCAGAATCCATGTTTCATCCTCCTCAGCTGGAGGTGAATCCTCGGAAAATAATGAAGAGAAATATCGAATACATTCCATAGAAATAGAAGCAGAAGAGGACAAAATTTCCCCATCAGACAACACGAGAGAAGAAATAACATTACCTTGCCTTCGATCTTTAACTGAGTTGTGAAAAAAAGATGTATTCCTATCACCAACCTGAAGCCATTCAATATGGGACTTTTGTTTCCAAAAAATTTCTTCTCTTAACTCCCATTCCTCTACCTCTTTTGTTATAGTAATCTCTAACAAACTCAACTCTTGTGTTAGGCCTTGATCACGAATCTGTCTGGTGATTAAGTCCAGGTTATCCTGAGCCTTCTATTTTTCATGAAACAAATTACCAAAATGTTGCCTATTCCATCTTTTCAACTTGTATTTTATGTACTGTAACCTCTTTGAGAATGAGTACATAGCAGTGCCATAGGCTGGCTTCCCAAGATCCCACCAGCCAGGAATCATATCATGAAGAGATTCATCCCGGAGCCACATGAGTTGGAACTTGAAAGTCTGTCTAGCACATTGTTGAGGCACATCAACCGCAAGCTTAATTGGCCAATGGTCAAAACCTCGACAATGCATTATTTTAGAGCTAATCATCCACCTGTCCCCCATCCAAAAACTGGACACCAAAAATCTATCTAGTCTTTCTGAAATAGTAGCATCTCCAATTCTCCTATTATTCCACGTGAAGAATCCATTAGTTGGCTTGATATCAACTAACCTCAAAAGAGCCATATTATCCTGCAAGAGCCTAGAGGAAGGCTCCAAATGAGCACTACCTCCTCTCTTCTCTTCTAAAGAAATGACAACATTAAAATCCCCAGCCAAGATCCAAGGCAGGTAAGGATCCAAAGACCTCACATATCTAACATGATCCCACAGCTGAGATTTACCTTGGAAATCAATGGGAGCATATATATTAGAGAAAATAACTTTCTCCCCTGACTCCAAATGAGAAGCAACACAAGAAATCAAACTCTTATAGGAGATCCACCAAATTGGACTAACCTTCTGAGGATCCCAAAAACAAGCCACCCCACCAGAATTACCAAAAGCACCCACACATTGACATTGGCCATGACTCCAAATCTTAGAAGCCACACCTAACATAATATCCACTGATAACTTAGTTTCCTGCAAGAAAATTACATCTGGAGAATGAATACGAACCAAATCTCGAATAGCCTTTTGTCGAGGGATGCTATTCATACCCCTCACATTCCAAGAAAGAACTAACATCATTGGGGTTGGGAGAAGTGAGCATCAATAGTCTTCACCAAACTAGCCTCAACCAATGTCTCTCCAGTTAGCTTCACCTTTTCTTGGTCCTTTTTGTGACCAACCTTAACTGGTTTCTTAGGAATCCCTTTCTTAAAATATTTTTGCTGCACACCTAGAATAGAGGAAGAAAACTTAATCTTACCTAAGTCTGGGCTACCCCAAACTTTCGAGCAAACCTTACCAACACCAAAGGAGCCACCAAAATCAACAATCACCCCACTCCCCACACCCAAAGCCGGAGCGGAAGGAGATAGACCAGACACCATCTGAAGATCCTAGTCACCAAGCTGATCCAATCCAGGGATCACCGAAGGCTGTGCCTCAAACAACTCCTTAGAACCAGAGCCATCCTCCACTTGCATGCCAACTGGAAACCCTTCCTCCTAAACTAACTCATCCAAAGCCTCAAATATATTGAAAGTCTCCCCTTCCTGCCCATCCTTAAAAGGTCTCTTTTGACCCCGACCACGATTGCGAGGTTTAACTGGAACAAAACCATCTTTGTCCGTTGCCATTCCCTGCATGGGATCCTTACCCTTTTCCACCCTCGGATTAGATTGGGAACCCACATTACTTGCACCTCCTGCACCAAAAGCCCGAGGACACCTCCACTGTAGATGCCCGTATTCATGACATAACCAGCACCGAAAAGGCAACATTTCATAATCCAATGGCTGAGTCCAGGAGTTAGAGCCAATAGTCAAATCAATAGAATCGAGCAGAGATTGACTCAGATCAATCTTGACACAAACCCTCACATAAGAAAATATTCTCTTATCCAAAGTATGTTGAGAAGGACCAATAGGCTTACCCAACAATAAAGAAATCGATTGTAATATATCAGTTTGCCAACATTCAAGCGGCAGCCAAGGAAGGCGAACCCAAACCGGGACCCTAGAAGGCAACTCTTCTGTTGAATTAAAGCCTGCATGCCATGGTTTTATGAAAAGACCTACTTGGTTATAAAAATAAGGCCCCCCTTCAAATGCCCTATTTTGATCTGAAATGCACGAGAAATCTACCAGAAAAAAATTATTCGCAGCCAATAGAACATCAAAGTCACCCTCCGGAGACCATGTCTTGCGGATCCAAGTGTCTAGGAAAGAAAGAGAAACCCTCATCCCCATAAACTTACAAATCAAAACATGCTTACTATAGTAATATAGATCATCAGCTACCGCCTCTGATTGAACCACCAACACAAGACGTACATGAGCCCTTTCCTGGCATCCATTTATCTTATGCAATTTAAAGGTACTAGATTTTGTCAAACCTTCTCCAGACGAAGCCCCATCACCAACCTTCGTCATAGCAGCACCCCCCTACACCTCACCAATAGGTGGATTTCTTGCCATGCAAACCCTACACTAAAAAAAAAAACTCCAGCCAAGAAGCCCCAAACCAAACCAGCCTACCTCACAGCCACCACAAGATTGCATGCAAAAGAAAAAAACAACAATAAACACCTCCCAACACTGGCAAACAACAAGAGCTCCACCAAGCTAGCAAAGCAATCAAAAGAGCAACCCTTAGGAGAAGGAGATCGCTGTCTTTGGACAGCCCAACGCCCGCACCAAACCCCAACAGCTTGCGCCAAAACACACCCGAATCAACACCCGCGCACAGAAGAAAGGGAACAAAGAAACAAGCCACCCCTGGCCCCTACCCATACCACACAGACTCCCCTCCCATGCAGCTACTAGAAGCTCAGAAATGAGCAGGCTAGGGAACAAATGCCCTAGCGCGCCCACAACCTGCACCCGAGAGCCCCATCCTACCCTAATGCTAGGCTCAATCTCAAGAGTTAAAATGCCTCTTTTACAAAGTTATTCAATAATATTTGGCCATATACCTAGGAACATGGGTGTGTGGGATGCAATGGTGATAATTTCAAGTGTTTTTATTTTATAATATTTTATTAAAAAAAATTTAGAATATTTTATTATTTATTATTTATTTATTTTATAATACCTTAAGCTAATAAATATAATGAGGAAAAACATCACCTATATGATATGCAACTAGAATGTATGCACTTTACTAAATGCACTTTACTAAATGCGTTTTTTCTTATATGTCTCTTCCCTAAGTATTTTGTTTACTAGTCCAATTGTTCATTTTGAATGTACGAAAGTGAGTAAATAATTATGCATAATGGAATCTAATGATGAAAGCTAGGGTGTGCAAAATATTCCAAAGCCATAATTTCTAATAAACAATAAGTATTTGCAAAACTAAATGCTTCAAAGGAAACTAAATATAGAACCTATATGCAACTATTATAATTGATTCAATTCCAAAAACAACTAGATAAGTGTTCCTTTTAAACCCAAAATGATATGTAAGTGTTGATTGTTCAATACAAGGAATAGATAATTAATATTGCAATTTATACTAGTTGTCCTAAAGCATTAATCAATACCTAAATTATATAATAGATAGGTAAAACAAACAATATGTATTTGAAGATAATGATCAAGATGCATAGATTTATAGTTTTTCTCCAACAAGTTAATGCAATGATTTAACAATAAATCTTATCATACAATGGTTTCTCCAAGAATAAGATAGAAAAATAAGAGATCTTTAGAAGGCTATGGAAAAACATGTATTTAATAATATCCAATATCTCAAAAGTGACAAGAATGATTTAGAAAGCTCAAAAAAGGATTAAATACTTATTTTTATTCAAATGAGATGTTGTAAACACAAGGTAGCTTACAAAATATCCTTAGAAATTTGTAACCATTAAACTAATATATAATGTTCAACAACTTTGTACAATGATCTAGTAGGCTGAAACAATAGTTTTAATAATGTAGAAGTTGTCACAAATAAAATGTAGAATGTAGGTGAAATTTAAAAAATATTGTAGACAACTTGGAATGAGTATTATATCTTCAAAATTATTCACACAATATGGTAAAGTTGGTTGTCCACGATAGGAACAATATTAAATAGATCTTGGAAGCTCGACCAAAAGATAAAACTTGAATTTGCAACAATATTTATGGTTCTCGAATAGAGGGGAATTTTATTTCAAAATAAAGAGACCTTTAATGGTCTAGAATTTTATAAGAAGTTAGAATACAAGATTGTAATATTTAAGGGGAAGATTAATTACCCATGATACTAAGTAAGAGATAGAATATCAATTCCTAGCTTAGGAGGGGAAGGACAAAGTTCCCTTTATACAATTTGGACCTCTTGAGAGGTTTGTAATGATTTGTGAGAGCTTGTAAGACCTCACATAATTTAAAACAAACCAAATGTACACAAACACAAAATAGAAATCAAATTAATCTAAACATACACAAAAAAAACTTAATAAAATACCATAAAAATGCTAAATTAAAATACATGTAGTCCAACATTTTATTTAACAAAGCATAACAAAAAAGTACACATTTACCTATCTATTCATAAAGTGAATGCATATTAATTCAAAGCTATGTTTTTCTAGAAAAGATGAATAAAAATAGGTCCTTAGAAAATTCAATAGTATCTATATCCTTCATTTTATTGACTCTTTGGTCTACAAAAAAAACTTTAAAGACAATGAGCTAGGTTGAATCGAGACAAACAAATTAAAGGAAAGGAAGGTATCTACACGATTGTATAATGCTAAAAAAAATGAATTGTAGAGAAAAAGTGCATATTTTTTCTTAAATGAGGACATACGATCCAAATTGAATATCAAAACTTAAGTCAAAGAAGGTCTGGGGGTCATCCAAAAGGTGTTACAAAGTAGGTACAAGTGGGAAAGATGTTACAAATTAAATGGAGGAGTTGAAGGGACACATTTTTATTTTTCTTCAAAATTTCCATGACTAACACAAGATGGATGAGTTAATAGAAAAACCATTGAGGTAGTCACAAGATCATCTTGGTGGTTTTGAATTCAACACACTTTACTATCACCACCTAATAAAAGTGGTAGTTTTGGCACAAATAAAAAACTAACAAACTTTACATTTGAAAAGTAGACAAAAAGGGTCATGTAGGCTTGATGATTTTAAAGGGATACTAAGGAAGACTGAGGGATGACCTAGAGGCATGAAATTTGTTGGGATTAAGGTGTCTCAACCTCAGAGTCCTAATATTGACTAATTTGACATGTATTATTCTATTTATTTGTATTATTTAATTGTCTATGGTGTCATGTCATAAATTGGGACCCACTGACTGGGTGGCATGACTGTTGGAAGTGACTAGATGACACATCATCATACCAAGTGGACATAGATGCCCCACTTTGGAATCTTTGACTTATGATAGATTTTATGATGTGTCATAAGGAATCTTTATGCATGGAGAAATTTGGCGCCCAAGTTAGGCTATGATAGGTTGTAAGAGAATCAAATATTTTGGTCAATTATGATGGATTCTCTTACGAATTCTATGATGGATCTTGTGGCAGATTTTATGGCAGATTTATGACAGTTGTAAGGCATCTTTCATAGGCTATTATGAGCACATTTTGGGTGCCCAAGCTTGGAGAGAGAATAGTGCATGTTATGACAGTTGTAAGGTGTGTAAGGGAATATCGTACATGTGTCCAAGTGCATTTCTATGGCGTGGGATATTGTTCCATGTGTATTTGGAAGTTCATCCTCTTCTAGATGCTTCTCTTGGCTTGTATTCTCTATATATTTTATTACTTGCATTGTATAATGCATATTTTATTTGCAAGTAACGAAGTGTTGTCAGATTCACTCCATAATAGGTGTTTGTTTCGAAGCACTTGTTGAAGAAGCTTTGTACTTGGATCTACATTGTAATTTCTATTTGATTCAATACAGTAGTACTATGCTTTTGGAGGGTGGGTATTTTTACCCAAAAAAGGGGTTTTGCCACATATATCTGGTGTTTGTTGTTTATGTGTTCTTGTTGTTCTATCTCATTCTTTCTATGTGTTTCTCCTTACTATAACTATATAATGTGTTAAAAGGAAATTTTGTAACTCTCCACTACTTAGATTAGTGTAGGAAGCTATTTCCACTCACCCGGCTTCCTTTCAGTTGGTATCAGAGCTTGAATAGCCTTGATTGCTTTGTTGGGTTAGAAGGGTTTTTTGAGCTAATCTTTGTTTCAGTGGGAGTTTTGTAGAAGTGTATTTGGTAGCCTTGTTGTAGAAAAGAGATGGCAAGAAATTCTATGAGGATTGAGATGGAGAAGTTTAACAATGGAAACTTTGAGCTTTGGAATCTCAAGATGGAAGATACACTTGTAGATCATGATCTATGGGTTGCAATTTATGGAGCCACCATCGAGCATGAAACAAGAAGATTGGGAGCTCATTGATCAGAAAGCCAAGAGTCTCATTAGACTCTGTTTGGCTGATTTTGTTCTCTTGAATGTTGATGAAGAGAAGACTGGTGCTTCTTTGTGGAAGGAACTTGGATATTTTTATTAGGCTAAATCCTTGGTAAACAAGCTATTCCTAAGAAAGAATATGTTTTCTCTGAAGATGGAAGATGGAGGATCCGTGGTAGACCACCTACATGAATTTAACATGTTAATTGCTAAATTGGGTTTCGTTGGAGATAAGATTGACAAACAAGAATGTTGCATGCTCCTGTTGTGTTCATTTCCAAACTCATGGGATCACCTAGTGATGGTTATTGGAATCACAACAACCACTTTCAAGATGGATGAGGTGTTTTCTTTGTTGTTATCTGAAGAGATGGAGAGAAAGTGTTTTGAGATAGTCAAGGAGGCCCATGTTGTTCATGGTAGACCAAAGGAGAAAGGAAAAAAGAAGGATAAGAAATCTAAGTCAAAGTCTCTGAGGAGATCTAAGTCTCTTGGTAAGAAGTCCAAGAGAAAATGTTGGAACTATGGAAAAAGAGGAAAATTTCAAAAAGATTACAAGGAGAAGAAGAAGAAAAATAATTCCTTTGATTCTGAATCCAAAAAATCATCTCAAGTTAAATTAGAAGCATTTGTTGTAGCCTTGGAAACCCATGCATTGGAAGATGTGTGGTTGATAGATTTGGGTGCATCCTTTTACATGACCTCTCATAGAGGTTGGTTTTTGAAGTATGAAGAGTATGATGGCAAGAAGTTGTACCTGGGTGATGACTCTCACCTAAAGATTGTTGGTCCTGGAAGAGTCAAAATTAGATTTCCTAATGGAAGAGTGAAGGGGATTGGTGGTGTCTTGCATATCCTAGGTTTGGAACGAAACCTACTTTTTGTAAGGAAACTGAATGATTTAGGAGTGCAAGTTGTTTTCTTTGGTGGAGGATGCAAGATGACAAGAGGAGCTATGGTGTTGGCTAAGGCTGTTCGAATTGAAACTCTGTAGAAGTTGGATGCATGCATAGTATAGTACAATAGTTCTTTTGATGTACCAAAGAAGAGACCTTTAAATTCTTCATCCTCACCATCAAATCATGTAGTGAAGAAGTGTGTTGCAGCTACATTAGATAGTCATGCATTTTGGGTACCTAAGGGTGCTCATTCCATGGAAATGAAGCTTCTTGCAAAGAAGACAATGTTGTGGTACCAACAACTTGGTCACATTGGTGAGAAGGGTCTTAGAACCCTAAAAAATAAGAGCCTTGTTGAAGGCCTTGATGATTGTAATCTTGAGATTGACTTTCTTCAAAATTGTGTTTATGGCAAACAACATCGTGTTTCTTTTTTACTCTAGTTCTCACAAGTCTTTTGGGGTTTGGGACTATGTTCATTTAGATGTGTTTGACCCTGTGAATGTTCCTTCATTATCAAAATCTATATATTTTGTTTCTTTCATAAATGATTATAGAATGATCTATTTGTTTAATTTCTCAGAAGTAAAGATGAAGTCTTTAGTTGGTTTAAGAAGTTTAAGAACTTTGGTAGAAAATATGACTAGTAGAAAGATTAAGTGTTTGAAGACTAACAATGGCGGTGATTTTTTCTACAGATTTTGAAAAGTTCTATAAAGAGCACGAGATTGAAATACATAAGACAAATACTTACACTCCACAATAAAATGGAGTTGTAGAGAGGATGAACAAGACATTGATGGAGAGGGCTAGGAGTATGTTGAGTGGTGCTAGCCTTGAGGAGAAGTTTTGGGTTGAAGCGGTAGACACTACATGTTATTTGATAAATAGATCTCCTACATCGACACTTGTTATAAAGACACCCATGGAGGTGTGGTTTGGTAAAAATCATTCGATGAGACATATTAGAGTATTTGGTTGTGAATCTTATGCTCATGCTCCGATTGAGAGATCAAAGTTGGAGAACAAGACAGTTAAGTTTATCTTTATCGACTATGGTGTTAGTGTGAAAGGGTACAATATTTGGGATCCAAAATCTTAGAAGGTTCTCTACAATAGAGTTGTGATTTTCAAAGAGATGAAACCTTTCACTATTGAGTTGCAGCCAGAGAAAGAGTAGAAACAAAATAAGGAGGTAGGTCAAATTCCACCTACTCCAAAGAAAGATGAGTTATGCACTCCTATTAGACCTAATGATGAGGAGATCTCAAGCAGCTCATAAATTTTTGAAGAAGAAGAAGAACCTCAACCTCAACCATTGAGGAGGTCTACATGAGTTAGGTGGCAACCAAAAAGGTTTGGTTATTCATTATTGGATTCAAGTTACATTTTTGCTTTTATTGCTAACATTGATGAGTCTAGGACTATTAGAGAGGCTATGGGTATGAGTGATGTAGATTCTTGGATGAAATCCATGGACAAGGAGATGGTTGAATTAAAGAAAAAAAAGACTTAGGATCTAGTACCTTTTCTTGTTGGATGTAAACCTATTGGTTGTAAATGGGTTTTCAAGAAAAAGTGTGGTCTTGATGACAGCGTTGAGAAGCATAAGGCATAAATTTTCGCTAAGGGGCTTTTACAAGTGAAGGGAATTGATTATGTGGAGATATTCTCTCCTATTATGTACCTGACATCTATCTGGTTCCTATTATCACTTGAAACAACCTATGATTTAGAAGTGGGATGGATGTGAAGACAATGTTCCTTCATGGTGACTTAGAGGAAGAGATTTACATGTCACGGCTAGATCTTTTCATTGAAAAAGGTAAATAAAATTTGGTTTGCAAATTGAAGAAGTATCTTTATGATTTGAAATAGTCTCCTAGAATGTGGTACGAAAATTTTGATACCTATGTGTTGTCATTGGGATTTTAGAGATCTAAATCTAACCATTGTACATGTATTATAAATCTAATAACGGTCACATTCTCATTATTGTTTTATAGGTAGATGATATGTTATTTATTGGGAATGGTAAAAGTATGATTTCAAATTTGAAGACTCAGTTGTCAGCATAGTTTGAGATGAAAGAACTAGGTGCAACTAGGTACATTCTAGGAATGGAGATCACGAGAGACAGAGTGAAAAAAAATCTTTGGTTAAGCCTGAGTAAGTATGTGAACTTTGTGTTGGAGAAATTCAATATGGAAAATTGCATACAGTTAGTTATTCCTATGATGTAGGGAACAAAGCTTTATATGAATGATTGTCCAAAATCTCCTACTGAAATGAAGGACATGACCAGGGGAACATATACAGGTGCAATTGGAAGTCTGATGTATGTGATGGTGTGTATGAGAGTATAAATTTCCCAAGCAATGAGAATCCTTAGTAGTTTTATGGCTAATCCTTGACGGGTGCATTGGGATGCAGTTAAGAGAGTGTTTAGATATTTACGGGGTACTTTTCGGTATGCCTTGTGGTTTCATGGCTATCCTGTTAGGCCTCAATATTTTATGAGTATTCATGGATATGTGGATTTAGATAGGGAAGCTGACATTGACATCAAAAGATCCACCAATGGTTATGTGCTTATGATGTTTGGTGGTGCTATCAGTTAGATGAGTAATTAACAAGCTATAGTCGTGTTGTCCGTGACAACAACAAAGTACATTACAACCACTCATGCTTGTAAGGAATCCATTTGGCTTAAGAGAATGTTTTCTAATATTGGTTTAGATGCCAGAAAAATTACTATTTGTTGTGATAGTCAGAGTGTGATTTTCCTAGGAAAGAATCCTACCTTCCATTCTAGAACAAAGCACATCAATGTTTAGTATCATTTTCTTCGTGATATGGTAGAATATGGAAAGGTGAACTTGGAAAAGGTTGACACTATGGCGAATGTTGTAGATGCACTAACAAAACCAATGAGCATGAAGAAGTTCAAATGGTGTACCGATTCCATGGGCCTTGGGGCTCTGAGCAGATGATTCTGTATGATTCTCAATAGTTCTTCAACAAGTGGGAGAATGTTGGGATTAAGTTGTCTCAACCTTAGAGTCCTAATATTGATTAATTTAATGTATTATTCTATTTATTTGTATTATTTAATTTCCTATGGTGTCATGTGATAAATTGGGACCCATTGGTTGGGTGGCATCCTTGTTGGAAGTGACTGGATGACACATCATCATCCCAAGTGGACATAGGCATCCCACTTTGGAATCTTTGACTTATAACAGATTTTATGACATGTCATAAAGAATATTTATGCGAAAGTTGACACCCAAGTTGTGTTATGATAGGTTGTAAGACAATCAGATATTTTGGTTAGTTATGACAGATTCTCTTATGGATTCTATAATGAAACTTGTGGCAGATTTTATGGCAGATTTATGACAGTTGTAAGGCATTTATCATAGGATATCATGAGGAAATTTTGGGTGCCCAATCTTGGAGAGATAATATTGCATGTTAAGACGATTGTAAGGGGTCTAAGGGAATATCATACATGTGTCCAGATGCATGTTTGTGGTGTGGGATATTGTGCCATGTGTATTTGGATGCCCATCCTCTTCTAGATGCTTCTCTTGGCTTGTATTCTCTATATATTGTATTCCTTGCATTGTAGAATTCATAGTTTGTTTACAGGTAATGAAGTGATGCCAGATTCACTCCAAAAAAAGTGTTTGTTTCAAAACACTTGTTGAAGAAGCTTTGTACTTGGAGCTGCATTGTGACTTCTATTTGATATAATATAGTAGTATTGTGCTTTTGGAGGGTGGGGTTTTTTACTTGAAAGGGTTTTCCCCACGCATATCTGATGTTTTTTGTTTATCTGTTCTTTCTGTTCTATCTCATTCTTTCTATGTGTTTTCCTTATTGTAATTGTATAAGGTGTTAAAAGGAAATTTTTGTAACACACCCCTACTTAGATTAGTGTAGGAAGTTGTTTCCGCTCACCCAACTTCCTTTCAAACTTATACAACAGCTGATAAGTGGCCAATTTTATTTGTATGTGATACAAATGGATTTTATGGAGGAATATATCATCCTTGGATGTAAATTTTAACCCAATATAATATTGAAAAATTGAGCACTTACAAAATATACAATTACACAAATAAGCAGTTTTTGCTTTCTAAAACATTAGTTCTTGACCTAGTATCATCTTAAAAAATAAATAAAAAAGATATCATGGCTACAACATGGGAATGTGAGTAAATCTTAAAATTAATGATAGGACAAAGGGATAAACTCATTGCTTTAGCGGGGCTAATAAATACTACCTATACTAGATACATGTGGTTCTCTTACTCTAGCCCTTAAAAATGACAAAAAATAGACTCACATGTCGCAGTGAGGTAAATAATGGAAAAATCCTTAGTGAAATGAGGGGTGAGAGGATTTACCATTCATAAGGAGTCTAGAAGATATCCTACCTATAAATCATAGAGTACATACAAAAGTGGTTAATCTAATAAAGTTTACCATAAGAAAATAAAAATAATTTAACACATCACAACAAAGCAACTTGGCATCACAAGAAAGTGAGATAAACATGAAATGAGCCCAAGACCTAGAGGTCACATAAAAGACTAAAGCTAAATCTAATATGAACAAAGCTATGCACTAAGGTGTGATACAAAAAGGGGGTCTTAAGATCCCATTTTTTTTAAATCAGAAAATTTTGATATTCAATAAGATAATGAAGATAGTTACAATCTAAATTTGTAGTTGCAACAACAACAAGGGTTGAAGTGCTCTGAATCTACTTTCTAAACTACTATTTTTTTTTAAAATGGTTTATATTAAGGCTTTCAAAAAGGGGGAGCACACAAAGTGGTCCTGTTTTTTTCAAAAAAACATAACATAGTGTCTGGTGTGCTCCCCCTAAAATGTCAATTTTTTTATAGAATTTCAAAAATCACTTCATTCAGAAATTAGCTAACACCATGTAGTTTATTTTGAATTTTTTGGCTAATTTTTTAATTAATATATGAATTTTTACTAATTTTCGAAGTGGACACATCCTAAAAAACAAAACATTGAGTGTGCTCCCCCTTAAAATTTTTGAAAACTAATCAAACATCAATTTTTTTTTTCAATATGTGTAGAATGGAGTCTAGTTTCTAAAAATATATATTTTTAAAATTCAATGAACGAGTAAAAACTATACCCAAAATACCACATGTTGGGTTTTGACAAAAAATGGACACACTAACAAAAGAAACTAAAGATGAAAACCTTAACATAATCAAAATGTGAAAAAAAAAATGGTTAGATAGCTAAGAGATCTTAATGTCATCATGGTATTTTTATAATTTTTTATTGAAACACGTGCAAACTTGATGAAGAGCACGAAAAAAAATGTGTGATTTTTTTTCCTTTTCAAAAAACACGTCTTTGGCATGAAATGGTCGTCCAACCCTTTGAGTTGGATGCCTAAGGAAAATCTAACCCAAAGGGTTGGTATTTCCCAATGCAAACCATTTTGTGCTCACCAAATTGCATTTTCATTTGGCAAGTGCCAAATGAAAATACATTTTTATAATGCTAGAGCCAAATTTTCTTTCTCTTTCTCTCTCTCCCCCACTTTGATTAAGGCTTAGAGTTTAGGGTTTATAATTTATGATTGATAGTTGAGGTTTTACCTTTCACTCCCTCTTTGCCTCCTTCCCTCTCTACCAATACTTCCCTTTCTCTCTCCCTCTCTTCTCTCTCTCACCTCTCTCTCCCCTCTCTAGGTGTCTCCCACCCTCTGTCCCTCTCTACCTTTCCTTCTGTCCTTACCCATATCTCTATCATTTCCTCCCTATCACTCTCTTCTTCTCTCTCTATTTATTATTTTCTTCTCTCTCATCTCTCTCCATTCTCTCGATCACTACCTCTCCCTCCCACCCTCTCTCTCTACATCTCTAGGTCTCTTCATCCTTCCCTCGTTACCTCTCTACATCTCCCTCCTTGTATCATTACCCACATCTCTCCCCCTCTATCTCTCTCACCTCTATCTCTCTCCTATGTCTCTCACCCCTCTCTCCCCATGTTGTAGGTCTCTCACCTCTATATCTCTCCCATCTCTAGTTATTTCCCTCCCTCCTTCCTCTTCCCCTCTCTATTTATTTCCCTCCCCCTCACCTCTCTACCTCTCCCCTCTCTAGGTCTCTTAGTCACTCCTTGTCTACCTCTCCATCCCTCCTTATCCTTCTATTTCTCTTTGTTCTTCTCTCTATCCTCTTCTCTCTCCCTCCCCTAGCTAGGTCATCACCTCTCTATCTCCTCCTTCCCTAGGTCTCTCGCTCCCTCCATGTCTATAGGGTTGAGGGTATAGGGTTAAGTGTATATGGTATATAGCGATTAGGATTGAGGATATTGGGTATAGGGTCGATGGTATTGGGTTTATGATTGAGGGTACAATGTATTTAGGGTTGAGAGCTTAAGGTATATGATTTATGGTATAAGCTTGAGGGCATAAGGTTTAGGGTATAGGGTTGAGGGTACATAGGGTATAGAGTTGAGGGTATAAGGTATAGGATTGAGGGTGTATGGTTTTGGGTTTAAGTATAAGGTTGAGGGTACAAGGTTAAGTGTATAGGGTATATGGCTTAGGGTTGAGGATATTGGGTAAACTTTTGTAGGAGAAAATTAGAGTTCTGAAGAGGAAGCTTGGTGGAGTGTTACAACAATCAAAATGGTTATGAAGGTGCATGGTTTAATGGTGTAGTCATTGATGTTGGGCCTCTCAAATCATGTGATGGTTGTAAAATTATCAGTTTCCAATATGAGGCATTTGAGACATAAGACAATTATTGGTATTGTTGAGGTCCTTATAGATGGATAAAAAAATTCTTTAACTTAAATTATTATAACGTATCAACTTATTTGAAGTATTTAAATTTTCACCTATCTAATTATGATCCTAAAATTTTCTTTCAGCAACAAATAATTCATTGCTCATATGCTTCTACCACTTACCCTTACCCTAGAAAGAAGCAAGGACTATTTTTTTCTCCCTATTTTTTTTATCATTTGTATTCTCTCCTATTGTCACTTGTTCACCTACATTTTCAAAATTATAACACACAGGTATTTTGACACCTCTGTAAGCACAAACTACATGATCATCAAAAATATCAATCCCTTTATTTCTAATATATATAGTCAAGCAAATAGAATTACCAACAATTTCATTGTTAATAAAATTTAATCCACCCTTTCCAGTCTATAGGGTATCGTGCAATCTTTTGCTCCAAGCCAACAACTATGGAAAATGCTACTATTTTTTAGGACTTCCAACATTTTTTATGACCCCTAAAAATCCATTACCCTTTCCGTTGGTATTATAAGTGTTGTTATGAAAACCAACTCTAGTTGTAGGAATGTTAAGGTACTCTTGCTCCAATTCAACTTTTGAGTTAAGATCCAAGCTGATTTTTTCCCTTTCTCTCCTTTCTCACTGAATCTAAGTGTTCTTCTTGTCGTTTGATAAGACATGCCCCACTATGAGGAGATTCATTAGTATTTTCAATACTTGTGCAAAGAGGAGCCTCAATAGTAGTATTTAGAATTTTTTTTGTTCTTTTTTCCTTGTGAGGACCTAGGTATATTATTTTGTGATCCCATAACCTCAGATCTAGAAACATGATCTTGAAGCAATACCTCAAAATTAGAGAGTTAACTATCCAATCATAAATTCTATTTTCGCCTCTTTACTCTTCATTAGGAAACTTCACCATCCAAGAGCCTATAGTAACATCAACCTTCCAAAATCTATTATTTAACATCCACAACAAATGATCACCAACTAGGCCTTAATACTTATCCTCGGCTAGATGAAGTGTTTGCTAATTTGTCTAGTTCCACATCATCTAATTCTCTTAATAGGACCATGACTCCACCTATCTCTGCCTCAGATATGATAGCAGATATTATGGCTTTGAAGTACTTTTTGTATAAACAATTATGTAATTCAGTGATACCTTTTTATATAAACAGTTATGTATAAGCTCCTAAATCTTGTGCAATATGTAGCTTTATGTAATTTAGTGATACTCATGTATATCTCATACCATTTTGTATAATCATTCTGGCAAAAAAATTGTAAGACAAATGGCTAATAGCCTTGGGTACCTAAGTTCTGAATGTTGCCTCTGCAGTAAGTTGTAATCTCTGTTGACAAAATACTATTAATACACAATTTTTTAAATTTTATTAAGAAAGGAGAAAGTTATAAATATGGCTATATTTACAGAGCTATTGTTTAATTCATTCTTTATTATTTTCTTTTACAATATGTTATTTATTAAATTGGAATAGATAACAATATCTTAGTTAGTTATTTCTCCCTTCATGAATGATATATTTAATATTACATATTTTAAAATTTATTAATTCATCAATGGAACAAATTAGAATATTTGATCTATGGAAAATAATTAAAAATTATTAATAAAACCTAGAAGGTAATGTCACTAGGTCAAGTATAATTTTATTTCAAGTTTGCAAATATTTCAACTAAATTGAAGTTTGGTGTTAAGGAAAATTTTATTCATGAAGTATTGGTAGATGTTATTCTATTGGATATGCGAAGAGTTGTTTTTGGCATCTCTTACATGTTTAAGAGAAACAATGTTTTCTATAGATAGGAAAAGAAGTATCACTTAGTCAATGAAGGTTTCTACTTCATTTTGCATGTCCACAGTGAATAATTCAAGATATTTTGGGTTCTTAATCTTAAAGCAAGGAAAATACTCAATGGAAGCACTAGGATCATTCCCCTTGAGTGGAGGAGAAAGAGTGTTGATGGAAAAACTCTCAAGCACTTTGACAATTTAGGCATCTTTAGATAGTTGGAGATAAATATTTTCAAGCTATTGGTTAGAGTGGTGTAGGGTTGGGTGACAGCCATGCCATCCACTACAAGGTCATCACTCATTTTGTGAGTCTTTATAGCTTTTGGGAACCAAAATCTTTCATATTGGGAAGGTGTGATCTATAAAAAGATTAAAAATGTGCTCTATGGATGCATGACAAAGTGAGTCAATTTTTGATGAAGGAATGTTAGGAAAAATTTGAGTTTTGGTCATCTATGTGGAATTTCCAATTTTAGTAAGGTTGATTATAGAGCTACTAAGGCAACTATGAAAACATCAACATGTTGCAAGCAATTATTTTGTCTTAACTTCTCTCCCAAAATTTGAATTCTTAGATGTAAAATCCTTTTTTCTTTCATTCTTGTGTTGTTGATTCTTCTTCCTTCTTATTCATTTGATTAGAATATATTAAAGTAGTTCGATTCCTCTTATTAAATATGTGATTGAAGTATGGTGTAGTTGAATCTCCGTACCTATTTAAAAATCAATATTCTTGGCATCAAAAGAATAATGTTTATGGACATACATAGACTCTTAAAAACAACTATGTTTTTACATGTCATAGTAGCAAGAACCATAGACAAAAAAATAGCACAAAGGAAGCATAATGTCATCAAGACTGTCATTTATCATAATCATATATTAATGTGTATATTAACAAACAAAGAGTCAAATATACATAGATTTTGAGTCTTACCACCCAGCATCTTCTCTTATTATAAGGATGAAACAGGTTTAAAAGTGTAAAAAGTTATACACATAATCCCTTTAAGTGCATTTACATATATAGCCAACTTTGCATTCTACTCTTGATTTTATGTATGCAAGCTTCCATCATTGATACTATGGCCATTTCAAGGAGCAGAGGAATTGTCCGCGTGGTTCTCTTGGAAAGGAAAAGTTTGGCAAATCTTCCTCGTACAACAGATACTTGGTATTGCTGCCTTGATACAATAGGGATGAATATCTCATAAAATTTAGAGTTGAAATAATGTAATTCCTGACGCCAAAGATATCAAAGATGAAAAATGTAAGGACCATCTAAAGTAAACAAAATCTGAAATCATTAATAATCAAATTCTACATAAAAAACCAGAACTTTGATCGAGTTTTTAAGACTGAGTTCTCTTTGACTTACTGTTCTTGCTTCAATGGTTCAGCAGGTTGAAATTATCTTCCTTCATTTGAGAAAGTTAAGGAAGCCACTGAACTTGAAATACAAGACTTCTCTTCAGCATACCACAACTTATTTGCTCCCTTGGATCTGGACACCCTCAAGGATGTTAGGGACACTGTTCCAAATGATTTGAAGTCATGAAAAATATGTGACATTTGATTAAGGATAAATTGTGACGACTGGAGGGAAGATAAATGAAGGTATTTCTTAGCCACTAACCTTGGATGGTGAGTAAATGCGAGAAGTTGGCTGATATATATGATATGACATCTTGTGTAGTACCTCTTGTCTTGGATCTAACAATGGTTATGCTGGTTTTAAAAAATTCTAATTAGAAATGCATAATTGCATTAAAAATTTGACCGCATCCAAGAAAACAAACATTGACATGAATGCAAAAGACCATACGAGAATTGTGAAGTTTATTTTTGTTGCACTTCTTGGCCTTGGAATTTCCTCAATCAAAAAGATTCCTGCTTGGAGTTTCTGGATAGATAAGGGAATTACCCACTTGATGACCAGAAACATAATAAGGTGGATGAATGAATACAACTCCTCAACCATAACTGTAACTAGGTATATTCATGTTAGGATGGACAGATCTTCCCTTGAACAGGTTGTACCATTTGTGAGTCCCGTCTTCTGGCATCTCTGTTTTATTTATTTTTTAAAACAGAATGAGTAATATATTTTGATGAATCAAATCATCATTGTTCAATGAATTTGAAATCCCATGCTCCATAGAAATTTTGGTGGAATTTAAGCATTTATCACCTATATTCTAAATTGGCATTGTGAAAGAACTGTTCTGTGTCTATACCTTTCATATGCTCTGTACAGTTTACTCGCCTAGGTAAGTCATTCAAGGCAGTTGGGCCAACAGCGACCAATTCATCCTTCCTCCTGTTCCGAACAATCTTTCTACCAATAGTACTTTTTGCTGTTAATTATGCATTTTCAACCAAGCAATAATTAAAATTTCATTAGGGTTAGTACTTTCAAATGCTAAAATAGTAGTTATACCTATTGTTTATGCATCATGAGGCTTGCTATTAAAAGTGGAAGCTTTCTTATTAGCAGCTTTCAAGTACCATTTAAATCAATTCCGAAGATGCCATGAATTTTGTACTTCCCACAGACACACAAAGATTGTTTTCTAAGCCACACAATGCTAAGTCTGGAACATCAAGAAATTGTGCACTACCATGCCCCTCCCAAGTATTCAAAATAGACCTGTTTATTTTTTCAGCAATCTTTTCCTCAGGAGATTTTACAATATATTTCCAATTTACAAGTTCCATAAAAAGCATATTACACCACATAAAATTATCTGAAATGTATATAGGTGACATACAGGGAAAACTCTTGAAAAGAGTGTAATCTAACAAGAAGCAAAAATATTTACAACAAAATGAAGACACTGCACTTGTTCGTGAAGAAAAAACTATAGATCCTTATTTTCTTAAACCCTACATTTGACTTTAATTTATTAGTTGTCTATTTGCAAACTTTCAAGAAAACAAAAGACTATTCCAAAAGAAAAACTTAACTGAAGGTCTTAAGCTGGAATAATGTAAGGCCGATGCAAGCAAGTGGAAAGGATAACATACTTTTTCTCACACTCCTGCCCAAGATCATTATTTGGGCACAATAGATTGATTCTTCTCAGAAACTTTGAACTAAATGATCACTAATAACTGCCTTGGCCCTTTGGAAATATGATATCTATGGGTGCACATCCATAGAAATTCCTTGTTAAGAAACAACTCCCCTCCATTAGAATTAACTTTTAAGTGGCTCAGCTGTCATAAAACAAATAATATTCAGAGAAATGTCTTGTTAATCAACAACACAATAAAAAACAGAGCTCAAACAAGCCCTGATTTAAAAGAGTATTATTCAATGCAACGGGCTTGACAAAATGAAAGGTGAATACCAGCTATTTCAAGAAGAGCGGGGATGAGAATGAGGTTAGATCAAAACTCCAATCAAAATTTGCTAAAATAATTGACAAATTTGAATAAAAAACCTGTACACTGAAAGCATATAAACGTTCAACAGTCAGGAATAATATAGCCGGAGGCAAGAAAGACTATATCCATTCTTCTGAAACAAACCTCTGGTGGAACTGTCCAAGACCAAAATCTTCAAAGTGTCCGAGAAATTTATCCAGTGTCCTCAGAGTAGTATAAAATACAATTGAATAATTTATCCTTCCACTCAACTCATTGACCTGAAAAGAGTGATGTTGCAACTTCAAGTAGAGATATTATTATTGCAAATTGAATGTTACTATATAATATATATATCTCAAAAAGACAATTTACTTGCTGAGAACAACAGGTCATTACTTGTAATAATGTTTATCAAATGTTTGAAATTTCACCATAAGCTTATGTCGATATCTAGCACTCACTATGTGGAATCAATATGGTAATTGAAAAACCAACGAAAAATCAGAATTGAAATTATTTTTTCCAGAAAATTTCTTTTCTGGCTAATTGAGTTTGTACCTATGTAACTCTGAAAGCGCCAACATGACAGTCACAGAACTGATAATGATAGAATTATATAAATGAACTTCATTTACTTATCTATTTTCAGCAAGAGGAAACTACATTTATTTAGGACCAAAACTTGCTCCACTTGGGAATGTTAGTGCCTGATCTAAATATCCAACTGGATATTGCTGACTTGCAATTGAAACCAGGGCAAAAGACATATGAAAATTAACTTCATCAGGTTTGTACAAACTAGTTTTAAGCTATTGCACAAAATCATCAACATTATAAAGAAAATTTGTGACTTACTCCAAAATCATTAAGATAGAAATTTTTTGAATTAAACTTACTCTTTCTCTGTTGGTGGTCTACAATCACCATTTATGGTGTCTTGAATATACCGGTGTATAGGAGATGATGATCAGAAAATATCTTATTTTGTATAATACAATTTTGCTCTGAATTTTTGAAAAAGAGAATCAATAATACCATCCATAACTCTGAAGCATTTTGCACTCCAAGATTTGCTGAAACATAACACCCAAATTAGAATTGAAAACCCAAATGCATAGCCCATTCCCATTCCCACATTCCACCATATATCATCCTCCAGCTCTTCTTCATTTTTTTCATCATCATTGGGAAAAGCAAGATGATTTCCTGAGCATGAGACATTAATTTGTAGGCCGCATATATCTAAATTGTTGGAAAATGATGAGGAATCAAATGTCATCATTTGTCCTCCTTGTGGTATCATTCCTGATAGGTTATTATGAGACACATCAAAGTAGCTCAAATATGTGAGATATTGTAGCTCAATAGGAAACATCCCAGACAATTCATTTATGGAAAGATCAAGTGATTGTAGTTGTACCATGCTTCCCAAGGATTTTGGAATCTCACCACTCAAATGATTTCTTGAAACATTGAGAATTATCAATCCTTTAAGGGATTTAATATTCCAAGGTATTTTACCTGATAAATTATTGTCTGATAAATCAAGGCACTTTACTAATCTCAATTTTTTTGAATACTTCATATCTTGTGCTTTGTTCTTAATGATTATGCTATCTATATAAATCCTACCATTTGCATAATTTAATTCAAGAGTTTATGTGTTTTCTGTCTGATTTGCCATTGCACTCAAGTTCATAAAGCCACTTGGAATAATGCCTGAAAATTGGTTGCTTGACACATCCAATATCTGAAGATTTTGCAAATTTGATAATTCTGAGGGTAATGTGCCACAAAAATTGTTAGATTTTAGTATTCAGATGCGAAAACTTTTCAAGCTTCCAATCCAACTAGAAATGTCCCCATTGATATTGTTATTCCTTAGATCTAGGATTTCCAAAGAACTGCAATTTGCAAGGGATGATGGTATGTTCCCTTTAGGCCATTGAGACCTAGTTTCAATGTTTCTAGATAAGTCATGTTCCCAAATATATTTGGAATTGTACCCTTGAGATTATTGTTTTCTAGATCTAACATGGACAACTTAGAGCACTGGTCTAAACTCAAGGGAATCTTACCACTTAGTCAATTATTTGACAACTCTAAAAAGCGCAAATTATTTGACTCACAAATAGTATGTGGAATGAAACCATCAAATAGATTCTCTAAAAGATCCAAGAAATGCACATTTTTTGCAAAGAAAGGGGAATATTTCCTTGTAACTTATTATTATGCAAATCAATAATTAAGTCATCATAAGAATTGTGTTCAAATCCAAGCAGCTTGAAGGGTAAATTACCTACAAACTGATTAGAAGAGAGGTTAAGATATTGAAGGGACATAGAATCCCACAACCAATTAGGAATATTTCCACTTAAAGAGTTTTGAGACAAATCTAGTGACCATAAGAAGTATTGAGTTGAAATGAAGCTTGGAAATTCCTTTTGTTTATTACAAGATCCTAAATGTATGACTTTGAGTTGAAAATTAGGAAGATAAGTGGCATTGAATTTTATAGTCAACATATTCCTTGAAAGATACAAATATTGAATATTGGGGATTTTATCAATAAATGAAAGTGTGTAAGTTCCACTTAGTTGGTTGTTGCTAAGATCAAGTTGTGTGAGTTTGGTGAGGTTATCCAAGAAGGGGATTGTACCTTTCAAAAAGTTGGAACTCAAGTCAAGAGATGAGAGCTTTGACAAATTACCCAAAGATGTTGGGATGGTGCCACTCAAAGAGTTAGAACTCATATCAAGATATGTGAGCTTTGACAGCTTACCCAAAGATGTTGGGATGGTGCCACTCAAAGGGTTACCATTGAGGTAAAGTTTTGTGAGCTTTGACAGCTTACCCAAAGATGTTGGTATGGTGTCACTCAAATGGTTAGAACTCATATCAAGATATGTGAGCTTATCCAAAGATGTTGGGATGGTGTCACTCAAATAGTTATAACTCATATCAAGATATATGAGCTTTGACAACTGACCCAAAGATGTTGGGATGGTGCCATTCAAATAGTTAGAACTCATATCAAGATATGTGAGGTTTGCCAACTTACCCAAAGATGTTGGGATGATGCCATTCAAATAATTATTATACAGATCAAGATATATTAAACTGGACATGCTACCAATCTCTCTTGGAATCTGGCCACTAAAGTTAGAGTTGTGAAAGTTCAAATACCTCAATTTGCTGAGCTTGTGAAACTGTGGGGGGATGGCAAGAGGAGGGAAGAAGGCATTCCAACTGAAGTCCAAGTGCTCAAGAAGTGATGTTGAGATCCGCATAACAGCAAGACCCACATCATCATCATCTAAGAGGGAATTTCTTTGCTCTTTGTGAAAATCTAAGAGGGAATTTCTTTGCTCTTTGTGAAAATAATGGAAATCAAAGCTGATTTATAATTGCATTTCTCCTATCACTCGAAACTTATTCTATGTTTATTCTACCGGCGAAAGTGGGGCGAAATCTCCTCCATTCAATTTTCCACACATCTTCTTAATGTAGTTGGAATAGTATATTTTAGAAAACTTGTCGAAAATTGAATGTACTCATGGCGTTTCACTGAAGTTATTGCAAATTTCCACGCTTGTTCAAAGTCTATTGGAAAGATGACTTGCTGCCGTTGGTTTTACGACTTTACTAGTGTTTCTTTTTTTTTTTGATCCGTAAGCTATGGGACGAGGGCCCATTCCCTTTATTAAATTAAAAGAACAGTTACAAAGATCTGCCACGCAGATAAGAAATAACAGAAGAGAAGAAGAGAAAAGAAAAATCTAAAGAAGCCTACAGAGAACTGGAGTACGACAAAAGTCACCAGAAAAAACATCACCCAAGATACAAAAGAAGAGAAAAAACTAACAGTCCAGAGCCAGGATCCAAAACCCAAAACCCTAATCCCTTCTTTTGGTGCGAAGGAGAGCCTCCAAAGTTCTTTGAGAACCCGCCTCCACCACTTCCAGACCTTCAATGCAGAGCTTTTCTGCATCAGATTTTCTACCAACCTTGCGCTTGGAGCCACAATCGGGTTTTGATTTGGCGCCAAGGGATTGATAGATCCCAAGTTTCTGGGGGGGATCCCGCCCAAGTTTTCGGGGGGATCCAGAGTGAAATTGTCATCATAATCCTGAAAAGGATCCTCTATATCATCCATGAAGGGAAAGGTGCCCTCTGAATTAGAGCCATCATCTTCTTCTGCCTCAGAAGATACAAATGAGCAATCAACAATAGGAGCAGAAGGAGGGGCAGCGGGAACCACAGGGTGATCCGGAATCAACACTGAAGCAATAACATTTGGAGGAGGAGGGGAAGCCACAGGCTGATCCGGGTTCGTCCTTGGAACCTGAGAAGGTTCAAAGAACATTCCATGATTCCACCAAATAAAATCAGTATCCGGAGAGCCCTCCTTCTGAACCCACTTTTTCAAGCAGACATTCCTCACCCCAGCTGAGCGTTGAAGAGGGAAAGCATCGATTCTGTGTCCCAGCTTGTTGCAACGGAAGCACCGAAAAGGCAAACCCTCATAATTTAAAAATTGAGTCCACACACCGTGAGAAGAGTGAATCCTAATGGAGTGAGAAAGGGTTTTAGAAATATCAACCAAAGCACAAACTCTGTAGAATCTGCAATCAGAGGCCACAGAGGCAGGGTCGAGCTTGACAAAGGATCCCACCTGGTTGATCAGAGAGCTTAGCAACTCCACCTTACGCAGTACCAAGGGAAGATTGTATAGATGAATCCAAATAGGAATGCAAGTGATCTTAGCGGTGGCTGGGTTGAAAAAAGGAGACCATGGGGAGATGAAAAGACCAGAATGCCCAAAGAACCATGGCCCATTCTGCAAAACAAAATTACAATCCTCCACCGAACATAAAGTGATTAGAAAAAAACTAAAATCAAGAGATTCCACAGCAGGGGTGGGCAAGTTACTCCAAGTACAGTTAATCCAATCGAGAATAGAGGCCACCGGTGGGCACTTGTGCAAACATCTGACTACCACTGAACGAGCACCCAAATCCTCAGCAACTGCATCAATACAGCCATCAGAAATGTTGAAGTCCATAGGTTCCTCAGAAAATACCACTTCAGAATCCCCAAAGGAAAACCGATTGCTTCCGGGTTGAGAATCCAGACTCTGAAGTGGAGGCGAATCTGAAGAAACCTCAGGACGGGCCGAGTTAGGGTTAACAGACATGGAATGATCCTGGCAATATTCTAAACATTTGTGATAAGGGTTCGATTTGTTTTTGCAACCATCGACATCAAAGGGAGGAGTTGCACCAGAAAAATCCTCACCTGACTTTGCAACCACATTGTTGAGGCCCTTAGAAGGAGGAGGACGAGCAGAGGGCGAAGAGGGAGGAACCAGCGATGCCCCAGAGCGAAGGTCATACCATTTCCGTCCCTCCCCAGACACAACTTTTCGGCCTCCCCGTTTCGAGCCAGGAGGGCACCGAATCTTGCCATTTTCATTTGTCTACGCAGCAACATCATGCAGACAACCTTTTCCTTTCACCTTCCTCTGCACATCATCATCGCCGGCCGCCCCGGGAGAACCTGCGCACATCTTCTAGGGTCCTAGTGTTTCTTCCCATACAAATTCGATACAAGTTTTTCTTCCCATAAAAAATTCAATACAAGTTTTTCTTCCCATAAAAAATTCAATACAAGTTTTTCTATTGACTCGTTCAATGATTTTACTCGGTTTCTCAAATCAAATCACTAGCAATTTCCTAGAAATTTCTAGTTAAAAAGTTGTTTTAATGAATTCTAAATTATGCAAATTACTTCTTTCTAAAAATATTATGGGAAAATTAAAAGTATTTTAGTTGTCATATTGTGTGAAAGTTGTGTATAAGGTTAGGGAATTATATTATTTTAATAAGGGTTGTATAGCAATTAGTTTTTTTAATTGATTTTTTTTTCTAATGTAGAAGGTGTTTTTAATTATTTGTTTATGTCATTATAATATATTTGAAAATTTGTCTTGTGAAATGATATAAGGATGATGTCTTTTTATATTTGACATAAACACACAATTTAAATGTTTTGACACAAAATATTATGAACAATGATCAATTAAAAGGTGATTGGCTCGAACTCAAAAATAAATTTAAATTGTGAACAAGAGGGTCAAATATGTGCCACAAAAAAGACATGGATGATTTTTTGTGCTTGCAAATTATTCAACATAATAATGTGAACTAATAGTATGAAAGTTAGAGAATGTATGAGGCTAGGCTACATTCAATTTTTGAGATTTAATTTGAGAACTTGAGTCAAAGGGGATTCCAAAGTAAAAAAGTAAAAGGCAAGCATGATAGAAGCAAAAGAAATGGAGCCATGATTTAAATTTCATCCATTTCATGCATTTTTATTGAGTTCATCCATTTCATGCATGCATTGTGAAATGGAGCCGTGATTTAAATTTCATCCACTTCATGCATGCATTATTGAGTTCATCCATTTCATGCATGCATTATTGAGTTCATCCATTTCATGCATGCATTGTGAAATGGAGCCGTGATTTAAATTTCATCCACTTCATGCATGCATTATGAAATGGAGCCATGATTTAAATTTCATCCATTTCATGCATTTTTATTGAGTTCATCCATTTCATGCATTTTTATTGATTTCATCCATTTCATGCATGCAAAAGAAATGGAACCTTATTGAGTTCATTCATCCATTTCATGCATGCACTATTTTATTAACTTCTCTTCCCACTTCAATTGCTCGATCCAGGTTCTAATCTTGGGAAGTATCTATTTAATAGCAATATATTCCCTTAAGAGTAACTTATCACTTAACTGCTCAATTTCCTTTAATCTAGGTAGCTCAATCTAGTTTTGTTTTAGACAGCCTTTGCAACACTCAATTAGTTTATTTATTTTCCTGGTCCAATCCAATGATTCTTCTTGTCCTTTAGTAGAAGATTTAATTGTTTCTTCTCCCTTTTCAACCACAAATTTTATCCATTCTTCAATTGTGGTACTTACATGTTTCATCCTATAGAGTGAAGAAACTTCATCTTGAGAGAGAAGTACCAGGCTTGTTGGGATTCGACCCACTTATAGTATTGGACCTACAATTTTCTTAATGTAATTATGAATTTAAAGGACATGTCCTTTTAACTCTTGATTATTCTTCTTATCCTTCTCCATCCTTGCTACAACAACATCCACATTTTCCTTAAGCTCGACAATCTCCTTCTCTCTAGTTGAATACACCAAATGAATAGTAGCAATTTGGTAGTCGATAAGAGTCATATCACTTTGATCTTTAGCTACAATTGGTATGGAAGTTTGAGCAATTCTAGACCCAGTTGTTTCCTTTGTGATGGGAGATAAGACCCTAGTCTTTCTTCTAGGTTTTGGTGTGTCAATTTGTTGCATTAGACTCTTTAGGTCCAAAGGAACAACTTCCATTTTCTCCATTCTTTTGATTTTGTTGGTCATCCATGCAATATTTTTGGGTTCCACTTTACCATTTGGTTGTTGTTGTCTCTAGAGAGATTTCACATGTTCTTTCCTTTTTTCAAGAAACATATTTTTCATTTGTTGACCTATAGATTGTTCGATGTGAACATGTATATCAATTTCCTTATTGGTTTCCTTTGGAGCTTGTTCCATAAGTACTTCCTTAATTTTTCCATCAATTATTTTCCACCAAATCCTATGTTAGAATTGTGTGATATTTAATTGCAATCATATGAATGTGATTAATTGACATTAAAGGGACCTACTCTCTTCACACCCCAACTAGATTCAAAGGATTTAATAAGTGTATCCAAAGCCTACACACCATAGCCATAGGTTGGATAGTGTACTTGAAGGTGGCATTAAGGAAGTAGATATTTCATAGGCATACAAGGGCTAGAGGGAGAAACTATAATACATATGCACTCTTCTGTTGAAGAGTAAAACATACTTATGCCTCTCTTTTATGACTTAGTGTTTTTTATTGCAGGGGTTTCTCTATGTACATATGATATTATGTGTTTATTGATCATTGTTTTTCTTATTTCTATTTTATTCCATATAAATCTATTACTGAGTAATCAAATGTTACATTGATAAAAATTTGATCACATAATTTTGAAGGGATAACACCTGTAGTGGTTTACCTTGTTTTCCCTAGGCCCTTTCTCACACCTTCACACTACTCAAAAAACATTACCCCATATTTTTTATAATCTTTTAAATTCTTCTATCTACAATCACCTATACTTCCCTTCATTTATCCAACTACACAAAATACTATAATATATCCTCCTATTACTATTGTTCCTCATGGTATCACATCTTGAAACACTCTTAATTGTATATTTTATAACTATTTAATAACCCAAACACCAACTAATGAGCTCTTCCCTTCCTCACATGTTTTCAACACTCCTATTTATGACAAGCTTACCTTCATCCAACCACCAAGTATCTAACCAATCTTTCTACATGATTCTACTTTCACTGGACCTCCACCTATTAACGCATTGCATCAACCCTTCCATTTTCTACCATTTTATTCCCCCATTACCCCCATTCAATCCCCTACATTATCCCCCCATGATGTCTTAAATATTAAATATTCTCATTTCACACTTCTACCATGCAAATTATATATTATTATTTGTCATGTCTTCCAACTCCAACATATCAATTCCTTATTTTCTCATTTCACCTCCACAACCACCTAAACTCCTATCAAGACCATCCCCAAACCCATACCCTTTACCTCTCACCAACCAAAAATTATCCCAGATCCATTTATTAACATATATTCCACTCTCACCTCACTCATCATGACATATCACCTCTTTCACATAATATTTATCCTTCCCCTAGACCAAATTGGACTTATATACAAAAAAAATACAAGAACTAGAACTATAGTTGGAAACCATCTTTGTTTCACCCTCATCTCATTATATGTCTTCATGGATAAAATAACCTCCTTCATCCACTATACTTACTAACCCCTTCCCTAGTGAAATCATATCCTTATACTTTGATAGATATAATGGCTATGGGGATCGCATTAGGAATTAGAATTAACTTTATATCCTTATTATCAAAATAGCCTCTAATGATTTTATCCCAACTAAATTATTTCCTACTACATTGATAGAGGATCTATTTGACTAGTTCTATATATTTAAATACCCTAATTCTATACTACATTAGGCTTCTTTCCCAAGTCTCCATGCTGCAATACCAATTTAACCTAATGTATCCCTAATACAACTCACTTATTGTAGAAAAAATCCTAATGACATGGCACATGAATTAACTACTCATTTTTATGTACTTCTTATCCACATGGAGTTCCAACCTATGATTCAACCATATAACCTTTTTTTTTGGAAAATATTTTACCACAAATTTAGAAGATATAATGTTTAACCACTTGCATGTCCTTTTCCAACTTAGCCTTAAGATACATTTAGATTGATTGTCTATTTGTATCGTACATGGATACTCATTTTCTTAGACTAAATAATAATAATTTCACATCAACTCATAATCCTCTATAACATATTTTACCATTTCTCTTCAATTATAAAGTAGCCACTTAACCCTATAGTCCATTTAGAAGAAAAAGAAGCAAAGTTGTTCAATTTTGTTGTCTTACAAGTATACCATCATGAACTAGGTAATTTAACTTATAAATGTAAAATATTAAACAATGGAATTTCAAACCTTGTTCATAATTATTACATGCTCATTGATGAAACACCATATAGTAAAAAATTTCATCAAGTCAATAATTTCACCTCTCCACATGACAACATATCACCTAATATTGATAGCCCAAAAGACAAGTGCACAAATCTTGAAATGTACATCACCATTTTAAAGACCTCACAAAATTATAAATAATGAACTTATTATTGATGAGCTTCCACCTTACTCATCAAGTGTGTCTCATACTATCTTACTCTGCCTCATACTTATAGACTTTTCTATGTTTATTATCCCTTGTCATGTTATGGGATATTATGCCATGGAATATTAGGGGTAGCTTGTGATGAGTGTTTATTGTCTTATACCATGTGATCAACTATTATTCCACACACTATTGGAGTGCCAATATTTCTTGGTATGTTATGTTTTGTTCTATTATTTTCTTCTTTTCCATGTGTACTTCTTCCTTATGATGTGTTTGTCATCATGTATTCTTCTTCTTTGTGTTATTTTCCTACCCATATTCCTTTTGTCTCTACGTCTATAAAAAATTTGAGGAAAATCCAAAGCAATACGAATTCCCATTCCTTTTCATGTTGACCAAGTTTTTCCCTTCTCATCTATGTCTGCATGGTGTTCTATTAGGATGCTTACAAAAAATTTCTCTTTCTCCTATGATGTAATCCTATCCTTTTCATTTTTATAACAAAACAAGTGCTCGACGAAACACAACTCTTGGATATAATGAAGTAGTGTCGATGAGACATTGAGATATTAGTAAGACAAATAAGATTGTCTCATCGACACTCTTCAAGTAATGATCAAAAGCATACACCGTTATACAGTCAAGAAGGTGAGAAACATACGCAGTAGAGAGGTATACACCGCAACCCCACAACAAGAAGCCTTGAGCAAGGCAGTAGTGCGGTAAACAGTAGAAGGGAAGGGTAAAACCCTGCCATACCACAACGGGTATAATAAGAGATGGCGGTAGTACGGTAATCATGGAATCATTACAATTTACAACACTAAATGCAACAAATCATGTTAGTCACAATCCATTCAAATAAATAATTTAAGGAATCAAGAATATAGCCCACCAAAATACTCTAAAACTCTAATAAACATACTCTAAAAATTTCGTCGAAATCTTATTTTCAGGCATAGCCCGCTAGAATGGAGTTTTCATTTTAATAAACATACAATAAATCCTTTGTTAAAACCTTATTTTTAGGCGTAGCCCACCAAAATGGAGGAGTGTTTCAGTAAAGATTGACAGAGAATGGTAAGGAGGCATAGGATTCATTATTGTTTATCTCATTCCTGCTCTGATAAACAAGGGTTACAATGTTTGCGCTACTGTTTGTAATCCAAATATTTAATTGACATCTGTTTGCATAATCTCAAATTCCTTCAGATGCTTTTGAAGTATCAATGTATCCTATATAGGTTTTAGAATGACTTCTTTTAATTTAAAAAAATAAATCAGATGCTTTTGAAGTATCAATGTGTCCTATATAGGGTTTAGAATAATTTCTTTTGATTTAAAAAAATAAATAAATGATGTATTATCTTGTGATTAGATAATGTGATGCATATAAATCAAGTCCTTCATACTTGCCATTGTTCCAAACCACCACTCACCACCTTGCTTAAAATGTTGCCTCCATAAGCACAATAGCATGTTTTGAAATCACGGTTGCCAGTGATTGACCATTAAGGTCACTACTTTCATCAAGATACAATGAGATTTTTGTCTTCAAAATTAAGGCATTATGCAAGATAACACTGTGAATTGTGTGTTGTGTACAATTTGATTTTCTTGCACATTTACTAATTTGCTAACTACCTTTAAGACTGGATATTGGACCATCGGCTGCAATCTCAAACAACTCACTCACTGTCACTTGAAGATTCCTTTCATGAGAATCCTTGTATAAAATCAAACTATGCCCTATAGACTGCCTACTTACTTACTAATATAGGGGACTCATTGTTTCATGGTATTTTGAGTTTTATTTAGAAGGGGTTAATATGTGGCATTTTTATGTGTAGGAAGAATAGATTGTGATGCAATGTTCGGGTATGGATGGTTCAGCAAAAATTGGATTGCTATCGGTGTCATAACTAGGTTGGATTGTACCTTGAGCTGGTGTGAAACACTTCTGGGTTTTTTTGCTCCGAAGCAAAACTTGTGTGTAGGAATTTCCAAATATCCGACAAAGGAAGTTCCTACATTCTAAAGATAAAATCATAAATCTGCTTATCCATTTTTTGATCCAACCTTACATCTTTAATAGCCAATAGAGAAATTTTGTACATTCTAAAGATAAAATCATAAATCTGCTTATCGAGCTTCTGATCTAATTTGAGGTCTTGAATATTGAACAAAGAAAATTCCTATATTCTAAAGATAAAATCATAAATTTTATTGGTCCAATTGGAGATCCAATTTCAGGTGGTGAAGCTCCGATAGAGAAAGTTCCTACATTCTTAAGATAAAATCATAAATTTTTTTGGTCCCATTCGAGGTCCAATTGTAAGGATTTGTCTTTTTAATTATACTTTCTAACATTTGTCTTGATACAAATTGTTACTTTAGAATTATGGTATTTCTTTTCTTCTAATGTTTTCAACTGTCATTTCAGGGAAGAGCTCTGAAGATGGTTCCTTCAGATGGAGACTACACTTTTCCACTATAGGTTCCATCTAGAAACACCAAAAGCTCAGGTACTGTCATACTTAGGTACAACAGAGTTTGAGGTTACCTTGTTCTCCTTGATACAAAATGTTGTCCTTCAATCCCTCTTAAGCAACATTCACTATTATGGACTTCATCATTGTACCTTTCATGCATTCGATTTAATTTGTTATGTGGAAACGTGTTGTCTCTATCTTTGCAAGTGATGACTATTGTGTAATATTTTAATCTACATGACTGCCCCTCATGTTCAATTCTTGTGACTATTATGATGCTTGGGGCTGCTTACTTTTAACTAGACTATTAATGAAAACTATCTTGGAATCCTTGATGATCAGTTTTGTTAGAATCATGGCTATGTTGATAGTGGAATGTTCTTATTAATAAGGATAAATATTTATCAATAAGGAGATTACCCCTTACCAACATACTCCACTATCCTTGCAAATATTGATCTTTAATGCTTGATGGATGGTTTACTTGTGATTATCCTTCTCAAATGAAACAATAGGGAAATAAGTTGGGCTCAGCCCTTGTGGGAGCCACATTTCAACCCACATGTTGTAACCAGATAAAAAAACAACCTAATTTTATCTATACCTGCACAATGAGAAAACATGTTAGATAAAACTGAGCATATGATAGACATGCTGGATAACTTTCAAGTGTTTTCCTGGACATCTATGGTATGCAAGTTATTTGAATGCACATATTTTGATTGGTGATCCTTCATTGCTCTAACAATACTCTTCTCACTCAAATGCAGGGAACCTAGGAGCAACAAGGAAGACATCAACTTGGAGGCTTAGACAAGCGAGAAGACTAAAGATGATGCAGAACAAAGCAACCAGGATTCGTCATTGTCCCCTTTCTCTTTATGTGCATTTTTCTCTTTTGTATCTATAAATGTATAGTTTTTTGATTATATGCATTCAAATAGTCAGTTCCACGACTTGTGTGGAACAACATACATTTAAATTATCAATAAAGACTACATTTTTGAAAGGATTGTGCAATCTTTCCTATATTATATGCATCTACATAAGTGCAATCTAGTGCAATGTAATCTTCTTATTTTGTTTATGCACATGAATGTAATGTAGCAGAAATAAAAATGTGCCTTACTCTTCATTTGAAAATCACAAAAGCTCTACCTGATTGAGCTATTAACTTTTGTGTCTTCATGAACATATGTTGATACAAAATGAATGGAAGAAGCATCTAAGTAATCCTAATTTTTTCTGCCAACAATTCATACCAAAGATTGAACAATTTAAGGATATTGCAATAGGTAATATTTTGTATCGACATAAATAATATTATTGAAGCATTTCAAAGTTTAGGCCATAAGAATCATCCTTTTTTAAACATGGATTGTGTTGTAGCCAAAATTCCATCCTAATTATTTTTGCATAGTTCCATTTTCACTCATCTCTTACATCCACCATATGCATAGAATTCCTGTCATAATAACTTAAATTTAATAAAATCCCTTACATGAGCTTCCAAATAAAACCCTTGATCACAACATCAAAGTGTATTCCTCCTTTGAAATACTCCTATGATTGCTCAGAGCATATCGCCAAGACAACATCATGTCGATGAGAGTCCCTCCAATGTCTCCCCGACATTAGCACAAAGCACATATCAGAAATGTAGATGAGACACCCCTATGTTAAAGAGACTTATTTATATGTCTCATCAATGATGTAAAACAGTGAATGCCAATAAGATATGGGCATATCGAGGAGAGAATCACTTATGTCACATTGACAAGGTATATCTACAAGTGCTAGGTAAAACACAACTATTGGATATAATGAAGTAATTTTCGATGAGACAATGGCATATCGGCAAGAGAAATTAACTTGTCTCATTGACACCGGCAACCAACATCAGAGGAACATAAGATCTAATGTTGATGAGACATTGAGATATCGGTAAGACAAATAAGATTATCTCATCGACACTCTTCAAGTAATGATCAAAAGCATACATTGCTATAGCACTGGGAAGGTGAGCAACATATGCAGTAGAGCGGTATACACTACAAACCCACAACAAGAAGCTTTGAGCAAGGCGGTAGTGCGGTAAACAACAGAAGGGAAGGGAAAAACATTGCCATACCAGCATATTGAAGAGACAACGGGCATTTTAATTAAAATTATCTTCGATAGTTATGAAAGGATGATTAGTCTAACTGATGTGACTAATGAAAATATCAATGAGACTACCGCTATTAATGAAGAACTTGATCATAAAGGTGGTGCGAGCACCATTTATGAACCAGGGCTAGATGAACTATCCTGAAATTTGATAAATACAGCCTCAAAGAAGTTGAAATTACTATGAATTGTAATTGAAGGATTTGGAGAACCAAGTTGGACGGTGGCAGGTAGTTGGAAATTTGCAACATTTATCCAAGTAAGTGGTCTAGACTTAGCTCAAAGTATTTTCTTAGTAAGTAGATGAAAGCATTGCATGACAAGGGTTGAGATGGAAAAAACCCCAGGAAAACAGAAAGCAAAAAGATAAAAAACTGAAGCTAGGCAATTGAATCAAGACTTAATTGATTAGTGTCCTGGGTCTAGGCCAAAATCTAGAAGAATAGCATAACTTAACCCATCGTGTGTGACATTAGTAGATAAACAGAAAAATCTGGGAGATGTATGGACTCTGTATAGGGGTTACAACCTCTTTATTTATCATTATAGGAAGAAATTATGGCATAGCCTAGTGTCAAAACCGTGGAATCTGAATTTGGGTAAACTTGTAGTACCCAACGTCTTTGTGAATGTAGATTTAATCAAGGTTTTGGAAAAGAATTACAATTTGAAGATGAGAGAAATTCATTTGTCTGATGGGTCACAGTTCATGGTCATAAAGCCAGATTATATTTCCATGATTTTTCAGCTAGACACTTCCCTAAAAACAAAATTACGAATCAGAGACTTGTTGGAGGAATACCGCACAATGGACACAAGTTACAATAGGTGGAAATTACCTCTACACAGGGTTAAAGGTGCGGGTAACCAAACTATGAGGTTCTCTAGTGAAGATAAGCCCCCATTCTCTATGGCTTTGTTTGAAGAATACTTTCAATACACTTATTACTCAACCGGTCAAGTATTGGGAATTGATGTTCCTAAGAACATGACAATTGCTCCCATGGTTTTAGCCACAAACATCCAAAGGAATATTGCCCAAACCTATGTTTATGCAGAGTATTTATCAGAGGCCATCAATAATTCCCTCAATATCATCAAGAATGACAATAAAGCCATTAATTTCAAGCATTATTCTCTTTTCATGCACATGATATTATACGAAGGGCAAGTGATGGGGATATGGGGTGAGGAATTAAGAATAAAAGACTTAGATAATGATGGAAATTCAAGGCCTATACAAATTTGGACATCTGTGTGGGACAATAGGTGTGGGAGGTCCCACTACGTATATTTTGAGGAATATTTTGTCAAACCACTATACAAGATGCTAGGCCACAAATGTGACTACGACCTCTCCCCAAAGATCTTAAGATTTCTCCTACCAAAAGATATGGGTCATGAAGTAGGGATAAATCACAATTGGGAGGATGGTACATGTTTGGGGATTGTATTGTTATCAGGGTTTATGGATTTGTAGTTGCACCTTATTTACTGCCTAAGACTGTGCTAGATAGAGTTGCTTATTTAGAGATCATAAAGCAATTGTCATTTTCAGCTTTCATGCATTTAAAGAGCTATGGGAGGCAGAATTTCATGCCTTCCACTTTATGCTTTGGTGATTTCACTATTATCTCTGATTCAGGCTATGACTTGGTTAGTTGTAAACTGGATTATTATGGCTTGTCAATTGGCAACAAAAGGGAAAAGTTTGATCCTGAACACTACATTTGTGATGCCAAAAATTTTCAAAAACTGAAAGGGTATGAGCATAGTTTCCTTTTAGAAGATGTCATCAGAAATTGTGAAGAAAAACAAAACATAATGAGAATGAATGCCTACAGTAGGGTTATGATGGCTGAGGCTTGGAAGGTGAATAATATCCTAGGCTACGTAGGGGCTTTCCCTGAGGTACATGATCCCATAGAAAGAATTGAATAGTTAATCCTCCATGAAGAAGAACTGATAAGAGATGTGCCACTTGTGGCATTTGAAAGAGGAAGGGGCATTGGTCCTAGGAGGAAAGTAGAAAATATCACACCACTAGATCACTTATCACCTCATCCTACTACTGAAGTGAGCTTTTCAGTTGGTTCCCCATCCATGGAAGAAGATAACACTGAGGAGGAAGAAGTATCACAATTTAATGCTCTTGTTATACCCCAATATGAAATTCCATTGGAAAGAAGTGTGATCACCTTTGAAGCCTTTGATGAGCTATTAGATGATGTGAGGCATCATGCAAGTCATGAATTTGTTGTAGATGATACTTTTGTGTAGACCCTTGAATTTAAGTCCTTTATATACGAGTATAAAGGAAGACTAATAAGAGAAAGGTTAAAGGACATTGACCTTAAGAAAGAGGCTTATGCCTTGAAAGAGTTGCAACATGAAGTTGATAGGGAAATGAGAAACATGACTACTGAGAGAGGAAGATAATTATTGCAAGAAGCTGGAGTTATGCTCCTTCTTGGGTGGGATATTAGTTCAGCCATTGTGTTTGACAACTTTTTGAAGAGAAAGAATAAAACTTTGCAAATAACAGATGAAGCAGGTGGTAGGGTCTATATAGGGTCAGGGTACAATCCTGATAATACCACTTTGAAAATTTGGGCTCTTTACCCCCTAGGAAAGAAGCCTTCTCTCATTGACCATGATCAAATTTTTGGACATCTCCTGGTGCAAAGAGTAGGGGAGACAGATCCCTTGGAGATTGCTAACTTGAATGTGAATGTAGCCAAATTCACCAAAGCCCAGATCCAAAAACTAGTAAGATATAACCAGTGGCTAATAGAGGAAAATGATAGGTTGAAACAAGAATTAACCAACTTCAAAGATAGGTTGCCTCCTTCTCCAAGGCTTTACTCACCTTTAATTGAACATGAAAGAAAAGTGTTAGAGGCCATGTCTGAGACTGCTCAATGGAAGCATAAATTTGAAAAGGCTCAAAAGGAACAAGAAGAACTAAAAATAAAATTGAAGGCTACTACTTTTGAAGTAGCATCAAGGATAATTTATATGAAATTCAAAGATATGTTCCAACATGCAAATGGTGCTTGGCGTGCTCATAGTGGAACATACAAGGCCCTCATGGAGCATGGAAGTTTGCTTGATAGGATGAAGGAAATGGAATCCCATATCAAGGAAAAAGATGGAGATAATAATGCTTTGCTCCAAGAATGTCAGAACCTCATGAATACACATGAAAACTTCTAGAATATCTTGACATAGGAATTGAATGACTTCAGCTAGCCACTATGTATGGCCATGCCAAATTTCTTTGAAGAAACAAATTTGAAGGATCAGGAAACTTGGAAAAATGAGATATCAAAATATTTTCTAGGCATCCTTGATGAAATCAATGATGAGGATGAGGTAATTAGGAAAACACATAAGTAGCTCAGGAGGATTGCTAGATTGGAGAATGCAATGACAAACACTCTACAAAATGCAAAAACTTATGCCTAGGAGAAATACATTGATCACATGTCAAAGGTTAATTTGTTCCTTGCACGAGCTATATGAGGAGGTAGTCAGAGTTTGGTTGTTGTGGATGAATTAACATGGTTCTTGAGCCTTGAACAAATTTTAGGTGGTCACAGGTGCTTGTTGATGATTAACGGACTGCGGTGCATCCAACAATAAACTCTTTTTAAGTTTCTATGTTATGTTAATTATGATTTAATTAAGAAACGATGTAACTTTTGTGAATGGACCTAAAGCTTGTTGCTTCCCATACAAATAGGGAAACAAAGGTCTGATTTTGATCATCATATCATCATCATTTCAATCCATTAGAATAGATACTAAACCATCTCATCCACTTATTCATATCAAAAGAACTCATGTTATGTATGTTTATATTTTGAGCAATATAATGGAGTAGATACATTATAACATGTAATCCATTTTCAGTTTTCAATTGTTGTGTCAATTTTCATGCTTATTTATTGCTTTGCAATCTCCAAAGTGGTCTTTTCAAGTTGTTTAAATCTGCAAGATTTATTAGGGCACATTTGTTGTTGCTGTGTGGATGCTTTGATTGGTTTCTGGTTAGGTGTGAATTAAAGTCCTTTCAAATAATTTACTTTAATTGGTTCGTATTAAGGATTAAATTCCTCTTAAAGATTGGCACCCTCTTATGGTCTAAAAACCTACGTTTTTGAGACCTAATAGATTGCAAATAACTCTAAAAATTTAGAAGTCTATGAAACAGTGTATATATTCTATGAAATAGTGTATATATTCTTGTACTTGTAAATATTCTTGTACTTATATATTCTATGAAACATTCCTTATTTTCTATGAAACATTGTATATATTCTTGTACTTGTAAATATTCTTTTACTGTTATGTCTATTAAAGAAAATAGAGTTTGAATAAAAAATGCTTCACCCTTTTTTGTAAGTGAGTATGTCGTTTAAGGAAAAATCTTACAGTGTTTACATTTTCAGTTTACTAGTTTCAAATCTTCATTTGTTATGTATATAAAATTGTATGTGCTCTTTATCTCTAATGACATAAAACAATAAAGTCATCAGAATTAGGGTTTTCAATCTCAGCACCATCATTGTCCACACTTTTCATATCCTGTTCACTTTTAAGTACAATCATCAAAAATTTATTTTTATTTCTTGTCCCAGTTAATCTTGATTCCTTTCAGTGCAAAACAGTAGGTTGCATATTAAATTTTAAACATTTTCTTTGCATTTTTTGTATATATTATTTTCTTAGTGCATCATTATGTAACAACAATTTCACTTCTGAGATATACAATAAAAATAAATGAAAGCACATGTTTGCTTTGTCAAGGGAAATGCATGGTGAATACCATATGTCTTTCAAATAAGTGTGCAAGCAAAATAAGACATAACTGATTGAATATGATTTTCTACTATACAATTGTTTTTTATGTGCTTTTTACTTTTTTCATGTGGATTACCCTCAAAAAGAGACTACTTATCTTTTCTTAAATGAAGCCTTTACATTTGTTGTCTACGAAAGGAATTTATTGCTTGACAACAAGTTTGTGAACTTCATACAAATTAAGATTGGTGTAAAAGGCCATCCTCACAAATGTTGTTTGGTCTAGAATTATAATGGAAAATAAAAAAACTTGCTAGGAGAATAAAATAGGTTTTCAATTGTCCAAGTACAACATAATATTACTGAAGCATTTCAAAGTTTAGGCCATAAAAATCATCCTTTTTAAAATATGGATTACAAATAATTCTGAAAATTTAAAAGTCTTGGTCATTAACATTATTGTCTGCTACAATGTCATCTAGTGTATCATTGTCAATGTTCATATGTTCTTTCAAGTATTTAATATTATCATCATCCTCATCTTTTCCTGCATCATCTTCATTGTCAATGTTCATATGTTCTTTCAAGTATTTAATATTATCATCATCCTCGTCTTTACCTGCATCATCTTCATCATCATTGAAATTTTACTGTAGACCATCTATATCATTACCAAATGTATTTGTATCATCATTTTCTATACCATCCATATTGTTGTCTTCCATGACATCATCTAACTCTGGATTGTTGTCTTCTTGTGCCTGAACATAACCATCTTCAACATCATCATGGATGTCAATTTCTTTGATGTTCTCTAATCCCTCTCTCATTTTTTTGGCCATCATTATTTTGCTCAGTATCCACTAATGCATTGTCAAATACATGCCTTAATCTTGGATCATAATGTATGACAAATATCCATTTTGGGTCCAAAATACCTTCATAGAAAAATACCTACACATGAATGACATACATATATTAGACGTATGTTATAAAAAAATTATTGATTAATAAACACATGTATATATTCACAATAAGCTATGAATTGATAGATTAATGATCACTATCGCTTCTTGTTTGAGTTAAAGAAATACCTACTCACAATGAATTGGTAGAACATAAGGATCCTTATCCTCTGGTAGGAATGATGAGGAATCTATAGAAAATAATCCACTATGGGTATCATGTCTCTGTGTCCTCTCAAATGCTTCATACCATCTACACTTAAAAATACAACATTTAAAAGAGCGGTAATCCAACTCAATAATTTCTTGTATTTTCCCAGCATATTGTAGATTCCCTTCAATTATATTCTTATCTTTTGAGCTTGATCAACTGGATTGCTCGAAGTTAACCATGATGCCACAATCAAAGGATCATCTCTTTACATCTACACTTTCTACGCGATAATGTAGACCATATGCCCACATTGTTGGATATTTCCTCACCTGTGAAAGACCATTTATGTTAGTGAAAACAAATATAATGATGAATATTAAAATAGTTAAGACTGTCAAAACTATAAGGAAACAACATTTTGTAAAATTCCAACTGTACCTTTCTTTCACATCCTCTAGACATGTTGATTTCATCTTCTGTTATGTTTGAATCTATACCTACATCTTCTATTTGATTTTGAATTTGTTCAGTAACCCATTCTAGTGTGCAATATTTGCCCCATTCCCCAAGGAAATGAATGGGAAATGGAGTATTCCTTGGGTTCAATCTCTTAAACTGTCTCCTTGCTTCTAACACTTGTTCTCTCTTTTTATCATACAGAACAATCCATTTGTTCATAAAGTCCATGTGGTACAGAATTAACTTGTCAAGTATAGAAATTTCATCTACACTTATTACATGTCAACATGTTTATTTCAAACTCCAAATTTCGTGTTGTTAATTTGACAAATAAATTACAATGTAAATTAATAATTGCAAGAAAAACAACCATACTAAGCATGAATTTACTTACTAATTTGTACTTCAACACCATTAGATTGTGGTTTTTCTCCATCAATAATATCTAATGCTCGTTCTTCATCCCAGATGCATGGGCCATCTTCAAAATCCTTACCAAGGAATTCACACAAGAAGAAAAATTCTTCATTCAATACATACCCTTCAGCCATGTAGCCCTCTGGATATGCCTTTTGTCAGACATATCTTTTAAGATTTTTCATATACCTCTCAAATAAAAACATCCACCTAGTTGATAATACACCTGCCAATTCAATGTCATCAACTAAGTGTATAATTAAATGGAATTGTAGGTCCATGAAACTTGTAGGGAGCTCCTTCTCAAATACACATACAATTTCTACAATTTCCTTCTTCCACTTTGGCACTTCAGATTCATGAATCTCCTTGGAGGTCACCCACCTAATATAAGAATAGTAAATTAGTATGAACCTTTAGTCATAAATTAAAATGCAATATAATATCTCTATGTCTCTCACACATGAACATTTCATATAACCACATACCTTGTAAATGTTGACAATTGACTTATGGCATTCCTTAAGTCAATTGTAAGATAGGAATCCCCCCTAATTTCCAATCGCATGATATGCTATCAAACACATTTATGAAAAGGTCATTTGTAATTTTTTCTCACACAACAAAATATCAAAATAAATTTAGTGCTTAATCAATGTTAGTAGTAAATGTTAAATGCTAATGTATAATACCTTCATTAAATTATGGAAATCATGTGTTTTAAATCCTGTGACATGTCCATCAATTGTAAAATCTTTAGCCAATGATGACCCATAGCCAATAGGCATCCTTATTGAACGAATGACATTTTTTAGTTGGTATAGCTCTTTTTTTTTCAAAATTCATGGAGCTTCTGCATATGTTTCATTTTCCCTATTTGGCCACAAATGTTTTCTATCAAATTTGGTACGCGAAAGAGCAATATCTCTCCTTGAAGACAAGATGTCCTTATCTTTGCCTGATATTTTTCAAAATATAGAATCTGGGACATTTTTGAAGATGTTCATAGGATCTAATAGGTGAGATATTAATAGATCCTTCCAGTAAGGGAGCTCATAAAATATGGATTTCCTTTTCATTCCTTCTGGCATATTAACTACAACTTGTTCTAGTTCTTCAATTGAATCACCCTGATCAAAAAAATCCTCCCAAGCTTTCAATTCAGCATCTTCATACTTCTTAAGCCAATCACCTAGACCCATAATCATGGGAGGGCCTCTATTTTCAACTTTTCCATCAAATTGATTCTTCAAGTGATTTCTAAACCTATGATCTAGTGGTAGAAAAACCCTGTTGTTTGCGTAAATAAATTTATGTAGATCTTTAGAATATCGCCCTTGAAATTGTTCTACACATCTTGGACATGCAAATATCCCCTTTGTTTGAATCCCTGCAATTCAATAAGTAATGTTAATAACATAAAAAATAATAATATAAAACTAAGTATGAAATTTGGGATGAAAAAAAATTATGAATGTAAATACGTAAATATTTTATCTTACTAGAACAAACACCAAGTATTGGGAAATCATGAATAGTCCAACATAGCACACCATACAACATGAAGGACCTATTTGATGGAGGATGTGATATGTCATACATTCTTATGCCTTTCCATAACAGTTGCATCTCATCAATAAAAGGCGCAAGATAAAAATCCATGTTTTTAACTTGATATTTTCCTTGAACAATGAGATTCAGCATAAGGTGCTCCTTTCTAACACTCATCCTTAGGGGAATATTGTATACTATCAATCCGACTAGCCAAACACTATAATTTGAGCTCAGGAAAGAGAATGGGCACACTCCATCAATTGCAAGACGAAACTTGATACTACGGGGTTCATCTTTGAATTTTGTTGGCAATTTTTCCTCTATGTGTTTCATTGCTTTGGAGTTAGCTGAAATTTGCATGAATCCATCTTTACTCTTGTTCTTTGCATGCCAGTCCATCAATTGTGCTAGTGAATTGCAATGAAACATTCATTGAAGTCTAGGTATAATTGGCATGTGATGTAAAACCTTCTTTGAAACTATAGGACCTTGTACATTTGTATGATATCTCTTCTCTTTGCATATAGGGCATTCTACCTTGTTTTCATATTCATTTCTATATAAAATGCAATCATTTTTACATGGATGAATTTTCTTATATTCAATCCTCAACTCAACCAACAACAAACGTGCCTCTCTGCAAGTTGATGGTAACACATTCTCTTCAGGGAATATTTTAGTTTTTAGTGCCCTGTAAGATTGTTAGAGATTAAATCAATTGAATGTTTGACTTATGATGAACATGTTTGATATGTTAATCTATACTAGGACTATTTATATACAATATATGGTTTTAAAATCCCCTTAAAGAAATATAAATGAAGTTGATGAATGCTTACGAATTATGTACACCAATTGACAATGCAAAGTAAGAAATAGATTTCAACTCACTTCAGTAGGGTAGTGAATCCTTTGTCTGACCAACCAAATAGTGACTTGATTTCTAATAATATTAGTGTGCATGCCAGTTTTGAGGTTCTACTTGCACCCAATTTGAACATGGGCATCTTTGTTGCTTGCTTGATGGAATCTTTGATGTTGTTATCATCAACATTACATTGGTGGTAATTACACATGCTATCATCATTATTGTCAACCATATCATCATTATTATCATAATTGTTTCCATCCCCAAAGAAACTTGTAAGAATTTCATTCAATCCTTCTTCATGCACTGTATTTTCACTATCATGATCATCATCATTAAGGCTAGGTGGCATGTCATCAGTGTATGCGACTCTCATCAACTCTTCAAATTTCTCAGGTGGTAGTGCTCTCTTCAATCTTGCTCTTGTCGCCCTGGTATGGTTTAAAGGATGGTTTGGATCATCCCGTCCAAATCTTAATAACCCAATTGGATCTTGGGTATTATTATGTGTTTCATCAAAATATTCTATCTATCAAAAAACGCAAGCATTATTTAATGTTTGGAAACAATTGGATAAATCATAAATGTATCAATTTCAAAGAAATATAATCAAATATGGCTTAAAAAATATAAATATAAATTGTATGAACATATATACCTACCTCTTCTTCAGTGCAATCATTTGTTGTGTTTGCAGTATCCATTGTCATATCCTCTTCCACCCATTGTCGTCTACATGATTTAATAGTTTTAGGTCCATGTCCACGTACATATCTTCTTCTTTTGCTAGTTGAACACTTAGGTTATGCATTTGCTCCAATCTCCATCTAAAATAATCAACAACATGCATTAAATTATGTCAAGATTGGATAATACATTATAAATTTCAATAATACTATGAAAAAATATGGACGTATCACAAAATTCCATCAGATCATTTTTTCCTAAGTTAAGTCAAAATTTGAGTACCTGATGTCCTGCTTCATCCATTATGTCCTCATTTGATATGACATGATTTGATGTACTTTCCTCTCAGCGATTTACTATTTCTATGTCGTCCACGTCCTCTCTCCATGGCCTCCTCTGTGAATAAAAATGCTGCCACATAAGCTTTCACCACACTACCGTCGAGAAGGAAGAAGGAACTTGCGGGACTGCGGTAAAAACCACTCTACCGCACCAAGCTGATGAAGGATTCGTAGGATAGCGGTGGTCACCGCACTACCGCACACCAATTGTAGAAGACTTGCGGGAGTCACTGCAACACCGCTAGGAACAGAAGCAAGACTCGCGTGCCGCCACAAAATCTTTCACCGCACTACCGCTGAGAAGGATGAAGTACCTTGCGGGACCGCAGTAAAAACCACTCTACCACACTGAGCTGATGAAGGAGCCATGAGACAATGGTGGTCACAAAAACAAGGCAGGAGTTGGAATTATATCCAACACTCTGGATCTTGTGATACACAACAATGAAAATAGTCACTATACAACAATGATAGGCGCCCAATTAGGCGTACTTGGTTCTGCCTTAGGCGCCCCAAACAGATTACATTAACAGCCAAAAGTTGGTGCTAAAGTTGGTGTTAACTAACGCCAACTAAAGCACCAACTATTGAATCAAAATTGAAAATTTAAAAATTTCTCGCGTGAAGGAAGAAATCAGACAACAAAAAAGGGAAATATGTCGTGCGAAGAGAGCAGGACGCTATCGGCAATTGATGAGAAATTTGATTTAGTTTGCAACACCATAGGTAAGCCTATAATTTTTTTCTTCATTGAATCATGATTGTTTACTGCTCTTTGTATTGCATTTGAATTCGTGATTGTTTACTAGTTTGTGGCCTAACTTGTCTAGGCAACTTCTAAATTGTCCCATCATTATAAATTGTAAAACCTTTGAGAACCCAACAAAAAAATTTACCCTACCCATTTGAGCTTTGGCTCAAAATATTCTAGCACAAAGCCAGGATGCCTTCGTATTCTTTCTCTAACCTAGGTATCAAGGAAATAGTGAACTGTTTGGAAAATTTGGGAATTGGGTCGGTCACTACTGAGCAAATGCTGAAAATAAATGTAGAAACCGCTTGGTTTTGCCCAGTCATGCCATAGTCACCAATGCCATGAAAAATTCATGCAGAATTGAATTATGAAAGAGTTTTCATGATAAGGTTATCAACACTAAACAAACCCAACAAATATATTTTCCCTAACTTATCAACACTAAGAAAACCCAATGAACATGTCACTGCTGAGAAATTGTTGAAAATAAACGTAGAAACCGCTTGGTTTTGCCTAGTCATTCCATAGTCACCGATGACATGAAAAATTTGTGCAAGATTGCATTATGAAAGAGTTTTCATGATAAGGTTATCAACACTAAGCAAACCCAATGAACATATTTTCCCTAGGTTATCAACACTAAGCAAACCCAACGAACATATTTTCCCACAAAACAAAACTTTCATACCACAAACTGGATGAAAACTTTCATACCTGACAGTGTGTACTTTGTTTGCCTCCACATACTGGATGAAAATAATTTTCCCTAGGTCACCTCAAAATGTCAAGCAATAGAAGGAAGCGAGCATTGTCAGCAGAATCTGACCACAAAGAGGTAATTCATTGTCAATTTATAGATTTGTAAATGTTTCCATTGTTTCTTTGAATTTTACTTTTTAGTTTTTTTATTTCAAAATTTAAAAGAAGAAATATAATTTAAATATATATATATAGGGACATGAGAATGGCAAAGATAAAGAGGAATTATAGTTTTTAGTTTTTTTATTTCTAAATTTAAAAGAAGAAATATAATTTGAATATATATATATAGGGATATGAGACTGAAAAAGATAAAGATGAATTGGCTTCCATATTGGGGGTAGAGGCAATGAACAAATTGGTTAATGTGGACTGGATAACACTTTCTAGATACATATAAAAACAATCTGGTAAGGCCCCTCAAACATTGCAAACAAATCAATTGTGAAAGGGAATCAATTGATTCCCCAACCAGTCTTAGATTGAACAAAATATCTAGGAGGAAATTAGTGATAGTAAACTCTAAGAATGTGGAACAGGGAGCAGAGACTTCCGATGTCCCAGCCACTCTTGGGACACAAAATTCTTCCACCATGCCATGCTATCAATCTTACATTGGTAGCTACAATACGATGATAGAATACGAGGTGGTTTCAAGGGAATTCCGAATGACAGATGCTGGGAAAACATTTGTGAATAGGTTGAAGGAATCATTCCTTCAATAGTTCAAAGACCATCTACATTTTCTATTCTCATAGATACCCATGCAACTAAAAAAATCATTTATCCATGACATGGAGACTGATTTTGGCACAGGTTGGTCTATAAAGAAGATAAAGCTACAAATGTCTCAAAACTGCAAGAGATTCCAGTGCAACCAAACAAAAAAGATAAAAAAATCCCTCCTGAGCTAAGGAAGAAAAGAAGACCAATTGATGTAAGTGTGAAAGTATGGAAAGAGCTTGTAAAAGAATATGAGAAGTCTGATGCATGGAGGAAGTCTGGTGAGGAGAGTATGCAGGTATTTGAATTTTCGCATAAGATTATATCAAATTTATTAAATGATATTTAAATTTTATTTGTGCATAGTTAAATTGAATTAGTATATGTTTTAGGACAAGGCCTCCAAGGCTAGGCTTGAGAAACTTCGTGCCACGCATCGCAGTGGCCAGAAAGGTTTACATGCCTTGATCTATACATTTATAAGTATATTTAATATGTTAAATGATATATTTTTTTATTTCCTTGGAAAAATTAAATGATTGCATATTAATTAGTTTAAGCAGTCCATGTGCCATGTTTTGACAGGAGGAGAAATATGGCCGCCATCCAAAGCAATTTGAAAAGAATATGTGACAAAACAAAAAGTGGAATGATTTTGTACTCTGGATGGAGAACGAGGTATCAATAGTTGAGTTTCAATAACTTAGTTGGATATTGTTGTGTTAATATGTCAATTTACATCTCTTGTGTTGAGTTGTTTATTGATGCATAGGATGAGTAAATAGAGCTCAAATATTATGATTACAAGATGATCGTTTATGTGCATGAATAAATAGTAGAAGGATGTAGATGAAATGCGCAATGGTTGGTTGTCATAGAAGTCAAACTACCAAAGTAACAACATTGATCAAGTTAACACATATGCATCATTTGCATAAATAGCTGAAAAGTGTGACAAATGTTAATCAATACATTGAATTTTGAGATGTGTTGAAATAATAAAAAAATACATGTTTTGGGGAAAATATCAGCAGCATGGGGAAAGAAAGCATTAACCCTAATAAAAGTATTTTTTGTTTTTCTTGATACACCATTTGTAAGTTTTCCTTGGATGAAAGTACTGAATTTCTATATGTTGTACCCGTTAAATGTCCTACATGTTACAAATATGGAATAACAATGCACAACTTTGTATCGAGTCCAAAGGCCAAGGCATTCTAAATAAGGGTAGCCAAAATTAATAAGGATGCAGTCACTATTACACATATTGACAATCCAGAATAGTCATGTAAAGACAACTGCCTATGAAAACCATAATCAATCAAATTATGCACATTCAAATCTAAGTTTGAAAGCTTGCATTTCAATCCATGCATCTAAGTCCTTGTTGAATATTGAGGGTGTCAACAACAAATCTAGAATATCTCTCCTTAAACCATAGCTAGTTTTAAAGTGTACTATTTCCAAATTCAAATCCACTTCTCAGCTAAGGAAAGGAGGTAGGATTGTCAAGTGCTACCTCAAACAGAGAAGGCCATAGAAAACATTGAAATAGAAGATCCAATAAGTGAGACGACACAGCTATAGACCATAGATAATCAAAATTATTGCAATGTACAAATGCTTGTGATACAAAAAAAAGGTGCTTACACATTGGATAAATATATCCTCATCAAAATGACCAGAAAGAAATTTCAAATTTGTAAGTAAACTCTAACAATCAAGAAAAACAGTCATAAAGATTGGAAGTAAACTTTGGCAGACATGTAGGTGAACTTAATTCATCTGACTTTATGCCTCTTGGCAGACATCAGGATCTCCCCTCCTAAATTTTGGACCACATCCATTACCTCCACATAAAACTGGACATCCTTGGTCTTCTTGGTTCCCACACCATGATATGGTTATGTAAATGAAAATGAAGCAAAGTAATCATCTCCTTCTCCACTGGCTAGAAGAATGCATGCTTAATGTTTTGATACATGATATCAGCTCACTCTTCTACTCTCATGGTTGAATACCGAAATCCATTATGGTGGGCCTCTAGAGTTCCAGTCATCTTTCATCCTCTTCCACCAAATGTTGGCCTAATCCACACATCTACCAGCCTAATTGGCTTTGTTTTTGAAAGCTAAAGTTTCTCTTGAGTCACTAGTGTAGCTCTCTCTGCCTTTTCAGACTCTTTCATTGCTACAGATCATCTTTGGGATTTAATCATTTGTACCAAATGGTTGATGTGCTTTGAATCCTTGCATCTAAAGGAAATTTCCTTAACATAAATACTTCTAGGGAATTTCAATGTTGCCATTGTAGTTGGCATTAAAGTTGGTACTTGCAACATTGAAAATTATCCTTATATAAGAATTCCCTCCATCTTGTTGGCTTGTAACACTCTTGATGGTGGCTACATGAAATATGATTCTACTTCCTCTTCTACATCAGAGGGTTCATATCCTTGATCTGACTCTTTTGAATTATTAGAAACAGAATCACTAGCTTCCATGTTCAAAAATTTCCAACCACCATCTTCAATAAATTTATTTGGATCATCTGTAATACTCTTCAAAATTGGCTGCCAGTTCAAGGTCATTCTGCTTTCATAATACTTTATATCCATGGAGTTTAGCCATTCCTTGATGCCATCAAGTGAAGATTGAGGAATGGCATCAATGTGGAGTACATCCCGCTTGAAGTCTTCAAAAAAAATAGCCATATCAAATTCCTTTTGCCCAAGTCCTACTCTCTCAAGGTTAACAATCTCAATCTCACTAATAGTGATTACTAAGAAAGGTAATTCCACCAACTCTACCAAAAAGTTTACCATAGGAACAATAAAAGCAGAGGCTTTGAAAGGAAATCCATGAAAACCAAGCTCTCTAAATGGTATATCAAACTCTAGTTCAAAATATTTTAGATGAGGCTACTCCCATAGCTCTCTTACTCGCTTGAAAAATCCTTGAAACTTTGTATTGATTTTATTTTTCCTGTCCCTCTCTTGTTGTTCTTCCTCAATTTCATCAGGATCATACATTGACCTTCTTGCCCCTCCTAAAGTTTGGACCAAATCCATTACCTCCACATAAAACCGAACATCCTTGGTCTTCTTGGTTCCCACACTATGATATGGTTATGCAAATTAAAATGAAGAAAAGTAATCATCTCCTTCTCCGCTGGCTGGAAGAATGCATGCTTAATGTTTTGATACATGATATCAGCTCTCTCTTCTACTCTCATGGTTGAATATTGAAATCCATTATGGTGGGTGTCCAGAGTTCCAGTCATCTTTCTTTCTCTTCTGCCAAATGTTGGCATGATCCACAAGTCTGCCAGCCTAATTGGCTTTGTTTCTGAAAGTTGAAGTTTGTCCTAACTCACCAATATTAGCTGTAACTATTTTGAAATTTTATTATGGTATGTGCACTTTGATATGATGTAATATGATTATGGTTTTGTCTCATATTTTGTAATATTAGATATATAATAGAAAAATAAATTATTGCATGAAATAAATAATAACTTTTCATTTTTTTTGCAGAACACGAGTCTTCTAGAAGATCAAGATGATCCTCAACATGATATAGATCCACAAAATATTGGTTCTGCCAGTATAGATCACATGGCAGAGGATGATGATGATGTAGATATGAACGACACCGAGGCCGATGATAATGATGACGACGACGACAATGATGATGATGATCAGGATGGTGATGATAATGATGAGACAGTTGGTGATAGTAACCAATGACATTCATGATCATATAGACTACATCATGGATCATTGTTGATATATCGTTATGATGAATCTTTTCATAATTACTATAATATGTATCATTTTCACAGCCTACTGTACTATATTGTTGAGTTGTATCATATTGACATGTATCATTTTCACTATATCATTTGGACATGTATCATCTTGACTTGTGTAGACATCGAAAATATACAGTTTGATATCACACTCTGATCTACTAACATCGTTTCTTCCTAAATCATCCCTCGGTCTAACTGTTTAATCAAATTCCCTTATTTGATTAAATTCATCAATATTCGTCTCTTAATTAAATAAATTATTTTGTCTAATTAAGTCACTTTCCCTTGTTAATTAAATCAATTTATCGATCTAATTATCACCTATTTAATTAAATAATCAATTTATTTGATTAAATCTCTAAAGTCTGTCTATTAAATTAAATAAATTAAAACCTTATTTGATTTAATCTAACACCATCCTTTTAATTAAATAAATAAAATCTTTATTTAATTGCATAACTATCATATTCCTCTCTTTTTTTATTTAAATTAATCCAAAAATCTAAATCAAATTGTCAATCATGAATATCCCTTAAATTAATCAAATCTGATTAATTTAATCTTAATCAATCAATCCTCTAGATTTTGCAACTTGCACATGAAAATAGACTTATTTGATTTATTAAATTTCTATTTTCCTTCAACAAGGCATCTTTTAAGGAATATTCCCTAATTTGAATTCAAATCCAAGAGGAATAAGTCCTTCCAACAAAGCATTTAAAGCTCTTTACATTGTCTCTTACACTTATCCCGCCAGGCATTTAACTCATTTTTCATCCCCCTAAACATGTCATCTCATCAAATTCAAATTTCAAACTTGCACATGGATCAAAACTTGCTCAACCTTCATCCTCTCACATGTTGACAAGTGGCATCATATCATTGGTTGAATCTTTGTCCCACATTGATCAAATTTGGACATCTCTTCAACTTATCAATCTATAAATAAAGAGCTTATATCCTTATTTTATCATCCACATCTCAAGCAAAGTTACCATGCTAAAATACTTAGCAATTCTCATTCATCTCATTGAATCATAGCTAGGTTTTTTGCAGATTTTAGCTTGGAGCATACATTCAAAGTCTTCATCAAGTGGATCAATCATCTTCAATCAACATTTGCATTCAAGGAGTTGGGAAAGGGCAAATCTCCACACACCTATTTGCACCAACTCCCTCAAGAGATCAAGAGTTTGCTTGCATTATATAGGATTTAATTGTTTCATTGGTGTTCTTCATTTTCATTTCTTATCTTTTGCAATTTTCAAATGGATTTCTTGAGGAATCATTGGTTTCTAATCTTGTGTTTGATTTAATTGTTTGCATGTTTATTGTGTTTGTGCAAGGTCTAGATTCAAATGGTTCACAACTTGTATCAATTTGAGTTACATAATTTATCAATTTTATTTATATCATTTGTACATGTATCATTTTCACTTATGTCGACTATTGGACATGTATCATTTTGACATGTTTTTGATGTATTGGAATATTTGACTTTCACTTGTTTTAATTATATATGATGATGATCTTATCAGTATTGACTTGTCAATTTATATATATTAAAAGTGGTCGATGATTTTTGGATGGATATTTATTAAATATGATGATTTTAATTTATTGCTAAGGATGGATGTTGTCAAATTCAATTAAATTATAGATTTGATTCACTTGTTTTAATTATAGATGATGATCATGTTACAATAATTATTTTGTTATTTAATCATATGAGTTAAATAATCAAATTACGTACTCTATAATCATATGAGTTATTTAAGAGGCACGATATATTTAACTAATTAAATTGAAATAAAACATATTAAATTAATAAATGGAAGCAAAACAAGAAGCATTTTTAGAAGAAAAAAAGGAAGCAACAATGGAAGAAAAACTAGAAGCAAACTAGAAGCAATCTTGGAAGAAAAATTCAAAGCAAAATTTGAAGCCAAATCAAAAGCAAACCTGGAAGCAAAACTAGAAGAAAAACTGGAAGTAAATCTGGAAGCAAAATTGGAAGAAAACTGGAAGAAAAAATGGAAGCAATGGAAATGGAAGCAAAACTGGAAGAAAACACTGGAAGCAAAAAGAAAACCGAAAGCAAACTTGGAAGCAAAATTGGAAGCAAAACTAGAAGCAAAACTGGAAGCAAACTTGGAAGCAAAACTTGAAGCAAAAATGGAAGCAAAACTGGAAGAAAAACCAGAAGAAAACGTGGAAACAAAACCAGAAGCAAAAATGGAAGCAAAACCGGAAGCAAAATTGGAAGAAAAATTGGAAGCAAACTTGGAAGCAAACTTGGAGGAAAAACTGGAAGCAAAACTAGATACAAAATGGAAGCAAAACTAGAAGCAAAAATGGGAGTAGACATGAAAGCAAAACCGGAAGCCAAATTGGGCACCAATTCTGGTGCCATTTCTGTTGTTACTTCCTGGTGCTATTTTAGGCATTAACAGAGGCGCCATGATTTACCGACGATAAAACCAGCGCTAATTCCAGTGCTAAAAATGATAAAAAAGTCAGTGCAAAAACGGGTGTTGAACTGACCATGCCTATTTGTGCCGAGTTTGACGCCAGCCAAATTGTTGAACTCATGTGCTCAAAATACATTAAAATCCAGCACAAAATTCAACACTAATTTCCTGTTGTGCTGTTGTGTTCTTTGAATTCTTGCAAGCAATTGCGAGAAGACTCTGCTTCATCTCCCTTTTGTCCTCTTTCTAACTAAACCGTCCAAAGGTGATTTTCAATTAGCTTGTGAATTTTTTCATGATGAGATAAGGCTTCCATAATCTCATCCTCATTCACCTTCAATTGGTTCCTCTAGTTGTGTAGACTATGGGACGGTGCATGATTAGCTTCTTCTTCATTTGAATAAGCATCTGATTGTTCATGAAGTTCTTGAGTCACCCAACTATCTTCTTTTGTTAAGTCTTGAATACATTCATTCTGATTTGGAATTAGGTTACCACTAATTCCACCTATAAAATCATCATCAATTCCCTAATGAGGTGTCTCAACACAAGAGGGCTCAGGCTACTCGATGTACTCATCATCCAACTCATCTACTCTACTGGATGATGGGTTGCTATCTACCTACAGAGAAGATGGAACATGTAGGACAAATGAGATTAACTCTTTTGTAGTTAGTTTTTCCTTAAAATTCTCAACTTTCCACTTCACCAATCTTCTTACGAGATCATATGCTGCAGTTGAAACATGCTGCCCTTTTCTCCAAATGATTAATAATTCAGATTGCAATTGCTTGCAAACATCCTCATCTTCATCAAGGATCACAAACAAGATAGTGAAAATACTTGTCTTCACACTGTCTAAGTGACTATTCTCAATTCATGATATGAAGCAGTTGAATAGTTGGAGGATAAGACCATCATGATCAAACATGATAATGCATGACCATTACTTTGTCACTGTTTCTAGAATCTTAACCCTCTTACTAAAATTAGGGCTTTTGATGTCACATATCCCCTGAAAGCTTTCAACCATCAATTGAAAAACCTATCTCATTTTTCCATTATCAAAAGGAACTTTAGAAGCTGTAATCCTCATAATTTCACTTAGGCAATGTGTCGCAACAAGTCTTACATCCTTATCTTTGTGTCTCAATAACATGTCCTCCTCCAAAGATCAATATTAGAATCATACCTACTTGAATTATCTGACAAGGTGGTAGGTCCACCAGCTGTAAACAATTTATTACTTCCTCCAATGAACTGAGAAGAGCATCTTTGATTAGAAACAAGTGTCCAAGTTTATCTCCTGCCATAAAAAGTCTCTCTCCAAAATCTATGCCACTAATTGAGTCCATGCTTATAAATTGAATTTTTTTATATGTTCTAATCAGCTGAAACAAAGTACAACTACCCAATAGGCTGGAAAACTTCTTAGCTCTGATACCACTGTAATGTCCCTTGCTAATTCTGATTTAAAATTTCAACTTTCAGCACTTGGACATTTCATCAAACACTTTGCTTAACTATTTTTTGTGGTTTTCTGTTTGGTTTCTTCTTGATTTGAATGATGTAAGGATGCATTAAATGCTTAACTAGCAATGCAAAATGATTACTAACACTCTAGGAATGTAAATACAAGCCTTTTTTTTATTTTCCAATACAAGAAAGATGACTAAAATCTAAGCTAACATGCAGCTACAACAAGTGGAATTTTAACAAATACTTTGTATGCAACCCCAATCTCCATACTATTGCATCTATATATTATCCCAAATTATTATAGTCTTTGCAAATATCTTTCAATTACATAAAGCATTACTAGCTCAACTACAAGATCACCATTTGATGAATGACTACAATCTGATATGGCAAAGTTATAAAATGACAAATACATTTGTTGCTGCTATAGATGATAGTAGTTACAATCTTACTAATTAGTGACTCAAAAGGAAAATACAAAGACTCCTCATGCATATGTATATACAAAAATGAAAGAACCTGTAATAATTCCTGAAACCCACGATGCAAGGAGCCAATCGATTCCTCCCTTGAAGTTGACCTTCTCCAACAAATTTTGATTATAAGCTAAACATCCAATCTCAAAAATGACTAACAGAGTGTTGCACCTGGGCATGGTGTTTAATAGATAATTGTAGTGACTAAGGTGCAGATTAAATCACACCAAGCATATACTTGAAGACCCTTTTTCCTAACCAATAATTTTCAGCTTCTTCTTCAAATATAATATTGATTCCCTTAAAATATTCTTCCTCAAATTTAATCGGACTTCCTATGGCAGCACCAATGTTCCACAATTTTCACTTTATATTTCCCAGTGGCTGCGTCAGCTTCTGGCTTTGTCTCTTTCTTATTTTAAGAGATGCATTCTCTCTTTTGTTTGAATATTATACTCAATTCTTAAATGAAGACAGCCCAACCAATAATATAGTTAGCAAGCAGGATGAGAGCTCTCAATAGGTCCAAGAGGAAAGCGATTCTTCTTTTATTCTGATGCTACTTTTGTTTTATTTCTGATTTGTCTTATCTAAACATTCTAATCTCCAATCTTTGTCTTTTCTAAATATTATATTCAATTATTTTCAAATTGAATGCCAAGATGAATGTTTACCAAAAATTGTATTATATGCAAGCACCCAGATTTACCCAAAATTTTGAAGAGACTCGATTTCATCCACAAAATGATCACAAATTGAACTCTAATAAATATTGAAAATGGCTTTCAATACCTCCAATAAGAAAACCAATTTCCTTTAATTGAATATGATCTTCACAAAACTGAATTTCTCAAAATGACTGAATATTATTCCCAAAATGCAACTGTTGACTTGACAAAATCGATTATCTCCAATTTTCTGAATTTTGGTCAGAGACCATTAAAATTTGGAATGGACACCCAACAGAGATAAGTTCAAGAGAAATTGCAGCAATACAACTACTGCACTTTCTGATGAAATGAAGATTTCAACAATACCTCAACTTCTGCAAGTGAAATGATGATGCAATAATAAATCAGCTATTGCACCCTAATCAGCTTAATACTCAGAATCACAATAATACAACATCTATTGCAATTGAAAATCTCTTGAATGAAGCACAAAGTAAAAACCCTAGATGGATTCCTCAACAACTCCAACTAGGGTTGATCTTCCATAAGGGAACTTGGTACTGTAGAGTCTTCAAACCCTCAAGCAAACAAATCATTCAAGCTTTCTTACCGAACTGGTAATGAGAAATGAATTCCAAATCAAGCATGCTCAAATTCTAAGCCAACAACTCCTTATATAGATTTTTCATTGACTTTCCAAGAAGCTTCTAGAAGAATATTATTTTATTCCTCAAGTGACTTTTATAATTTATTATTTTATTTTAAGTCACTTTATTATTAAATTAATTAAATATAAAGTCATCCCTTTTGATATTATATTTTATTAGAATAACTTTAATAAATAATTAATTTAATATCTCCTCCAATTCGGGGACATGGCACTCTTTCTCAACCCAAGTACCCCGTTTACCTTCTTTCTCAATTTCACATGGTTGGTTGCAATCCATTTCCGATTCCTTTTCCCTTTAGGGTCAAGATTGAGGTTAACAGTACTACACCATTGGTTGATGCTACCTTGTATTGCCAACTTGTTGGCAGTATCATTTAATACCAATCCTACCATTTCATATGTTCTCAGTATGGATTTAATATTTATGTAGGAGCCTCATGATTTGGATTGGAAATCAACAAAGAGGATCCTCCACTATCTTCAAGGCACTATTAGATTTGGAATTCATTAGAGAGATGGTATAGAGGTTGATTTGGTTGGCTATACAAATTCAGATTGGGCTAGTGATTCTCAGAATCCAAGTCCACTTCAAGTTATTGCTTCTCACTTGGTTTTGGTCCTATTAGTTAATCTAGAAAAAATAAATATGTTATTTCTTTATCATCCATTGAGGTTGAGTATCGAGGAGTTGTCAATGTATCCATTGAGGCTATTTGGCTTCAAGATATTCTTGTTGAGTTTGGTATTTGCTTTAGAAATCTAACATTCATTTATGTTTACAATCAAAGTACTATCTAAATATGTAGGAATCTAGTCCAACATGAGCAAACAAACCACATTTAGATTCATATGCATTTCATTTGAGAGCTCATTCATGGTCAAATCATTGACTTAGTCTTTTGCTAGTCTTTAGAGCAAGTTGTTTACATCTTCACTAAATATTTCATTGGGATTAAGCCCTTTCATCTACAATCTCTTTTTGGGGTGTGGTCCACTTCATCAATAGCATCATCCTTGGAGGGTCCTTCTAGTCCTCTTTATTTACTCTCATTTGGGGGAATTTTTCCCATAGGGATTTCTCCTCTTCTTTATACGATGCATTATACTTGGGTACCTTATTAGGCCTTATTTTTGGGACCCAATATTGTGTCCCTACCTAAGAAATGCTTAAGGGGGGTGTTGATGTAAAATGCATTTTTGCATTTATTTATGTAAGTTATTTTACTTTGTAGGTTAACCACTTGCTTAGGTGGTGAGTTGGTAGTTAGAGAGGTAGTTTATCTCTCAATTTGTTATAAATTTTTAAAAAACCTTTCCCTCCATTTTTTGGAATTTAGTTTTTCATTTAAATCCTTTATGTACATATTATTTCATGAATACAATCAATCAATTCAGCCCACAATCTCTTCTATTTCGTTGTTTCAATATTTGTATTATGCTCAATTTTCTTGGCTCCATTTTTACATATATAAGATGACTAGACTATTCTTGGCGGATCCAACCTAAGCTACATAAATCACATCCAAAGAATGCAAGCTTAAGAGAAACTTAAATTTCAAACTAAATAAACTCAAATTCTAAGTAAACTAAAAAACACTCTTCTAGACTTGGCACGTCCCACTTCTTATCCATCCCTTTTATTTGAATATATTTCATACATCACTCTAGGATTACTATTGAGCTAGGATGCCTTTTAATATCTTTCTTAAAGTATCCATGACCTAGGTATGAGAGTCTATCTGAGCATACCCTTTCCACCTTCTCCATTTATCAATTCTTACATGAATATGTTTTCCTATAATTCCTCAAAATCTAAGGTCCACACAATAAAATCTTGAAAAAAATCATAGAAAAACTCTCACATCTCTTATAATACTTTATACACTTTACAATATTATTCATCTTTCCCATTTGACATGACAAGTTGTATAATAAATATGGAAGTAAGTAAACCTATTCTTTTCCTTGATGCATAAGCCTATGACCACACTATTAGAGCCCATTGATTTGGTTGTTATCTTGACTATACACTTTAGGAATTTTTCCTTTTTCCTTTTTGTTTCCCATTTTCATTTCTCTTTTTCCTTTTGGTATTTTATTTTCAATCGCTCACAATTGATTATATTTTTTCATCTCCAAGGAGCATGGGCTATATAGTCCCCTTCTTCATCACTATTTTCCTCTTTTATCATTAAAATTTTTGACAACTCTTCTCTTTCACCTTTTCCCCTTAACTATTATCCTTAAAGTGACTATCTCTCTTTCTTGACATTTTCCTTCACCAATTGCATTAATGGAGAATATAACCTACATCACTTTCTTTCATTCCATAATATATTTTTATCCTTTACCCTTAACATTGATGATGACTAGCCTAGTTCTATCACTTCAGGCCTAGCCTAGTCTTTTATCCAATTAAGTGACCACGTTATAACTATTAGTGATAACATTATTTTCTAATTTTCTTATTTAGGTGGCAATAATTAATATCCAAGGTGGTATCTACCAAGTAGCCATTACTTTGGGTGAAAAAATATAGCCAAGATGCTAACTACTAAATAACTAAGAGTGATAAAATCAAAGCCATTTTTAAAATATTTATTGTGTGGAAACCACCAAATAACCAAAAGTGATAACTTGAAAGATGTTAGTTATATGGTTCCTTTATTTTCATTAGCACCTTTATCATTGCTCTAACTTGACCTGTTTCATGGGTAGCATCTACTTTACAACCCTTTTCATCAGTATCTCATTTGTAATACCTACTTCTATTTATCCTTTACGTTTAGCCAAGGTCCTCATCAAATTTCTAATTTTAGTTAATGACATGCTTTCTATCCTTATTTCTATAGAGTGAATACTTATATCTCTACCCCAAAGAAAATAGTTAATTTTTGTGTGGCTCCTTTAACTATTCCACTAGCATATTATGGCAAGACATATTAGACATGTGTTGCATTTAATGTTTGTGTTTCCCTTTGTATGTGTTATGTGTTTAGTATTATTATTGTATATTGAATACTCTCTCTATGGATTATTTTGCTGCAAGGATAGATACATGCACAAGTGTGAAGACCAATCTCAAGTTGAAGAATAGTATCTCTCCTTTGGTATAAATTATCCTTCATATTTAATCATTTGTTGTACTCTACTTTAGCAAAATTCTTCCATAGTGAGTCATAAGTATACTTTAAAGTGAGGGTAAAATCTAATATCAAAATTTGTGTACTTTATAATTTCCTTTATTATTTTTTCACAAATTTGAGTAATCTTGTGTATGTGTTTTTTGATCTCTTTTTTTACCTTACTCATCACTTTACCTATCCTTGTCCTAGCTTTCCTATGCCAGCTTGTCAACTTTTATGTGTTTGTCCTTCTGATTCTCTTTTGTTTCCTTCTTGGTGTTTTTCCCTTCTTCCCCCACCCTCTTTCCTTACCACATTTTTATAATTTTAATCAAATTATTTAATAGGATCCATTCCTTAAACATGTTCAACAACCAACTTGTAGCTCCTAAAATCTAACTTTTCAAACCTCTTTGTTTATCCTAGGAAATCAAGCTTCCTCAAGCCTTGTTATAATGTAAGATTAAGGTGGCATCCACATCCTTTAATCGTGCTCATTTTTTCACATCAAAACGATTTAATCTTGAAAAACAAGGCAAACTAAGTTTATGGTTAAATTTCAAAAATTTATAAAACAAACCTCCCAATCTCAATTTTATAATTGAAACAAACTTTTATCTTGAGAGTTATTCTTGAGCAACAGTTTCCAAAGAAATGAACTATTGTTAATGATTAGAACATTTATACATGATTTAACTTCCATTTCATATCTTGGAGAAGTTTTTTAAAACACCATACTAACCTCTATAGCTCAATCAATTAATTATGATATACTCGTTATTTATCTTTTACATTAATTATTTTATGTTTATTGTTATCATAATTTAATTTTTACTGCATTTTATCTTTTAATTTACATACACCCACTTCTTATCCATCCCTGATTCTTTTCCATCCATTTCCATCAATCCCATATCCATTTTCCCTTTATTTTCCTTTCTCCATCCTCTCAATTTTTTTTGTTTTGTGTGATTTGTAATGTATTTGAGTCAATTTGACACTTGTTTTCTAATTTACTCCATATTTTATTGAATCTTTGTGTAAGGATTCCATACTAAGTTTTTATTAGGAGAAAATTCTAAGCATACCTACAAATTTTGAAGGCCATATGACCTCGAGGACTTCGTCTCAACTCTAGAATTCCCTAGTGGTGGGAACACTTGTTATTGGAGGCAAGGTCTAAAGCTAAAATATGATGAAATTCAATACTATGCCTTTATAGATAATATTGAGCCCATACTTCCCTCATTAAAATTGAATATCGCTTCTACCTCACCGCCATTATAAATTTCAATGCACACACCACAAGCAATACAATTTAAAGATCTCTGAGACTTTGATCTACTTGACTAGGCTTCTTGGAACAAAATTAAGGAGCAATATAGGCTGAATTCTTGTTATGAACAGTTCATCATTTTTATTAAATACCTTGTGCCAGTGGATCTTGCTATGAAATTATGTGCTTCAAGGGACTACTATTTTTTTAGAGATTGGAAATGGTTATCATACAACCATTTCAACCATTTTCCTTTAAAAAATATATATCTGAAGATGATTCCTAGTTGGAATATTGGGTATTGTTTGAATCCAAAGTGGAAATGCAGATTTAGCTCTACCATTTGGTTTAAATTAAGTGCTCAAATATGGCGTTCCAAAGTAGATTTTGTCTCATAGATGTTGTCTTGGAAGATACTGCACTGCAAGCTACCTGTGGGGGATAGGTTGAAGTGTATTATGGTCCAACCAGCAAGTTGTCCTTTTTATAATAGTGTGGAAAACTTGAAACACATTTTTTGGGATTGTATATATGTTAAAAGGCTATGGTTTAATATTTTCCAAAATTTCTCGGCTATTTTTCACCATGATTTGACTTGGAAAGAAGCTATTTTTGGTTTTGGTATGCAAAAGGATGTTATTGTTGATTCTATCTGGCATGTTGATTTGAAGAATATATGGAAAAATAGATGTGTTGCAAAGTTTTCTAGTAACTATTGTCAAGTGGTTGGTACTCTACTACTTTACTCTAACATATGGCTCTAGGTGGCTGATCTTTTTTCACAAATCCGGGTTATATGTAAGAAGAATGAGAGTGCCAAACAACAACTACAACAGATAAAAGACCAAATAGTGAAGTTTTAACTAGACAATGAAGTCAATCATTGTAAAATGCTATTCAACTCTTGTAATATGTCCCTTGTATGTAGTGGCTGACTTTTTGTACAACCTTTCTAATGTTGTGTTGTTCCTAGTTTATTGATGTACAATTTTTGTATAGGCTGATGTTTCTTTGCTACTCCAAGTAGCTTATTCTTGTAATTTTTTTTGCTTTGATCAATACAAAAAAAAGAGCATGAAGTTAAAATTTTGGGAATGAAATATGTAAGTGAAAATTTAAGAAGAAACCTTCTCTTATTTTTGTATTTTTATTTTCCATTCTATTTTAAGGACGACTCTACTTTTTGGTTTTTAACTTAAAGCGAAAGAATCAGCCTCCTCGTTTAACATGTTTATTGTCTGGGAGAGGACAAGTTCTTTGTAGTTTAATTTTGGGTTTTTTAATATTATAGATGACTATTTCTAGTGATTCTTAAATTCTTATAATAATATATTGGGTAAATGTATTATTTAAATTTTACGGTTTAGGTTTCTATTATCAAATATGATGTCACATCAGTCTATTTTTATTTAATTGTTATAAAATAAAAATAATAAAAAATATTTTTTTGGTACGTTCATTTTACATCACATGATTTTTACTTTATGGATGTGATTTGTTCTAATGAGTTAATTTCATTTAATTTTTATTAATAATTCACTAAGAACTTTGAATTTATGCAGCTAATAATGTTATAGTATTAAAATAGATGATCTTTTAATATCTCAATGCACTCACAAATATTGGTTCCCTCTTAACTATTGGGTCCTCACCCCTAGTGAAAAAGTCATGTATTACCTACTCTAAGGAGCTAAAAATCCATCTACAAGTAAAACTTATTAAATTGAAGTTTAGGTGTTAGTTTATTTTGTGTGTTGGTGTAATGTTTATTTTCATTTACTTAGCTTGTTATTTACCCATGAAACTTAGTGCCACCCTCTTGGCTAAAGGGTTGACTAGAGTAGAAAGGTTTGATTATTCTAAAAAGAAAGAGTGTTGAACTTCTTCCTTGCTTGAAGCCTTTTTAGTTGGAGTTTCACTTAAGTTGTTGGCCGGATCATTTCATGTGGAGGAAGAAATTAGGAACTTGGGAGTGGAAGAAACCTACAATGTTGTGTAATGACTCTTTTTTATTGTTCATTGTAATATTGTAATAAAATAAAGAAGAACTTGATATAAAATGTTCAAAAATATTCTAGTCAGGTTGTAAAGAAATGTTAATTTGTCATTTCAAACAATTTTGTTATATAGTATGTGGTTTAGAATTTTTAGTTTCTTTAGATTTTTGGTATAAGGCTATAAACATGCACATGTTATTCACAATACATAGTAAATAGGATACATTATCAATCCTAAAATTATTCAATAAAGGATATGTACTTGGCTATAATCCCAATGATATGACTTGTCCAACCATGATGTGTAAGTCCTATGTTAGTGAAACTAACTAATTTTGATCACTCCTCATGTCATATGGGGAGAGAATATGTAACATACACATCCACTGTTTAGGGCACATGCTGTATAACTTTCTAAGACTAACTGCTTACCATGCATTACAACCAAGGACATGGAAGGTTTTAATATAGGATACACAAGATTTCTAGGCAATACTTAATATAAGTAAAAGTATATGAGGCTTAAATACCTAGATGGGCCTTCTATAAATAATACTAGGAAGAAGTGTGTGTTTATAATTCTCAAGATCATGCAAGTGCATGAGAGAAAAGCATATGCACCTCACTTTGGGATTAAAAGACACTCATTTATTTTAAATCCCAAAAAAAAATTGAGAGTAAGTTTTAATCCAATTTCTAATGGTGATAAAGAAAATAATGCAAACACAACAAACAAAAATTAAAGAGTTCTAAAAATAGTCTTCAATAGGATGTCCTAAAAAACCATGAAATAACAATTTTATATTTATTTTTTGGCCAATGAAAGATGTTAAATACAAATGAGTAGTCCAAAAGCATAAAATAAGCTATAAAACAATAAAAATAGACTATTTAATTATACTCCTTGCAAGTATGATAATTATTTTTAGAAATATTGACATTTGAATTTGTATATAAAAGTTATGAGAATTTGAAAATTAGAAATAAAGAACAAATATCAAGGAAAATTATTTGATGATGGGTGCACAATTTGAAAAAATGACTTTTGCATAATGTAGAGATCCAAACCAAATTTCCAATGCCTATAAAAATAAAAAATATGATCAATGGTGTAAAAGTTATGTATGTTTTTGTAAAACAAGTCTATTAAGTAGTTCAAAAGGCAAGGGGGGTTCTTTAGCCCCCTATGCATTTCCTCCTAGTCATGCACATGACTAGGGGTTGGGCAGAAAGGCTTAGGTGTTGAAACTAGGCCCCTTGTGATGCAGGAGCATCCGGGGCATAAGAGCAATTTTGCATTGACAAAAAAAAAATTGAGTTATTTCTTTTCAATAAGGGCTGAATTGGCTTGAGTTGGCTTCAAGTATGGAGGTAAGCATGAGTTCGGGGTTAAGAATAAGCGACATCCAATGTTGTTCAATAGTTTTCATTAGAGTGACATGGAGATTTTGGAGGAACCTTGTCTCATGTTCCTTCGACATAGCGATAAGTAGGCTATAGTGGCAGATAGTAGCAAAGACTTCATATCGAAGGGAGATACAAATTTTGGTGTGACTTGGTGGTGAGTCCCTTCGATACTCTAACAAGGTGTCATTGGTGCGCTCGTATTAGACTGAAATATCATTTTTGGTGGAACATCAAAGTTCAATTCCCTTCAAAATCCCAATGAAGCATTTCATCGAGGGGACAGATACATTTCAACGGGACCAAGGTGCTAGTCTATTCAACATGCCAAGGAGGTGGAACCTAACAGAGTGTCAATAAAGATGAATGATCATGTTGGCAAGACAAGTGGCAACAAGTGTTTGGTGATATATCAAGCCGTATTGGTGATGTAGTTGTAGGAAGATGACAAGGATGACATGTAGGTAGTACAGGCCACTCAATCAAGGTTGCAAAGAATATCGATGTGACATTCTTATTTCAGTGGGAGTTATTACAGCGTCCCTTCAACATTCTGATGGGAGCTTCTTTGGTGAGACATCACCTTTTTGGAAGGAGTTACTTGGGAGTCCCTCTAATGGAGCGATAAGCGATGACGTTTGCGGGACCCGATAGGGAAGTGGGGATGACACTTAAAGAAATATGGCAAAGGGTGATCAATGAGGTGGAAAAATGTGTTCCAATCCATTGATTTCACATATTTGTTGTGAATCAACTTGATTTTTGGTCTGTGATTGGTATCAACCTCATGATAAAGCATAGATTCGAAGGCAATTTTCATGGCATGATGTTCTTTGGATGGTCATGGCAATACTAAGATAACATGGGAGGAAAGAATGTCTATTAGACAAGTCGACCAGAAGGAGAGAGAGAGATAGCTAGAGATAGAGAGTAGACAAAGAGGAGGTGGTGGAATAGGGTTTGAGATATGAGATTATGGAGCTGAGTTTGAAGGTCAATTAGCATGTTTGACTAATGCTTTTGTAATCAAACAACCCATGTAATTCTATAATTTTCTTTTCCATTTTAGAATAATAAAATCTCTTGTTTTCTCCTACATATTAGTTGTTCTATCTATGTTGTTACTGTGAAGTTGTGATAGTAAGGGGATTACCCTTCATTAAGTGGTATCAGAGAAGGTTGTCTTGAGTCTATAAATAGATCGACGAATGTGAGGTAGTTTGTATAAGGACCTGTGAGGGTGGGTTGAGATCAAAATGCCTCCTAGACCTATCCAGTGTAGTAGAGGTAGAGGTAGAGGTAGAGGTAGAGGCGGTGGAGGAAGAGATCCTCCTAGAGATGAAATTAGAGTCATCAAAAGGCGATTAGATACCATGCAAGAGCAGATTTGAAAGAGAGAAGTGCATCGAGAAAGATATGACAATGAAGATGAAACTAAAGAGGAAATGGAAGACGAAGAACATGATCAAATGGATCTTGGAGAAATGAGATTGCTAAGAGAAATATCTAGCCTTGGAAAGAAACCTAAAATGGAGGTTTCAACTTTTAGTGGAAGTCTGAATCTTGAAGAGTTCATAGATTGGATAAAAAACATGGAGGAATTCTTCGAGTTTGAGAGATTGAAGACCCTCACCGAGTGAGGTTTGCCAAGACAAAGTTAAAAGTTCATACAAGTATATGGTGGAAAGAGATCTCACTTGAAAGAGGAAGACAAGGGAAGGATAAAATTTCTAAATGGGACAGAATGGTGACAAAAATGAAGAGGCAATTTATTCCAATTGAGTATGAGTTGGAGCCGCTCAAGAAGATGCAGAATTTGAGACAAGGAACAAGGACATTGAAAGAATACATGAAATAATTTCACAAGGTCCCGATTCGGATAGGACATTCTAAAGAAAATAAGGAGAAAGTAGCTCGTTATAATGGGTTGAAACCTTGCATACAAGAAGAGTTGGCATTAGTGAGAATATACACCATTGAGGATGCATACTAGATTGCATTGAAGGTAGAAAAAAGATTGAACAGAAAATTTGAGAATAAGCAAAAAGGGAAAGGTAAAAGTTATGTGCACCAAAAAGAGGATGAACAATAGATTAGAGACATTAAGGACAATAAAGATGAAAGAGGTGAAAGCTCAAATAATTTTTGTGAGCCAAATTTTAGAGGAAGAGGAAGATTGGGTAAAGGACCAAGAAGAGGAGGCTTCTGAGGAACCTGTTTTCAATGCGGAGAAGAAGGACATAGATCCTTTAAGTGTCCTCAACATCAAGGAAGGAAAAATAGAAGATCGGAAGGTAATGCTCGAGTTGCCTATTTAGATGAAGATGCTCAGTCTTCACATTCTGAAGATGCTAAAAATTGTCAGAAGAGCCTTGCTAAATGAGGAGAAGGAACCAAACCAAAGAAAGAGCTTGTTTCACACTCAATGTAAGTGTGAAGATAAAGTTTGTAAAGTAAATATTTATGGTGGTAGTACTAAAAATATTGTTTCTAAAGAAATGGTGAACAAGTTACAACTATAAAGGAGAAGGCACCCACATCCATACATAATTGCTTGGTTTTAGGATGACCATAAGGTTTTGGTGAATGAACAATGATTGGTAAGGTTTAAGATAGGTGATTATCATGATGAAGTTTTGTGAGATTATTCCTATGGATGTTTATCACTTGTTATTTGGAAGACCTTGGCAGTTTGACAAGGGAGCAATGCATGATGGGTATGCCAATACCTACTTCTTGATAAAGGATGGAGTCAAGGAAAAATTGAAACCTTTGAATAAAGAAGAAGGAAAGGTATGTAATAACACTAGAAAATGCTTGGTTAATAGAGTTAGACAATTAGTTAAAGAGGACGAGGATGAAGATGAGGATCTGCTAATGTGATTTGTAGTTGTGTTGATTGCGTTTAGAAGGGTAGAATGAAATTTTTGGTGGAGGAAGAAGAGGTAAAATCTATTTTTGTGAAAATGTTGTTGCTGATTTACATGAGAATGATGAGATTAGTATAGATGAAGGTATTGCAGTAGTGAGTACATTAATGAATGAAGGTACTACAGTTGTAAGTAAGGAAGAAGGTGAGAAAGCACATGTTGATTTGTTTGGTGAGCTTTTGTTTACATCAGTTGATGACAGTTTATTGCAGGATGAAAAAGAAGAATATTTCGATTGTGTTATTGACACTGATAAGGATACAAAGGAGGGAGATGGAAAGTATGAGTATTTTTATTGTGATATTGATGTTGAATTTGTAGTTGAGAACTACTTTTCAGGAGATATAGGAAAGGAGGAACACATGGAACAAATGGAGATTGAAAATGAGATGATTGTTGTAGCAGTAATAGGGGAAAAGGTAATGCATGATTTTCCTTATTTTACTAAAGAAGATAAAATTGATGATTATGATTTTCTAGCATTTCATAGTGCAAATTGGTGGGAATTGGAATTTGTGAAAAGAGGAAGGAAGAGGGGAAGAATGAAGGATGGAAGGGACCACAAATTATAGAGGAAAGTTCAAAAATATGTTCAGAATGATAAGATAAATAGATGGATACAAGACAAGCAAATGATCTACAAATGTTTGTGAGTTCAACTCATGAAACATTTTCAAATTACCATGGGTTTCTGATGGAGGAGCATCTAGGGTGTAAGATCAATCTTTCATTGACAAAAAAAAATTGAATTATTTCTTTTCAATAAGGGCTAAATCAACTTGAGTTGGTTGAGTATGGAGGTCAACTGGAGTTCGGGCTTAGAGTAAGCGACATCCAATGTTGGTCAACAATTTTCATTGAAGTGACATGGAGATTTCAGAGGAATCTTATCTCATGTTCCTTTGACATAGCGATAAGCAAGCTACAACGATAGACGATAGCAAAGACTCCATATCGAAGGGAGATACAAATGTCGACGTGACTTGGTGGTGAGTCCTTTCAATACTTCGACAAGGTGTCATTGGTGTGCTTGTATCGGGTTGACATATCATTTTCGACAAAACATCAAAGTGAGTCCCTTCGAAATATTGATGAATCATTTCATTGAGGGGAGAGATACATTTTGGTGGGACCTAGATGCTAGTCTCTTTGATATGTTGATAAGGTGGGATCCAATAGAGTGTCGATAAAGATGAATGATGACATCAACAAGACAAGTGGCGACAAGTGTTTTGAAATATATCAAGCCGTATTGGTGACATAGCTGTATGAAAATGACAGAGATGAGAATTAGGTAGTATGAGCCACTCGGTCAAGGCTGCAAAGCATATTAGTGTGACATTCTTATTTTTGTGGGAGTTGTTACAGTGTCCCATCGACATTCTCATGGGAACTTCTTCGGTGAGACATCACCTTTTCAAAAGGAGTTACTTGGGAGTCCCTCCAATGGAGTGATAAGCGATGACTTTTGTAGGACTCGATAGGGAAGTGGCGATGATGCATAAAGAAATATGGAAAAGGGCGATCAATTAGGTGGTGACACATGTTCCAATCCATTGATTTCACATCTTCGTTGTGAATCAACATGATTTTTGTTCTGCGATTGGTGTCAACCTAACGATGAAGCACAGATTCAAAGGCAGTTTTCATGGCATGATGTTCATTGGATGACCATAGCGATACTAAGAATACATGGGAGGAAATAATTTTTCTATAAGACAAGCCGACCAGGAGGAGAGAGATAGATAGATAGAGATAGAGAGCAGATAGAGAGGAGTAGTAGAATAAGGTCCGAGATATGAGATTGTGGAGATAATTTTGAAGGTCGATCTATATGTTTGACTGATTATTTTATAATCAAATTGCCCATGTAATTATGTAATATGCTTTTCCATTTTAGAATAATAAAATCTCTTGTTTTCTCCTACATATTGGTTTTTCTATCTATTTTGTTACTGTGAAGTTGTGACGGTAAGGGGAGTACCCTTCATCACCTTGTATTTAAGGGATAAGGATCACATGACTAGGGGCTAGGTCAAGTGGAGCTCTTGGTCGTTGGGATATGGTGTTGTACACCATTGCATAAATGTATTTGTTATAATATTGTAATTAAATAATTATTTAGTTGTGATGCACCTTGGTGGTGTGGATAATCACACTAGGTAATTATTTGGGGACCACTTGATGTTGTATTGTAATATTATATTATTATTTAATGTGTGGGAAACATGTGATAATAATTTAATATTTGAGAAATATTAAATAATGTGATGTCTTAGTACCCAATATTGAATAAGGGGTTAGTGGTTTTGTATTCACATCGTTTTGTGATACATGGTTTCACCTTACCACTAGTTGTATTTTGTGTGAGCTTGTGCCTATAAAAGCAAACACATGTGTAGTGGTTTAGGTTGGTTGAATGGGTTGGCTATCATTATTGAGTCTTTCTGATGAGTGCATTTGTGAAGCATGGCATAAAATGTGTGGTTTCATGCTTGGACACATGGGAATGCATTAGAAGGCTTGATGCTTTAGAGGTATTTATTGTAACTATTGTATTGCTTTATTGTTGAATCATATGATGGAGTATGGATGCTTTGGAGGTTGGGTTTTTCCCTCTTGAGGGTTTTCCCAAGGTATATCTTGTGTTATCTTGTAGCTTGTATATTTTATCTATGCATTTTGGTTACTTGTATGCATGCTTATCTCTCATGGGTTATGTAGGAAATGGATTAAGATCATGGGTTAAATGAAATATTCCCTAACAAGCGGTACCAGAGCTTTCATGGTTGAAGAATTTTTGTTATAACCCTAGTTTGAGAGTTTTTGCAAAGTTGAAGCCATGGACATTCATGTAGGGTTTGAGGCATTACAAGACATGGAACACATGTTTGGGTGTTTGTTTGCAAACTTGGGCTTTTGGGTTGGCAAGATTTGTTGGGTTTATTGTAGATCTGAAGTTTTCCAAATTTGGGTGAAAAAGGGTTTCTTGGTTTGAGTTTGAATATGAAGGTTTTGTAGGGAAAATTTCATAGATGACCTCTTGAGACAAAATGGACCTCATGGTTGGATTCAGGTTGGTCAAAAGATGAATTTTGACATAAATTTGACCTAGTTTGGAAAAGTTGAAAAAAGACAAAAAAAAATTAGTTGTACGACCATTTAGGTCACCGAATTTCACCATGTGCAGAGAAAAATATTTAAAAAATAATAAATACCAAAAAAAAATCTCCACAGGGGGTCCACAGACCGTCCCACCCCCACGACTTGTGGTAACGTGTCAGTGCGGCATAGTACCGTACAGTACTTCTGCCGGCCATTGTCGGTGCCGGTACCAGCATTTGCTACCTACAAGGCGAGGCTCCAAAATTGCCATTTAAAATTTTTTAAATGAAATTTTTTAATGTTTTTAAAATCTGCCATGTAAAGTGAAAACCGCTTAGACTTGAAGTTTTATGAGAAAAAAATTATATGTGGTCAGGTTAGGCTTAGTGGGGGGGTTTTATTTTTGCAAAATTAAATAAAATTTGATGAAGTTTTGAAATCCGCCACCCCTGGTAGTAGCGCCACTGGTGGATTGCTGGCTAGCCATTGGGCTACCACCCAACAACCATCGGGCTACCACCCAGCAACCACCAGGGGGCCTTTTTATAGCAGTTTTTTTCAAAATTGCATAAATTTTTCCCATGATGTTGAATTTTTGACTTCTTGTAGTTGTTGGCAAGTTGGTTTCAAGCTCTATGTAGTGGTATAGGTTTGGTTCCCTAATTTTTCAATTTTGACATGATTTTGGAGCCTAGAAGTCAGATGTTCTCATTTGCATGGTTTTGGTCATCTTTTTTGCATACAAAAATGATTTTTTGATTTCGAAGAGGCATTGGAGAGAATTTGCAGTGTACTACATAGTGGTTTGGATTGTTTATCAGTTTGAGGAGTAGGTTGAGCCTGGTACTTGTTTGATCACTTGTAGGTGCCTGAGATTCAGGGTGTGATTGTGTGAGCATCCAGATGAGTCAAGAGGAAAAACCTTGGGGGAGTACATGTTTTTATATGTTATTTATGATGCTACAATTGATTATCAGATTGGTGCTTCCAGGTATAGGTTTACATGTGTTTTTAAGAGTTGGTACTTTGATGGTGATAGGTACACAAGTTGTCTTCGATTTTGAGGACATGGTTGGACATAGTTTGAGACTTGGAGTCTCTTATGGGTGATAGTTGAGTGTAGGTATAATGATGGCTATGGTTATGGTGTCATGGATATGTAGGTACATTTGATGCATTGGCATGACATGATCATGTATACGGTTGTTTGGTGATGATATGGTTTGATGTTAGGAGATTGCACTTATCTTCTTGATGCTTATTTGGTTCCTTGACTATGATTACTCATTTGTGGACATGGTTGGAAAATCAGATCTATGGTTGATTTTATGTTTGAGTCTTGATGTTTATAGGATTATCTTCTTTGATATCTTAGTTCGTAGGTTACTAATATGATGATGAGTTTGCATGTGTTTCAGTCATTGGATCTACGAGTTATGTGGTTGGTAGGTATATGCAACCTATTGATTGTAGTGGGATGACTCAAATGTGGACTGTCTATATCCACCAGGTTTGATTCATTATTATTACAAATTTCATTAGTTGGCCTTGTCTATGGTCATTTGTGCATTGGTATGTTGCTTTGGGATTGAGAGGATGGATGGTTAGAGTACTTGATTAGTCAGGTGATAGGACTTGTAGCATGTGGTTTGATCACGGTGTCATGATAGTTTGTTACATTCATTGGTTATACACTTTCAGTGGGAGCTTTAGACAGTGATGAATTGGCGGTGTAGGATTGGTTTGTGATGTTTTGATGGTAGTTGTGTGTATCTTCTTGGCTTGGAGATCTTGGTTTACTTATATGTTACTGACATTGTAGTTGAGTGTGTGTAGACCTAGATGATCTTCATGGAGAGGATGGTTTTCATGATGCCATGTGTAGCTCATACCACGGTTCAGTAGGAGTTGTTGGTAGTGATGTGGATGCATCATTGGTGATGGTTATATTCATGTGATTGGAGATATGATTTTTTGGTTTAGAGTATGTTTGATATTATGTCATGGTTTACTCTTGATGCTAGCTTAGAGTTTTGACATGATATTTTTTCTCTTGAGTCCAAAATGTTTACTTTGGTGCATGTGATCTCCTAAGAGGAGATGGTTAGATCATGTTGTCATGATAGGTTCCTAATTTTATGGTTGGAGCTTTGACATTGATCATGGTAGTTCTCTTTGTATTGAGTATATTGATCATTTGCTTGATTACTTCATGATGGTGCTATGTTGCATTTAGAGTTCGACATGGATTTATTTGTTCCTTCAAAAAAAAAACATATTAATGCATACTTCAATATTTCATTCACCTTATATCAAAGTCATGATAAACATTTATCATCATATTTACTTACAAGGTAAAAGTAACTCGGTAACAAAGAGACGAGGTGTAACAAGGGATTTCATCATCCTAGAGGATGACCTCAAATCTAGTTTCCTAGAGGAGTATAAATAATGGGGTGTGAATCAAAAGACACACCTCTTTGAAGTTGTGAATTTTTCATTTGGGCTAAGCCCCCAAGAACTTTATACCTTGGGGAAGTGAAGGAGAAGGGTGGGTTACCATCTTCTCTTGATTGTTTGAATTTATTACACTTTCACATTCATAGATGAGGCATCATGTGCCCTTTTTTGATGCAAGGAAAAATACAAACCCATCCACAAACTCACAAAACATAGAAGTTGAACAAATAAAATAAAGTGCATTCAAATCTGAAAATAATATGCAACCATGTTGCAACAATTACAATATTTATTCAATAATATGATCAACAAAATATATTTTTTAACAAAGCTTGGCTCTCCATGGTCATTCTCTTTCACTTGTCCTCAAACTCAATCTTCATCTTGCTTCCTTCAAGATTTGAAAATCTGCTCTCCAAGACATCCATGTTGTCCTCATCTCCACCATACTTCCATGCAGCAGTTTTTCCAGCTCTCCCTCCTCTTTTTAAAAAACTTTCTAAAATTTGAATTAAAAGGCAATTAAATGCTCACCCCAAAATTGCATCCCACTCCCTCAATAAAATATACATTTAAATAATTCATATCTCTGTTGGAATTTTCTATGTTTGGTATCCAAACTTGCTCACGTTTTTTTGAAAATGCCCTCCAAAATGGATGTCTAAACATAGATTTTTTTAATCAATAAGGTCAAAAATACCTGCCTCTTACCAATCCATACCCATGGGTCTTCAAATTAATGATGATATCCATGTTTTCAACTCTAAATTTATCTTTGTAACAGCTAAAATAAGTAGTTATCATTTCTTGTTTTACCCAGAGTGATTACATGGAGAAAAGGTAAAATTACGCCAATAATTTAAAATCCTCCACCACTGCCCATTTTGAATTTTGAATTTGATTCTCAAGATGAATATGAGATAAACAAAATCCACCAAACATTACCTTGTGAGGCTGCATATATTGTTTGGAAAAAAAATCCGAATATGCAACTTTGACTCTGCTGGAAAACTGCCTTTTTGCATAACTCTTACACTAAGAGTCACTCCTACTTGATTAATTATAAGATTGATCATGTGTTTTCTATGTCTATTATTGGTAGATTAAAACTTCCCCATCTAAAATCCAATGGGGACCTTATATTTTTTAAGATTTTTATTTTTTTAATCATTTGTCTTTTTCTTAGTATAGGCTTTCAAAACTCCAAAAATCCAAAAATATTTGAAAACCCAAAAAATAAAAATAAAAATTGCAAAAACCAAAAACTAAAAAATTAGTGTCAATAGCTTCATGTCACCCCTGAATAGGTCACAAGAAAAGAACACATGTAAAAGAGTAGTACAAACCCATTTTCAATAGCCAATACAGTCAAACTGAGAGTTTACAAGTTCACCCTAGAGTTGATGAAGATGACTTGGTAGACCAAACTGAATAATCTCCTAGGTTTGTTGAATTTATGAATGATGAGATTATCCAAACCTATTTAGATTGTATTATAGGTTTGAATAAAACACACTTCTTAAAGCAACTTATAGCTGAGGGTGCCACTCTTTCCCCTAGCTTTGACAAATCCAAATTGAGTAAGCTTTTTACAAACAAAATCGTAGTTACATCCACTTATAAAAATCCCTTGTATGCCATGCTCAAAATGTAACCATAGTTGTCTCTAATGTCAACCAACCTAGAAAAAGAAACTTCACCATCCAAGAGCCTATAGTAACATTAACCTTCCAAAATCTATTATTTTAACATCCATCACCAACCCCCTTAATACTTATCCTTGGCTAGATGAAGTGTTTGCTAATTTATCTAGTTCCACACCATTTAATCCTCTTAATAGGACCATGACTCCACCTATCTCTGCCTCAGATATGATAGCAGATATTATGGCTTTGAAGTACTTTTGTATAAACAATTATGTAATTTAGTGATACTTTTTTGTATAAACAGTTATGTATAAGCTCCTAAATCTTGTGCAGTTTGTAGCTTTATGTAATTCAGTTCTACTCATGTATATCTCATACCATTTTGTATAGTCATTATGGAAAAAACTTTGTAAGCCGAATGACTAATAGCCTTAGATAGCTATGTTCTGAACGTTGCCTCTGCAATAAGTTGTAATCTCTATTGCCAAACTACAATTAATACACATTTTAAATTTTATTAAGAAAGGAGAAAGTTGTAAATATGACTATATTTACAAAGCTATTGTTTAATTTATTCTTTATTACCTTTATTTATTTTTTCACAATATGCTATTTATTAAATTGGAATAGATAACAATATCTTATTTATTTCTCCCTTCATGAATGATATATTTAATATTAAATATTTTAAAATTTATTAATTTATCAATTGAACAAATTAGAATATTTGATTTATGGAAAATAATTAAAATTTATTAATAAAATGTAGAAGGTAATGTCACTAGGGCAAGTATAATTTTATTTCAAGTTTGCAAATATTTCAACTAAATTGAAGTTTGGCGTTAAGGAAAATTTAATTCATGAAGTATTGGTAGATGTTATTCTATTGGATATGTGGAGTTGTTTTTGGCATCCCTTACATGTTTAAGAGAAACAATGTTTTCTACTTCATTTTGCATGCCCACAATGAATAATTCAAGATATTTTGGGTCCTTAATCTTAAAGCAAGGAAAGTACTCAATGGAAGCACTAGGATCATTCCCCTTGAGTGGAGGAGAAAGAGTGTTGATGGAAAAACTCTCAAGCACTTTGGCAATTTAGGCATCTTTAGATAGTTGGAGAAATATTTTCAAGCTCTTGGCTAGAGTGGTGTAGGGTTGGGTGGCAGCCATGTCATCCACTACAAGGTCATCACTCATTTTGTGAGTCTTCATAGCTTTTGGGAACCAAAATCCTTCATATTGGGGAGGTGTGATCTATAAAAAGATTAAAAATGTGTTTGTTGCACTATGGATTCATGACAAAGTGAGACATTTTTTGATGAAGGAATGTAAGATGAAAAATTGAGTTTTGGTCATCTATGTGAAATTCTCAATTTTAATAAGGGCGATTACACAACTAGTAAGGAAATTATGAAACCATCAACATGTTGCTAGCCATGGTTTGGTCTTAAGTTCTCTCCCAAAATTTGAGTTCTTAGATGTAAAATCCTCGTTTCTTCCATTCTTGTATGGTTGATTCTTGTTCCTTCTTATTCATGTGATTAGAAGAATATTAAAGTAGTTTGATTCCTCTTATAAATATGTACAAGTATGGTGTAGTTGAATCTCCATGTCTATTTAGAAATCAATATTGTTGGCATCACAAGAATAATGTCTCTAGACATACATTGACTCACAAAAACAACTATATTTTTACACACATCATAGTAGCAATAACTATAGACAAGAAATAGCACAAAGGAAGAATAGTGTCATCAAGACTATTATTTATTATATTCACATAAATTTAATGTATATATTACCAAGCAAAGAGTCAAATGTACATAGATTTTGTGAATCTTACCACCCAATATCTTCTCATATTAATGATGAAGTATATTTGCATATATAGATTTTGTGAGTCTTGATGGCAGTGTTGAGAATCATAAGGCATAGTTGGTTGCTAAGGGGCTTTCACAAGTGGAGGGAATTGGTTATGGGGAGATATTCTCTCCTATTGTGAAGCTGACATCTATCCGGTTCCTATTATCACTTGCAATAGCATATGATTTAGAAGTGAAATAGATGCATGTGAAGACAATGCTCCTTCATGGTGACTTAGATGAAGATATGTACATGTCACAGCTAGAGCATTTCATTGAAAAAGGTAAAGAAAATTTGGTTTACAATCTAAAGAAGTCTCTTTATGGTTTTAAATAGTCTCCTAGAATGTGGTACCAAAAGTTTGATACCTATGTGTTGTCATTTTGATTCTAAAGATCTAAATCTAACCATTGTGTATATTATAAATCTAATAATGGTCACATTCTCATTATTGTTTTATACATAGATGATATTTTGTTTATTGGGAATGGTAAAAGTATGATTTCAAATTTGAAGTTTCAATTGTCAACACAGTTTGAGATGAAAGGCCTAGGTGCAACTAGGTACATTCTAGGAATGGAGATCATGAGAGATAGAGTGAACAAAAATCTTTGGTTAAGCTAGAGCAAGTATGTGAACTTTGTGTTGGAGAGATTCAACATGGCAAATTGCATACAAAACTTAGTTGTTCTTATGATGTAGGTGATGATCTTTCTGTGAATGATTCTCCAAAATCTCCTACTGAGATGGAGGACATGACCAAAGTACCATATGCAAGTGTAGCTAGTAGTCTGATGTATGTGATGGTGTGTACGAGACAAGACATTGCCCAAGTAGTGGGAGTCCTTAGTTGTTTTATGGATAATCTTGGATGAGTGCATTAGGATGTAGTTAAGAGAGTGTTCAGATATTTACGAGGTACTTTTGAGTATGCCTTGTGTTTTCATGGTTATCCTACTAGACCTCAATATTTTGTGAATATTCATGGATATGTGGATTTAGATTAGGCAGGTGACATTGACATCAGAAGATCCACCAGTGGTTACATGTTTATGATGTTTTTTGGTGCTATTAGTTGGATAAGTAAGTGAGGTTGTAGCTGCATTGTCCATGATAGAAGTGGAGTAAATGGAAGCCACTCATGCTTGTAAGGAAGCCATTTGGCTTAAGAGACTATGTTCTAATATTGGTTTAGATCTAAGAAAAAATACTATTTGTTGTGATAGTCAGAGTATGATTTTCCTAGCAAAGAATCCTACCTTCCATGCCAAAACAAAGCACATTGGTGTTCAGTATAATTTTGTTCGTGATAGGGTAGAAGATGGAAAGGTGAACTTGGAAAAGGCTGACACTTTGATGAATTTTGCAGATGCATTGATGAAACTAGTGAGCATCGAGAAGTTTAGATGGTGTTCCAATTCCATGGGCCTTGGGGCCATGAGTAGATGATTTTGTATGACTCTCAACAGGTCTTTGACAAGTGGGGGAATGTTGGGATTAAGGTGTCTCAACTTTAGAGTCCTAATATTGATTAATTTAATGTACTATTCTACTTATTTTTATTCTTTAATTGCCTATGGTGTCATGTCATAAATTGGGACCCACTGACTAGGTGGCATCCTCGTTGGAAGTGACTGAATGACATATCATCATACCAAGTGGACATATGTATCCCACTTTAGAATCTTTGACTTATGGAAGATTCTATGACATGTAATAAGGCATCTTTATGTATGGAGAAAGTTTGTGCCCAAGTTGGGTTATGACAGATTGTAAGAGAATTAGATATTTTGGTCAGTTATGAAAGATTCTCTTATGAATTCTATGACAGATCTTGTGGCAAATTTTATGGCAGATTTATGACATATTTTATGATAGTTGTAAGGAATTTGTCATAGGCTATTATGAGCACATTTTGGGCACCCAAGCTTGGAGAGAGAATATTGCATGTTATGATAGTTGTGAGGGGTGTAAAGGAATATTGTGCATGTGTCCAAATGCATGTCTATGGCATGGAATATTGTGCCATGTGTATATGGACACCCATCCTCCTCTAGATGCTTCTCTTGGCTTATATTCTCTATATATTGTATGCCTTGCATTGTAGAATGCATAGTTTGTTTATAGGTAACAAAGTGTTTCCAGATTCACTCTGGAACAAGTGCTTGTTTTGAAGCACTTGTTGAAGAAGCTTTGCACTTGGAGCTGCATTATAAATTCTATTTGATTTAATACATTAGTACTATGCTTTTGGAGGGTGGGGTTTTTTACCCGAAAGGGTTTTCCCCATGTATATTTGGTGTTTGTTGTTTATGTGTTATTGTTGTTCTATCTCATTCTTTCTATGTGTTTCTCCTTACTGTAACTGTATAAGGTGTTAAAGGGATTTTTTTGTAACTCTCTCCTACTTAGATTAGTGTAGGAAGTTGTTTCTTCTCACCCAATTTCCTTTCAAACTTATACAACAATTGATAAGTGGCCAATTTTATTTGTATGTGATACAAATGGATTTTATGGAGGAATACATCATCCTTGGATGTAAATGTTAACCAAATATACTATTACAAAATTGAGTACTTACATAATATAAAGTTACACAAATAAGCATTTTTTTTTCTTAAACATTAGTTCTTGACCTAGTATCATCTTAAAAAAAAAAAAAAAAAGATATCATTGCTACAACATAGGAATGCGAGTAATTTTTTAAAAAAATGATAGGACAAAGGGATAAACTCATTGCTTTAGTGGGACTAATAAATACTACCTATACTAGATACATGTGGTTCTCTTGCTCTAGCCCTTAAAAATGGCAAAAAATAGACTCATGTGTAGTAGTGAGATAAATATTGGAAAAATCCTTAGAGAAATGAACAGTGAGAGGATTTACCATTCAAAAGGAGTCTAGAAGGTATCCTACCTATAAATCACTGAGTATATACAAAAGTGGTTAATCTAATAAAGTTTACCATAAGAAAATAAAAATAATTTAACACATCACAACAAAGCAAAGGCATCACAAGAAAGTGAGGCAAACATGAAATGAGCCCAAGACCTAGAGGTCACATGAAAGACTAAAGCTAAATCTAATGAACAAAGCTATGGGTAAGTGCACCAAGATGTGATACAAAAAGGGGGTGTTACGATGCCATTTTTTTAAATCAGAAAAGTTTGATATTCAACAAGAAAATGATGATAGTTACACTCAAAATTTGTAGATGCAACAAGAACAAGGGTTCTAGTGCTCCAAATATACTTTCTAAACTACTATATTTTTGAAAATGGTGAATATTAAGGGTTTCAAAAAGGGGAAGCACACAAAGTGGTCCTATTTTTTCAAAAAAGCATAATATAGTGTCTGGTGTGCTCCCCCTAAAATGTCAAAAAAAATTTATAGAATTTCAAATATTGCTACATTAAAAAATTAGCTAACACCATGTAGTTTATGCTAGATTTTTTGGCTAATTTTTTAATTAATATATGAATTTTTACTAATTTTAGAAGTGGACACATCCTAAAAAACAAAAATTTGAGTGTGCTTCCTCCTAAACTTTTTGAAAACTAATCAAAAATCAATTTTACTTTGGATTCTAGTTTCTAAAATTGTATTTTTTAAAAAAATTATGAATGAGTTAAAAACTATACCCAAAATACCACACGTTGGTTTTTGAAAAAAAATAGACACACTGAAAAAAGAAATTAAAGATGAAAACCTTAACATAATCAAAACAGGAAAAACATATATGGTTAGATAGCTAAGAGAGCCTAATGCCATCATGGTATTTTTGTAAATTTTCATTGAAACACTTGCAACCCTGATAGAGAGCATGACCAAAAATGTGTGATTTTTTTTACCTTTTAAAATAAACACGTCTTTGACATGAAATGGTCATCCAACCCTTTGAGTTGGATGCCCAAGGAAAATCCAACCTAAAGGGTTGGTATTTCCCAATGCAAACTGTTTGGTTCTTGCCAAATTGCATTTTCATTTGGAAAGTGCCAAATTTAGTGCTAACCAAATGAAAAAACATTTTTATAATGCTAGAGCTAAATTTTCTTTCTCTTTCTCTCTCTCACACACTTTAATTAAGGCTTAGAATTTAGGGTTTACAATTGATGATGGATAGTTGAAGTTTTACCTTTCACTCCTCTTTGCCTCCTTCACTCTCTATCAATACTTCCCTTTCTCTCCCCCTCTCTTATCTCTCTCTCACCTCTCTCTCCCCTCTCTAGGTATCCCCCACCATCTCTCCCTCTCTACCTTACCTTCCATCCTTACCCATATCTCTATCATTGCCTCCCTACCTCTCTTCTCTCTCTATCTATTATTTTTTCTCTCTCATCTCTCTCCATTCTCTCGATCACTACCTCTCCCTCCCACCCTCTCTCTCTCTCTCCATCTCTAGATCTTTTCATCCTTCCCTCTTCACCTCTCTACATATCCCTCCTTGTGACAAGGGCCACACCACCCAAAACCCATCGAAATCATAACAACAGATACCAACACAGAAGATACGAGACAGAAGAATGATTCACTTTCAATTATTTTTAGAAAATTAAATTAAAAATTCAAAGCTTACATGCTATAGCCTCATAGGATTGATTCATTACAACAAAATTCAACTCTGAAAAGAAAATTTACTATTCAGAGCCACAATCTGCACTATCAAGCCCCCCTTCTACAACCCCCACTTAACCCTTTTTTTATTTTCCCCAATAACTACCCTAGAATGTTCTAGAAATATCAAATTTCCCCTTTTTGTTTTGGTGCCAAAAGTCTAGCCGTTTGATTTCTGGCCTAGGACGAAATTTTTAAGAAATTCACTTTTTAGAGGACCAACTTCGCAGGGCCATAACTTTTGATTCAGATGTCCAATTTGCTATTATTGAATATCATTAGAAAGCTCTCAACAAGCTCTACAACATGTGAACCTATCATAGGTTAGTTCAACCAATTTTTGAGCTATTTTAGGGCCTCTAAAGTTTTATATTTGAATTTGAAGCTGCATTAGAGAAATTTCTTGGGATGGTAACTTTAATTTCTCCCTAGCCATGCAGGGTATTGAGGTGATTCTTTTGTGACTAGAAATTTTTTCCAGCTTTGCTCCTTGGGGTAAATTTTCATGTCCATACGAGTTCATTTAGGCCAACTTACTAAAAATAGTATGTGCCCTTTTTTGCTATTTTTGACGCCTAACTGTCATACACCCTTTAAGTGCCATCATGGGACTCAAAAAAACTAAAGAAAATAATTTTTTTTTTTTTTGGGTGATGCAAGATTGCCCTACACCGTTGGACGCTCCTGCATCAGACACGTAGGGTAATTTGAAAAGTGACCCAGTCACTTCTCAAGAGTTAGAGGGAAACCAAGATAGTTAACCTTAGCCTCGGATAATCATGATGAATCTTTAGTAGGCCTTCCTCTCCATTTCACCAACTACTCTGCATATTTCTTGTTTCTTGTGCTTCTACCCACACAACTATCTAGGATTTCTTCTATCTCTTCCTTCTCTGAAATAGGTGATGGAATTTTCAATTGTTCATTTATCGTCCCCTCCTCTATATCACCTTCATGATACTTTGTCAAATCAACAATGTTGAACACAGGAGAAATGTTTATTCCACTAGGCAACTCTACCTCATAAGCATTTCCTGAATCATGCTTCTTCAGGATCTTGCATGGTCCAAACTTCTTCATCTTTAACTTGTATGTACCAATTGGAAACCCTTCCTTTCACAAATGAACTATGACTTCATCTCCTACCTGGAACTTCTTATGCCTCCTTTTTTTAATATTCCTAAGCTTTATATCGTGGGTTCATCTTATTGATATGTTTCTTCACCTCTTCGTGCAAATTCTTCAGGTGCTCAACAAAATCTTTAGCCTTAGCACTACTCTTCTCTCCCTTATCCATATTTATCAGTTCAGAAGTAGTTTTGGGACTACTCCCATATACAATTTGGAATGGTGATTTACTAGTACTCTTACTGACAAAATTGTTGTAAGAAAATTCTGCCTGTGGTATAATCAAATCCCATCCCTTGGGCTTATCTCCAACTAAGCATCTTAGTAGGTTACCCAAACTCTTATTCACCACCTATGTTTGTCCATTACATTGTGGATGGTGTGCAAAATTGAACTTCAAATCTATCTTCAACTTCTTCCATAATGTCCTCCAGAAATAACCAACAAATTTGGTATCTTTGTCTGAAACTATACTCTTTGGTAGACCATGTAGTCTCACCACCTCTCTGAAAAACAACTCTGCAACATGAACATCACTGGTCTTATGACACAGAATGCAATGTGCCATCTTTGAAAATCTATCCACCACCACAAATATGGAATCATGCCCTCTTTGTGTCCTTAGCAATCCAAGAACAAAATCAATGCTAATAGCCTCCCATGGCCTCTCAGGTATAGGTAATGGATGATACAATCTAGTATTCTAACTTGTTCCTTTCGCCATCTGACATAATCTGCAACTTTGTACAAACTTTTTCACATCTTGTTGTAACTAAGGCCAATAATAATTCTCACTGACAAGAGCAATGGTGTTATCTTGACCAAAATGTCCATCCAATCCTCCACTATGCTTCTCCTTTATTAGATTCTCTCTCATAGAACTCCTTGGAATGCACAATTGGATTCCTCTAAACAACATCTCATATTGGATTATGAAATCCAAACATATCATCCTATCTAATGTAACAAGTTCTAAACAAGTATTCCAAGCTTCTACAAAGTCTGGATCTTCAGGATACAAACTCTTGAGTTCATTGAACCCAACAACCTCTATATTCATTTCTATCAACAAATTTCTCCTTCTACTCAAGGCATCTGCAACTCTTTTTGAACTTCCAATTCTGTGCTTAAAAAAAAAAGTATAACTCTGTAAAAACTCAACCCATTTTAAGTGAATTTGATTCAACTTTCCTTGACGATTGAGATACTGCAAAGCCTAGTGATCAATATATAAAACAAATTATTTTGGCAAAAAATAGTGTCTCCATTTCTTCAAAGCCTGAACTATAGCATAAAACTCTTGATCATAGACAAAATATTTCTTCTTAGCATCATTTAAATTCTCACTAAAATAGGCAACAAGCTTACCTTCTTGACTCAAAATAGATCTTATGGCAGTGCCACTAGCATCACAATCTAGTTGAAAGACCTTATTGAAATTTGGAAGGGAGAAATAGGTTCCTCTATAACTTTCTTCTTCAACATATCAAAACATTTTGCTACTCCTATGGTCCACTTAAACTCTTTTCTATCCCCTCTCATCTCTTCAGTTAGAGGTGCACAAATACTACTGAAATTCTTAATAATTTTTTTGTAAAAACTTGCTAGACCATGAAATGATCTTACCTCTGTAACACTCCTTGGGGTAGGCCATTCAATGATAGCTCTCACCTTCTATGGATCCATTTTAAGACCCTCTACCAAGACAACAAATCATAGATACACCAACTCTCTCTTCAAATTAATCAACAACTTCTCTTTTAGCTTCTCAAAAACTCTTCGGATATGCATCAAGTGCCTCTCCAATGTCTTACTGAAAATCAAAATATCATCCAAATAAACAATAACAAATTTTCCTAAAAATTATTTCAAAACCTAATTCATAATCTGCATAAATGTGTTTGGTGCATTGGATAGCCCAAAAGGCATAACTAACCACTCGTACAATCCCTCCTTGGTTTTAAAGGTTGTCTTCCATTCATCTCCTCTAATTTTGGTGTAGGGGCACCATTAAACATTTTTTGTCTAGCTAGGTTGATATTAAGTAGGATTTAAATTTTCATGTGTTTATGTCTAAATAAGGTCAATAAGACCATTCTTTATTGTATTTAGTTATGTTTGAGTCATATTAGGTGTTTAGGGGGGTCAATAATGTTGCTTTTGCAAACTTGCACATTGTTGCAAAGTATTATCAATTAAAAGTTGTAAAATTGCATTTTAAGGGGATACCAATAGTCAAGTCATTTTAAAAGTTAGTTTAGGAAGTTGGAGCAGTTGGATTTTGGTGGGAAAAAGGTATAAAAGTTTTGAGGAACTTTTTGTATGGGTTGTTGAAGAAGATTCTAAAGTTTTGAAACAATAAAACACAGACTTCTCTTAATTTTTTGAGTTTTACCTCTATATAGTGATATTTCTGAAGATTGTACGGCTTGTACATGCCCTTTTTTGCTAAGTTTTGGATTGGAAATTGTAGTAGGGTGAATTATCCTTCATGTAGTTCAAGTTTGGTGTATTTTTGTTGAATCTTACAAAAGTTATTGAGATTTTTCTAATAATTCTTGTGTAAGACAAATTTAAGGGTTTGTAAGTCTCAAAAATGGAAAATTGACCCATTCCTCATACTCTGTCCACTATAACTTGAGGAATGGGTCTTCAACATTAGGAGATAGGTGAGGAAATGGTGTTTGAGTGCAAGGAAGGCCAAAAAGTGTGTTGGGCATGAAGCCCTAGAATGAAAAGCTGTGTTTTCCAAGTGGAAAAGTGAGGTTTCTCGATGGTAAAGAGTGAAATTGTTTGGGGAAGAATAGTTTCTTGTTTTTTTAAGCATGGGAAGAAATTTTTAGACTTGTTTGAGGTGGTGGACAGTTTGGTTGAAGTATGGTAATGTGCTTTTCAATAAGCCCTAGGTTATTTGGCTTAATAAGAGGTCTTTGGAGTTAGGCACCTTGGAGGGTGGATGACTGAGAACACATTGTGGATTATTTGGTTTGAACGCATGTAAATTTTTGTCAAATTGAGTTTGCTAGTTTTGGAAAAGTTTCATGATAAGTTTCTTTGTTAATGTGGCCTAATTTGAGACCTAGTTGGAATAGAAAGCCCGATTTGACAGAGTTGTTTCAAAGAAATCTATAGTGGTTTGGAAGTATGTTATTGTGTGCCCTAATGGGTCCTTGAAAAGGTTTAGGTCTTGGTCTGAAAGAATCTCATTGAGAATTTATACCCAATTGAGTCAGTTTCCAGTGCTACAAGGAATTGAGTGAATTTGATGAGATAAGGAGATTTTTGAGAGATTATGATTGGAAATTGTTGTTGTTTATGGATATTGTGTTGAGTGTGCTGCAAGACCTCCCTATAGTTGCTATCAAGTGGTATCAGAGCAAAGGTACTAGATCTTTATGGAAAGAGATTTCAGTTTGTGAAAGGAAGATTGGAAGGTGAAGAGGCAAGATTGTGAAGATGCCTCCAAAAGGAAAGAATGTGTCAAAGTAGATGATTGAATTGAAGAGTCAGTATATTAGAGAGATAAGAGAATGGAAAGAGAGATTGGTAGCCTTAGAGAGAAACAAGAGAAGAGAAGAAGTTGAAAGCAGTGATTCAGATGATGAAGATGAAAAGAGTTTGAAGATGTTGAGGAAGAACTTGATCCAGAAGATCAGAGAATGGACAAATTTTTGAAGGTAGTCAAAGGTGACAAGTATAAGGTGGAAATTGATGTTCAAAAGTTTGGTGGAAACCTGAATGAAGATTTGTTAGATTGGATAGCATCTTTGGACAACTATTTTGAGTGTGAAGACATTCCAAAGGAACAAAGAGTCAAGATTGCAAAAACAAAGCTAAAAGGTCATGCACTTTTGTGGTGAAATTATCTACATTCAGAAAGAAGGAAGCAAGGAATATCCAAAATTGTATCATGGGACAAGATGGTGACTAAGTTGAAAGGTAAATTTCTCCCTTCTGATTATTCTATTCAGATGTTTAAGAAGTTGCAAAATTTAAGGAAAAAGGAAATGGATGTAAAAGCATACACTGAAGAGTTTTACAAATTAAGTATGAGATCTAACCATAATGAGAATGAGGATGAGAAAATTCTTAGGTACTTGGGTGGTTTGATATTGAACATACAAGATGAATTAGCTTTAACAAATCCTAGGAGTGTAGAAGAATGTTACCAAATGGCATTGAAGGCTAAAGAAAAAGTAAAAAGAAGACAAGAGAAAATAGTTAGAGGAAGAGGAAACATAACAAAAGGAATCCTAACATCTTTGCTAGTAGGTGTTACAATTTCCAAGAGTATGGTCATCCTTCTTGGAAATGCCCTGAAAATTTTAGTTCAACATCTAGTGGAGGAGTAAGAAATAATGAAAGAAGAGCACAAATTGTTCAAGAAGATGAAGTTCAAAGTTCAAACTCCAATAGTCTTCATGCTATTCCTGAAGTAGGTGAAAGCTTGATGATGAAAAGACAAATTGTGAAGACATCCATGGAGAGAGCTAATTCAAAGAAGAGCCTTGTTTAGGATAGCTTGCATATGCAAAAATAAGGTAGGCAAGGTAATAGTTGATTCTAGATGCATTGTTAACATGGTATCTAGTGATATGGTGGACAAATTGAATTTGCAAAGAGTACCTAGATAAATGCCATACAAATTGTCTTGGGTTAGTGAAAATCAATCCATTGTGGTGAGTGAACAAGCTATTGTTGAATTTCAAATTGGTCAATACAAGGATAAAGTTATTTGTGACATATTTCCTATGAGTTGTTGTCATATGTTGCTAGGAAGGCCCTAGCAGTTTCACAAGTCAGCAATGTACAATGGAACACAAAATACATACACAATTGAAAAGGATGGGAATGCATTCATTTTAACTCCATTGAATGAAGAAGTAAATGAACAAGGTGATATCATCATGGTAGGGAGAAAAGAGTTTGTAAACATTGATGAAGGTAAGAATAAGGGATTAGAAGCCAATGTAAGGTTTGATATTGTTAGGACAATAGATAGGAAGAGTAAAGATGATTTGCAGATAGTTGTGAAGAAGAATATCTTCATGTGGAAGAAGAAGGTGGATGAAAATGTGTCTCGGTCAAATACAAAGAAAATTAAGAGTGGAAAGCTTGTGGAAAGGCAAGAAATGAGTGGAGAGATCCTAGTTGGGATAGTTAAGTGCCCTGTAGTAGTGAATACAGAGAAGAGGCAGTAAAAAGTTATTAGTCTAGAGGATGGTAGGACTGATGGGATAGAGGAAAAGCTACTTGCAGGTTTGATAGAGACTACTAAATGTGATGGTACATAATTTTGTAAGGCTGACAGAGGAAGAAGTTAAGAGAGGAAGGGTACTAAACAGGGAACTATGCATGAAGAATAGAGGGAAGTAAAGGTGGTTGATGAAAGCTTGAGTACAAGTGTAAAGAAAAATGTGACATTAGTAATTGATGAAGAAAAAGGTGAACAACACCCCACAGTACTGTATGACAGAGTGAAGATATGGAAAAGGATGTTAAGGATAGTGAAAAACTAAAGAGGCGTGAACCTGTTAAAAGGAAAAAATAAGATCAAAAGCATGAAGAGTATAGAGGACAAGTTGTAGTGTCTTTTTCAAGAGACTTGGAAAAATTACAGGTTGGGTTGTATGGTGCAGGGGCACCATTAAACAATTTTTGTCAAGCTAGGTTGATATTAAGTAGGCTTTAGATTTTGGTGTTTTTATGTCTAAATAAGGTCAATAAAAAAATTATCTATTGTATTTAGTTATTTTTCAGTCATATTAGGTGTTTAGGGGGGTCAATAATGTTGGTTTTGCAAATTTGCACATTGTTGCAAAGTATTGCCAATTAAAAGTTGCAAAATTGCATTCTAAGGGGATACCAACGGTCAAATCATTTTAAAAGTGAGTTTAGGAAGTTGGAGCAGTTGGATTTCGGTGGGAAAAGGTATAAAGGTGTTGAGGAACTCATTGTATGGGTTATTGAAGAAGATTCTAAAGTTTTTAAAAAACAAAACACAGATTTCTCTTAATTTTCTGAGTTTTACCTCTATATAGTGATATTTCTGAAGATTGTACAACACGTATAGGCCCTGTTTTGCTAATTTCTGGATTGGAAATTGTAGTAGGGTGAATTATCCTTCATATACTTCTAGTTTTGTGTATTTTTGTTGAATCTTGCAAAAGTTTTTTTGATTTTTCTAATATTGCCTGTGTAATGAAAATTTAAGGGTTTGTAAGTCTCAAAAATGGAAAATTGATCCATTCCTCATATTGTGTCCACTATAACTTGAGAAATGGGTCTAAAACATTAGGAGATAGGTGAGGAAATGGTGTTTGATTGTAGGGGAGGCCAAAAAGTGTGTTGGGCATGAAGCCCTAGAATGAAAAGTTGTGTTTTCCAAGTGGAAAAGTGAGGTTTTGGTATGGTAAAGAGTGAAATTGTTTAGGGAAGCATATTTTATTGTCTATTTAAGCATGGGAAGAGGTTTTTAGACTTGTGTTGAGGTGGTGGAAAGTTTGGTTGAGGCCTGGTAATGTTTTTTTCAATAAGCCCTAGTTTATTTGGCTTAAAAGGGGGATTTTGGAGTTAGGCACCTTGGAGGGTGGATGACAGAAAAAAAAATGGATTGTTTGGTTTGAACACATGTAAATTTATTCCCAATTGATTTTACTGGTTTTGGAAAAGTTTCATGATAAGTTTCTTTGTTAATGTGGCCTAATCTAAGGCCTAGTTCGCATAGAAATCCTGATTTTAGAGAGTTGTTTCAAAGAAGTATATAGTGGTTTGGAAGTATGTTATTGTGTGCCCTAATGGGTCCTTGAAAAGGTTTTGGTCTTGGTTTGAAAGAATCTCATTGAGAAGTTATACCCGATTGAGTCAATTTCCAGTGCTACAAGGAATTGAGTGAATTTGATGAGATAAAGAGATTTTTGAGAGGTTGTGATTTGGAAATTGTTGTTGTTGGTGGATATTGTTTTGAGTGTGTTGCAAGACCTCCCCTAGTTTCTATCAAGTGGTATCAGAGTGAAGGTACCGGATCTTTGTGGAAAGAGATTTCAGTTTGTGAAAGGAAGATTGGAAGGTGAAGAGGCAAGATTATGTTCAGATGCCTCCAAAAGGAAAGAATGTGTCAAAGGAGATGAATGAATTGAAGAGTCGGTATATTAGAGAAATAAGAGAAATGAAAGAGAGATTGGAAGCCTTAGAGAGAAACAAGAGAAGAGAAGAAGTTGAAAGCAGTGATTCAAATGATGAAGATGAAGAAGAGTTTGAAGATATTGAGGAAGAAATTGATCCAAAAGACCAGAGAATAGCCAAATTGTTGAAGAAAGTCAAAGGCGACAATTATAAGGTGAAAATTGATGTTCAAAAGTTTGGTGGAAACATGAATAAAGAGGATTTGTTAGATTGGATAGCATCTTTGGACAACTATTTTGAGTTTGAAGACATTCCAGAGGAATAGAGAGTCAAGATTGAAAAAACAAAGCTAAAAGGTCATGCACTTTTGTGGTGGAATTATCTACAATTAGAAAGAAGTAAGGAAAATCCAAAATTTCATCATGGGACAAGATGGTGGCTAAGTTGAAAGGTAAATTTCTCCCTTTTGATTATTCTATTCAGATGTTTAAGAGGTTGGAAATTTTAAGACAAAAAGAAATGGATGTAAAAGCATGCACTAAAGATTTTTACAAATTAAGTATGAGATTTAACCATAATGAGAATGAGGATGAGAAAATTGCTAGGTACTTGGGTGGTTTGAGATTGAACATACAGGATGAATTGGCTTTAACAAATCCTGCGAGTGTAGAAGAATGTTACCAAATGGAATTGAAGGATGAAGAAAAAGTAAAAATAATACAATAGAAAATAGTTAGAGGAAGAGGCAGCATAACAAAAGGAAGATGATCTTTCTCCACTCCAAGACAAACAAGTGAGAATCAAGAAGAGCCAAACAAAAGAGATGACCAAGTTGCAGATCTTAGAGGAGGTTTTAGAGGCACAACGGGTAGATTTGGTGGTGGAAGGAATCCTAACATCTTTGATGTTAGGTGTTACAATTTCCAAGAGTATGGTCATCCTTCTTGGAAATTCCCTAAAAATTTTGGTTCAATATCTAATGGAGGAGAAAGAAAGAATGAAAGAAGAGCATAAATTGTTCAAGAAGATGAAGCTGAAAGTTCAAAGTCCAATAGTCTTCATGCTACTCCTGAAGTAGGTGAAAGATTGATGATGAAAAGAGAGATCTTGAAGACATCCATGGAGAGAGAGCTAATTTAGAGAAGAGCCTTGTTTAGGACAACTTGCAGATGCCAAAATAAGGTATGCAAGGTAATCGTTGATTTTGGATGCACTGATAACATAGTATCTAGTGATATGGTGGACAAATTGAATTTGCAAAGAGTACCTAGAGAAATTCCATACATAGTGTCTTGGGTTAGTGAAAATCAATCCATTGTGGTGAGTGAACAAGCTACTATTGAATTTCTAATTGGTCATTACAGGGATAAAGATTTTTGTGACATATTTCCTATGAGTTGCTGTCATATGTTGCTAGGAAGGCCCTGGCAGTTTCACAGGTCAGTAATATACAATGGAAGAAAAAATAAATACACAATTGAAAAGGATGGGAAGACATTCATTTTAACTCTATTGAATAAAAAAGTAAATGAACAAGGTGATATCATCATGGTAGGGAGAAAATATTTTGTAAACATTGATGAAGGTAAGAATAATGGATTAGTAGCCAATGCAAGGCTTGATACTGTTAGGACACTAGACAGGAAGAGTAAATATGATTTGCAAATAGTTGTGAAGAAGAATGTCTTCGTGTGGAAGAAGAAGGTGGATGAAAATGTGTCTCAGTCTATGACATAGTAGATTAAGAGTGGAAAGATTGTGGCAAGGCAAGAAATGAGTGGAGAGATCCTAGTTGGGATAGTTAATTTCCCTATAGTAGTGAATACAAAGAAGAGACAATCAAAAGTTGTCAGTATAGAGGATGGTAGGACTAATGGGATAGTGAAAAAGCTACTTGCAAGTCTGATAGAGACTGCTAAATGTGATGGTACAAAATTTTGTAAGGCTGATAGAGGAAAAAGTGAAGAGAGGAAGGGTACTAAGCAAGGAACTATGCATGAAGAATAGAGGGAAGTAAAGGCAGTTGATGAAAGCTTGAGCACAAGTGTAAAGAATAATGTGACATTAGTAATTGATGAAGGAAAAGGTAAAGAACACCCCACTATACTATATGATAGTGTGAAGCATGAAAAAAGTGAAGACATGGAAGAGGAGGACAAGTTGCAGTGTCTTTTCCAAGAGACTTGGAAAAATTACAGGTTGGGGTGTATGGTGTAGGGGCACCATTAAACAATTTTTGTCAAGCTAGGCTATTATTAACTAGGCTTTAGAGTTTGGTATGTTTATGTCTAAATAAGGTCAATAAGACCATTCTCTATTGTATTTAGTTATGTTTGAGCCATATTAGATGTTTAGGGGGGTCAATAATGTTGGTTTTGCAAATTTGCACATTGTTGCAAAGTATTGTCAATTAAAAGTTGTAAAATTGCATTCTAAGGGGATACCAATGGTCAAGTCAGTTTAGGAAGTTGGAGCAATTGGATTTCGGTGGGAAAAGGTATAAAAGTGTTGAGGAACTTGTTGTATGGGTTGTTGAAGAAGATTCTAAAGTTTTGAAACAATAAAACACAAATTTCTCTTAATTTTCTGAGTTTTACCTTTGTATAGTGATATTTCTGAAGATTGTACGGCTCGTACATGCCCTGTTTTGCTAAGTTTTGGATTGGAAATTGTATTAGGGTGAATTTTCCTTCATATGCTTCAATTTTGGTTTATTTTTGTTGAATCTTGCAAAAGTTATTGAGATTTTGCTAATACTACCTGTGTAAGACAAATTTAAGGGTTTGTAAGTCTCAAAAATGGAAAATTGACCCATTCCTCATACTGTGTTCACTGTAACTTGAGGAATGGGTCTGAAACATTAGGAGATAGGTGAGGAAATGGTGTTTGAGTGTAGGGGAGGCCAAAAGTGTGTTGGGCATGAAGCCCTAGAATGAAAAGTTGTGTTTTCCAAGTGGAAAAGTGAGGTTTTGGTATGGTAAAGAGTGAAATTGTTTGGGGCAGCATAGTTTCTTGTTTTTTTAAGCATGAGAAGAGGTTTTTAGACTTGTTTGAGGTGGTTTCCAGTTTGTTTGAGGTCTTGTAATGTGTTTTCCAATAAGCCCTAGGTTATTTGGCTTAAAAGGAGGGTTTTGGAGTTAGGCACTTTGGAGGGTGGATGATTGAGAAAAAAATATGGATTCTTTGGTTTGAACACATTTAAATTTCTACCAAATTGAGTTTACTAGTTTTGGAAAAGTTTCACATGATAAGTTTCTTTATTAATGTGGCCTAATTTGAGGCCTATTTGGCGTAGAAAGCCTAATTTGAGAGAGTTGTTTCAAAGAATTCTATATTTGTTTGGAAGTATTTTATTGTGTTCCCTTATGGTTCATTGAAAAGGTTTAGGTCTTGGTGTGAAATAATCTCATTGATAAGTTATACCTGATTGAGTCAATTTCCATTGCTACAAGGAATTGAGTGAATTTGATGAGATAAAGAGGTTTTTGAGAGATTGTGAATTGGAAATTGTTGTTGTTGGTTGATATTGTGTTCAGTTTGTTGTAGGACCTATTAGCTCTCAAAAATGTAGGCGGGAAACCTCAAGAGGCTGCCAATCTCTTGGTACATTTTAGGGTAACAGACAAGATCAAATGAATTGCATCTTCTACTCTTTAGGTGTTGCCAGACCTAGGTGGGTGTACCTAAATGAATTGGGCAAACTTGACTTATGATCTTCTTTCTTGCAGTGATTTGTCCACGATGGTAGATGGAAGTGGACAAATAAAACTAAATTTGGTATAAATTGTATATGAATTAAAAACCTAATACACTTAGTTAACAAATGTAAAGAAAATGAATGAATCTGAATGATGAAATGTAGAGACCAGTGCCTTATTGGGTATGCGGAGTCAAATGAAATAGAAGTGGGCAACTTATTCTAGCAGAAACTCAAATTATTGGCATATACTTTGTTTATAACTTGTATAAACATGCAAGATTGTGACTTCTAAGCTCTGCTTTAATAATCCAGATGAATCTCCCTGATTACTACAATCAACCATAAGGATTTAATCTCTCCTTGAGAGAACCAATTAATTAACCGCATAGATACAACAAATGTGCACTGATAAACTGAATATAAACTTGTTACATCAATTTAAACAACCAAAAAGCATCAATCTTGGAGACAGCTTAGCAATACTTTTCAATAAACTCAACAGACAATTGACACCAGAAATAACTAGCCACATCAACTGATTTTCATTGAAATCGCCATTTGAAAACATGCATCATAGTCTCTGATCTGAGAATTTTATTCTCCTGTATCCATTCCTAATCTACCTACTGTATCTCCTAAAATTTGATCTAATGTCTTCATTTACAATTGAAAATGGATATTTATACATCAGCATCTGAAAAGACACATCGCTTCACATTCGCATGTTGGCGACCAACTGTATTTGGGCCCTCACATGTCAGCCAACAACATTTGAATTTTAATTAATACTCACTGAAATAGTCGCCAAGACATTCCGTGATCATGTCGAAGGTAAATGTATCGCCGTCAGTCATCCCTTTGTCTTTTTGTGTTTCACTATGACCTATCAAAGTCGGGGAGATATCCCATAGATTACATTATGTTTCGCCGAGATACAACTTGAGTCCATGTGAGTCGCTGTAACAATATCATTCTCACACCGAAATAATCCATTTGTTTCATGTGTGTCATTGTAACTTTCTACTGTCAGGGAGACCTTTCGTAGATAATGATTTGTTTTATTGAAAGTCATCCTTCCATCTGGTGTCACTGTGACTTTATGATATTGGGGAGACGTTTCATAGAACACCTTGTCTCTTATTGAAAATATTCTTACGTTCACCTTTGATCGCCCAAAAATAAACATTCTCATGCCGATGAAACTGCATCTCTATGTGAGAAAACAGATCGACTGGACTACAAGACCCCCTGTTGATAACCCTTTAATAGAACCCATTTGTTGGCAAGACATGAAGAGTTCGCCAAGATATTACATCGATGCCCATTAGTCTTACCGAAAGTTATGCTTTCATCATGTCTCGCTGAGACAATTCATAATCGGGGAGAGGTCCCAAAGAAATCATCGAGTCATACCGAAACACCCTGTGATACATTCATTTTTCTGAGACATATGGGTTCTCTCACTGATGAGACAACAGTAAATCGGTGTGACACTCAGCTCAGAAAGACTATATAACCTCACTCTGATAGAATCTTTTTGTGTTTTGGTCGGCAAGACTGGACGGGTTCATTGAGACTTCATTCCGATGTTTATGAGTCTTACCAAGATATATATCTTTGTGTTGTCGGTCAGTGAGACACCTTTGAATTCGCTAAGACCTCACCCAAATGTATTAACTCTTGCCGATGTATCCCACATGTGTCGGTCGGCGAGACATAAAGTGCTCAGTGAAACAACATACCGAAGACCAAACTCTTGCCAATATATCCTTTTCTATCGCCGAAACAATGTGTATGTCTTGTCGATAGGTGCCCATAGATGAATCTCGATCGCTATGACACAGGAGAAGTCCTGTCGATACGCTGCAACAAACATATGTTAGCAGAAATGCATTATGGGTCGGGAAGATAGTGATATCCTCATGTCGATCAGAACTATAATGTTAAAATTGCATGACTTCATGGAAACTATGGGACCACATGGAAAAATATGGGTAGAATATGCACACAGTAGGACCAATTTGGAAATTTATGAGTAAAATCAACATGTAAAATCATTAGATTTTTGCAGTTCTAACAAGACCTCCCCTTGTTGCTATCAAATTCATATTTGGGGATATCTGCTCTTCAAATCTATCTTCGTGAAGTACTCAACTCCACTCAAACAATCCATAATGTCATCCATTCTTAGCAAGGGAAATCTATACTTGATGGTGATCTTGATGATGGCTCTAGAACCTTTACACATCCACCATTCCCCATCCTTCTTTGTTGCTAGTACTACAAGTATTGCACATGGACTCAAGCTCTCTCTGTTCAATCCCTTCCATATCAATTCTTGCACTTGTTTGTTCAACTCTTCACTCTCTACTGGAGTCATACAATGAGATGCCTTATTTGACAAACTGGCTCTAGGAATCAAGTCCATCTAATGACTAATATTTCTTATGGGAGGAAAACCTTCAGGTACATTATCAAAAATAATATCTTGAAACTCATTCAACAAATCTGAAACCTCTACAAGTACCTCAATAGTATCTTATTTATCAACTCTAGGGATCAATGCAAAACACATATGATCATGCTTCATACCTTCTAGGAACTTTCTTCCATCAACCAAAAAAATTATTGCATTACTACATACCTCTTCTTCTGCCTCTGTCAAGGGCTTCAACTTATGACGAACCCCATCCTTTATCAAAGAATAGGTGTTGGCATGTACATCATTTACTACTTTTCGATCAAACTGCCACGGTCTACCTAATAACATATGACAAACATCCATAGGCATAATATCACACAATACCTCATCATGGTAATTTCCAATCTTGAACTTTACCAGACATTGTTCATTTACCAAGGATTTATGGTCCTCCTACAACCAATAAATCTGATATGGGTTCAAATGCCTTCTTCTCTCCAACCACAACTTACTAACCATTTCTTCTAAAACAAGGTTATCAATACTACCTCCATCAATAATAACATTGCAAAATTTACCTTCACACTTACATCTAGTGTGAAAGAAATTCTTCATCTGAGTTGGTTCTTTCTCCTCATTTGGCAAGGCTCTTCTAGTAACAAGAACCTCTCCTCTTTATGCATCCTTAGAATGTGAAGATTCAACATCTTCATCTACATGTGCAACTTGTGCATTACCCTCAGGTCTTCTATTTTTCCTTCCTTGATGTTGAGGAAACTCATAGGCTCTATGTCTTTCTTCTCCACACTGGAAACAAATTCCACAGAAGCCTCCTCTTCTCGATCCTTGTCCAGATCTTCCTCTTCCTCTTTGGTCTCCATTATTTTGATCATGAGGATGGTAGGTGTTATCTCCTTTCTGGTTTTGGTTACTACTAGAGCCTTCACCCTTCCTTTGATCTTCATTTCAACCTCCATATGACCATCCACCGGTCTTTCTTCCACGGCCTCCACCTTGTTGTTTTTTCTCAAACCTCTTGTTTATTCATTCTTCAACCTTTAGAGAAAACTGATAAACATCCTCAATAGTGTTCATTCTTACCAGTGCCAATTCTTCTTGTATGCTTGGCTTCAACCTGTTAATATAATGAGCAACTTTCTCTTTATTCACCTTAGAATGTCCTATCCAAATCAAGACCTTGTGAAATTCCTCTGTGTATTCTTTCACCATACTTGTCCCTTGCCTCAAGCTCTGCATCTTCTTGAGCAAATCTAATTCGTAATTGACTAGAATAAATCGTTTCTTCAATTTTGACACCCTTTTGTCCCATCTATAAATTTTATCTTTCTATTATTTTCCTCTTTCTAACTAAACCTCTTTCCACCATATACTAGAGTGACCTTTCAATTTTTTCTTTTCAAACCTCACTCTGTGAGGATCTTCAATCTCCTGAAACTCAAAAAATTCCTCCATGTCGTTGATCCAATCAATCAATTCTCCAAGATTCAGATTTCCACTAAAAGTTGAAACCTCCATTTTAGGTCTCTTCCCAATGCTTGAGATCACTTGTAGCAATCTTCTTTTTCTAGGATGCATTGGATCCTGATCTTCCTCTTCCATTTCCTCTTTTGTTTCATCTTCACTGTCATCTTTTTCTTATTGGACATCTCTTCTTCGAACCTCTTGTTGCAAGGTGTCTAATTTCCTTCTAAGGGCTCTGATTTCATCTCTTGGTGGATCTCTTCCTCCACGACCTTGGCCTCTACCTCTACCATACTGGGAAATTATTAGAGGCATCTTGAACTCAAACCAAACTAACAAGTCCTGCTACAACTTCCTCATGTTTGACACTCTATTACAAACTCATGAACTCCTGCTCTAATACCACTTGATGAGGGCCACACCACCCAAAACCCACAAAAATCACAACAATAGATACCAACATAGAAGATGTGAGACAGAAGAATGACTCACTTTCAATTATTTTTAGAAAATGAAATTACAGATTCAAAGCTTACATGCTAGAGCCTCATGGGCTTGATTCATTACAACAAAATTCAACTCTGAAAAGAAAATCCACTATTCAGAGCCACAATCTACACTATCAGGGCCCCCTTCTACAACCCCCCACTTAACCCTTTTTATTTTTCCCAATAATCACCCTAGAATGTTCTAGAAAGATCAATTTTCCCCTTTTTGTTTTGGCGCCAAAAGTCTCACCATTTGATTTCTTTCCTAGGAATATTTTTTTATGAAATTCACTTTTTAGAGGACCAACTTCACAGGGCAATAACTTTTGATTCGAGTGCCCGATTTGCTATTATTACATATCATTGGAAAGCTCATGACGAGCTCTACAACACATGATCCCATCATAGGTTAGTTCAACCACTTTTTGAGTTGTTTCGGGTCCTCTAAAGTTTTATATTTGAATTTGAAGTTGCATTGGAGAAATTTCTTAGTACAAAAACTTTAATTTCTCCCACACTGTGCAGGGTATTGAGGTGACTCTTTCATGACCAAAAATTATTTTCAACTCTACTACTTGGGGTAAATTTTTAGGTCCATATGAGCTTGTTTAGGATGACTTACTAAAAATAGTAAGTGCCCATTTTTTGCTATTTTTTATGCCTGAATGTTTTACACCCCTTAAGTGTCATCATGGGACTCATAACAACTAAAGAAAATAAAGAAAACAATTTTTTTTGGGTAATGCAAGATTACCCTACACCATTGGGTGCTCCTGCATCACCTTGTCTCATTACCCACCTCTCTCCCCCTCTATCTATCTCACCTCTATCTCTCCCCTATGTCTCTCACCCCTCTCTCCCCACATTGTAGGTATTTCACCTCTATATATCTCTCCCATATCTAGTTATTTCCCTCCCTCTCCACCTCTCTCCATCCCTCCTTACCCCTCTTTCCCTCTCTATTTATTTCCCTCCCCTCACTTCTCTACCTCCCCCCTCTCTAGGTCTCTCAATCACTCCTTTTCTACCTCTCCATCCCTCCTTAGCCCTCTCTCTCTCTTTGCTCTTCTCTCTCCCTCACCTCTCTAGGTCATCACCTCTCTATCTCCTCCTTCCCTAGGTCTCTCACTCCCTCCATGTCTATAGGGTGTAGGGTTCAGAGTTGAGGGTATAAGGTTGAGGGATAGTGTTCAGGGTTAAGGATTGAGGGTATAGGGTTAAGTGTATATGGTATAGGTATTAGGATTTAGGATATTGGGTATAGGGTCGAGGGTATTGGGTTTACAATTGAGAGTACAAGGTATCTATTTAGGGTTAAGTGCTTAGGGTATATGATTTAGGGTATAAGGTTGAGGGTATAAGGTTTATGGTATAGAGTTGAGGGTAAATAGGGTATAGAGTTGAGGGTATAAGGTTTAGGGTTGAGGGTTGAGGGTGTAGGGTTTAGGATTTAAGTATAGGGTTGAGGGTACAAGGTTAAGTGTATAGGGTATATGGCTTAAGGTTGAGGATATTGGGTAAAGTGTTGTGGGAGTAAAATGGATTTCTGAAGAGGAAGCTTGGTGGAGTGTTACTGTTATGCCTTGCATAACCACCTCACTTTGATCAGGATCAAAATGGGTCCCCCTTCTCTTTTGGTTTCTTTGCCTCTGTTATTTGCTTCACTTTTGGGGGTTCTTCTATTTCTCCCTGTTTTATCTTTTATTCTATATGATCTAATTTTGGTTCTGCCTTAGTTGGAATTCGGGTTTTCTCCTGAGTTTGGGATTTTCCACCCCATTCGGATTTTCTCGGGTCTTGCTTGAGCTCCAGCTGAGCGTTGTGGGTTCACAGATTTGCAGTCTTCACAGACATCCGTGTGGAGCGGATTTTCACGGATTTCTTTCTTCCTCAAATTTTCCCGAAGTTCGTTCTTCCTTGTTTGTCCTGGGTTTGCCGGAATGTCTTCTCCTTTGCAGAATTCTATCCTGCATGGATTTCCCCATAATCTGGTGGAATGTGAAAAATATTAAATCGCATACGAGATGATTTTTGCTAGGGGATCTCAGTTGGGGTCCATGCTTCAGTCTAGTTGGTCGTGAAAATCTGCTAAGGCAAAGGTCGGCAAGACTTTCTAGGCTCTTATCGATTGGTGGCTGGGCTCTGATTGTTTTGAAATCCAAAGAATCAGAATACTCCCCACTGTGCATCTTATCAGCGTAGGGTTATCACGATCTCCCTGACCTATGGTTCATTTGGTTCAAATCTGCATTTATGTTGCCTATCAGCAAGACCCCATAGATGTCACAGCGATCATAAATCATATGCGGCATCCATCGGCAAGACAAGGGTCATTGTCCTAGCAACACGAAGTTCCCATCGGCATGAGGGGTTTCCTTCGGAGAGATCTCTTAGTGAGATCTTTGGGTCTCACCGACTAGGAAAAAATGGTCTAACGCTTTGGCGTGAGTTGTTCTCTTCGGTATGTTCTGTCACCGAACGCCCGGAGTCTTGCCGACAGGAAAGGGGTTTGCATTTCGGGAAAGCAAGTTAACATCGACAAGATGTCTTGGCGAGTGGGTGAAGTCTCGCCAACAAGGGTGTCTTCAGTAAGAGAGTTAATATGTCCTAGTAACCAAAGAAAGAACATGCGGGGGGCTTTCACAAAGACATGAGGTTTCTGTGTGACATCTCTCTGACAAAGGGGGTTACGGAAATACATGTGGGACAAAGAGAACATTTTGCTATGACCATAGGAGGGTTCCTCGCGATAGCAGAATTCGGTAAGAGAAAAGGAGTTCAGTAAAAATTCTCCCCGGAGCATTATGGTCACCCCAACATCAGAAAGGGAAGCTCGCCAAGAGGTATGAAGTCACCGAAAGGTCTCGCCGAACGGTGAGTGTCTCACTGGAACATGAAGGGCATCGGCGTAGAACTTGGGATCGCTATATACTCTAACCGACAGAGGAGGGTCTGAGCGACACAAAGGAATTTCGTCGAGAAAGGGATGAACGCTTGTCGAAGTATAACGGTATCGGCAAAATGAAGTGGCTTCGCCATAGGGTCTCCCCGACCATTGATGGTCACACCGACATGGCGCTAGGGGATTCGAATGGTGGTCTTCGGCGAGAAAACCGGTATGTCACAGCAACAACAGGATCAATCTTCGGTATGACATAGGGGACTCGATCAGAGGTTTCAGCGAAGCTTAGGAGTCTCGGCGATGCATGTGGAACGAAAGAGGAAATGTCGGCATCACTACAGGAAGGTCTCCCCAAAATAGAAAGAAATCGAGATAGGGTGGTGATGTCGCCGTAAGGTCCCGACGAAGAGGAAGGGGTTACGCCAACAAGATGTCCCTTCACGGAGAGGAAAGGTATGCGCCAGGAGGTCTTGCCGATGTGCCTGGGTCCTACTGACAGAAGTGGGGCCCCATGAAAAGGAAGCAGAGCTCAGCAAAGGATCATGTCTTTGCTAAAGGGTCTTAGCGAAGAAAGGAAGTCACATTGAAGAGGAAAGATTGAAGCCCTAGGAGGACAGAAAGAGGTCGGAAGGACTCTGAGCAAATGAAAGACTTCGCTGTAAGGTCATGGCGATGAATGATGGTCTCGCCGACGGCAAGGAGGGCTCAGTAAGAGAAGAGAGATTGGGGTAATATCTCCCCAATTCTGATAAGTCTCAATGACATAGAGTGAGTTCGCGAAGAGGAGAGACGTGCGCCAAGAGGTCTAGCAAAATGACGTAGTCTTGCTGATTGGTTTTGTGGGCTCGGTAAGACTTCTCCTGCTCATTGAGGCATCTTGCCGACTGTCCAATATCTTGCCAATGGCCGTTGGGGGATGAAATCGCATCGGGGAGACACCAAGGGTGTCTCACCAACATGTGATGCTAAGAAAATCGCTTTTGACCGCCGAAGAATCCTGCACGGCCTATGATTATCCAATCAAAGAGAGTGAAGTTTGAGCCATTGCCCGATTGACTGCCCTTGTGGAAGGACTAACAGAGTACGACCAGATGGATCCTTTCTGAGAACAATTGACAATGAGTCTACTCGGGTGACTGTGCAAAGATCTAAGGAGCCCCGATGGTGGTTTTAGAAGACAGTCAACGACTAGAGGACTCTAGAACAGAAAGGAAGCTTAGTGACATGAAGAAGCCATGACTCAGAGGGACGCCTGTGGTGACCACTGACAGAGGCAGATCAATATTAATGCATATACCTTGGAGTATTCAAGGCGACTCCGCGAGGGATTTCAAGGGTGGACACGGTAACAGGGGAGTAAAGGCTGCAGCTGCAAAAGATCTAATGTCATCCTCGAAAGAACTTTTCAGCGTGGACAGTAGGGCTTCTCATTGAATGCAGTTTTGACTTTCCTTAGAAAGATCTGAGAGCTGACTCTCCTATAGGATGCAGATATTTTGTAGACCCTAGTGCAGGGGACAACATATTCTCTTTGTAACATTTTGTATATAAGGCATTCTTGCCTCTTTGTAAAGGTTAGAACTTTTACGGTGAGAACTTTTAGTGTAAGCATTTCTATGTTCAGACAGTAAGGGATTTAGGACTTCTAGATTTAGAGAACATTTTAGACTGAGAACCATTTGAGAGTTAGAACTGTTAGGAGTTAGTAAGTTAACAGAAGGAGAGAGTTGTATCTTGATTCTAAGTAATAAGAGCTTCTCTTTGTCTTCTTGGTTAGCAGTAAAATTTTAGTACAGACTGTAATGCATTTGCTAAGTTCTTTTAGTATAGTTGGAAATAATCTAGAAACTTAGATTCTCTGTAAACTGGTGATTGTGCCAGCTTTGTAAATATTGTTTATCTGTTTTGATAATAGTAGAAACAATTAGAGTTTAATCTACTTCATGTTGTGTTCCTGAATGATATATTGATCATTTGATTTGTGAAGCCTTCAAGGAATGAAATGTTATTTGTGTTTTATTTAAATGGTAATTAAAAAAAATCTATTATGTGAATTAGCACTATGAATGAAAGAGGCTCTGTGTCAATCACAAGTTTACTTTGTTATGCAGTTTTGGTTTACAAATTCCTTGAAGTTAACAAGTCTAGTTAAGGTTGGATGAACTATTGTTCTTTTTTATTTCAAAACTCTGACTTATCTTTTTAAAAACCCTTGTTAGAGTAGGTTTCATTTCATGCTTGATCTTAGAACAATCCAGAAGCTCACAACCAGCAAGCCTCTTGAATATTACTATTGCATTGACCACTGAGTAACATCAACACAATTGAGACCCAACTACAAAGACCTTGGGAGCTAAGGCATCCATGTGTTGCCTTTCTCTTTTAGGAGAAGCAGAGTAGCAATATTTTTCTTGCATTATTGTGGTGCCAAAATCGCCATCAATAGGTACTAGCGCTAGGAGGGCCAAGAAGGGCAAACTGGATAAATCTGGGCTTTCATCCCCAGAGAAGTCCCATAGAGTTCTTTGATCAGTTGAAAATCCACCACCCTTGATAGAACTCAAGACCCCTATAAGACACAAGAGTCATAAGACTGGGGCAACCATCATACCACCTTTATCAGCTCCACTCACTCCACCAGGCTTTTCACCAATACCTCAGTGGATACCTATCAATCCACCATCACATCCATCTCAATTGTCATCACAGCTGGTTCAACCCATACAACAGCTGGCTCAACCACCACCACCGCCACCAATGGCATTCTTTCAGAATAATCTCTCTCCATTAGGGACTCTTCCTAGAGGTTTTCATGACCTGCCTAAGAACCCTGAGAAATTCTACCCAAAGTATATTCATGGCGAGTCAAGGAGTGCTGAAGAGCACATACAGGCTTTCAAGGATGCTTGTACTAGAGCTCAGATAGCTCACCAGGATGTAGTCTGCCGGTTGTTCCCTTATTCTTTAGGGGACATGGCATACAATTGGTACCTTAATCTTCCTCAACGTTCCATTCTGACTTGGAAACATTTGGAAAATGCTTTTATTAATTAGTTCAGAATCTATGTGGACCCAACTCTTTTATATCATCAGTTTTCTACCATCAGAAAGGAACCAGGTGAACCTTTACCTTTATTCAATACCAGGTTCCAACGAATGTATAGAAGATTGCAAGATCCTTATTTAGTCACTAAGGATAGTGCCATTCAAGCTTACTTTAGGGTTATAGACCCCTTGTTGGGCTTGTTCTTGCAAAGGACCTATCAACCAGCTGAGATTGACTCTCTATCCAAAGTCTATCACCTAGCTATCAAGCTGCAGCAACAAATCAGTTTTCAACAAGGAGGCCTAGGAGGGGGTTTCCCTTCAATAGAATACCAGATGCATAGCTCAACCCCTCCATTCAATACTATCCTGGGAATGTCTCCTTCCCATTATGGACCTATATCTTAATTGCAAACCCAACCACCTATTCCATTCTTTGCTACGGGGACTTCTAATCTTTTCCAACAGTCACAACTTCCTCAAAGTTCCCATGGTCATCAAAACCAAATTGGAACACCAAGTCATGTTGACCAGCCACCTGTTGTCAAGGTTGTGGAAAGTGAGAAAATAGTTTAGCTTACGAATGAGGTAGAGACCCTGAAGAAAATGCTATCTCAAGTTACCAATGATATGGCTCAACTCCGGTTGAACCCTTCCCAAAACCAAGGGAACTACCCTAATCAAAATAGTAACAACCAGGGTACTTATCAGAATAACAATAACTACAACCAAAGAGGTTACCAAAACCAAAACAGAGGGTATAATCAAAGGCCAAACAACAATAGACAGTGGAATACATGGCCTAATAATGGTGGAGTTCCTCACAACTATCAAGCAAATGAGGAGAGAGCACATACTACAAACGTGGCTGACCTCAACTTCATGACCAATTGGTGAAAGTTGCATGATACTGCAACCCATTCTGAGGTAAATTGCCCTCAAATGGAGAAAATTGTTAAGATGGCACATAAAGATGCTCATACATTCCAAGGGAATTCAAACAAAGGAGGTGACTCAATGGATATTGCAATGACTTATGAGCTCTTTGAGGAGGATCCTTCATTCCCAAGGCAAGAAGAAAATGAACCAGAGGAAGACTCATATGATGCCCAGGCTTTTCAAACAAAAGGGGGACACTTCTTGAGAAATCAAAACAAGGGTCCATTCACCACATCAGTACCTCCCAATCACATGGTACCTCCAAATCAAGGTGCTGATAATAATCCTCCTCCACCAAAAGGCCTGCCTGACCTCCATAACAAGGGTAATCCCTCTGCTGTCTTCAAAGGTAATTCAAGTTATAATGTAGAATTTGACATTGTTTCTGAGATGCAGAAGCAGAAAAATTCTTTGTCATATTTTGATATTTTAAAGTGGTGCCCTGCTCAAAGGGAGATAGTGTTGAAGGCTCTAGAACAAGCTAATAAGTCAAAAGGAAAGAGTAAGGCAGCACCTACTGGGGACGTGAATGCAACCTTGTACGGAAAAAAGGTAGGTACTCCACCTTTCCTTTTAAGTTTAAGAATTTCTGGAAAGAACCTTCACAACTGTCTACTAGATTCAGGGGCTTCGGGAAATGTCATGTTGTTTTCCATATGCAAGAAGTTGGGATTGGACCCTATTCATACAAATAAGAAGGTCATTCAACTTGACAAAATAGAGGTCAATGTGGTAGGTGAATTAAGAAACATACACATTCAAGTAGGATCAGATCCTACAATCCTAACAAACATAGACATCCAAGTGGCAGACATTCTCGAGACCTATGGTATGCTGCTAAGCCGAGATTTGATGAAAAATTTAGGGGGATATCTTTCCCTTGACTTTTCACATATGTGACTACCATGGAAAGGGATTCCTAATTAGATCAGGATTGAGAGTGAGCCTCACCTCAAGCATGTCATTACTGAATATGATTACCACAATGAGGTAGCCTATTTCAAAACTGGAATAGGTGTGCATAAAAGAGATGAAATTTTAACCTTCTCTATTCTTGATCCTAAAGATCTGCCAATACCAGGGTTCTCTGATCCTACAATTAATGAAAACCAACAAGCATTGGTCAGAAAACTACAGCAAGACTAGATGGTCTTGGGAGAAGGGGTAGATCTACAAAGTCTCCTGCTCCCTAATTGGTTCAAGGTACATTACCAAAGCCACTCAGAATTGACTTGTCAACCTTGCATTGACATTTTAAATCATATTTCCCAAGCTGAGGAGGCTAGCTCAAGTCACCCTGAGGCTATTGCAAACCACTTTTCATTTGAAGCCCAAGAAGCAATAATGCTAACTAAGGATAGGATGCCTTCAAAGGGAGTTCTTCCTCAAATAGAGCCCACCCCAGATATACTCCTGAATCAACATATTGATGAAGAGCAACCCCAAGGTCTGTCAGACACCCTTGCACTCACAAATGAAATAAAACCCAAGGAATCAACCGAAGGGACAAGTGACGGCCAGGAAGATAACCACAGGTTACATAATGCAACTAAGCAGGAATTGGAGAAAGTACCTAGAGAACCTTTAGACAATCCTTTTCCTATGTCTGGTCCAAGAGATCAAGAAGTCCCACCTTTGGTTAATCCTATTCAAATATCTATGAAAACTTCAAAAGGATTAACCCCTGCTTGTGATTAGTTGTGGACCCTTACCTTTGATGGATCCAAGTCGAAGACAGGTAATGGTGTTGGAATTGTACTAACCAGGCCTCAAGGGAGAACCTTCTTTGCTTCTTACAGGTTGCAGTTTGGATGCACAAACAACGTGGAAGAATATGAGGCTCTGGCACGGGGACTGATGTTTACCCACAAGAAGAAAATCACAGCCTTGATGGTCAAGGGAGATTCATAAATTGTTGTCAAGCAAGTGTGCAGCCAATATACATGTCACAACAAGAGGCTGGCAGCATATAGCAACAGGGTATGGAACTTGATCGAAGACTTTGATGCTTTTGGGATTAGCTTAATCCCTAGAGAAGAAAAGCAGGTAGCTGATTCACTGGTTGTTGCTGCAAGAACCTTGGAACCTATGCAGGGCTCCAAATTCAAAAGATTCTCAGTGGAACTGATGTCCACCCCGACTGTTCCTGAGAATATCAAGAATTTCCAGGTCTTTGATGATGACCGACATATCCTTGCTTTCCTAGCAAGTTCTGATGTTTTTGAGGGGCAAATTATTGATGATTCCAATAGGGATCAAGGAGATTGGAACCCTGGAGATTGTGATACAGAAGGGGTTCTTAATATGAAAAGTAATAACATTCCCAAGGGAATGGTTACTCTAGACAGAATCTTTAACTCAGATCCAAGGGCTCAAGAGAAGATACCAGCTGAAGAAAAAGGAGGCAAATATGAAACAGTTAACCTAGCTGACTCGGGTCCTTAAAGGAATGTCTACATAGGGAAGGCCTACCCTAAAGCAATTAAAGAAGACATACTGAGGGCACTTAAAAAGGATATTTTTGCGATTGCTTGGGGGTATGAAGACCTCTAGACATTCGATGCTTCTGTTATGACTCACACTATTCCCTTAAAGCCCAAGGCTAAACCCTTCCTACAAAAGCAACATCATGTCAATGCCCTAATCGAGCCATTGATCTATAAGGAAGTTCAGAAATTGTTGTCTGCAAGAATAATCTTTCCTGTGCGCCATTCAATGTGGGTGGCTAACTTAGTCCCAGTCCGCAAGAAGAACGGGGAGATCATGCTATGTGTCAACTTTCAGAACCTAAATAGGGCTTCAGAGAAGGATAATTACCTGCTCCCTTCCTTGGATGAGGTATACAGACTGTCAATGGAGCATAGATGATGTCATTCTTAGACGGTTACTCTAGATACAATTAGGTAATGGTCGACTTTCAAGACAGGATGAAGACGGCTTTCACCACCAAGTGGGGGACATTTGCATACAGAAGAATGCCATTCGGTCTGATAAATGTTGGAGCAACTTTACAGCGCGCCATGGACATAGCTTTCAAGGATCTAATTGGAAAATGCATTATTGTTTACATTGATGACCTGACAGTGTTCTCCAAGGATCAAATCAATCATGCTGCCGATTTGGCTAAGGTTCTCTACAGGTGTATTCAATATGGCGTCTCCTTGAATCCCAACAAGTGCGTGTTCGGAGTTTCTTAGGGAAACTCTTGGGACATATAATTTCAGAAAGGGGAATCTCAATCGATCCAAACCGATTCGAATCTATTCTGAAGATCACCTGGCCAAGAAGCAAGAAAGAAATGAAGTCTTTCTTCGGGAAAATCAACTTCATGAGGAAGTTCATCACAGGCTTTGCTGAAATCGTGAAACCCCTAAACAAAATGATGAAGAAGGATGCCAGAATAGAATGGACTGAGGAGGCAAAGGCCGCATTCATGGAAATCAAGCGATCCATCTCAGAAGCACCGGTCCTCACCAGCCCTAATTACATTAGACCATTCTACATCTATTCTTTTGCATCTGAACATTCTTGTGCAACTGTTCTAACTCAACGAGGAGAAGAGTCAGAGGAGAGGCTGATTGTATTCATGAGTTCTCCATTCAAAAATGTGGAAATCAAATACCCACCTCTTGAGAATCAATCCTTCGCATTAGTTCGGGCTGTCAAGAAGTTTCGGCATTACATTCTTCGAAGCCAAATTGTCGCTGTAGTTCTGGATGCAGCTATGAAGTCTTTATTGATGCAGAGCAAGCTGGGAGAAAGGAGAGGCAAATGGATGGATATTTTACAAGAATTTGATCTCGAGATACATCCCATGAAACTAGTTAGGGGCACGGGTCTATCCCAGTCCATGGCGAATGCTGGCGACAACATCATCTATCAGCAATACATGACCCAGTCTTTCTCTAACGACCCCTGGTATGTTGATACCATTTTCTTTATGCTCAACAATCGATGTCCAAAAGGAATGAATGCCACTCAAAGGAGAGCCCTAAGACTGAAGAGTTATCATTATATGCTCAAAGGAGGGTTGCTGTACAGAAGGAATTTTGAAGGGGTATACCTGAGATGCCTTGATCGTCAAGAGGCCAAGTAGGTGATTTTTGAGTTTCATGGGAAGCATGGCACAGGTCATGATTTTGCAGATACTCTGGCACACTAGATCCCCAAGTCTGGTTATTACTGGCCTTGTGTATTCAAGGATGCCCATCAACATGTGAGAACATGTCACACGTGCCAAGTTTCTGTACCAAGGGAACGCCATGCAGCCATGCCACTACAACCAATTTACGAGGTAAGGCCATTTCCCTAGTGGGAATTGGATTTCATTGGAGTGATTAACCCGAATTCCTCTACAAGACATAAGTTTATCTTGGCTGCTACTAATTACTGCACAAGGTGGACAGAGGCCATACCTTGCAAAAACAACACAATGGAGGTAGTGATCAAGTTCCTCACCGAATGCATCACTAGAAGGTTTGGGGTACCCTTCACTCTAGTATGTAATAATGGTTTTTCTTTTTCTTCTGCTGAGTTTATTTCTTGGGCATATAATCACAAGATTTTCTTGAAGTATTCGTCAAACTATTATCCACAAGGCAATGGGGTTATAGAGTCTACCAATAAGAATCTCTTAGGGCTGATTAGGAAGTTGTTGGAACATAACCCCAAAGACTAGCATAGCCAGCTGAGATTCGCATTATGGGTAGATAGGACTAGGATTAAGGTTGCCTTAAACACCTCACCATTCAAGCTGGTATATGGACAAGAGCCTGTCTTTCCTGTCCATCTGCAAATACCTGTCCTGGAGTTCATGCAGAAATTTTACTCCAATGACAATAAGATAGAGATCAGGTTAGCTGCTTTGTTGAAATTGGAAGAGCAGAGAGATGTGGCCTTACAACAATTCTTTAGGCATCAGGCTGTTGTTAAGCGCTGGTTTGACAAAAGAGCTAAGATAAAAGCTTTTAGGATATCAGACCTAGTACTGTTATGGGATAAAACCAATGAAAAGAAGGGCAACCACCAAAATTTTGATAAACTATGGCTAGGTCCTTATCAAATTGCTGAGATCCTAGGGGAAAATGCTTTCAGATTGAGTAGCCTAACTAGAGAGCTGGTTCCTTTGCCTGTTAATGGGCAGTTCCTTAAAAACTATTTTGAATCTTGAGGCTTGTTAATTTATGTTTTGTATATAATTTTTTTCATTGTTTTCTTTATGTAAATAATTTATTTTGTCTCCTGTTTGTAAATAACTCTTTCCTTTATGTGAATAATCTGCTGCTCTTGGTGTAAATGATGTGGCTCTTGTCTATAAATAGCTTCCTGTGTGTACGTTTGTCCCTGTCTCCTTTGTTTTCTTTGCCTTTTGTTTTCTGTTTGTTCTGTTCTTTGGAGCTTTTTAACCTATTTCTTTCTATTTGAAGCTACGGGTTGTTATCTAAAGCATGCTTTGGTCACTAGGAGAGAAGTGGTTTAGATATTTTCACGTTCTCTAGTTGAGTGATTTTATCATCAATTCGTTGTTTCATGCTTGTCGTTAATAAAAGTTGTGGAAAGTTTTGAAAACAAGGTACCAAGTAAGAAATCCTTCATCAGCTCCCTTGAATCTGTCACAAATCATTAAAATCATCTCCTCTTCTAGTAGTGTATTTATCCTGGGATGACAGTGTTGTAAGACTTGAGTGAAAAATCTGACTTCCAAGTGTTGTTATGAGGTCCATTGTAGTTTCAACCCATATCAGATATTAAATATCTGACATATTGAAAAGGAAAAAAGAATTAAATGAAATATCTAAAAAAAAAAAAAGAGAGAAAAGAATTATCGAAAGAAAAAGAGGATTCAATATGAATGGGTGATTCCAATATCTCTACCGGGGCTATGGATGCCTGACTAGCAGTAGAGAAATACTGTGAGAGAACTAGAGGTATCTCTGTCGGGGCTATGGACACCTGACTGGCAGTGGAGCAATGCCCGGGATATCATTGCACGAAGGAAATCAACTCATGTAGTTCAAATCTTGCACATTGTTATTCAAAAGATGAAGAAAATTTACAAAAGGGTGATGCACAATCAAGCACACACATAGATTCAGGGGTAGCCATTGATTGACTTACATTTGAGATTCTAGCTCTACCTTGCTTGTTTTAACTAACCTAACTAGAGTTGTGATGTTCATAAACTAGGAGTTCTGGGTAGCTGAATCCTTCAGATTCATGAAAATGGTTAAACCATTTTCCCAGCCAAGTCGCCATTTGTTATGCCTTGCATAACCACCCCACTTTGATCTGGATCAAAATGGGTCCCCCTTCTCTTTTGGTTTATTTACCTTTGTTATTTGCTTCAATTTTGGGGTTCTTCTGTTTCTCTGTGTTTTATCTTTTGTTCTGTCTGATCTAATTTTGGTTCTGCTTGAGTTGGAATTCAGGATTTTCCACCCCATTTGGATTTTCTTGGGTCTCGCTTAAGCTTCAGCTGAGCATTGTGGGTTCACGGATTTGTGGTCTTCACGGACATCCATGTGGACCGGATTTTTGCGGATTTCTTTCTTCCCTGGATTTTCCCGAAGTCCATTGTTCCTTGTTTGTCATGGGTTTTCCGGAATGTCTTCTCCTTTGAAGAATTTCGTCCAGCGTGGATTTCCCCGCAATCTGGTGGAATGTGAACAAGATTAAATCACGTACGGGATGATTTTTGCTAGGGGAGCTCAGTTGGGGTCCATGCTTTAGTCCAGTTGGTCATGAAAATCCACTAAGGCAAAGGTTGGCAAGACTTTCTAGGCTCTTACCGACTGGTGGCTGGGCTATGATTATTTCAAAATCCAAAGAATTAGAATACTCCCCACTGTGCATCTTATCGGCGTAGGGTTATCATGGTCTCCCCGACCTATGGTTCGTTTGGTTCAAATTTGTGTTTATGTTGCCTATCGGCAAGACCCCAGAGATGTCACAGCGATCAGAAATCATATGCGGCATCCATCGGCAAGACAGGGGTCATCATCCCGGTGACATGAAGTTCCCATCGGCATGAGGGGTTTCCTTTAGAGAGATCTCTCAGCGAGATCTTTGGGTCTCACCGACTAGGAAAAAAGGGTCTAACGCTTCGGTGTGAGTTGTTCTCTTCGATATGTGCTCTCATCGAATGCCCGAAGTCTTGCCGACAGGAAAGGGGTTCGCATTTCGGCAAAGCAAGTTAATGTCACCAAGATGTCTTGGTGAGTGGGTGCAGTCTCGCCGACAAGGGTGTCTTCAGTAAGAGAGTTAATATGTCCCGGTGACTAAAGAATGAACATGCGGGGGGATTTTGCCAAGACATGAGGTTTCTGTGCGACATCTCCCCAACAAAGGGGGATTACAACGATACATGTGGGACAAAGAGAACATTTCGCTATGACCATAGGAGGGCTCCTGGCGACAGCAGAATTCGGCAAGAGAAAAGGAGTTCAGTAAAAATTCTCCTCGGAGCATTATGGTCACCCCGACATTAGAAAGGGAAGCTCGCCAAAGAGGTATGAAGTCACCGAAAGGTTTCACCGAATGGTGAGTGTCTCACCAGAACATGAAGGGCATCAGCGTAGCACTTGGGATAGCTATATACTCTCACTGACCGAGGAGGGTCTGAGTGACACGAAGGAATTTCGTCGAGAAAGGGATGAACTCTTGCTGAAGTATAACGGTATCGGAAAAATGAAGTGGCTTCGCCATAGGGTCTCCCCGACCATTGATGGTCACACCGACATGACACTAGGGGATTCGAATGGTGGTCTTCGGCGAGAAAACTGATATGTCATAGCGACAATAGGATCAATCTTCGGTATGACATAGGGGACTCGATCAGAGGTTTCAGCGAAGCTTAGGAGTCTCGGCGATGCATGTGGAATGAAAGAGGACATGTCGGCATCACTATAGGAAGGTCTCCCCAAAATAGAAAGAAATCGGCATAGGGTGGTGATGTCGCCATAAGGTCCCGATGAAGAGGAAGGGGTTACGCCGACAAGATGTCCCTTCGTGGAGAGGAAAGGTATGCGCTAGGAGGTCTTTCCGTTGTGCCTGGGTCCTACCGACAGAAGTGGGGCCCCATCAAAAGGAAGCGGAGCTTGGCGAAGGATCATGTCTTCGCTAAAGGGTCTTAGCGAAGAAAGGAAGTCACATCGAAGTGGAAAAATTGAAGCCCCAGGAGGACATGAAGAGGTCGGGAGGACTCTGAGCGAATGAAGGACTTCACTGTAAGGTCACGGCGATGAATGATGGTCTCACCGATGGCAAGGAGGGCTCGGTAAGAGAAGAGAGATCGAGGTAATGTCTCCCTGATTTTGATAAGTCTCAGTGACACAAAGTGAGTTCGCAGAGAGGAGAGATGTGCGTCCAGAGGTCTCAGCGAAATGATGTAGTCTTGCCAATTGGTTTTGTGGACTCGGTAAGACTTCTCTTGCTCACTGAGGCATCTTGCCGACTATCCAATATCTTTCCGATGACCACTGGGGGATGAAATCGCATCGGGGAGACACCAGGGGTGTCTCACCGACATGCAATGCTAAGCAAACCACTTTTGACCACCGAAGAATCTTGCATGGCCTGTGATTATCCAATCAAAGAGATCAAAGTTTGAGCCATTTCCCGATTGACCGCCCTTGTGGAAGGACTAACAGAGTACGACCGGATGGATCCTTTCTGAGACCAGTTGATGATGAGTCTGCTCGGGCGACTGTGCAAAGATCTAAGGAGGCTCGATGGTGTTTTTAGAAGACAGTCAACGAGCAGAGGACTCTAGAATAGAAAGGAAGCTGAGTGACATGAAGAAGCCATGACTCAGAGGGACACCTATGGCGACCACTGACAGAGGAAGATCAATATTAATGTAGATCTCTTGGAGCATTCAAGGCGACTCCGCGAGGGATTTCAAGGGTGGACACGGTGACAGGGGAGTAAAGGCTGCAGCTACAAAAGATCTAAGGTCATCCCCAGAACAAATTTTTAGCGTGGACAGCAGGGCTTCTCATTGAATGCGGTTTTGACTTTCCTTAGAAAGATCTAAGAGCCAACTCTCCTACAGGATGAAAATATTTTATAGACCCTAGTGCAAGGGACAACACATTCTCTTTGTAACATTCTGTATATAAGGCATTCTTGCCTCTTTGTAAAGGTTAGAACTTTTACGGTGAGAACTTTTAGTGTAAGCATTTCTATGTTCAAACAGTAAGGGATTTAGGACTTCTATATTTAGAGAACGTTTTAGACTGAGAACCATTTGAGAGTTAGAACTGTTAGGAGTTAGTAAGTTAACAGAAGGAGAGAGTTGTATCTTGATTCTGAGTAATAAGAGCTTCTCTTTGTCTTCTTGGTTAGCAATAATATTTTAGTACAGACTGTAATGCATTTGCTAAGTTCTTTTAGTATAGTTGGAAACAATCTGGAGACTTAGATTCTTTGTACACTGGTGATTGTGCCAGCTTTGTAAATATTGTTTATCTGTTTTGATAACAGTAGAAATGATCAGAGTTTAATCTACTTCATGTTGTGTTCCTAAATGATATTTGTCTTAATTGATCATTTTATTTGTGAATCCTTCAAGGAATGAAATGTTATTTGTGTTTTATTTAAATGGTAATTAAAAAAAATCTATTATGCGAATTAGCACTGTAAATGAAAGAGGTTGTGTGTCAATCACAAGTTTACTTTGTTCTGTAGTTTTGGTTTACAAATTCCTTGAAGTTAACAAGTCTGGTTAAGGTTGGATGAACTATTGTTCTTTTCTATTTCAAAACTATGACTTATCTTTTTATAATTCTTTAAAAACCCCTGTTAAAGTAGGTTTCATTTCATGCTTGATCTTAGAACAATCCAGAAGCTCAACACCAGAAGGCCCCTTGAATATTACTATTGCATTGACCACTGAGTAACATCAGCACAACTGAGACCCAACTACAAAGACCTTGGGAGCTAAGGCATCCATGTGTTGCCTTTCTCTTTCAGGAGAAGTAGAGTAGCAATATTCTGCTTGCATTGTTGTGGTGCCAAAATCGCCATCAACAGTTACAACAATCAAAATGGTTATGAAGGTGCATGGTTTAATGGTGTAGTCATTGATGTTAGGCCTCTCAAATCATGTGATGGTTGTAAAATTATCAGTTTCAAATATGAGGCATTTGAGACAAAAGACAATCAAACGTTAAGAGAAATCTTGTGTCATAATCCTTTGAGGCCAATACCATCTCCAATGACATTACCAAACAATTTAGTTGTGGGTGATGCTATGGAAGAATTTCATGATGTTTTTTGGTTGCGTTTCATTGTACTGTATTTCCCATAAAATTTTGATGCTCCTTAATAGAGTTAATTTCTCTATTTTCTAGACACCATAACCTAGGAAAAATATGAATCTAAGGACCTCCACCCCTGTCAAGAATGGGTCATGGGTAGTTGGATCTTGCCACAAGTGGTATTGTTGAGTTCCTCATAAATGGATATAAATGTTCTTTAACTTAAAATTATTATAATGTATCAACTTATTTGAAGTATTTACATTTTCACCTGTCTTATTATGATCCTAAAATTTTCTTTCACCAACAAATAATTCATTGCTTATATGCTTCTACCACTTTCCCTTGCCCCAGGAAGAAGCAAGGACTATTCTTTTCCCCCTAAATTTTTTTATCATGTGTATTCTCTCCAATTGTCACTTGCTCACATACATTTTCAAAATTATAACACAAAGGTCTTTTGATACCTCTGCAAGCACAAACTGCATGATCATAAGAAATCCTAGTCCCTTTATTTCTAATAGTTGTAGTCAAGCAAGTAGAACTACCGAGAAACTCATTGTTAATAGTATTTGATCCACCCTTTCTAGTCTATAGGGTACTGTGCAATCTTCTGCTTCAAGCCAACCACTATGGAAAAGGCTATGATTTTCAGCACTTCCAACATTTTTTATGATCCATAAAAACCCATTATCCTTTCCATTGGTATTATAAGCATTGCTATGAAAACCAACTCTAGTTGTAGGAATTTCAAGCTACTCTTTCTCCAATTCAGCTTTTTAGTTAAGATCCGGGCTAATTTTTTTCCCTTTCTTTCCTTTCTCACTGAATCTAAGTGCTTTTCTTGTCATATAATAATACATGCCTCACTATGAGGAGATTCATTAGTACTTTCAATACTTGTGCAAAGAGAAGCTTCAACAATATTATTTAGAGTTCTTTTTGTTATTTTTACCCTATGAGGACCTAGGTATATTATCTTGTGAGCCCATAACCTCATATCTAGAAACATGATCTTGAAGCATTGTCTCAAAATTAGAGAGTTAACTATCCACTCATAAATTCTATTTTTGTCTCTTTACTCTTCATTAGGAAAATTAAAATTTATATAACCACTACTTTAGTTAACTCTTCTTCCATTTTAGAAACTTCTCCCTCTTCCTTCAATCAACTCAACCTAAAAGTGGAAAAGTTATGTGCACATTTATCCTTCAAATAAATGAATAATCCAATATTATCTTCTCAAGTCCTCAAATTGGAAAATTTCTTATTTTATTTGAGTTGACACAACTAATTCTCTAATTAATTCTGGTGATTGTCCTTATCTTCATTTCAAAAGTATTTAAATACAATTATGTCTTCATCATTTTTTTTTTTTAATCACGTCTAAGGAATCAAATTCTATCAAAATCACCCCATAATCAATTATACATTAAGTAAATCCACTCAGTTGAATCCATCACTCAATCGTAAAATGTGTTATTCTACTTAGATTGCATCCACATTCCAAAGAAAAGTTTTAATCACATCTATGTAATCAAATTCTATCAAAATCACCCCATAATCAATTATACATTAAGTAAATCAAATCAGTTGAATCCATCACTCAATCGTAAAATGTGTTATTCTACTTAGATTGCATCCACATTCCAAGGAAAAGTTACATAACAATCGTTTTATTGAGGTTTTGTATTGCATTTCGTAGACTAGGAGTTTAACTTGAATTTAGTTGTTTTATACTTTCAAGTTCTTTATGCATTTCTAGTCTTTGATTTTTGTTGTTTATATTTTGGGGGATTTTACATGAACACTAACCTTTTCTACTAATCTTGTTGTTTGTGAGTTTTTTTGTGTCTTTTTTGTCTCACAGGCTATAGGGATTTTGAAGTTGTTTAGAGAATAAAATTTTATAGAATAATTTTAGAGACAAGAAAACATCATAGTTGTGTCTAGAAGGGCTAAGAAATGAATTTTCATAAAAATAGTCCATGTTTTGGTGCAAGATAACATTCTAGACTAAAAAAATATGCTTTTCAAATAGTCTTTGTTTACTTTGTAGATTGTATTTTAATTGTTGTAGAAATGAAATTATGTTAATATTTAATTTTATTTCATTTTTTGACTAAAAAATTAATTATAGGGTTTAATAATCAGTTAGCCAAATTGCTTTCTCTTCCCTTTACAATTTTCAAAAATATCAACCTTTTGCTAGAATTACCAGATTTTCATTTGCATTGTAAAGTTGGTTATGATGTAGTCACTGCAAGCCATTCCTTCAAATCAGATAGTAGAAATACGATATAATCAACCAAATTAAGTGCTTCATTTTAATCCTCCAAACAAGTATAACTTTTACATATTTTATCATTTTTTGATGATTTTTTTAAAGTTTATCAAAATTTTGCAAGCTCTCTAAGCATGGAGTTATTTTTCCATTTAAAATAATTTATTTTTTCTTTACTATTTTTAACCATTGAATACATATTCCTTTTTATTATTGAAGGCCAAAAATAAAAACAAACATTTTTTCAAGATAAAGTGCTAAAACTTTAAACTTCTAACATATTTGTGTTACAAGATGGTTGTTTGAAGACAAGTTTTATTGAACTTTTCTCTTTTTGTTTGTTGTGTATTTTTATTTATTTTCAAACAATTGCAATGAGGGATTAAAAATAAATTCATAGTTCATTTTGGTTAATAAAATGACATTTGTCTTTTAATCTTAAAGGGTGTGTGTGTATGCTCTTCTCTCACACATATTTATGTGATCTTGAGAATAAAAAGCACCACTTATTATTTTTAGGGGGCATGTCTAGGGATTTCATCATCCTAGAAGATGACCTCAAATCTAGTTTCCTTGAGGAGTATAAATAGTGGGGGGTGAATCAAAAGACACGCCTCTTGGATGTTGTGAATTTTTTATTTGGGCTAAGGCCCCAAGAACTTTATACATTGGGGAAGTGAAGGAGAAGGGTGGGTTACCATCTTCCCCTGACTATTTGAATTTATTACACTTTCAAATTCACAGATTATGCCTCATGTGCCCTTTTGGAATATAGATGACTCCCTAGTGAGCATGTGAATAAAAGCGTAAGTACTTTGGTTGTCTTTTAGTGTGGTGGAAGGATTAGTATCAAACCTGAAGTTAATCACTATGTACCTCCCTGAGTGGAGATAGAAATCTTTGGGCATAGTGTTGAGGGCCTCTAAAGAAAGGGAAAAGGTGAGTTGATCATGTGCCATTGGATCTTTATCTATTGACTCTTGAAGGATAGCTTCTCTGCACTATCTTGAGGCATTTCATCATGTGGGCCCACACTAAGAGTCTCTCCTACTTGAGTAATTATAAGATTGTTCATGTGTTTTCTATGTCTATTATTGGTAGATTAAAACTCCCCCATCTAAAATCCAATGGGGACCTTATCTTTTTTAAGATTTATATTTTTTTAATCAATTTTATTTTTCTTAGTATATAGGCTTTCAAAACTCCAAAAATCCAAAAAAAATTGAAAATCCAAAAAAATAGTCTCAATAGGTTCATGTCACCCCTAAATAGGTCACAAGCAAAGAAAAACATGGAAAAGAGTAGTACAAACCCATTTTCAATAGCCAATATAGTCAAACTAAGAGTTTACAAGTTCACCCTAGAGTTGATGAAGAAGACAACAAATGATCACCAACCCCCTTAATACTTATCCTCGGCTAGATGAAGTGTTTTCTAATTTGTCTAGTTCCACATCATCTAATCCTCTTAATAGGACCATGACTCAACCTATCTCTACCTCAGATATGCTAGCAAATATTATGGATTTGAAGTACTTTTTGTATAAACAGTTATGTATAAACTCCTAAATCTTGTGCAATCTATAGCTTTATGTAATTCAATGATACTCATGTATATCTCATACAATTTTGTATAGTCATTCTAGCAAAAACTTTGTAAGCCGAATGACTAATAGCATTGGATAGCTATGTTTTGGACGTTGCCTTTGTAGTAAGATGGAATCTTTGTTGATAAACTAATATTAATGCAAAAAAAAAATATTATTAAGAAAGGAGAAAGTTATAAATATGAGTATATTTATAGAGCTATTGTTTAATTCATTCTTTATTATCTTCGAAATTTGTTTTGTTTTCACAACATGTTATTTATTAAATTGGAATAGATAACAATATCTTAGTTATTTCTCTCTTCATGAATGATATATTTAATATTAAATATTTTAAAATTTATTAATTCATCAATTGAACAAATTAGAATTTTGATTTATGGAAAATAATTAAATTTTATTAATAAAACTTAGAAGGTAATGTCACTAGGTCAAGTATAATTTTATTTCAAGTTTAAAAATATTTCAACTAAATTGAAGTTTGGTGTTAAGGAAAATTTTATTCATGAAGTATTGGTAGATGTTATTCTATGGGATATGTAAAGAGTTGTTTTTGGCACCCCTTACATGTTTAAGAGAAAAAAAAAATTCTATAGATAGGGAAATAAGTATCACTTAGTCAAGGAAGGTTTCTACCTCATTTTGCATGCCCACAATGAATAATTCAAGATATTTGGGTCCTTAATCTTAAACCAAGGAAAATACTCAATGGAAGCACTACGATAATTTAGGCATCTTTAGATAGTTGGAGATAAAAGATTTTCAATCTATTGGCTAGAGTGGTGTAGGGTTGGGTGACAACCATGTCATCCACTACAAGGTCATCACTCATTTTGTGAGTCTTCATAGCTTTTGGGAACCAAAATCCTTCATATTGGGAAGGTATGATCTATAAAAAGATTAAAAATGTGTTTGTTGCTCTATGCATCCATGATAAAGTGAGTCACAATTTTTTATTAAGGAATGTTAGGAAAAAAATGAGTTTTGGTCATCTATGTGAAATTTCAAATTTTAATAAGGTTGATTATAGAGCTACTAAGGAAACTATGAAATCATCAGCATGTTTCAAGCAATTATTTTCTCTTAAGTTCTCTCCCAAAATTTGAATTCTTAGATGTAAAATCCTCTTTTCTTTCATTCTTGTGTTGTTGATTCTTGTTCCTTCTTATTCATTTGATTAGAATATATTAAATTAGTTTGATTCCTCTTATTAAATATGTGATTGAAGTATGGTGTAGATGAATCTCCCGTCTATTTAAAAATCAATTCTCTTGACATCAAAATAATAATGTTTATGGACATACATAGACTCATAAACTATATTTTTACACATGCCAGAGTAACAAGAACCATAGACCAAAAATAACACAAAAGAAGCATAATGTCATCAATATTGACATTTATCATAATCATATATTAATGTGTATATTAACAAGGACAAAGTCAAATATACACAAATTTTGTGAGTCTTACCACCTGGCAGCATCTTCTCATATTATAAAGATGAAACGGGTTTAAAAGTGTAAAAATTTATACACATAATCCCATTAGTACATTTACATATATAGACAACTTTTCATTCTACTCTTGATTTTAGACAGATAAAAAGTGAAAATAGGGCATTTGACTAATAAATGATGATAGTCACAACACGAGATTATATATGCAAGCTTCCATCATTGATACTATGGCCATTTCAAGGAGCAGAGGAATTGTTCCCATGATTCTCTTGGAAAGGAAAAGTTTGGAAAATCTTCCTCGTACAACAGATACTAGGTATTGTTGCCTTAAATACAATAGGAATGAATATCTCATAAAATTTAGAGTTGAAATAATGTAATTCCTGATGCCATAGAAATCAAAGATAAAAAAATGTAAGGACCATCTAAAGTAAACAAAATCTGAAATCATTAATAATCAAATTCTACATAAAAAACTAGAACTTTGATCGAGTTTGAAATATTGAGTTCTCTTTGACTTAATGTTCTTGCTTAAATGGTTCAACAGGTTGAAACTATCTTCCTTCATTTGAGAAAGTTAAGGAAGCCATTGAACTTGAAATACAATCCTTCTCTTCAACATACCACAACTTATTTTCTCCCCTAGACCTGGACACCCTCAAGGATGTTAGGGGCACTATTCCAAATCATCTGAAGTCAAGAAGAAGATGTAACATTTGAATTTGGATAAAGTATGATGACTGGAGGGCAAGAGAGATGAAGGTATTTTCTAGCCACTAATTTTGGGTGGTGAGTCAATGCCCAACTGGTTGAAATCAAAACACTGTATCAAAGTTCTAAAATAGAAATGCCTAATTACATTACAAATTTGATAGTATCTAAGAAAACAAACATTGACATGTTCATGCAAAAGACCATACCAAAATTGTGAAGTTTAATTCTGTTGCACTTCTTGGCCTTGGAATTTCCTCACTCAAAAAGATTCCTGCTCTCTCACTCCCTCTCTCTTAGGTCTCTCCCTTCCAGCCCCTCTCCCTCTCTCAAGTCTCAGTCTCACTACCTCTCTACCTCTCTCTGTCTCTCAGGTCTCTCCTTGCCTCCCTCCCTCCCACCCTACCAGCTAGACAACTCTCTATCTCTCTCTTAAAATTCTCCCTTCCTCTAATGACTTACATAAATACATACATATAAGAAAACATACATACATACATACATACAAGAATACATACATATGTACATACAATCTTACATACATACATGGACTGATACATACATACATACATACATACATATAGGCATATATACATACATACAAGCATGCATACATACATACATGTCATACAAGTATACATACATACACACATACAAATATATATATACATACATTCAATAGAGTAGCATTTAACACAAAGCGAGACATAATACGAGTGTGTTATAACGCGCTCACGTTATGTCTTGATAGACATATCTTGCACAAATGCAAAAACCATGTCAAAACTAAGAAATAATGCAAGTGTGTTATAACACGCTTGCGTTATTTCTTGCTTTGGGAATCCCCAAGCCTTGGAACCTTGGTATTTTCCTTGGAATACCAACCCAAAGGCTTGGAGGGCCTTCCCAATGTCCAAAGGTGTGTTTTTGCAAATTCTATAATATTTCACATAATCACGTTCGTGCTCACTGTCAAGTTTGCACATTTTTCAATGTTGAACAAATCGAAGACCTGGGTAATATTAGGCTCTCTCTTAGCTATCTAACAATGTAATTTTTTTCACTGTTTGACAATATTAAGCCTTTGATCTATAATTTATTTTGTTTGTGTCTGTTTTTTGGCAAAAACCAATGTTTGGTGTTTTTTTGTTATAAATTAACCGTTCATCAAAATTTCAAATAAATTACATTTTTAGAAACTAGACTCCATTCTACACATTAAAATAATCATAAGAATAATTTTCAATTAGTTTCCAAAATTTATAGGGGTAGCACGACCAAATTTTTTTCAAGAAGTGTCCACTTTGAAAATTAGTAAAAAATTAAATATTCATTAAAAAATTATCAAAAAATCGAGCATAAACTACATACTGTTAGCTAATTTCTCACTGAAGCAATTTTAAAAATACTAAATGAAAGTTAACCATGCTAAGGAGACACAAAAGTTGCTATGTTAAGTTTTTCTGACAAAAACAACACCAATTTTTGTGTTCCCCTCTTTTGAACCCCTTAATCTCAACCATTATTTTAAAAAAATAGTTGTTTAGAAACTAGACTCAAAGCGTGCTACGATCCTTTTTTTTGTTGCATTTTAAAATTTTGAGTGTAACTATCCTCAATTTCATGTCCAAGGCCAGTATTTCCTGATTTCAAAAAAAAAGTCGCCACTTAAGCCCCTTTTTTGGCCCCCCATCTTTTTGCACTTACCCTGTGTTCCATCATAATCTCTCATTAATTTCCATTTGTACTTGTAGTGATGCAGGAGCATCCAGTGGTGTGAGGGAAATCTTGCATCACCCAAAAATATACTTTCCATTTATGTTCCTTATGTTTTCTTTTTGTAGATTTTTTTGCATTTCTGGATACCCTTTTCGTCTAATAAGAGTTCCCAACTTTTAGAACTGCTTTTCTACTTTTTCTGCTCAACTGCTATTTTTAGCAGGTGTGAATTTGAAGGCGTGGGAAGAAAAAAATTTATGGGAAGGTTCAGGATGAAAAAATAAGCACTTTGGTGAAAGAATCAGGTCAAGATCATTCACGGCTTGAAAGTTATTCAAGTTTTAGTTTCTGCTTTTTGCCTTGAAAAACCTTCCGAGTCCAGTTTGAGGCACTAAATGGTCCCATATGGGCCCAAAAATTGTTAGAACCAGAAAATCAAGTTCTAGGCACGTTCTTCACTCCAAGACCTTTCCAACGGTTCAAACGGTTCAAAAAATGGAGTCTCGAATCAAAAGTTAAGCTTTCGAAAGTTGGCCAATTTTTGGAAAATTGCCAATTTTCGAATTAAGACTCAATTTTTGAATTTCAAATTGTAATTTTTGGTGCCAAACTGCCAAAACTCATCACTCGAATGTTTTTTTGGGCTCCAAACCGAAAAGGGGCTATTTATGGGCTAGTTTCTAATTTTTGGGTAGCTTTTTGGGAAAGAGTTTGTATGCTGTGAAAGGGGAATTTTTGTAGTTTTCTGTAATTTGCATGTATTGTAGAGCTCGAGGATTTGAGATCCTCTGCATGTAAGATTTTCCTTTTTGAACAATAATACAATTTCTCTGGTTGTTTACATCATTTTCTGTGTCTCGGGTTTGCTCCCTCGTCATGTAGGACCCATATATCATGGATATGTGAGCATATTTCATAGATCTAGCCTTGGATTTACTCTTGTATTTATGTATCAATGCCATAGTGTTAGCTTCTTTTGTCATCTCTTATTTATTAAAATTCTCTACCTGATTCTCCAATAAATTGCTAAACATTTCTCATAGGTTGGCAATGGATACGTTCACATCCTAGACTTATGGATATTAAAGCTCCTTTCTAGTATTCTTTCAATAATTTCCATTTCCTTAAACTTAAGGTCTATGGTAGAATTATTGAGTTCATCCATTTTATGCATGCATTATTTTATTAACTTCTCTTCCCACTTCAATTTATTGATCCAAGTTTTGATCTCTGAAAGTATCTCTTTAATAGTAATATGTTCCCTTAAGAGTAACCTATCACTTAACTGCTCAATTTTCTTCATTTTGGGTAGCTCAATCTAGTTTTGTTCTAAACAACCTTTGCAACACTCAATTAGTTTATTTATTTTCCTTATCCAATCTAATTATTCTTCCTATCCTTTAGTAGAAGATCTATTTGTTTCTTCTCCCTTTTGAACCACACATTTTATCCATCTTCAATTGTAGTACTTACATGTTTCATCCTATAGCGTGAAGAAACTTTATCTTGAGAGAGAAGCACTAAGGTTATTGGGAGTAGATCCATTTATTGTACTGGACCTATGGTTTTCTTAATGTAATTATGAAGTTTAACGACACACCCTTTTAATTATTGATTCTTCTTCTTATTCTTCTGCATCCTTGCTACAACAACATCCACATTTTCCTTAAGCTTAACAATCTCCTTCTCTCTAGTGGTATAGCCCAAATTAATAGTAGCTTAATCTAGTATTCAATAGGGTCATATCACTTTGATCTTTAGCTACAATTAGTGTTAGGGTTAGAAATGGCAGATATCTAACAATTAAATGCAAATTTAATTAATAAACATAGAAACTAAAACACACATAAAATAAATTATAACACAGAGAATTCAACGTGGTTCACCCAATCCGGGCTACATCCACCAAACCGTAGCCATCCAATGATTTTATTATCCAATGCAAAAACCTATTACAATCTTGCGAATAATCGTGTTTTTAACATCATACTATAACCCCCATCCGAACCCCTTTTTAACAAGCTTGGAAGCTTCCAGACTAGGGTTCTACAAAACCGGTTTTTTTTTTTTCATTTATTTTTCCCTTTTTCGGTGATGACGCGAAAAAGTAGGAGGAAAATTTGTGTACAGTATAGCATGATCAGTCGCCACATACCAATAATTAGTGTGAAAATTTGAGCAATTCTAAACCCATTTGTATCCCTTGTGATGGAAGATATCACCCTATCCTTTATTCTAGGTTTTGCTGTGTCGATTTGTTGCATTAGACTCTTTAGGTCCAAAGGAACAACTTCCATTTGCTCTGTTCTTTTAATTTTGTTAGTTAGCCATGCAGGAGTATTGTGTTCCACTTTACCCTTTGGTTGTTTTAGTCTCTTGATAGATTTCATATGTTCTTTCCTTTGTTCAAGAAACATATTTTCTATTTGCTGACCTATAGATTGTGCAATGTGAACATCTATAACAATTGCCTTATTGGTTTCCTTTGTAGCTTGTTCCATAAGTACTTCCTTAATTTTTCCATCAATTATTTTCCATCAAACCCTATGTTAGAATTGTGTGATATTTAATTGCAATCATATGAATGTTATTAATTGACCTTAAGGGTCTACCCCCTTCACACCCTAACTAGATTCAAATAATTTAATAAGTGTAGCCAAAGCCTACATACCATAGCCAGAGGCTAGATAGTGTACTTGAAGGTGGAATTGAGGGAGTAGAGACTTCATAGTCATTCAAGGGCTAGAAGAATATTAGAGGGATAAATATTAATACATATTCACTCTTGTGTTGAAGATTAAAACATACTATGCCTCTCTTTTATGGTGGTGTTTTTATTATAGGGCTTTCTTCATGTACAAATGATATGTTTATGTACCATGATTTTTTTATTTCTATTTGCTTCCATATAAATCTATTAGTGAGTAATCAAATGCTACATTGATAAAAAAAATTGATCAAATAATTTTGAAGGGATAACACTTGTAGTGTTTTACCTTGTTTTCCCTAGGCCCTTTCTCACACCTTCACACTATTCAACAAAAAATTACCCCATCTTTTTTTGTAATCTTTTAAATTCTTCTCTCCACAATCACTTATACTTCCCTTCATTTATCCAACACGACATAATACTATAATGTCTCCTCCTATTACTCTTTTTCCTCATGATATCATATATTATGATACTCTTAATCACATATCTTATAATGATGATATAACCCAAACACCAACTAATGAGATCTTCCCTTCCTCACATCTTTTCAACACTCTCCTATTGATGACAAGCTTACCTTTATCCCTCCACCAAGTATCTCACCAAACTTTCTACATAATTCTACTTTCCCTAGACCTCCACCTATTGACATATTGCATCACCCCTTCCATTTTTTGCTTTTTTATTCCTCCATTATGCCCATTCAATATCCTATATGATCCCCCCCATGATGTCTTAAATATAAAATGTTATCATTTCACACTTCTACCATGCACATTATATATTATTATTTGTCATGTCCTCCAACTCCATCCTCTGAATTCCCTAATTTCTCATATCTTAACTCCACAACCACCTTCTCCTATCAATACCATCCCCCAAACCCATACGCTTTACCTTTCACCAGCCAAAACATATTCTTGATTCTTTTATCAACATATATTCCACACCCACTTCACTCATCATGAAATGTCACATTTTTCACATAATATTTATCCTCCCCCATACCAAAATAGACTTACATACAAACAAAAATGCAATAACTATAGTTGGACTCCATTGTTACTTCACCCTCATCTCATTTCATTCCTTTATGGACAAAATCACCTCCATCCACTATACTTACTCACTCCTTTCCTAGTGAAATGACATCCTTAGAATTTGATAGATATAATGGCCATGGGGATCCCATTAGGCATTAGAATTAATTTGATGTCCTTTCTATCAAAATAACCTCTAATTATCTTATCCCAACTAAATTCTTTCCTACTGGATTGATAGAGGATCCATTTTACGAGTTCTATATATTTTATCTTAAATCTATACATCTTGCTTCTTTCCCATGCCTCCATGCTACATTACCAATTTAACCTAAGGTGTCCCTAATACAACTTGCTTATTGTAGAAAAAATCCTAATGACATGGTACATGACTTGACTACTCATTTTTTCTCATTTCTTATCCACATGGAGTCTCAATGTATTATTCAATTATATAATCCATTTTTTAAAAAGCATTTCATCACACATTTAGAAGATACTATTTTTCACTGCTTGCACATCCTTTTTTCCAAATCAGCGTTAAGATACACTATAATTGATTGTCTAATTGTATAATATAGGGATACTCATTTTCTTATACTAAATCATAATAAATTCACATCAACTCACAATCCTCTATAACATATTTTACCATTTCTCTTCAATTACAAAGTAATCACTTAACCTTATAGTTCATTTAGAAGAAAAAAGAAGCAACGTTGTTCAATTTTTCTACCTTAATTATACCATCATGAATTAGATGATTTAACTAAGAAATGTAAAATGTTAAACAATAGAATTTCAAATTGTGTTCATAATTATTACATGCTCATTGATGAAACACCATATAGTAACAATTTTCATCAATTCAACAATTTTACCTCTACACATGACAATAATGTAGATAAATATACATTTATGTAATACTTCTCATTTAATTTTAATGTAATTTAAGCCATTGTTTTCTATAAATTTCTGATTCATGATAACAAATTTGTTAAAAATATTTCTATGTTTTATTATACTTAATACCATTTTTCATAATATATTTGAGATTTTAGATTTTATTAAGAAAGGATAAAGTTATGCATATGACTATATATGTGAGCTATTTTGTAATTCATTCTTTATTTTTATCTTTAAAATTTAAATTATTTCACAATATTATTTATTAAATTAGAATAGATAGCAATATTTTAGTTAGTTATTCTTCCTTTATGAATAATAGATTTAATATTAAATATTTTTTTTAATTATTATTTCATCCATTAAACAAATTAAAATATTTGATTTATAGAAAATAATTAAAACTTATTAATAAAACCTAGAAGGTAATGCCACTAGGTCAAATATAATATTATTTCAAGTTTACAAATATTTCAACTAGATTGAAGTTTGGTGTTAAGCAAAATTTTATTGATGAAGTATTGGTAGAAGCTATTCTATTGGATATTTGAAGAGTTGTTTTTGGTATCCCTTACATGACCAAGAGAAACAATGTTTTCTATAGATAGGGAAATAAGCACCACTTAGTCAAGGAAGGTTTTCTACTTCATTTTGCATGCCTACAATGACAAGTTCAAGATATTTTGGGTTATTAGTCTTCAAGCAAGGAAAATACTCAATGGAATCATTAGCCGATAGGCTATATATTGTGTGGGGTTTTGACCGTAAACCTGTCTCACGCTCCAAAACCAGTTTCCAACTTGGTAAACTACGTCAAAAAACCTGTCGGGAAATAGAATGCGTTGAAAAATAAATTAACAAAATCTTTGTAGTAAATGCAAATCAGATTTTCTGAATCCAATCAGATCTCCAATAGACAATGAAAGCAATATTTTTATTTTAAATGCTGCAAAAATCTTATCTGCTCACGAATCCCATGTTTTTAGATCTACTTTTCGTGCGTTATAAATATATTCAAACAACAGTTGCAGATAGATCAGTATTGGTTCATCTCAAACGAAGTTTTTCTTTGCTAGGGTTCCTTAACATTTTTTCTGCAAACTCTGTCCAGTTTTTTTATCAGCATCACTAACAGCATGACACAGTCTGTGCAAAATCTTGGTCCCTAGGGTTTGCATTGCATGACTTTGGATTCATTCTTGAAAGTCCATCAATCGCTTTTAGATATACGTAGACGTGCTAAAATCAGCAAAATAGAGTTCTTGATTATGCTGAAAGAGAATGGACAATGGTAAATTCTGGTAAGTTCTTGTATGAGTTAGTAGAATAAAACTTTGAATTGCAAATGGTTTCCAGATATTACAGAGATAAACCATGGCATGCGACTTTATAGAGGTTTTGTGTTTGGAATTTGTTTGTTCATTTGGTGAATAAGGGAAACCTTTAACAAAGGCAATAGAGCCTTTGCTCTCTACTTTTTACTCTATTATTGGATGTGTTTTAAGTTGTCTTTATAATTATAACACTAGCACGGTTTCAACAAATGCAACAAACAGATGTTTAACCAGATCACTTCACCATTTTCAGCGTACTCCCAGCCTGTGCCAAAGGGTATCGATATCCATCAGAGTGTAATTGAAAATGGATTTTATCAAATGTTGTAGTTGCAAGTTCTCTGGTAGATATGTATGCGAGATGTGGAAGGATGCACAAGGCATGCCAGCTGTTTGACAAAATGTCTCGACCGGATGTAGTTTTTTGGAATGCCATGATTGCAGGATATACACTAAGTGGGTTTGTCGAAAAGACCTTGGAGCTTTTTAAGAAAATGGAACTGGTTGGTGTAAAGCCAAAGTCCATGACCTTTGCCAACATCCTCCCAGCGTGCGCCAAAGTGAGCTTTAGAACAAGGCATGGACATCCATCAAAGCATAATTGAAAGCTGATTATAGTCTGATGTTGCTGTGATGAATGCCCTTGTAGACATGTATGCGAAATGTGGAAGAATAGAGGAGGCACGAGAACTGTTTGATAAAATGTCTCTATGAGATGCAGTCTCATGGAATGCTATGATTGTGGGATATACACAAAATAGGATTCTTGAAAAAGTTTTGGAGACTTTTAAGCAAATGCAATCGGAAGGCGTAAAGCCAATTTCCACAACCTTCCAGCATCCTCCTAGTTCATGCCAAAATGGGAGCTTTGGAACAGGGAATGGACATCCATCTAAGAATAATCAAATTGGACTTTGGTCTGATGTCCCTGTTGCGAATGCCCTAATAGACATGTATGCAAAGTGTGGAAGCATAAACAAGGCATCTAATCCGTTTGAAAAAATGTTTCAACAAGATGTAGTCTCATTGAATGCGACGACTGCAGGATATTCACAAAATGGGATGAGACTTTTGGGCAAATGCAATTGGCGTGCGTAATGCCAAATTCCACAATTTTTTTATTTATTTTTATATTGAGATATGCAGATTTGAACTTTAGGAACTCCCAGGAGGGAGGCTTCGCAGCTTACCGCTGCGCTGTGACTTCCGCCACCAAATTCCACAACTTTTGCCAACTTTCTACCTGCCTATACCAAAATGGGAGCTTTAGAATAGGGTATAGAAATCCATCAAACAATAATTGAAAGTGGATTGCTGTCAAATGTTGTAGTTGTGAGTTCCCTAGTTGACATGTACGCAAAATGTGGAAGCATACATAAGGCACGTGTACTTTTTGATAAAATGTCTCACGAGATGTGGTCTGATGGATTTTGATGATTGCAGGATATGCACAAAATGGCTTGTGTAAGGATGCTCTCAAACTCTTTGAACTAATGGAGCACTCGAGCACCTACCCTAAGCATGCGAGTTTTTCTTGTGTTTTACATGTAGCCATGCAGGTTTAGTGAATGAGGGTTGTACATACTTCAATGGCATGAGTGACACTTATTGCTTTATGTGTACATTTGATCATTATTTGTGCATGGTTGATCTTCTTGGCCGTGCTATCTATCTTGACGGAACTCTAAATTTTATCATTAAAATGTTAGTCAAACCTATTATGGTTGTATGGATGTGTTTGCTTGGTGCCTATAGCTCACATGAGGATATGAGATTAGTTGTATATAAAACAATTCTCCTTTTTGAGTTGGATCCTAAAAATGTGGCAACTTATGTTCATCTATCAAACATCTATGCAAAGGTTGGCAAGTGGAGTGAGGCTCAAATGGTTAGGAGATTGATGAAAGATACAAGAATTAAAAAGATACTTGGATGTAGTTGGATTGAAGTTGATAAAATGGTACATGTTTTTTTTGTGGGAGATAGATCACCCACAAACACAGGTGATCTATACCAAGTTGGGTATTGTATTATGAGATGAAGGCATCAGAGTATTTGCTAGATTCAAGACATATACTGATTAATGTGGAAAAGGAGGAAAACAAATTATTCCTTTGCCACCATAGTGAGAAGCTGGCAATTGCTTTGGATTGTTAAATACACCCCCGAGAACTACTATCAGAGTCATCAAGAATCTTAGAGTATGCGTTGACTGCCACATTGTAACCAAGTTTATCTTCAAGATTGTTGAAAGACAAATTGTTGTAAGAGATGCAAATTGGTTCTATCATTTCAAATGAGGACAATGTTCTTGCAGATATTTTCGACACCATCGAGGTTAGGTAAATGAATATAGCACCCCCCACCTTAAGAAAAGAAAAGGGATAATGCAAATCTGTAGAAGCTTAAAGAATAAAGATAAATGAATTGAAAAAAAGAAGTGTTAACAAAAAGAAAGGAAAAGTGTGTCGCCCCCTGTGCTATCATGTTTGTGAATTTGTAGAAGTTAAAATAATGGCAAGTCTAAAGAAAGGAGTAGAGAAAAATCGACCTTGTTTGAAAATTAGGATTTAGAATTTAGGGACATGTAAGGAAAATGCTGCAAATATTTTCCTTCTATATTCCTCAACTTGGCTTCCCTCATACAGGGGTTGGGATCAACCTCATAAAAACATATAAAACCATCTACATTTATACAACCAATGACCGCGTGTTGATCTAACTTGCCACCTCTTGGCATCCATGCACACCTATGCACAAACACATAGCATTTATACAATGCATAATGTGTGTCCCAGAAGGTGGTTTATAAGATACAAGTTGTCCATTACATAGAAAGTCTACAAATGTCCCTTTACTCTTCAATGGATACGACAGAACTAAGGTTGTTCTTTGGCCAAAACTCAATTGAAATTAATAGTTGACCATGTTACATTTTTAGAAATTCTTTCTTAATATCTTGTATCTTCAGTCCATTAAATCCTTGAGCCTAGAGTTCTAGAAGTGAAGTATATAAGTTAAGCATATTTCTCATACTTAGACAAACATATATCTTATGTTATCTTGATTATTGTACTTTAGTACTAAAGTAGATTTAATGTGTAGCAATTGGCTAACAAGTGCAATTATCTCTATTCTCAAGTCTCACATAGTTACTTCAGTTATACCCACTATACATACTAATTGAGCAATAGGTTTACATCCACTAACTTCAGCCTCCATTGCTTGAATAGTACAGTAAGTTGGTTATTGAAAAACAGACAAATATTTTCTAATTGTGTTATCACTTTTCAGTTTGCTCTAACATTGACATTTGAATGTTTCTTTTACTTTTGTTTTGAGAGAGCTTATGTAGATATCTTCTTTTTCATAAATGTGATTGTTTTATTCTATTCTCATAGATTTGCTAAAATTGTGAATTTGTCTAATATGTTCATACTCCAGAAAAAAAAAAGAAAAAAAAGAAGAAGAATTCCATGTAACTTGACATTTGCAACTTGACATTTGCACATGGTATTAAGAATGTTTGCTACTAGTATTTATAACTATTTTCCGTGTTTGTATGTTTAAAGTTAGAGAAAGTTAGAGAAAATTGTTAGCTTTTCTTATAGTTGTGATATATTTTTAATTCTAAATCCATTTGTGTGAGGAGTACCATCAACATTGCATGCGAAAAATAGTCAATTGGCTCTACCTACAAAACCCTTTGCATAGACAAAGCATGCACAAAATAATCAATTGCCTCGACCTACAAAGTGCTAGTCACATACTCTTTGTATCGCTCAGAAAGAATAGAAAACATGTACTTCAATCATTTCTTTACTTTTCCCTACAACACCCCAAATGAACAGTATAGAATGGGGTAAGATTTTAAGTTCTCATTTCTTTTAAACCAGACAAGAACAGTCCCCTAAAACAGAAGTGTGCTCAACTACAATCAAATTTAGTCCATTAACACACAATTAAATATTCCTTGTAGATAAAAGAAGTTTGTTTTATCAAAGTATTGTACATGACAATAACAAATTTTTTTCTATTGAAAATTTTGAATAAAAATAGAACTCTAAAACATATTCGTCAATGAAGAAGAAATTATCTTTCTTATAAATTCCCATTTCCTTCCATCCCTTGATGTCTGTGAAGTCAACCAAAGGAGATCGTGATTTCCACTATGTGATTGATGTCGAAGATCTTTGTATTGTTTTCACCATTTCATGAAGCTACTCCCCTCCAAGAAAACCTCATCAACAATACTATAATCTTTGATCATCTTCCACAAGTAATCTTCGAACTTCTCAAGGCTTTCTATCTATGGGCCATTCTTGACTTGATATTGAAGATTTCTTATGCCTTCTTTTGCATGACACCAAAAGCAGAAGTCCTCAGGTAACCATGCAAACTTTGTGCAGGGCTTCTTTCCTCTGCCACTGTGAGTTTGATCTTTCTCTTTCATCCATTTCTCATCCAACATTGATAGATAATTTCCACTATTCCCATGTTTGCTATCAATTTGATTGTAGTTTGCAATATCCAGAGACTCCACAAGTTTCCTATATGCATTGCCAACATTTGAATCCATTTATTTTGGGACTAGAAGTTGCTGGGTAATTCATGCTTCTCCACCATCCTAGCTTTTTTCTCCCAAAATAATGTTTTCTATAAGCATAACCCTTGCACCCCTTCTGGTGCAAGTGCTAGTTATAGGATCATTCCCCTTGAGTGGAGGTGAAAGAGACGCTCTTATCTATTTCAAGCACTTTGACAATTTAGGCATCTTTAGATCATTGGAGACAAAGATTTTCAGGCTCTTGGCTAGAGTGGTGCAGGGTTGGGTGGAAGCCATGTCATCCACTACAAGGTCATCACTCATTTTGTGAGCCTTCATATCTTTTAGGAACCAAAATCCTTCATATTGGGAAGGTGTGATCTATAAAAAGTTTTAAAATGTGTTTGTTGCACTATAGATCCATGACAAAGTGAGTCATATTTTTTGATGAAGGAATGTAAGGTGAAAAATTGAGTTTTAGTCATCCATGTTAAATTTCTAGTTTTAATAAGGACAATTACACAAGTATTAAGGCAACTATAAAACCATCAACATGTTGCAAGCAATGGTTTTGTTTTAAGTTCTCTCCCAAAATTTGAGTTCTTAGATGTAAAATCCTTGTTTCTTTCTTCTTCGTTTGATTAGAAGAATATTAAAGTAGTTTGATTCCTCTTATTAAATATGTAATTGAAGTATGGTGTAGGTGAATCTCCACACTTATTTAAAAATCAATATTCTTGGCATCAAAAGGGTAATATCTATGGATATACATAGACTTATAGAAACAACTATATTTTTACACACATCAAAGTAGCAATAACTATAGACAAAATAAAGCACAATAGAAGCATAGTGTAATCAAGACTATAATTTATCGTAACCACATATATTTAATGTATGCATTAACAAGCAAAAAGTCAAATGTACATAGATTTTGTGAGTCTTACCACCCAGCATCTTCTCATTTTAGAAGGATGAAACAAGTTTAAAAGTGTAAAAAGTTATACAATAGGGCATTTGACTGATAAATGATGAGTCACAACATGAGCTTAACTATGGCCATTTCAAGGAGCAGAGGAATTGTCCCCGCGATTCTCTTGGAAAGGAAAAGTTGGCAAATCTTCCTCGTACAACAGATACTTGGTATTGCTGACGCCAAAGAAATCAAAAAGATGAAAAATGTAAGGACCATCTAAAGTAAACAAAATCTGAAATCATCAATAATGAAAATAAATCAAATTCTACATAAAAATCCAATACTTTGATCGAGTTTGAAAGACTGAGTTCTCTTCGACTTACTATTCTTGCTTCAATGGTTAAGGAAACCAGCATTTGAGAAAGTTAAGGAAGCCACTAAGCTTGAAATAGAAGACTTCTCTTCAGCATACTGCAACTTATTTGCTCCCCCGGATCTGGACACCCTCAAGGATGTGACATTTGAATTAGGATAAATTATGACGACCGGAGGTCAAGAGAGATGATGGTATTTTGTAGCCACTAACAGTGTATCTCATAAATTAGATGAGGGCATGAGAAGTTGGCTGATATGATATCTTGTGCAGTACCTCTGTCTTGGCTATGCTTCCTAAAAAAAACTCTAAATTAGAAATGCATAATTCTAATAGAATAAAAGCATTAAAATTTTGACCGTATCCAAGAAAACAAACATTGACATCAATGCAAAAGACCATACCAGAATTGTGAAATTTATCTCTGTACAACTCCATAAAAAGTATATTACACCACATAGAATTGTCTGCCAAGAGTATAATCTAACAAGAAGCAAAAATATTTACAACATATCAAAATCAGTCACCACAAAATGAAGACACTACGATTGTTCATGAAGAAAAAAACTACAGATCCTTATTTTCTTAAACCCTACATTTGACTTTAATTTATTAGTTGTCTATTTATCACTTTCAAGAAAACAGAAAACCAGTTCAAAAGAAAACCCTATTTGATCTCCTAACAATGTGAAATATTAACTGAGTGTCTTAAGCTGGAATAATGTAAGGCTGATGGAAGCAATTGGAAAGGATAACATATTTTTTCTCACACTCCTGCCCAAGATCATTAGTTGGGCACAATAGATTGACTCTTCTCAGAAACTTTGAACTAAATGATCAATTATAATTGCCTTGGCCCTTTGGAAAGATGATATCTATGGGTGCACATCCATAGAAATTCCTTATTAAGAAACTACTCCCCTCCACTAGAGTTAACTTTTAAGTGGCTCAGCTGTCATAAAACAAATAATATTAATAGAAATGTCTTGTTAAGCAACAACACAATAAAAAACAGAGCTCAAACAAGCTCTGACTTAAAAGAGTATTATTCAATGCAATGGGCTTGACAAAATGAAAGGTGAATACCAGCTATTTCAGGAAGAGCGGGTATGAGAATGAGGTGTCGTATACAAAGCCATGATTGTTCCAAACTCCAATCAAAATTTGCTAAAATAATTGAAAATTTTGAATAAAAAACCTGTACACTGAAATAAACGTTCAACAGTCAGGAATAATATAGCCGGAGGCAAGGAAAAATGTATCCACTCGTCTGAAACAAACCTCTGGTTGAACTGTAGCGCTCCTTGAAATAAATAATAAACATCCAAGACCAGAATCTTCAAAGTGTCCGAGAAACTTATCCTCAGACTAGTATAAAATACAATTGAATAATTTATCCTTTCCACTCAACTCATTGACCTGCAAAGAGTGATGCTGCACCAGTTTAGACATAAGCTGACTTTGATAACAACAACTTCAAGTAGAGATATATTGAATGTTATATATATATAACATAATTTACTTGCTGAGCAGAACAGGTCAGAACTAGTAATAATGTTTATAAAATGTTTGAAATTTCACCATAAGTTTATGCTAAATTTAAGTTTGCCCTTGTATACTGAAAGTTAAAAATCACTATGTTGATATCTAGCACTCACTATGTGGAATCAATATGGCAATTGAAAAACCAACGAAAAATCAGAATTGAACATGTAGATTGAAATTATTTTTTCCAGAAATTTTCTTTTCCGGCTAATTGAGTTTGTACCTATGTAACTCTGAAAGCACCAACTTGACAGTCACAGAACTGATAATGATAGAATTATATAAAAGAATTTGTTGTACTTCTTTATTTTCAACGAGAGGAAACTGCATTATTTAAGACCAAACCGTGCTCCACTTGGGAATGTTAGTGCCTGATCTAAATATCCAACTGGATATTGCTGACTTCAATTGAAACCTGGGCAGAAACACATGAAGATTAACTTAATCAGATTTGTACAAACTAGTTTTAAGCTATTGTACAAAATCATCAACATTATAAAGAAAATTTGTGAATTAAACTTACTCTTTCTCTGTTGGTGGTCTGGCAATCACTATTTATGGTGTCTTGAATATACAGGTGTATAGGAGATGAAGATCATAAAATATCTTATTTTGTATAATACAATTTTTCTCTGAATTTTTGAAAAAGAGAATCAATAATATCATCCATAACTCTGAAGCATTTTGCACTCCAAAATTTGCTGAAACATAACACCCAAATTAGAATTGAAAACCCAAATGAATAGCCCATTCCCATTCCCACATCCCACCATATATCGTCCTCCAGCACTTCTTTATTTTTTTCGTCATCATTGGGAGAAGCAAGATGATTTCTTGAGCATGAGACATTGATTTGTAGGCCACACAAATCTAAATTACTGGAAAATGATGAGGAATCAAATGTCATCATTTGTCCTCCTTGTGGTATCATTCCTGATAGGTTATTATGAGACGCATCAAAGTAGCTCAAATATGTGAGGTATTGCAGCTCAATAGGAAACATCCCAGACAATTCATTTCTAGAAAGATCAAGTGATTGTAGTTGTACCATGCTTCCCAAGGATTTTGGAATCTCATCACTGAAATGATTTCTTGAAACATCGAGAATTATCAATCCTTTGAGGGATTCAATGTTCCAAGGTATTTTACCTGATAAATTATTGTCTGATAGATCAAGGCACTTTACTAATCTCAAGATTCTTGAATACTTCATATCCTGTGCTTTGTTCTTAATGATTATGCTATCTATATAAATAATACCATTCACATAATTTAATTCAAGAGTTTCTGTGTTTTCTGTTTGATTTGCCATTGCACTCAAGTTCATAAAGCCACTTGGAATAATGCCTGAAAATTGGTTGCTTGACATATCCAATATCTGAATATTTTGCAAGTTTGATACTTCTGAGGGTAGTGTGCCAAAAAAATTGTTAGATTTTAGTATTAAGATGCGAAGACTTTTCAAGCTTCCAATCCAACTAGAAATGTCCCCATTAATATTGTTATTCCTTAGATCTAGGATTTCCAAAGAACTGCAATTTGCAAGGGATGATGGTATGTTCCCTTTTAGCCCATTGAGACCTAGTTTCAATGTTTCTAGAGAAGTCACGTTCCCAAATATATTTGGAATTGTGCCCTTGAGACTATTGTTTTCTAGATCTAACATAGACAACTTAGAGCATTGGTCTAAACTCGAGGGAATCTTACCACTTAGCAAATTATTTGACAACTCTAAAAAGTGCAAATTATTTGACTCACAAATAGTATGTGGAACGGGTCCATCAAATAGATTCTCTGAAAGATCCAAGAAATTCACTTTTTTTTATAAAGAAAGGGGAATATTTCCTTGTAACTTATTATTATGCAAATCAATAATTAAGTCATCATAAGAATTGTGTTCAAATCCAAGCAGCTTGAAGGGTAAATTACCTACAAACTGGTTTGAAGAGAGGTTAAGATATCGAAGGGACATAGAATCCCACAACCAATTAAGAATATTTCCACTGAGAGAGTTTTGAGACAAATCTAGTGATGATAAGAAGTATTGAGTTGAAATAAAGCTTGGAAAATCCCCTTGTATATTACAAGAACCCAGATCTATGGCTTCAAGTTGAAAATTAGGAAGATAAGTGGCATTGAATTTTATAGTCAACATATTCCTTGAAAGATACAAATTTTGAATATTGGGGATTTTATCAATAAATGAAAGTGTGTAAGTTCCAGTTAGTTGGTTTCTCCTAAGATCAAGGTTTGTGAGTTCAGTGAGGTTATCCAAGAAGGGGATTGTACCTTTCAAAAAGTTGGAACTCAAGTCAAGAGATGAGAGCTTTGACAACTTACCCAAAGGTGTTGGGATGGTGCCACTTAAAGAGTTAAAACTCAAGTCAAGATGTGTGAGTTTTGTCAGCTCACCCAAAGATGCTGGGATGGTGCCATTCAAAGAGTTATAGCGCAATTCAAGATATGTGAGCTTTGACAACTTACCCAAAGATGTTGGGATGGTGACACTCAAAGAGTTAGAACTCATATCGAGATATGTGAGTTTTGACAGCCTACCCAAAGATGTTGGGATGGTGCCACTCAAAGAGTTAGAACTCATATCAAGATATGTGATCTTTGACAACTTACCCAAAGATGTTGGGATGGTGCCACTCAAAGAGTTATATTTCATATCAAGATATGTGAGCTTTGACAGCTTACCCAAAGATGTTGGGATGATGCGACTCAAAGAGTTATATTTCATATCAAGATATGTGAGCTTTGACAGCTTACCCAAAGATGTTGGGACGGTGCCACTCAAAGAGTTAGAACTCATATCAAGATATGTGAGCTTTGACAGCTTACCCAAAGATGTTGGGATGGTGCCACTCAAAGAATTAGAACTCATATCAAGATATGTGAGCTTTGACAACTTACCCAAAGATGTTGGGATGGTGCCACTCAAAGAGTTATAACTCATATCAAGATATGTGAGATTTGACAGCTTACCTAAAGACGTTGGGATGGTGTCATTCAAAGAATTATAATACAAATCAAGATATATTAAGCTGTACATGCTACCAAACTCTCTTGTAATCGTTATAAAATTAGAGCTGGACAAGCTCAAATACCTCAATTTGCTGGGCTTGTGAAACTGTGAAGGGATGGCAAGAGGAGGGAAGAAGGCATTCCAACTGAGGTCCAAGTGCTCAAGATGCTGCAGTTGGAATAGTCCCCCACGAAGTTCCCTCCACGACATGAAAGGCCAGAAGGAATGGACGTCAGCAATGCACGAGGCATTCAGGGAGTGAGGACTGAGATCCAAGGAAAGGACATGGGCAGTGATTGGGTGGCAGGTGACCCCTTCCCACGCGCAGCAGTTAAATCCTTTCCATGATTGCAGCGTATTATGAGAAGAAGTGATGTTGAGACCCTCTTTAAAATCTAACAGGGAATTTCTTTCATCCGCATAACATGCAAAAGAGCAGGGCATCACTACTACTAATAACAAGACCCACATCATCATCATCCTCATTGCAGATTGCACAACAGTTCTTTGTTCCTCCAAACAACTTCCTCTTTGGGAAAATAATGGAAATCAAAGCTGATTTATAAGTGTATTTCTCCTATCACTCGAAACTTATTCTACGTTTATTCTATCGGCGAAAGTGGGGCGAAATCTCCTCCATTCAATTTTGGAAAACTTGTTGAAAATTGAATGTACTCATGGCGTTCCACTGAAGTAATTGCAAATTTCCACACTTGTTCAAGGTCTATTGGAAAGATGACTTCCTGCCGTTGGTTCTACGGCTTTACTAGTTTTTCTTCCCATAGAAAATTCAATACAAGTTTTTCTACGACTCGTTCAATGATTTTAATGGAGAGGAAATATTGGCAAATCAATGGGCTTCGTATGTCATCTCATGTTTGTTTGCTTTGTCAGTTTTTCTTCCCAGAATTTTGTGATCGTAATCAAATCACATCACTACCAATTTCGCAGATATTTCTGGTTATAAAGTTGCTTTAATGAATTTCAAGCTGATGCAAATTACTTTCTCTTAAAACTATATGGAAATTAAATGTATTTTAGTTGTCATATTTTGTGAAAGTTGTATATAATGATAAAAAAATATATTGTTTTAATAAGGGTTGTATAGTAATTAATTATTTTAATTGTAATTTTTTTCAATGTGGAAGGTGTTAATTATTAATTTATTTTATTATAATATATTTGAAAATTTTCTTGTGAAACAATCTAAGGAAGATTTCTTTTAATATTGGATTTAGACACACAATTTAAATGTTTTGACACAAAAAATTATGAACAATGACTAGTTAAAAGGTGATTGGCTTGAACTCAAAAAAGAAATTTAAATTTTATACAGGAGGGTCAAATATGTGCAACAAAGAAGACACAGATGATTTTTTGTGCTTGCAAATTCAACATAATAACGTGAACTAATAGTATGAAAGTTAGAGAATGTATGAGAGAGCTGTTATGTTTAATTTTTGAGATCTAATTTGAGAGCTTGGGTTAAAGGAGTGTCAAATTAGTCAAAATAATGTGAGGGAACGAAGCATTTACATAAAATAAATGGTAAAAATGCAAAGTATGCAATTTTCACCATTGCATTTTGTGCTCACTTTAGTGTGCATGTGAATCTACATGAACAAGCAAACCAAAGTAAAAAATTTAAAGGCAAACATGATTAGAAGCAAAATAAATGGAGACACGATTTAAAGTTAACTTTTGTGTTAATTTGTTTTATAGGTACACACAACATAGATAAAATATACAACAAATTATATCTCTCTTGAAAGATATTTAAATTCTTTAAGTAGAATTTGTTATCCTAATGCTTTGATTGTCAAGCCTTGACACACTAGTCTTTACTCAAAGATCATTGTAAGTTGACTAAAAAAGGGAATTACAAATTTTTTCGCACAATGTGGAGTCTAGGACAAGATGAATTGACATAAATATTAACAAAATATAACTTTGATTGATTATTTTGAAACTTAACTAATAGTTTTAAAGAAAATAAAAAAGGATAGGGAGGGACAAGAAAGGGTAAGGAATTTTTTTTAGTTATATTGCACAGATATACTTCATATTCATAAATGGACACCGTAACTACTTTATTTTTCACCAAAATCATTCACAACTACACATAAATAGTGCTAATCTTCAAAGGAAAACTCATCAATTCAAGAAAGAGACCAAAATGCACCCAGACAATGATACACCACTTTGATATTTCAAAATATTGATAAGGAATTTACAGTCACTTATGATCTACAGTATCAATGACCCAACTAGTATCACATTTACAAATTTTGAAAGTGCAAACAAACAATACTACTGATGTGAATGAAAGGAAACCATAATTCTTCAATATTTTCCCCATAGTTATCCACAAATTCTAATCCTTTTAAAAAATAGCAATGGCCCTTTTATAGACAAAAGACACCAAATTTAGTTACAAAGCAATGGTCAAGATTTGATCAAGATGATGAAAGATTATAATTCAAAATGACATGGGAATATGCTAAAGGAATCGATATTTTTGAGCTTAGAATATAGACTATTCCATAAACACAAGTATCTTTGAAAAGTATTCAAGAAATACTACAAAATAGAGGAAGTTGGAGGTGAAAACCCCATAAATCTAGTAAGCCATCAAAATCTCTTAACATGGATTGACACTCAAGAGTTGGAAAAATTAACGATGTCAAAAGTGTCCAAAAGGAGAGCCTTTGGTATCTTCTTCACTATCCATTTCCTTAGATACTCACCATCCTTTAGGCTTTCCCTTCTCTTAAAATCATTATATGTGATGAGAGACTTATTCATTCTATTACATCATAATCTCTCATGGCTTTCCATCTATAATTGTAGGACTTGTATTTCATGGAGATTTGAGCATGTTTTATAGATCTAGCCTTGGATTTACTCTTGTATTTATGTATCAATGCCATAGCATTAATTTCTTTTGTCATTGCTTCTTTAGTAATTTAAATATTTACCTAATTCTCTAATATAGTACTAAACATTTCCTGTAGGTTCGAAAATGATGCTTCCACATCCTTAGCCTTGTGGATATTAAAGCTCCTTTCTAATATTCTTTCAATAATTTATATTTCTTTAAACTTAAGGTCTATGGTAGCCTTATTGAGTTCATCCATTTAATGCATGCATTCTTTTATTAATTTCTCCCCCCACTTCAATTGCTCAATCTAGGTTTTGATCTTGGGAAGTATCTCTTTAATAGCAATATGTTCCCTTAAGAGTAACTTATCACTTAACTGCTCAATTTCCTTCAATCTGGTTTTGTTCTAGACACTCTTTGCAATGCTCAATTAGTTTATTTATTTTCTTAATCTAATCCAATGATTTGTTGTGTCCTTTAGTAGAAGATCTAATTTTATTCTCCCTTTTCAACCTCAAATTTTATCCATTCTTCAATTGTGGTACTTACACATTTTATCCTATAGAATGAAGAAACTTCATCTTGAGAGAGAAGCAATTAGATTGTTGGGAGTTTATTCACTTATTGTACATGACCTACAATTTGATTAATGTAATTATGAAGTTCAAGGACATGCCCTTTTAACTCACGATTCTTCTTCTTATCTTTCTCCATCCTTGCTACAACTGTTCATCCACATTTTCCTTAAGCTCAACAATCTCCTCTTTGGTGCAATACCCCAAATTAAAAGTAGCAGTCTAGTAGTTGATAGGGGTCATATCACTTTGATCTTTAGCTACAATTGGTTAGGAAAATTTTGAGAAATTCTAGACCTAGTTGTATCCCTTGTGATGGAAGATAACACCCTAGCCTTTCTTCTAGGTTTTGGTTTGTTAATTTTTCGCATTAGACTCTTTGAGTCCATAGGAACAAATTCCATTTTCTCTTCTCTTTTGATTTTTATAGTCAACTGTGCAAGAGTATTGGGTTCCACTTCACCCTTTGGTTGCTATTTTCTTTCAATATATTTCATTTGTTCTTATCTTTTGCTGTCATAATAGTGGTTTACAATTCCTGAGAGGAACGAATTTTAGCTAAAATCACATATTTTTAGAAAATATAATTATTTAATCCTTAAAAAGTTCCATTTTAAGGATTCCAATTGAAGAGGGTTTGATCAAATCACCTTAGATCAAACCCCCTTGGATAGAACCTTGCTAATTTTAAACCATACCTATAAATGCGTCTCCTTTACACCTATCAAAATGCTGATAACAAATCACTTTTGATTTAGATTTTGGAGGATCAAATGAATTCATTTAAAATTTATTTCAAATGATTATGGTATTCCTTAGAACAAGCTATCCAATGAATATAATTTTAATATGTTTTGGTTTTGTTATGTATTTTTTAAGTTTTATTAAACATAGGTTTTTCATCAAAAATGAATTTCTTTGTTCTTCACATGTGGAAAAATAGAAGATTATAAAAAACAAAAATGAAAAATATGAGTGATCCAAATATTGAAGTCCTTGATACAACAAAAAAATAAAATAAAATTTTGACATATACAAAAAAGTTACGCATTATACCAGACTGCGGTCCTAATTGTAATTCATTTGACTTTGGAAACTTGATTAAGGAAAAAATATTCAATAAAAACTATCTAACCAAGTGGAAGCACTAGATATCAGAGTTACAAATCTAAATTTGAAAGAATTAGAATTTTATCCTTCATGGAAAAAAGTTATGCTATACGGTGTGCATCACTTTTTAAAAATGTTGTTTTCTGAAAAAAATATATTTTCGTGGGAGATGGAAAAAGAAGTGCAATTTGATTCCAAAAAATTTGAAAAAAATATTTTTAGAATCTACAAACAAAATTTGATAAGACTCTAGTTTGCACCATCTTCAAATTTCTTACAGTTTAGCCGCTATAGGTGCCCGAATGTGAAGATTTAGTTAAAAATAATAATTTCAGTGTCCAGTTTGGCCAAAAATTGTAAACCACTATTATGGGATCACCAAAGAAACACATTTTCCATTTGTTGACCTTTATATTGTTCAATGTGAACATCTATATCAATTTCCTTATTGGTTTCCTATATAGCTTGTTCCATAAGTACTTAATTTTTCTATCAAGACTTTTCCACCAAACCCAATTTTATAATTGGGATATTTAATTGCAATCATATGAATGTGATTATTGACCTTAAGGTGCCCTACCCCCTTCACACCCCAAATAGTGTCAAAGGATCTAATATGTGTAGCTAAAGCCTACATAACATAGCCATAGACTGGATAGTGTACTTGAAGGTGGTATTGAGGGAGTAGAGATTTCATAGGAATACAAGGGCTACTAGAATGTTTGAAGGAGAAAGTGTAATACATATGCACTCTAGTGTTGAAGATTAAAACATACTAATACCTCTCTTTTATTGTGGTGCTTTTTTCTTGCAAGGGTTTGTCTATGTACATATGATATTATGTGTTTATTTATCATGGTTTTTTTTTTCCATTTTCTCTCATATAAATCTATTAGTGAGTAATCAAATGCTACATTAATAAAAATTAAATCACATAATTTTGAAGGGATAACACTTGTAGTGGTTTACCTTGTTTTAGCTAGGCCTTTTCTCACACCTTCACATTGCTCAACAAAACATTACCCCCTATTTTTATAATCTTTTCAATTCTTCTCTCTACAATCACCTATACTTCCCTTCATTTATCCAACAACACACAATGCTATAATATCTCCTCTTATTGATATTTTTCTCATGATATCATATCATTTACAAAATTCACATTCTCTAAGGGTCTTTTTTGAGCATTGTATGCTTGGTAAGCATCTCGAGGGAAATTTTGACAAAGGATAATATCGGAGGGTAACACAATCTTTGGAGCTACTTCAAAGTGATGTATTAGGGGAAATTTGTTAGAATTAGGTGTTGTACACCTTGCATAATGTTTGTAATATTTTATTTATTTATTATGTGTGTGGTGCACCTAGGGGTTTCTAGGTGAATGTGCATCACAAGGAGTTATAATGTTGGGGCCACTTTGTTGTATGTAACATTGGGACATGTAATTGTCAAATGTAATTATTTAATATTGGGGAATAATAATAAAATAATAAAGTACCCAATATTAAATGTGGGGTCACATGTAGTATTTTGGGCACATGGTTTATGTAATACCACTTGGTGGTTTTGTGGGAGCTTGTTTCTATAAAAGCAACCACATGGGTAGTTGTTTAAGGTTGGATCAAAAGTTGGTCAAGGTTGAGCTTGTGCATGTGTGAGGGTTTGAAGCATGGCATGGGATGTGTGGATTCATGCTTGGTCACATGGAATGCATGGATAGCTTGTGCTTCAGAAGTGTTCATGGAGTCTCTGAGATGTATTGTAATGGGTTTTCATTGCTGAATAATACATGGAGTGTGGATGCTTTTGGAGGCTGGGTTTTTCCCTCTTGAGGGTTTTCCCAGGGTATATCTTGTGTCATCTTTGATGGGTATGTTGTCTATTCTCTTGCATGTTGATGTTGAGTATTTTACTTGCATGTTTTCAGATTTGGGTTATGTGGAAATTGTCATTTTATGGCTGCATAGTTTCCTTACAAGTGGTATCAGAGCTTTGGTTATTGGATTGGATAACCTTAGGTTGCATGAGAGAATGAAAGACAATGGCAAGATATAGGGTTTTGCAGGTGTTTTATTGCAGATCTGAGGGTTTTGGGTTTGTTGTTATGATGGGTTGTTTGCAGATTTGGGGTGAAAAAATTTTGGCAAAAATAGGGTTTCTTGGTCATGCATTTATATGAGGGTTTTGGGGGTGAATTTTCACAGATGACCTCCTAGAAAAAATTGGACCTCATGGTTGGATTCAGGTTGGCTGAGAGAGAAAAATTGACATATAACATGCCCTATTTTGGTTACAGAAAAAATTTCGCCTATACCCCTATTCGGCCGTACGGGTCGACGATACAGTCGTTTTAGAAAAATAAAAATAAAAAATCCGAAAAATAAAAAATTCCCGTCGAAATTATTTTTCCTGCAAAACGAAAAACAAAAAAATATATAGGCTATTAGAAAAAATTAAAAATTAAAAATCAAAGTTGAAAAACAAAAAAAAACAAAAAAATATTAAAATTCTAAATTGGGGGGGGTCAGCAGACCGGCCCACCCACTGTCCGCCGTACCTGCGGCGGCAGCCTGCACTGTCGGCTACGACCGGCAGTCCTGCCGCCGGCAGCGCTGGCCCCGGCCGGCCGGCGGGAGGAGTCCGCCCAGCCCTTTGGGCTTAAAACAAAAAATTAAAATTTGAAAATTTCATAAATTCCGCCAAATGAAAACAAATCCGGATTTCAAATAAAATTTAGCCAGTTTTGATATTTGGTCGGGTCCGCCTGGAGGGGGAGGATTTTTTTTTTTAAAAAATGAAAAATTAAACCGGATTTGAACGAATTTTGGATTCCGCCACTAGGGCGCCACCGGAGCGCCACCACAGAGCCACCAGGAGTCATTTTATAGCTGTTTTTTTCAAACGCATATAACTTTTGCCCAGAGTGTCAGATTTTTGACTTCTTACAGTCGTTGGAAAGCTGGTTCTGAGCACTACGCAGTGGTACAGGTTTTGTTCCATGATTTTACAGTTTTGATAGTGTTTTGGTTGGTTGAAATCAGATGTTTATTTTGAGCTTTGAGAGGGCATATCGGGTGCATACGGAGTCGGATTTTGGATTTCGAATAGTCAACGGAAAGTTTGTTCAGAGCACTATACAGTGAATCAGGTTTGGAGATATTTTGGCATGGTTTATTTGCTGTTTTCTTTATCTGAGCTGTTTATGAGTCTCTTTGACTATGGTGTTATTATGAGTTTATGGATTGCCGGATTTTGGAATATTTGATGATGGATTCATTGTATGCTCAGTTGTACATCTCAGTTTGTTCTTTTTTTGACATGGTTATCAGCATGTATGTTGCATTGTTGTATCTACAAGTTGTGCAATATTGTAGGCGGTCTATACTTACTTGTTGCACCTATGACTTGGATATGGGTTGTCTTTGCGCATTGATATTTCAGTGTTGATGCATGATCAGTTTTAGTGGCTTGGTTTGCTGATTTGGTTGTCATGTTGAGGAGGTGAGATGGTATTACCAGGTACAATCATGATATGAGATCTATGTAATTGACTATGATTATGCAGATATGTGGACATGGTTGGGTTGAGTTGTTGGTACAGGTGGTGGTGATCATGGTGTCATGGATGTTTCTTGTGCATTAGAGACTTTGGCATGTTATGATGGTTTATGCAGGTGCATGGTTGGTGGTGTTGGATTGGTTCCTGATTATGGTTATGGCGGTGTATCTTCTTGGTTTGAGGAGATTGGTATCATGATGTCATGGATAGCTTGGTTACACGGTTCAGTGGGAGCTTGTGACAGTGATGGTTTGGCGGTGATGGATATGATGGTTTGGCGGTGTATCTTCTTGCTTTAGAGGATGGTTATCATGTTGTCATTGAGAGCTTGGATTCACAGGTTTTGTGTGAGCTTATGACAGTGTTGGTTTTGTGCATCATGGTGCCATGGGATTGCTCGGTATCACGGTTCAGTGGGAGCATTTGGCAATGATGTGGATCCATTGGTTATTATGGATGGTTGTCTTCAGCAGGTGATCTTTGGTGTCATGGAGGAGCTCTTGGATTCTGTGTGCTACAGTGAGAGTTCTTTGACATTAGGTGTTGGAGATGTTGAGGTATTATTTATGACTTGTTGGTTTTGACAGGTGATCCTTGGTTGTAGGATGGTTTTGTTATTATGTCATGGTATACTCTTGATTACTAGTTTAGAGTTGTGGCATGGTACATGTTATGATGATTTGAGCATGTGATCTTCTTTTGAGAGGATGTGAGATCATGGTGTTATGTTTATGTTCCTGATTCTACAGTTGGAGCTATGATTTTGATCTTGGTTGGTTCTCTTTGTATTGAGTACATTGATCATTTGCTTGGTGTTTAGCATGGATTGATCGGTTACAGGTGCTCATGGATACTTGGAGACATAGGTGAGGCTTGGTGTTCTCTTGTGGTTAGAGACATGTTATTGATATGGTTACTCTTGATGAGGTTTTAGCAGGAAGTCTGAGGGAGCCTACACCTTGGTTGGACGTGAGTTCAACATGGACCAATGAGGAGAGTGTTCTTGGTTGAGTCATGATGACTTGGATATCTTGGAGGAGCATTCTCATTCCCCACTCTTGGTCTACTCGGCGGTTCACTTGAGAGGTATTGCCCATTATTCTTTCAGGTGCATTATGTTTATGGTTTTGTCTTCTCATGGATATGGATCTTGAGCCATGGATATTTGGTTTCTGGAGGGTTCATTTGAGGAGTGTTGGGCATGTTTATCTCCTTGTACATGTTGAGTTTAGGAGATGGTTTATTGGGCTGATTTCCTTGGTTTGGGAATGGTTACTTTGAGTTTGATCTTCCTATTTTGTGATGCTTACATCCATGTTAGTTACATATGTTATGTTTGATCTTGGTGATTGGATGGATGGATGTGTTTATGGATTTTGTTTTGGGGTGTTATGGAGGAGATCATACTTGACATAGTTGGAATTTAGAGGTGTGTGTGTAGGAGGACATGCTACAGGGTTTGGTTTGCAGGTTTTGCTTATCATTGTGGATGTTCCTTGGTACTACATGTTTACTTCTATGAGATGTTGGTAGTAGACTTGGTATGCCTTTTTTTGTGATGGTGCCTTTTTTGGGATGTTAACGAAGCGACGCGTTGAATGCGCTCATTCCAGGTTTTCATTCATCTTGACATTGCCCATGTAGTGGGAGCTCTTGGATGTGTATGTCATGCTTTGACAGGTTTGCACATGGAGTTTTTCATTGTGGTTTATGGGTGGATATGTTGTTGGCATGAGTTTACTATGATATGTATACCTTGGAGGTATGGATAGTTGGATGTGTTGGCATTTGCTGTGGATGTCATTTCAGCTATGGTGATTTATTCTTGACAGCTACTGGTGCATATTGGATTCAGTGTTTGTGTTTTGAGATATCAATTGAGGCAGGTTTATGCTTCTTTGTGACAGTTAGTGTGACATCTCTTTGGATGTGTTCATATCTTAGTGCAGTTGGCATGGTGGAGGATGGGAGCATTCATGGATGAGATGGTGGTCACCTTGGTTCTTGTTACAGGTATCTTGATGGAGCACATGGAGCACTTGGATTCCAGGATGGTACATGTTGCCTATGGAGTTTATTTGTTACCCCCTTATGCAATGTATACAACAAGTGGGAGATTGTTAGAATTAGGTGTTGTACACCTTGCATAATGTTTGTAATGTTTTATTTATTTATTATGTGTGTGGTGCACCTAGGGGTTTCTAGGTGAATGTGCATCACAAGGAGTTATAATGTTGGGGCCACTTTGTTGTATGTAACATTGGGACATAATTGTCAAATGTAATTATTTAATATTGGGGAATAATAATAAAATAATAAAGTACCCAATATTAAATGTGGGGTCACATGTAGTATTTTTGGGCACATGGTTTATGTAATACCACTTGGTGGTTTTGTGGGAGCTTGTTTCTATAAAAGCAACCACAAGGGTAGTTGTTTAGGGTTGGATCAAAGGTTGGATCAAAAGTTGGTCAAGGTTGAGCTTGTGCATGTGTGAGGGTTTGAAGCATGGCATGGGATGTGTGGATTCATGCTTGGTCACATGGAATGCATGGATAGTTTTTGCTTGAAGTGTTCATGGAGTCTCTGCAGATGTATTGTAATGGGTTTTCATTGCTGAATAATACATGGAGTGTGGATGCTTTTGAGGGTTTTTCCCTCTTGAGGGTTTTCCCAGGGTATATCTTGTGTCATCTTTGATGGGTATGTTGTCTATTCTCTTGCATGTTGATGTTGAGTATTTTACTTGCATGTTTTTAGATTTGGGTTATGTGGAAATTGTCATTACATGGCTACATAGTTTCCTTACAAAATTCTCCATCCATCCTTTTATTAAGGAAAGGTATGTTCTCACATTCATGTATGATTTCTCTAGATATACATGGGTCTACTTTCTTAGACAAAAATCTAAATTCTTTGACAATTTTTGAGATTTTGAGGCACTAGTTGAGAAACAATAATAGGATATCATCAAAATTCTTCAAATTGATAATGGGTGGATATGTCAACATTAAGTTTGAATAGTTTTGTAAAGACAAGGAGATGGAGATGTAACAAATAGTTCCTTATACTCAAAAGAATGGTGTGGAAGAACATAAGAACAAATCCTTGAAGATATGGATAATTGTATGATACACTCCAAAGGTCTTACACCAAAATACAGGGTAGACGCAATCAACTGTGCTTACAAATCCTTGAAGGGTGCCACTTCCTTTGAAGCATGGACAATAAGAAGACCACATGTTGAAAACTTTAGGTTATTTGTGTTAAAAATGGAGGTAATTATGTAGCTTAAAACTTGTAAAACTATGTGATTGTAGATCTAATTAAGTGTTCTTTGTTACAAATTCTTTGTGTATGATTATTTGTTTAGATCAATTTTACCGATTATAGAAAGAGACATAAGACTGTAGAAGAATGATACAAGAAGATAGAAGTGACACAACATATACGTGGAGAAACCCTTTCGAGAAAAACTCCACCTCTAGAATCAATAGTGCTTGTATTATTTAACCTTAGAACAGGATTACAATAATACTGTATCAATCCTTGATTGATATGATTCTTTTACCCTCGACAATTCTTCTTCACAACCTACAATAAACTCTGATGAAACTCTCTTCAACTTGCTGCAATTAATAGATAATTATGAGCATTGTAAACTCCAAAGAGTTGGAAATTAAAAGAGCACAAAGCTCCTCTCAAAAATCTATTCCTAGATTGTGCAAGAAGAGTTCCATCTTGTAACATGAAGTCAAAACAAAAGTCTCCTCAATTTAGGCGCCTCAAACTGGACACTTAACTAATCGTTGGTCAAGAAAATAACTTACAAGATTCTCCTCAAAGTTGGAGCCCAAGAATGGGCCCACTTAACTTAGCCTTGTAAATATCTTCTCATGTAAAAGGTGTTAACTCAAAGATTCCAACTTAGCGCCTAAGGTGGGTCCAAGTCAATCTTAGTTAAATGAAACATATCTCTCCATCAATTTATGCAAACATTATGCATGATTGATCATCCCCACTTAACTGAATGTGTCCACCTCTTATCTATCATGCAACTGAAGTCATTAGTCATGCAACTCAAGTCAATTGAAGTCAACTAGCATTCAACTGAAACTAACTACATGCAACTGAAGATAACAGAACCATAATTAAACTAAACTAAACTGAATTGATACTGAATTGAACTGAGCTCCACTCTTATAAATATAAATCCCTAATTTTTAGGATCTTTACATGTATTACTAAAGTGTTATCAATCCTCCAAATAGTTAACTCAAACAAGGTGGGTTTCACCTTCCATGTGGGCACCCCATGTGCTCCTATTTTGTAGGAGCTCTTCTTGGGCATCCCCACATGTTCCTATCATTTAGGAATAATTACAAATGTTAATTTATACGTTTGTTTCATTTGAATTTAATCTCTTTCTAATCCTAGTGTTGGGAAACACTTTCCAAGGACTTAGGAGATACATGAAATATGTTTAGGATTGCAATTGAATGGCATCCTATTCCCAACATTCTCCCACTTGACATTATACATTGCAATTATTCTAAAAAATGAATCATTATTATAAATCAACTACAGGACTCAAGGCCAATGGCCTTCCTACACCAAGATAACTTATATGTAGGAAATAGTTTCGTAAGATAATCTACAACATTGATCAAAGTGTCAATTTTCTCAATCAATACTTTCCCACTCTCAACCATTTCTTGCAAAAAGTGATATTAAACATCAACATTATTAGTATGAGCATGATACATAGGATTTTTGGCTAAGAAAATAACACTCTGACTATCACATTCAAGTTTAATTTGTTTGCAATTAAAACCAATACCTTTCCCAAGTCTCTATAACCATATTGCCTCTTTGGAGGCATGTGTATCATCCATGTACTTTGCTTCTATGGTGGAAAAATCAACCATGGGTTGCCTCTTACTCATCCAAATAACTGCAACTCCAAACAAAGTAAACACATAGCCACTTGTCAACCTCCAACTGTCCAGGTTTCCTACCCAATTTGAATCAACAAAACCCTGTATGTCCAATGATCTATGGATAATATCAATATCATTAACACCATGATAAACCAAACAATAATTAGAAGTACCTCATCAATATCTAAACATCCTCTTAACATAAGTCCAATGTTCTTTACCAAGGTTAGACATAAACCCACTTAGAACTCCCACTGCTTGGGCTATATCTGGTCTTGTACAAACCATTGCATACATTAAACTACCAACTGCAATAGCATATGGAATTTCATACATTTCCTCATGATCAAAATCATGTATTTAGGACCCATTTCTAAACTTAACTTTGTGCCAATTGGTAAAGGAATATTAATTGGTTTACTATCCTACATGTTAAACCATTTCAAAATAGTATCAATATAGTTGCTTTGACTTAAGCAATGCTTTATGTTACCTCTATCTCTGTTGATCTCCATACCAAGGATATATTTTGCAACTCCTAGATCTTTCATCTCAAATGTGCTAGAGATTTGTGATTTCAATTCTTTGATCATTACCTTGTTGTTACCAATAAACAACATTTCATCAACATACAAGATAATAATTAAAAGTTGATCATCAATACATTTTATGTAAACATAACAATCTTCCTCACTCCTAACATAACCAATTTTCAATGCAAAAGCATCAAACTTATGGTATCACATTCTTGGTGACTATTTCAATCCATATAAATATCTCTTTAACCTGCAAACCAATTCTTCTTTTCCTTTTACAACAAAACTATTAGGTTGCCTCATATAAATCTCCTCATCAAGATCCCCATGGAAAAAAGAAATTTTCACATCCATTTTATCTATCTCAAAATCATAAGAAGTAGTAATAGATAAAAAGAATCTAATAGAAGTTAATTTAGCAACAAGAGAGAAGATTTCATTAAAGTCAACTCCCTCTCTGTGGGAGTAGCCCTTGGCTACTAATCTAGCCTTGTATCTTTCTAGATTACCATCTGCTCCAATTTTCCTTTTAAAGATTCATTTACAACCAATGGCCTTTCTTCCTTTGGGAAAACTCTCAAGATCCCATGTATCACAAGTATCCAAGGAAACCATTTCCTCATGCATAGCTTGTGACCAAATCTTGTTCTCATTTTAAGTCAAAGCTTCCTTGTAAGAAATGGGTTCATCATTAGTACTCATCAAAGAAAATATACAATAGAAATTAGGTGGGCTATACCTATCAACGGGATTATGTTGTCTTGTGGATCTTCTCAAAGGAGGTTCTTCTTGTTCCTTAATATGCTCATCATGAGCATTTATCTCAGAAGAACTCTATGAACTCTCCTTATCTAATCCATACAATTGTTCTTCAACATGTTCATCTCCATGCTTCTCAGTATTTATCTCAAAATGCACTATTTGAGAAGTATCCTTCTCCTTTGGTTGTTCTTCTCCTAAATAAGATCTAAATTCCCTGAAAATCATATCTCTAGATAAAGTAATTTTTCAGGTTAGAGGATTCCAAAGCTTGTAACCTTTCACACTTTCACCATAACCTATGAATATGCATTTTTGTGCTTTTGGATCCAACTTAGACTGCTTTTCTTTAGGCACATGAACAAAAGCCTCACAATCAAAGATCCTTAAATGTGCAACACTAGGTTTCCTACCTAGACAAATTTTATAAGGAGTTGTATCTTCAATAGATGAACTAGGGGATCTATTGATTAAATAACAAGAAGTACTTACAGCCTCATCCCAAAGGCACCGATCTAGCTTAGCACTACTTAACATACTCCTAGCTCTTTCCATTAAGGTTCGGTTCATCCTTTTTGCTACTCCATTTTGTTGAGGTGTGTATGGAGTAGTTTTTTTTGTCACAATGCCTACTTGCTTACAATAATCATCAAATTCCTTAGAACAATATTCACCACCATTATCTGATCTCAACACTTTTATCTTATGATCCAATTGTTTCTCAACAAAAGCCTTAAATTCTTTAAACTTATTAAACACATTAGATTTTTTATGCATAAAATAGATCCAAGTGTATCTTGAGACATCATCAATAAATGTAACATAATATCTATAATTTCCAATAGAGTCAATATCCATAGGGCCCATTACATCTGAATGAATAATCTCTAATAATCTTTTATCTTTATTTGTTCCATTAGGAAATGAAGATCTAGATTGTTTTTCAAACATAATATGCTCACAAAAATCATTTTTGCCAATATTATAATTAGGAATATTGTCAACCTATTTCTTATTAAGAATGGTCCTAAGACCTTTTTCACCAATGTGGCCCAGTCTATGTTGCCACAACATACATGCATTTTCAACTTTAGTTACATTAGGTGATTTATTCAAATTGGAGGTATTAAGCTTAAACAAAGTCCCAATCTAAGATCCTTTAGCAACCACCATATTTCCTTCAACAATCTGCAACCACCTTTGTCAAATGTCACATGCATTCTAGAATCATTGAACTTAGATACAAAAATTAGATTTCTAGCAAGTCCTAGAATATAGAAAACATCATTATGGACCATCTTAACCCTACCATCACTAAAACACAACTTTACCTCTCCTTTTCCCACAACCTTTGTTGTGCTATTTTTCTCTTGTAGAGAAGGGGGATTCGCTACTCATGAGTTATCTTCATTTAGAGAGCCTCACGAGGCGAACTACCCTAAAATACCTCAAGGAACAATGACAAGACTTCTAGAATAAAAAAGAGCAAGTCACAAAGATTTTTTGGACAAATTGACAAGCTCTCAACCAAAGGATGACAATGCAGAATATGGATGATAGAGCAACACACTAGCATCTTAGAAGCATGCTAGCATCTTGTACAAACCAAAAAGAAATTTTTTCATAGAAAATAGCAGAGTGATTGCTTCTACTCTAATTGCTAGGAAATCTTGAAACGTGAGAAAGCAATAGAATATAACAGAACTAAAATAAAGTGAAGTAGAAATGATAAAGATAAGGAGAAGAAAGGAAATACTCACTAGATAGCTATAGAGAAAGAGAGAGATGATCTAAAATAAACAAAGTGTGTGGTGAAAGTAAAACCTGCTTCAGCAATAGAACCTGTGCCACCTAGTATGAGTGATAAAAGCAATCCCCGCTCGAGGAGGAGAACTCGTATCACAAAGTAAAAATGCAATAGAAAGGAAATAAGGAATCCCAAGATGCTTGCAAGCTTAAAGCAAGGGAGATAGATGTGAGAACCAAGATGGCTACAAAGAGTGTTGCTAAAAGAGCTTGAGAGTGCTTGAAGCTACTATGAAAAATAAGGGAGTTGTGAAAGCAAGAGCAAGATGGTAGAATGTTTGAGAGAGAAGCTAGGAAGGAGAAGAAGCTAGAATGAAGCTAGAAGGAAGCTAGAAGTAGAAGAGAGTTGCAAATGAAGTGAAAAGATAAAATTTAAGGAAGGAAAAGAAGCTTCCTAAGTTGTTTCAGGGAATCTCGAGCCGTTACCACCGAACAAAGGAGGTGACAAGTGGGATGCATGCATGAAACTGGTTGTCTAATAGTTGAAATTTCATAGGACACTAGCGTGGTGTGCAAACGTCCATGTGATGAGCTAGTGTCTAGACACGTCACGCTACAAAATGACATGAACGGGAAAGGCACAAAGTTTGGTGCAAAGCTAACATGCAAGGGTAGCTGTTGAAAAGGGGTGTTGGAGCATCTAGAGAAGGGAAAAGGATTGATGCAGGGGCTAAAATGAGCCTACTCAAGATGCTAAGGGAGTGGACACTAAAGCAGGTGCAAACATGTGCGTGAAATTGCAAGGGGTGCAATTTTACGACTATACATTTTGCCCCCACTTTAGCGAGCATACGAATCTATAGTAATATGCATGCTAAAGGAAATCTAGGAACCATAAATAACATCATATTCCAAAAAGATACTATAGAGGAAGCAAAAAACTCTTCAAACCACAGAAGCATGCCCCTAGGCTGAATTCCTGCAAAACAAATGCATTAGACAAGAAAAACCTGCACCAGACAACAATGTTAGAATATAAAAAACTTAAAGGATTCGAGTTAGTAAAGTAAATAGATCTTGATGTAGAAGGTTATCTCTGTACTATACGTCATCCCCAAATTAAGAAGCAACACACATAGAAGAATTATAAAATGAAGAGAGGAAGGGCATATTCTCAGGTTGAAGAAGATGCAGATCTTCGATCCAATATATACAAGAGAGAAGAGAAGAGAGAATTTAAGAATGTAAGTGCTTCACAAGCCTGCAAACTTGCAAGGAAGTTTTCCTCCAAGATCTCTCACATGAAGGATACCAAGATGAAAGTGCCTTACAGGCCCATAGACCTACAAGGAATATTTCCTCCAAGATCTCTCACATGGAGGAAACCAAGATAAAAGAGCCTTACTATTGGTTCTCAGTTGTGTTCTGGTTGGTTTGTCCTTGATGACAAAATTCACCTTTGGGTATCATATCGGCATGACATTCAAGTGGTCTTGGCAACAGAAGAAAGGTCTATCAGCATGACATTCATGTGGTCTTGGTGATAGTGGAAAGGTCTATCTACATGAGTTTTGTTCACCACTGAGAGGTCTTACCGAATGAGTCAGGTCTCACCGACTAATACATGAGGTGGTTCATCGGCATAAGAAATCCCCATCGGCATTGTGTCTTGGAAAGTTTGACTTTTTACATTGACCGACTGTCACATTAAAGATTCACTTCAGGTAGACATATTGCTTTCGGTGTGAAGTTATAACGATTGTACATTATCACACCAATTGGTGGTGGGAAGATACATCGGTAAGAGTTAGGGTTTTCGGCGTAAGGTCTTGATGAGTGACCTTTGGTCTCGCCAACATTACACATGGAATTTCATAGGTAGCTTTCAGTAGGACTTCTCTTTTGTTTCAATGACAAAAAAGGATCATATCGGCATAAGTTATACCATTGATATAAGGTCACAGCGAGATTGTTATGTCTCACTGACTAGAGGTTGAATAGAAAGATCATATCGGTAAGAGTTGTGGCATTGATATGATGTCTTAGCGAACTCATCATGTCTCCCCGACCGGAAATAAAGGGTGCTCATTGGCAAGAGGTTGGTATTGTCTTAGTGACTCAGAATGGGTAAAGTCTTTTCAGTGAGAGAACTGTTGTGTCTTGCTGACCGTTGATAATGAAATACATTTCGGTAAGGCTCATGAGTTTCGATGTAGAGTCTTAGCGAACCCATCAAGTCTTGGCAAAAAATTCAAATGAATGAATTTCGGTATGAATCAAGCATTCTACGAGAGGTCTCCCCAATGACAGTATGCTATAGCGACACTCATAAGATAGAAGGATGCGTCGACGAGAGAACCATTAGGTTACAGTGACAGTGAATGAAACGAAAAGGGAATCTCGGTGAGAAACTTGCTTATGTCTCAGCGATTGGAAAGAACATAACATATGAGCTCTCAGCGTGACATAATGTATTCATTATGTCTTCTCCCTAACTCTAATGGGTCATGGCGAAAGCTATAACTAAGAGGAATGTCTAGCGATTTAATTGCCTTTGGCAGAACTATCTGTATGTCTCAGTGAATGGTTAACGAAGACTCAAACACTATGGCCGACATCATTGATTGGCATCAAATCTCATGACCGTTACATGGCAGAATATTCATTGACTTTCCTTTTTGAGTAGTTTCATTTTTGAAATAATGGATGATTTGCAGCTCTCTGGATAAGCATTACTCTTGATTTTTGCCATCATCTACAGACTGTCATTATTCAGCTTCATATTCAAAAATTAGCAAGAGAGTTTCAGAATCTTGTGAAAAATGCCTTTTGAAGATTTCTTCATAACAAACATACTTAAAATGTATAAATAAACCAGTGTTGAAAACTATAAAAATCTCTCTGGTTGTAATTCTGAAATATTGTTCTTTGGTTGTCTAAAAAATGTATTGAAATACTCTGTATTAAAAATCTAAAAAATAGAGAGTTATGAGCTTAACTGAAAACAAAGAGATCCTCTAAGAAATGGTTATTGTTCAGAAATATAGTTTGAGGGGTTGGTACTCCTTGAGATAGATATCTCTAAACGAGGGGTTGGTGCTCCTTGAGTGGGTGCTCAAAAATTAGCCTATAAGGCATTGTGATCAGTTGATTAAAAAGATTAAGCTTGCAAGGAATTTTGGGAGTGGTTTTTATACCCCAGGAGGGTTTTCCACTCAGAAAAAACTTGTGTCTCTTTGTTCTTCTGTGTGCTCACTACTTTTCTGTGTTGTTGTTGTTTCAGTTCACTGTTGGGATTATTACTGTTCTCAATTCTATTTATGAAATGATTACATTCAACTCATGAATGCATTAATCAGAGTAATATTGAGATCAAATCTGAACTATGTTTTTGAATTTGTGAAAATTGGTCAAATCTGTTAAGACACTGATTCACCTCCCCCCTCTTAGTGTCATTTTAACTCCAACACTTACAGGTCCACAAACCTACAAGGAAGGTGTCCTCCAAGATCTCTTACATGAAGGATACCCAAAAAAGTGCCTTAAAGACCTGCAAACTTGCAAGGAAGCGACCCCCAAGATCTCTTGCATGGAGGAAGCTCAGAAGAAGTGCTCTACAAACCCACAAAATTGTAGGGAGGTATCTCCCAAGATCTCTGACATGGAGGAAACCCAAGGAAGGGGATTCTGCAGAGTCAAAAAGCGGCTTCACAGGTGCACTTGCAAAGGGAAAGCGACCACATAGGCAAGTAGGTAGACTGTCAAAAAATTGGAAGGTTTTCAAAGGGGTCCATCAGGAACCCTACAAAAGAAGAGGGGTCCACTCAAGGGATGCTATATTTGAAAAGCGAGGTCTAGCAAGGTTCTCAAAGATTGATCTCAAATCAGGATATCATTAGTTGCGGATTACGGATGTAGATATTCATAAAATAGCATTTCATACTTGATACGGACATTACGAGTTCACAGTGATGTCGTTCAGGTTAACGAATGCACCTTCGATCTTCATGAGCTTAATGAATGGAGTGTTCCGAACATACTTGGATAGATTCGTCCTTGTGTTTCTCGATGACATTCTAATTTATTCTAGGTCTATGGAGGAACATGAGGAACATCTAAAAAAGGTGTTGCAGTGCTTAAGGGAGAATCAATTGTTTTCCAACTTGGAAAAGTGTGAATTTTATAAGACTAAAGTTCAATATTTGGGCCATGTGATTTCTGGTGAGGGAATTTCAATTGATCCTACAAATATTCAGGCCATTGTGGATTGGCCTGCACCCACAAATGTTTCTGAAATTCGCAGCTTCATGGGACTTGAAGGCTATTATCGGTGGTTCGTCCAAGGGTTTTCTAGGTTGGCACATCCTATCACCTCCTTACATAGGAAGGGAAAGAAGTTTCTTTGGTCCGATCAATGTTAGTTAGCTTTCCAGACTCTTAAGGAAAAGCTGACTAGTGCTCCAATCTTAGCAGTACCGGATCCAACAGGTGACTTTTTTGTTTGTATGGATGCTTCTTTAGAAGGCTTAGGGGTTGTGTTGATGCAAGAAGGGTGAGTGATTGCTTATGAATCCCAGAAACTTAAGGACCATGAAATTAATTACCCCACTCATGATTTGGAGTTGGTCATAGTTGTGCATGCCTTGGTAAGATGGCGACACTTTCTTCTAGGACATCGATTCAAGTTGCATACAGATCATCGTAGTCTGTAATACATCTTCACGTAGCTAAACCTGAATGCAAGACAAAGAAGGAGGATGGAATTCTTGTGCGAATATGATTTTGAGGTGAAATATATTCAGGGCAAAGAAATGTGGTGGCAGATGCTTTGAGTTGACATAGGCATGAGATTTTTACTCTGGCTCTTGAGGTTGATTTGAGAAGTCAGATTCTCACAGCTCTTTCTTCGGATGATTGGTATCAAGTGGTGAAATCAGAAATTGAGTCAAGCAGAGCATTGGAAGGTAAATTTGTTGGATACTCTTTAGACTCGGATGGTGTTTTGCATTATGCAGGCCGAATGTATGTACCTTCTGCAGAGGTTCTTTGGACCTTAATCTTGACTAAAGCTCATCGAGCTCCTTATTCTGCACATCCTAGAGTTAAGAAAATGTATGTTGATCTTCACTCACTATATTTTTGGGTAGGATTGAAGCATGACATTGCTGATTTTGTGGCTAGGTGTCTAGAATGTCAGAGAGTTAAGGCTGAGCATCATCACCCGACAGGTTTGTTGCAACCTCATCTTGTTCTAGAGTGGAAGTGGGACATCATCTCTATGGATTTTATTGTTGGCTTGCCTATGTCTTCCAAGCAGCACGACGCTATCATGGTCACTATTGACAAGTTGACCAAGGTAGCCCATTTCTCTCCTATCTGATCTTCTTATACTGCTTCTATGGTGGCTAGGGTGTTCATGGAAGACACTGTTTGATTGCATGGGATACCACACAGAATTATTTCTGATAGAGATCCAATATTCACTTCTGTGTTATGGACATCTTTGCAATAGTCCTTGGGGACTAAGTTGAATTTTAGTTTTGCCTACCATCCTGAGATAGATGGTCAGACTGAGAGAGTTAGTCATGTGCTTGAGGATATGCTCTACATGTACGTCATGGACCAACAATCTTGTTGGGAAGATTATCTGCATTTGGTTGAGTTTTCCTATAACAATGGCTATCATAGTTCGATTGGCATGGCTCCATTTCAGGCTTTGTATGGTCATCCTTGTCATACCCCTTTGAGCTGGGATCAATTAGAGGACAAGGTTCTTCTTGGACCTGAGATGCTTCATGACATGGAGTAGCAGGTAGCTCACATCCAAGATCATTTGGTAGTGGTTCAAGATAGGCAGAAGAAGTATGTTGATGCACATAGAGTTAATCAATAGTTTGCAGTTGGTGATTGAGTGTTTCTTTGAGTTCATCCTCAGAAGAGGCCTATTCATTAGGGAAAGGATTCTAAGCTTGCGCCCCGCTTTGTAGGGTCGTTTGAGGTGTTAGAACGTATTGGTCCTGTTGCCTACCACTTGGCCTTGCCACCTAGTTTGTCGCGGATTCACAATGTATTTCATGTTTTAGTCCTTAGACCATATTTTCCTGATGTTACTCACATACTTGATTGGAATGCTCTATAGGTCGAGGATGGGTAGCTAGCTCTAGAGCCCATAGACATGGTGCAGAATAGGAGACTCATTTTCAGAGGCAGGGATATTGAGCAGGTGCGGGTCCAATGGGATCCCAATGATGAGACTTCAACCACATGGGAGGATGCTTCCCGTATCAAGGAATCCTACCCTTACTTGTTTATTGGCTTCCAAGAGTAAGCCAGATTCATGTGGGGGAGGATATAATACCCCTCATGTCTGTTGTTTGGACTTACTATTTTTTTATGTTTTGGTTTGATACTTTATGATTGTGATAGTACTATTTATTGTTTGGTTTGATGGACTAGATAGTTAGAATATTTGGTGATTATGCTTATACATTTGAGGACATGGATATTTCTTATGATATTGTGGTTTGGTGATATTAGTTTGATTTCAGTAACATATTGTGATTCAACTTGATTTAGTAAATTATGTTATGATATGATCTATTAGTTTAGAAATGCTATTTCATGTTGATATTGTAATTAATAGAATAGTTTGGTGAGAGGAAAATGTAGCACCACTCATTCGTGAGTGCCCTACTACACTGCAATTCCTTCTCACAATGTATGCTTTGATTATATATATACATGTACACGATCTTGTTTGGATGCAATGGATTGCAAGTACAAAGTCTTGATTCTACCTGCTTCGATAAGACAGGGTGAGCATCAAATTACCCAACGATATGATGTTGAAACAAAGATGACAAGGAAGTCAACTTGTCCCATGATTGTCAAACCATCTTGTTTGAATGGTATTGTACGTCTTTGTGTTTGTCATTTTTGTAATTTATTATTGTGGTTTGTGTGAGTGTCTTATTCGTATTTATTTTATGATGGTATTTTATATGTTGTGATTCATTTAATTAAATTGTGGTAATAAATGTTTATAATAGTGTTGGATTAATTTGTTATTTAATATAAAAGTTTTATTTTAAAATTCACGTGTGTTAATTAAATTTGTATCTTGTTGATTTAATTTAATTAGATTTTTGAAGATAATTATAAAATAAATAAATTAAATTATGTGCATTGCAAGTAAAGCTTGCAAAATCAGAATTAAAAACAAAAAGTATTGATAAATGGAAAAAAAGTCAATAAAAGAAAAATAAATAAATAAAAGGATGAATGAGAATTAAGTGTTCGCTGAAAAGCTAGAATTTAAAATAGAAAATTTCTTTTGAGCTGGATTTTTTGGAGCTTTTGAAAAAGAAGAGTAATATCTTTTATTTAATGGCAATTTTGAGAGACTTTTCATTCACAGGAAGATTTGGACAGAAGTTGCATAAAATAATTGTTCGGAATTGTTGGATCTTCTGAAGCTTTCAGGGAAGTTATTTCATTCTTTTGTTTGCATTATTCTGGAGAGATTTTTCTGAACAGAATATTAGATTAGGAATTTGAGCAAGGAATTATGGTAAAGGGATTCTGAAGAAGGAATAAGAGTTCTCAAAAAGGCAATCGAGATCAAGCAAGCTTCATCAAATTATCAGCAGCGTAGGACTCCAGGTTCCATAAATTATCTCTCTCTTTTGTTAAAATTGTAAGAGCAATCATATTGTGTTGGGAAAAGAAATTATTACAAGATTTTGGAAAAACCTTTGGGCATCAAATAATTGGGGAAAAATCTATTGGTTGAATCTTTATTGTTCTGAAAATTCTTTATAATGATATTTTCAAAAGAAATTAGCCTCCTTTTGAAACCAATGGATGTCCATATTTAGATTTACTTTTGTATAAAACTAGGGATTCAATATAAAATTCCTTTCATCAATTCAAGTGAAATTTTGTCCCATATGATGAAAATAGTAATGGATTAGATTTTTATTTACCCCCATATTTCTTTGTCTGAGAAAAATTTATTGATGTACCTATGTGTGTATATATATATACAATATACTTGGATTGGTCTATTATTTGAATAAAGTTTTTGGGTTTTTGAAACATTCACCTTTGGGTCAAATCGAAATAAAAATTTATCACAGGAAGAATTTTCTATTATAAAAAAAAATTGTGAAATGAAATTTCACATTTCGAAATTTATTTGATATAAAAAGAAAAATAAAAATAAAAATTGTGTTTTAAATGAGTAGGGAGGGACGACGATGGGTTGTACCCCCCGTACCCTGTGCAGTCAGAAGGACTGCGTACAATATTAGTCAATATGCTTGTTGCGTGCAATAGTCATATTGACTGTTGTGCGCAGTATGGGTACAAGCCGAATGGCCTTTTTACTACATTCGTTTATTTTGTTTATATATATATATGTATAATGTAATATTTCTTTGACATTTTGATCTATAGATAAATATATATATATTTAATATATATATAAATTTTATTTTTTAAAATAATATATATATATATATATAATTACAGTGCTCATTATAAAAAAAAAGACAAATTTTATTGAGATTGGAAATTTTATGAAAATTTATTGTGAAATGATATAAAAGAAAAAGAGAAGTTTTGTATGTTAATTATATTAATTTGGTGTAAAAAATTTTACGTTGTTTTAGTATGCCAATTCTGATTGACTTCCTTATTTCCTAGAGTTATCATCTTGAATTTTGTACTGTGGGAACCCTGTCGATTTTATGAACCCAATCTTGGGTGTTGTAATCCTTAGAATTCCAGAGGCGCATATATATTGCTGAATGTTTTTTTATTTTTTGTATGTACTTTTAGATATTGGTGTCTTTATTCTGGAAGGGTTGAACAAGGTTTCATTGTGATACTCTTGTATTTTTTTAGCGAGATGGTTAATGCCTCGCAAGTCGTCTGTTGAGACTTAATACTTTGTTCTTGATGGTACAACCCTTGCTTGACTTTGTTATGTTTTGGGGTCTCGGGGAGAGTGGCTCTTCATGGGGTTCGACGCCTCAAAAGGAGGAACAGCTCAGGATAACCCACGTAAGAGTAGTGTAACAAATGAAAACCTAATAATAGAACTTACTATGATGGGTAGTAAAACACATAAGATAATAATATTGGATACCTCATCTATGCATTAGGGCTATCGTAGACTAATGATAGACTAAGAAGGTCGAGGTTGGTAAAGTTGTAACCTCATCCTCATGAGAGGTTGACGGCTCCGCATGAGCTACCCTATGGGGTCGACACCTCAAGTAGGAGGAAGGGCCAAGATAACCATAGATGGGGGCCGACACCTCAGTTTGGAGGAAGGGCTAGGATAACCCATGTAGGCTATGTGATGACACTCTCCACTAGGCACTATTATGCCTTGTTTCTTGTTGCCCTCTGGAATTGTGTTCTGATTGTTGTTTTAGATTCTTTTGGAAGAAAATTATGATTGTTCTTTGGTTACTTGGTTAATGGTTATTTCCTTGGTTAATTGTGATGAGTTTTATGGATTTATGTTATAATTTTGTCTCTTGGATGTTGTCGTTTATGTCCTTGTAATCCTTGATGTTGTATTTGAATTATTGCACTATGTTGTTCTATTTGAGTCAGTTTTGGCATTCATGGTCGTGATTAGTTCCTTGTCACCTCTGAGCATGGGGGGTGGGTTATTTATAACCCACATGGTTGGGTGGAACATGCTCCACATCTGTTAGGTTCCCCATCAATGTTCATCTTCTCAATGTTCTTCTGTTGGAGTTTGTACCAGTGGTTCACTTTGTACTTCATTCATTATTTGTACTATTCATGTATCCCACATGTATGGGAGATTTATTGTAAATCAGTTATTGAGAACTTGTAATGTAATGTTTAAACGATGATGTATTAATTATGTACTTTTGTAACCATTTAATTGGAGGAGATTCATTAAGGTTGTATCATACAATATACTATTCTTTTACTTATGGTTATATGGATGTACTTCTATAAATGGATATTGTAATGTTATTGGATGTTAGATTAGTTAAGTATTAGCGTGATCTTTTATCTTTAATTATGAATTTTTTGTTGCGATGTGACCTCGCATGCTCCAAAGGACTAGATGCTATATTGTTAATGTGCAATATAAATGTGTTCAATGTTTAGTTGCATGTTACTTTGCATTATTTAAAAATAATAATTGGTTGCAATGTTTGTTCTCTGGGGTTTGTACGACGGGCATTACAACTTCTTTTGCATACCTTCAAGCAATCTTCTTCACACTTTTGTACTCACTCCAAGCATTTCAAGCACTCCATTGTAGCAACAATGTCACTCCATCACTTTGATAGAGTAAGTTGGGGACAACAGCATTGCAACAGATGTTTCAATACTCTCATTTTCTCCCCCAAGTAGCCTTGAGTGCTCCTTGTGGAGGTGGTAAGCTTCCCTTTCCTCTCCTCTATCACTTGGTTGAGTAAGCACACTTATTGTTTTGTAGTGTTTTTGGTGTTCCCTATTATAGCACTTTCTTTATCATACTTGCTTTCTTTGCTATCCATGGAGGTGGAAACACCTAAATGGGGGTCTAACTGAGGCAGGCCCCTATACAACCACCCAACATTCTCCTCCTCTTTGTGTGTAGGTGAACGTGTTCTCAAGGAGCTAGCTGGCGAATGATTTTCTTTGTGAGATCCTTCTTGCCACCTTAACTCTTGCAATTTTTCTTTATCACATTAGAGAGTATTTTGTTTACTTAAACATGTTATTTTGTCCCTTTAGTAGTAGTTAGCTGGGTCGTTAGCTTGTTTTCTTAGGTTTGACCTTGTCTTTGTAGTTGTATGGTTGTACGGATGCCAGTGCACTTGAGAGACGCTAGCATGTTGTGTTGTCATCCAAGGACCGCACTTCCATCATCGGGCAGAGAGCTTCATAAGGCGTAGTGTTGAACTTGAAAACTGGCTCGCCTTGCCCAATCCTATATTTTGGGTCTACAAAATAACTGAAGGACCTTATATTCCTCATCATTCTTGTCTTGCATATCCTAACACTCCATTAAGCTGACGTAAGTTAGGGTAGCCTTCTACATCTTGGCCTTCCATGACCTAGGGCCTTGCATGTGGTGATCCCCCTCTTACATTTTTGGTGAACCTGACATGAACTGTTTTGGTTCCATTTTATGATACTAACAATTCCTTTCCTCGTACTCTAGGAGTGTTGTAGGTGCGAGTGTTGTAAGGTTGTCGCCTTACAACCCAACCTGAAACCCCTAGTTTGCGTAGTTGGAAGGTTTTGAAGGTGTTGCATAACAAAATCTTAATTGGATCACTGTCTTATCCTTCAACCTTTAGGGACTCTATGGAAGTATCATCTAGTGTGCATAATGGACTCCTTCTCGCATCAAACTATCCCTCTATGCAGCTTGTGGATAGTGGTACTAGTATAACCTTTACATCATAGGACCTATCCATGGGATTTAACAGGGAACCATCTCCTCTCTATATTCCTACGTGGATCAATGGAAACATCGTAGCGGGCGTTCTCATGGATTCAATGTCACAAGTAAACATAATAACCAAGGAGATTATGTTGATTAACTTCTTACATAAAGATGGGTATGATACACCTGTGAGCACCATCCACACACATGAAAGGCTTTTGATGCCCCCTTTGGGTAGTATTGTCCTATCAGTTTTGGTTGTACCTAAATCTGTGAAACTCTTGTTTGAAATTATCCCTGGGTCTGAGCTCTTTAAGGTGAAGTTGGGTATCCCTTGGTTGGTGGCAATGAACATGGTACCCTCGGTTGTGCATAAATGCTTAAAATTTATCCACGAGGGTTTCATACACATAATCCATGACACCGGTTATAGACCACCGGTTGCTCATGGTAGCTACTCCTTAGACTACTCTTGGCTTACACCTGTTGGTCCTCTTCCACCTGGAATGGACCTTCTATACCAAATGTAAATTAGAACTATAAGAAAGGGCACCTAAGGCTGAAATTGAGATACCCTATGTCACCTTATGTTGTTTCACATAGGGCCTGCTTAAAAGCTGACAATGATGTTGCTAAGGCACGAAGGAAGGAAGAAGAGAAGTGGTCTCAAGATCCTTCTTCTTCCTCTTCTGCTAGTCAATATAACACTTCTTCTCACTCTGTTGTGGTACCATTATATTTTTTTCCTTGTTTACAAGATAATCCTATGGTGCCCACTTGGAAAAAGCCTAAGCATCCTACATTTGAACTTCATGTTCTGCCGACGAAGCCTAGACCCGTTTGGTATAATAGGAAGGTCTCTTGAGGAGAGTCCTATTTTTCTCAACCTTTGCGGCCTCTTATTTCTTCTTCCCCCAAAGTAGTTAACAGGAAGAGTCATGCTGCTAAGGCTCTTGAGCCAACTCCCTTTGCTGCTTCTCAACCTATTCCTCCTACTCCTGTTCAAGAATTTGTTCCTCCACTAGAAATAGTTGTAGTGGACATCCCCATGGTTGAGTAGGAGCCTTATGTTCCTTTGCAACCTTTGGTCTCTAGCTCAAAGAGTCATATAAATCACCTTGCGCGTGAGCGCAAGAGTCAACTAAAGGCCCTCTTGGTTCAGCAGGTCACCTCGCAAAGGAAGGAGGAAGAAACAACTGCTCCTGCTTCAAGACCTCCTGTAGCGTCTTCCTCTCCCCTTCCTTCTACTTCTCTTTAGTCTAGTCCAACACTGCTTTTAGCTTCCACTATGAGTATGAATGTACCTAACCCCAAGGGGCTATAGGTGTTCATCATTCCTTCGGTGGAGCTACCTTTGTTGATATCCATTTCGGATATCCATCCTTTCCCAAAACTCATGGATATGATTAATACCTTGGCTGTGTTCGCTGTGGTTCTTTCCTCCTCTTCCTCTGCACCTTTAGCCTCATCTATGGGGATTTCATCTCCTCTGACGAAGGAAAAAATGGATTGTGGTCCTTCTAGTAGCGAAGGATGGAAGAGGAGTCTACCTTCTCCGCAAGGTGGCCCCACGTTGGCTTGTTCTATCTTGGTGACAAAACCAATCCTGACTTCCCCTAAGTTTTTCACCACTCCCAAGTCATTTGGCGAGCCCAATAGTGAATCTCAGATGCAACCCACCCCATTCATTGAAGTTAAACATGACACTCCTATAGGGTGCATGTTTGACTTTGTGGATGAAGTTCTCGCCTTGTCAACGATCTTCACGAAATCATTGACCCTAGCTCCACAAGAGCTTGATGGAGAGGACCTTGTGGGGTCCTCTTTCTTATCCCTTGTTGCAAGAGGGAAAGATGCTCCTCCTCTTAACATTCCCCCATTGTAGGCCCATCCTCCTTCCCTATGATGATCTAGAGTGGGAAGCAGATGACCTCTTGGTTGATTAATGTTAGGAGGAGGCCTCTTCTTGATCTTGTGTGTGTGTGTTTTGTGATGTGTTCCTCAGTGATTGTGCTATGTGTGCCTGGATGACCCTCATCACCCTTGTTGGTGCTTGGATATAGGCATGGTTTTTGTGTCATGAACCTCCTTCTATTTGTATCATCATTCTTCCATGTTTGTGTTTGATTTTTGATAAATTGGGGATGATGCAAAGTGTTGGGGGCATTTAGGCTTCCCTTCCATGTTGACCCAATTTTTTATTTTTACTTTGTTTTCTATGGATTCTTCCTAATTTGGTTGTGGATTGATGATCTTTCAACTTGCACTATTGTTACCTATTATTTATATGAGCTTGGATAGATCTAACCCCGCTAAACTAGATTCCCTTGTGCCCTTTGTTCTTGTTGTCTTCTCTCTTTTTATTTCTCTTTATCTTTCTCTCTTCTTTGCTTGAGTTGTCCTTCTCATGTGTGACAAAAATTCTCTTCAACATTTCAATTTTTAGAAAACACATTCCTTGTTGATGAATCTTTTTCTCAAAAATCTTCACAAACTTTTCTTGAAAATCGCATTCTCAACTTGGAACCCTAATGAAACATGTTTCCTTCATCACAGGTTTGTAAAGAAAGGACTTGAAAACCCTCCTCTAAAGTGGGAACAACTTTGACCTTCCCCTTGCATGGGGGCATATTCTTTCTTTCAAATTCCTTGATGAAGTGAACATCTTTCAAAAGGATCCCTTGATGATGGATTGCTCTAAGAAAGAAAACATTTGCTTTCAAATTGTGCATCCCTTGAGTGGACCCCCTCTTCATGTTGGGTCCCCAAGGGACCCCTTCAAAAAATTTCCAAACTGTCAATAGTTTGCACGACTATCCGCTTACTCACCTACGTGGTTGCTTCTTGATTCTATGGAGTCTACTTTCCTAGGTTTCCTCCATGTGATATATCTTGGGGGATACCTCCCTGTAGGACTGAGAGCTTTTAGGGAACTTCCTTTGAGTTTCCTCCATGTGAGAGATCTTGGGGGTGGCTCCCTTGCAGGTCTAAGAGTGTGTAGGGTGCTTTCTTGGGTTTCCTCCATGCGAGAGATCTTGGAGGTTACCTTCCCTCTAGAGATATAGGCCTATAGGGCGCTTCCCTGGGTATTCTTCATGTGAGAGATCTTGGAGAACACCTTCCCAATAGGTCTGCAAGTTTGTAGGGAACTTTCCTCGCTTCCTCCATGCGAGAGATCTTGGGGGTGGCTCCCCTATAGGTTTGAGAACCTATAGGGTTCCTTCTTGGGTTTCCTCCATGCGAGAGATCTTGGAGATTACCTTCCCTATAGAGTTGTAGGTTTGTAGGGAACTTCCTTGGGGCTTCCTTATGTGAGAGATCTTGGGGGTTGCCTCCTTGTAGGTTTGTGGGCTTGTAAGACACTTTCTTTCTTCAACTTCATAGTTCTGAGAACCTATGGAGTCCTTCACTTGCCTTGCACCTTTAGGTTCACTAGATCGTGGTTTGCTTCCTTGATGATTTAGGTATACATTTCTAACCTTACTCCTTCCATGATCTACTTTATCAAGAACTCATCAGTACTCATGCTCACTAAAGTGGGGAAAAAATGTATAAGAGTTGATTTTCATCCCTTATGCAAATTCCCCTTTTTTCCTTTTCCACCTTATAAAACCAAGTTCAGAGGTTTAATTACACCTAAGCCTGCTACTTGCATCCTAGTTGGAACCTTTTTTGAGTGTCAGTTGAGGAATTCCTGTCAGGGACGTGTGTGCAGTGCACTTACATCCCTAGAAGATTCTTGCAGTTGAACCTGCAGAGGTGTTACACTTCTCATTGAGAGTCAAGTTTTAATTCCCTCTTCGGCCAACTGACCCGAATATGGTCATTTTCTTCATCTCCTCTTCAAATTCCTTCCTCCTACATGATTCATAACTTATTTTCATAACTTCTTTTGCATACCTTCAAGCAACATTTTTCACACTCTTGCACTCACTTCAAGCATTTCAAGCACTTCATTACAACAAAAAATTACTCCATCACTTTGATAAAGCAAGTTGGGAACAACACCATTGCAACAAAAACTCGAGTACTCTCATTTTCTTCCCCAAGTAGCCTTGAGTGCTCTTGGTGGAGGTGGTAAGCTTCCCTTTCCTCTCCTTTATCTCTTGGTTGAGTAAGCACACTATTTTGTAGTGCTTTTGGTGTTCTCTATTATAGTACTTTCTTTATCATACTTGCTTTCTTGGTTGTTTGTCGAGGTGGAAAAACCTAAATGGGGGTCTGACTGAGGTAGGACCCTATACAGCCACCCAACATTCTCCTCATCTTTGTGTGTAGGTGAACATGTTCTCAAGGAGCTAGCTAGCGAACGAGTTTCTTTGTGAGATCCTTCTTGCCACCTTAACTCTTGCATTTTTTCTTTATCACATTAGAGATTATTTTGTTTACTTAATCATGTTATTTTGGCCCTTTAGTAATATTTAGTTGGGTTGTTAGCTTGTTTTCTTAGGTTTGACCTTGTCTTTGCAGTTTTTTGGTTGTATGGATGTCAAGGCACTTGAGAGATACCAGCGTGTCATGCTATCATCCAAGGACCATGCTTCTATCCTTGAGCAAAGAGCTTCCTAAGGCATAGTGTTGAAACTAAAAAATTGGCTCACCTAGCCCCATCATGTATTTTGGATTTGTAGAGTGACTGAAGGACCTTATAGTCCTCATCATTCTTGTCCCGAATATCCTAACACTCCGTTAAGTTGAGGTAAGTTAGGGCAGCCTTCTGCATCTTGGCCATCCATGACCTAGGTCCTTGCATGTGGTGGTCCCCTTCTCTTACATGCACATCTCTAGAACAAGTTATCTCTTCCCACAACATATAGGGGAGGAGAACCTTGCAAGGAACTTAGAAGATACAAGATAGAGGTAGACCTCAATATCACTTTTTATGCAAAGAAAAGGTGGGTGCATCAATCAAACGGGACTTTGAGGGCACCAAAATGAAAAATTTGTTGTATTTTATCCTTTAAGGATTTACATTCACTTGTGGAATGGCCAAGCACTCAATGGTATGCACAGAAAGAATTTTTTAATTTATCTTGTTCATGGGTTTTCTTGCGTGTGGGAGAAGGAAGAGTAATTAAGTGGGATTTTAGAAGCCACAACAAAATATGCTCTTGCTCAAATAAAGAATGAGGAGTAGGAGGAAACCCTTTCTCTCTTGGAGAAAGACTTGAATGCTTATAAGAAGATATGAAGATAGAAGACAAAGGAGGATCTACATGGAGAGTATTATTCTGACAATGGGGATTATACTCCTCTACGAGATCACCATCATCTTTCCTAACAAGTTTACCTGTTGGAAATAGGATGCCATTTAATTGCAATCCTATACATTATTTATTTCATGTATCTCCTAAGTCCTTGGAATGTGTTCATCAACACTAGGATTAGAAAGAGATTAATATTTGATGAAATAATCATGTTAATTGACATTTATAATTAATTCTAAATGTTAGGAGCATGTGAGGGCGTCCATTACAAGTTCCTAAATAATAGGGGTGCATGGGGCACCCACATGGTAGGTGACACTCACCTTGAGTTCAGCTAACTATTCAAAGTAAGAGAACACTTTTGAATGCATGTAAAGATCCTAGGGGTTAGGGTTTGATGTTTGTATGCATGAAGTTTAGTTCAATTTATTTCAGATCAGTTCAGTTCAGTTCAGAATTAGTTTAGTTTAGTTTAGTTCAATTATGGTTTAGTTATCTTCAGTTAGTTTTATTTGAATTCTAGTTGAATTTAGTTAACTTGGAATGCATGAATAATGACTTGAGTTGAATGACATATAACAAGGACTACCTTCAATTAATAGGGGATGACCATTCTTGCATGAATGGTGTTGAGAAATGTTTCAGTTAACATAAATGACTTGGACCCAACTTGGGCACCCAATTTGGCTTCTTGGAATTAACTCCTTTACATGTTGAGATATTTCAGAAGGCTTATTTAAGTGGGCCTTCTCTTGGGCACCTACTTTGAGGATGAAGCCTTGAAGATATTTACAGAATGATTTTTGAGTTGCTACTTCATTTTGGGACACCCAAATGCATGAAGATGAGGATTTGACATTGTTCTTCATGACATAACTCTACTTGCAAGAGATAGGTGTACCTTTTAGGGATAGGGCTTGAGCATTGTAATTTTAACTCATGTTGAGTTTACAAAGTTGTTTAATGCCTATTTATCTCAAGCAAGTTGAAGAGAGTTATTATTAGTTTTATTGCAGGTTGTGAAGAAGTTTTGGTGAAGGAAAAAGAAGCATTCTCAAGCAAGAATTAGAGCTTTTTTAATCTACTTCAAAGATTGAATAATAGATTAATTCTTGGTGGAGTTTTTTCTTGAAAGGGTTTCTCCATGGTACATGCTTGTGTAATCTTTCTAATATCCTATCTAATTCTTCTATAAACTTCTGTCTTCATTCTACAAACAATAAAATGGATTAATCAAATAATCACCCTTAAACAATCTGTAACAAAGGAAAGCATATTTATATTAGCAATCTTAAAGTTTTACAAAGTATTAAGCTAAGAAAACACCTCAATTTTTTAGATTTTGGTATCAGAGCTGAGGTTGGGTAGAGTATTGGGATGCCTTTCTCTTAAACATTGAAGGATTTATTGGCTTAGTGGGAGCTTTTATTATTTTTGTTATTTGTTGATTTTGGAAATAAGTTTTGCTACAATGAATTATCATTTAGATATTGAAAGGTTCAATGGATCTAACTATGAAATGTGGAAATTAAAAATGGAAGATATTCTTGAAGAAAGAGATTAGTGGTTACCTTTTAATAATGAGACAAAGACACCTACAACTATTTCAGATGAGGATTGGGCTAAGTTAGATAAAAAGGAAAGAGTAACAATTAGATTGTGTCTTCTTGATGTTGTTCTCTTGAATGTTTTAAATGATAATACTGAAAACAAATTGTGGAAGAGAATAGGTGATTTTTATCAAACTAAAAGTCTCACGAATAAGTTGTATCTAAAAAGGCATTTGTATTCATTAAAAATGAAAGATGGTGATTTTGTAGCACAACATTTAAATTCTTTTAATTTGATTCTCAGCCAGTTAGCATCTGTAGATGTAAAGCTAGAAGATGAGGATAAATACATTTTATTACTTTGTTCTTTACCAGAGTCTTGGGAAAATTTAATTGTTGCAATCAGTGGTAATGGTGCAGATCCAAAGATGGAAAATATCATTCCTACTCTCCTATACGAGGAGATGAGAAGGAAGTCTAAAATTAGCTCCCAAGATGCCTTGTTTGTAAGAGGTAGGCCTAAATAGAAGGAATCTAAGGCAGACAAGAAATGAAAGGGTAAGTCCAAAGGATGGTCTAAAACCCCTGCTAAGAGTAAGGTAAAGTGCTAGAATTGTGGAAAACCTCTACATATTAAAAAGGATTGTAAGAGCAAGAAAAAGAGTTTTGATGCTTCTATAGATAAATCCACTGATGACAGTAATGATGCATTAGTCATTTCTTCTAATACTATTGTTGATAACTCTTGGCTTATTGATTCAAGTTGCTCCTATCATATGACTCCTAACAAGGAGTGGTTCACTAAGTATACCACATATGATGGACAAGATGTCTTCTGTGGAGACAACAACACAACAAAGGTTGTTGGAAAAGGAGAGGTAAACTTGGGTTTCAATGATGGTAGGGTTAAGACCCTTAATGATGTTTTACATATTCTAGGACTTTCTAGAAATCTACTTTTTGTCTCTAAGTTCAATGATTCTAGAATGCATGTGACATTTGACAAAGGTGGTTGCAAATTGGTGAAAGGGAATATGGTGGTTGCTAAAGGATCTCAGATTGGGACTCTGTTTAAGCTGAATACCTCCAATGTAAATATTTTATCCAATGTAACTGAAGCTGAAAATACATGTATGTTATGGCAACATAGATTGGGCCATATAGGTGAAAAAGGTCTTAGGATCATCCTTAATAAAAATTTGGTTGACGATATTCCTAATTATAATATTGACAAAAATGACCTTTGTGAGCACTGTGTGTTTGGAAAGCAATCTAGATCTAAATTTCCTAGTGGTACAAATGAAGCTAAAATATTATTAGAGATTATTCATTCAGATGTAATGAGCCCTATGCGTATTCACTCTATTGGAAAATCTAGATGCTATGTCACATTTATTGATGATGTCTCAAGATACACTTGGATACATTTTATGCATAGAAAATCTGATGTGTTTAATAAGTTTAAGGAATTTAAGACTTTGGTTGAGAAATAATTAGATCATAAGATAAAAGTGTTGAGATCAGATAATGGTGATAATTATTGTTCTAGGGAATCTGATGACTATTGTAAGCATGTAGGAATAGTGAGACAAAAAACTACTCCATATACACCTCAAAAAAATGAAGTATCAGAAAGGATGAACCAAACCTTAATGGAAAGAGCTAGGAGTATGTTAAGTAGTGCTAAGCTAGATCGGTCCCTATGGGCTAAGGCGGTATGTACTTGTTATTTAATCAATAGACCCCATAGTTCAACTATTGAAGATAAAACCCCTTATGAAATGTGGTTAGGTAAGAAGCCTAGTGTTGCACATTTAAGGATCTTTGGTTGTGAGGCTTTTGTTCACGTGCCTCAAGAAAAGTGATCTAAATTGGATCCTAAAGCATAGAAATGCATATTCATAGGTTATGGTGAAAATGTAAAAGGATACAAGCTTTGGAATCCACTAACATGAAAAGCTTCTTTATCTAGAGATGTGATTTTTAGGGAATTTAGAGCTTATTCAAGAGAAGAACAGCCAAAGGAGAAGGATACTTCTTGAATAGTGCATTTTGAGATAAATAATCAAAAGCAATAGGATGCACATGTTGAAGAAAAATTGGATGGATTGGAAGAGAAGAGTTCATAGAGTTCTTTTGAAATAGATGCTCAAGCTGGGCATATTGAGGAACAAGTTGAAACCCCTTTGAGAAGATCCACAAGACAATGGAATCTCATTGATAGGTATAGCCCACCTAATTTCTGTTGTGTTTTTTCTTTAATAAGTACTAATGATGAACCTAGTTCTTATAGGGAAGCTTTGTCCTCAAATGAGAACAAGCTTTGGTCACAAGGTATGCATGAGGAAATAGAATCCTTGGATACTCATGACACATGGGATCTTGAGATTTTTTCCAAAGGAAGAAAGGCCATTGGTTGTAAATGGATCTTTAAAAAGAAGACTGGTGCAGATGGTAATCTAGAAAGGTACAAGGCTAGATTAGTAGCTAAGGGATACTCCCAGAGAGAGGGAGTTGACTTTAATGAAATCTTCTCTCCCGTTGCTAAACTAACTTCTATTAGATTCATTTTGTCAATTGTTGTTGCTTATGATTTTGAAATTGAGCAAATGGATGTGAAAACTATTTTTTTGCATGGGAATCTTGATGAGGAGATTTATATGAAACAACCTGATGGTTTTGTTGTAAAAGGAAAAGAAGAATTGGTTTGCAGGTTAAAGAGATCTTTATAAGGATTGAAATAGTCACCTAGAATGTGGTACCAAAATTTTGATGCTTTTGCATTGAAAATTGGTTATGTTAGGAGTGAGGAAGATCATTGTGTTTACATAAAAGTTATTGATGATTAGATTTTAATTAGTATCTTGTATGTTGATGACATGTTGTTTATTGGTAACAACAAGGTAATGATCAAAGAATTGAAAGCACAACTCTTGAGCACATTTGATATGAAAGATATAGGTGATGCAAAATATATCCTTGGTATGGAGATCCATAGAGATAGAGGTAACAAAAAGCTTTTCTTAAGTTAGAGCAATTATGTTGATAGTATTTTGAAACAGTTTAACATGCATGATAGTAAACTAGTTAATATTCCTTTACCAGTTAGAATGAAGTTAAGTTTAGACATGAGTCCTAAATCTGATTTTGATTATGAGGAAATGTCTAAAATACCATATGCTAGTGCAATTGGTAGTTTAATGTATGCAATGGTATGTATGAGACTAGATATAGACCAAGCAGTGGGAGTTCTTAGTAGGTTTATGTCTAACCCTGGTAAAGAACATTGGACTTATGTTAAGAGGGTAATTAGATATTTACGAGGGACTTTTGGTTAATGTTTAGTTTATCATGGTTCTAATGACATTGATATTATGCATAGATCATTGGACATACAAAGTTTTTTTATTTAGAATGGGTAGGAGATCTAGACAATCAGAGGTCGACAAGTGGCTATGTGTACACTTTGTTTGGAGCTTTGGTTAGTTGGTTGAGTAAGAGGCAGCCCACGGTTTCTTTTTCCATCAGAAAACCAGAGTACATGGCTGCCACACATGCCTCTAAAGAGGAAATTTGGTTATAGAGACTTGGGAGAGGTATTGGTTTTAATTGCAAGCAAGTTAGTCTTGAATGTGATAGTCAGAGTGCTATTTGTTTAACCAAAATCCTATGTATCATGCTTTTACTAAGAATGTTAATGTTTAGTACCACTTTGTGTGAGAAATGGTTGAAAGTGGAAAGGAATTAATTGAAAAAGTTTACACTTTGATCAATGTTGCAGACTATCTTACGAAGCCAGTTCCTACAGATAAGTTCTCATGGTGCAAGAAGGCCATTAGCCTTGAGTCTTGTACTTGATTTAAAATTATTATTCCTTTTTTGGAATAATTGCAATTTATAATGTCAAGTGGGAGAATGTTGGAAATAGGATGCCATTTAATTGTAATCCTAAAAATTATTTATTTCATGTATCTCCTAAGCCCTTGGAATGTGTTGATCAACACTAGGATTAGAAAGAGATTAATATTTGATGAAATAATCATGTTAATTTAAATTTGTAATTAATTCTAAATGTTAGGAGAATGTGAGGGCATCCATTATGAGTTCCTAAATAATAGTGGCACATGGGGCACTCACATGGTAGGTGATACTCACCTTGAGTTCAGTTAACTATTCAGAGTAAGAGATAACACTTCTGAATGGATGTAAAGATCCTAGGATTTATGTTTTGATGTTTGTATGCATGAAGTTTAGTTTAGTTCAGATCAGATCAGTTTAGTTCAATTTAGTTTAGTTCAATTCAGTTCAATTATGGTTCAATTATCTTTAGTTAGTTTTAGTTGAATTCTAGTTGACTTTAGTTAACTTGGAATGCATGACTAATGACTTGAGTTGCATAACAGATAATAGGGACTACCTTCAGTTAATAGGGGATGACCATTGATGCATGATTGGTGTTAAGAAATGTTTCAGTTAACAAGAAATGACTTGGACCCAACTTGGGCACCCAATTTGGCTTCTTGGAATTAACTCCTTTGCATGTTGAGATATTTCAAAAGGCTTAGTTAAGTGGGCCCTCTCTTGGGTTCCTACTTTGAGGATGAAGCCTTGAAGATATTTATAGAATGAATGTTGAGTTGCTACTTTAGTTTGGGACACCCAAATGCATGAAGATGAGGATTTGGCATTGTTCTTAATGGCATAATTCTAGTGCAAGAGATAGGCATACCTTTTAGGGATAGGGCTTGAGCATTGTAATTGTAACTCATGTTGAGTTTACAAAGTTGTTTAATGCCTATTTATCTCAAGAAATTTGAAGAGAGTTATTATTAGTTTTATTGTAGGTTGTGAGGAAGTTTTGGTGAACGCAAAATAAGGATTCTCAAGCAAGAATTGGAGCTATTGTAATCTACTCCAGAGATTGAATAATAGATTAATTTTTGGTAGAGTTTTCTCTTGAAAGGGTTTCTCCATGGTACATGCTTGTGTAATATTTCTAATATCCTGTCTAATTCTTCTATCAACTTTTGTCTTCATTCTACAAATAGTAAAATGGATTAATTAGATAATCACCCACAAAGAATCTCTAACAAAGGAAAGCATATTTATATCAACAATCTTAAATTTTTACAAAGTATTAAGCTAAGAAAACACCTCAATTTTCAACATTACCAACATCAACCTGCCTAACATAAGTGTGATCATCTTCCTTAGATGGAGGATCAACACTAAGATCATTACAATTTTCATTCAACTTATCCCACAATACATAAGAATGACCATCTTTGATAGCAGGTTCAGATGATGTTATTGAAAGGTCTCGGTGGATCAGGTAAACTTTACATTACCCAATGAGGGAGTCTGTAAAGTATAAGGAACCCCAATCATCACCAAGACATGCATTCCATTGAGAAGGGGTAAAAGCAAACTTGATATTTCTTGCTTGAAAAGGATCTTCTGGAGGGACATCTATCTCAAGAGTATCCTTTGTAGTAGGTACTATTGGAGTAAACATCGACACATTCGAAGACATTGAAGGAATAAGAGTAGGTACAACCAAACCCTGATCGGAAGTTGCCATCTCACATAAGTGTATAGCATCACGGTCAGCCTTGACTGTGAGTACTTTATTGTTAGGAATGAACATAATAGATTTATGTAAGACAAATGGGACTGCACCCATAGCATGAATCCACGGTCTACCAAGAAGAAGGTTATAAGGTAAATTTTTTGACATAACATATGCAAGGGTAGGTACAGTAATGGGTCCCAACCTCAAAGGAAATACTATCATGCCTAAATGTTGTCTACCAACATTATTGAACCCACGAATCATAACAAAATAAATATTAAGAGAAGATGAACCAATAATAATCTTAGGAAATAGATCAATGTTGCATACATTGAGTGTCAAACTAGCATCAATGAGAGTATGCCCAATGCCAATTTTATTAACATTAACTACTATCATTAAAGGTTTTCTTTCTTTTGTACTTCTGGAGGCGGGAGTTATGTATAAACTGGCGAATCCACATGAATATGAGCTATCAACGCATCAACATCTACCAACCTAGTGGAAGAAGGAAAGAGGATATTTTGCAAGGCTTCCTGAAGCATACCTTGATAAACTAGAGCATACTGAAGGAAGTCCCACAATGAGATCTTAGTCAGAGTAACTTGGAGTTGCCTGACAAGATCATAATCACCAGGTTCTTGAAGAAGGCTTGTTTGTTTATTCATTCTATTCTCATAAGTATGGGCTACTGTTCTATAAGAGGGAGCCTTAGAAAGATCAAGGGAATTAACATCAAATGGAAGACCATCAATAGAACAAACCCTTTTAGGAGAAGGACTAGCTGGAGTCACGTAAATGACTGATCTCTCGGGCCTTTGAGGGGCAGAAAAGACATAGATTACATTTATAGAATCATCACAACTAGTAGAATAATTATTTCAAGAACATATTCTCAACATTGATCCAAATAGGATCAAATGTGGAAGAAGATTAGGAGATTCATCATTAACTAATGCATCATATCTAGAAGAGAGTGAATTGGAATAAAGATGAGATTCATCATTCGCTAATGCATCATCTCTAGAAGAGAGTGCATTAGAATGAAGAGTAGATTCGTCATTCACAAATGCATCGTCTCTAGGAGAGAGTGCATTGGAATAAATAAAAGGTAGAGTAATATTAAGAAAGGTATTAATGATTTCATCTTCTATGTTCTAGTAATTTGCATTTTCAGAGGTCTTTAGAGTGGAACTTGAGGTTGGAACTTGCACCAGCCCCTAAAATTTGACTATCGAAGGCACTAGTATTTTAGTGACTGAACTAGTTTTCTAGGAGATCTTTCCAACAGTGCAAACGGTTCTAAATTTTGAGCACCAAGTGAAAAGTTATGACCTTGCCTAGTAGGGATAAAGAAATTCCTAGAGTTTTTGAAAGATACCCTTCTTCACATCGGGTTCACCAAAATGTAGAGAAGGAGGATTCTCTACTCACGAGTTCTCTTCTTTCAGAGAGCCTCACGGGGCGAACTACCCTAAACTACATCAAGGAACAATGGCGAGAGTTCTAGAATCAGAAAGAGGGTCACAAATATTTTATGGACAAACTCACAAGCTCTTGACCAAAGGACTACAATGCAGAATACAAACGACAGCGCGACGTATTGGCATCTCAGATGTGCCCTAGCATCTCATACAAACCAAAAAGCAATTTTGTCATAGAAAATAGCAAAGTGACTACTTCTACTCTAATTTCTAAGAAATATTGAAACATGAGAAAGCAACATAATATAATAGAACTAAAATAAAGTGAAGTAGAAATGATAAAGATAAGGAGAAGAAAATAAATATGCACAACCATGCAAGTGAAGAAACCTCTAGAAAATGAATGTACTCAAAATCTGCATGCATGATATTTGGAGAAAGTGTTGGGGTTGTATAGGGGTTTGCCTCAAGTAAACCCCCATTGTGGTGTTCCCACCTCCATGAACAACCAAATAGAAAGAGAGAGATGAACTGAAATGAACAAAGTGTGTGGTGAAAGCAAAACCCGCTTCAAGAGTAGAACCCACACCACCTAGTATGAGTGATAAAAGAAATATCCACTCGAGGAGGAGAACTTGTATCACAAAGTAAATATGCAATAGAAAGGAGATAAGGAATCCCAAGATGCTTTTAAGCTTAAACAAAGGGAGATAGATATGAGAGCCAAGAGGGCTAAAAAGAGTGTTGCTAAGAGAGCTTGAGAGTGCTAGAAGCTACTGTTGCAAATAAGGGAGTTGTGCAAGCAAGAGAAAGATGGTAGAATGTTTGAGAGAGAAGACAAGAAGGAGAATAAGCTAGAATGAAGCTAGAAGGAAACTAGAAGTGGAAGAGCGTTGCAAATGAAGTGAAAAGATAACATTTAAGGAAGGAAAAGAAGCTTCTTGAGCCATTTTAGGTCATCTCGAGCTGTTACCACCAACCAAAGGAGGTGAAAAGTGGAAATCATGCACGAAAATGGTTGTTTGATCGTTGAAACGTCACAGAATGCTAGTGCGGCACACAGACGTCCACACGGTGTGCTAGTGTTTGGCCACGTCACACTACAAAATGATGCAAATGGGAAAGGTACAAAATTTGGTGCAAAGTTGGCATGCAAGTGTAGCTATAGAAAAGGGGTGTTGGAGCATCCTAAGAAGGGAAAAAGGATGATGCAAGGGCTAAAATGAGCCTACTCAAGATGCTAAGGGAGTGGACACTAAAGTGGGTGCAATCATGTATGTGAAATTCAAAGGGGTACAATTTTATGACTATACATCTCTAAAGAAGACATTTCCTCCATCATATGCAGTATACTTAGTGAACCACTCCTTGTTAGGAGTCATATGATAGGAGAAATATAAATCAATATGAAAAGAGTTATCACAAATAGTATTAGATGAAAAGACAAATGTATCATTACTGTCCTCCGAGGATTTCTCTGAAGAAGCATCAAAACTCTTTTTCTTGATCTTACAATCCTTCTTTAAATGTCCAGGTTTCCCACAATTTCAACACTTTACCTTACTCTTACCAAGGGTTTTAGACCATCCTTTGGACTTACCCTTTCCTTTCTTATCTTCCTTAGATTCCTTTTCCTTAGGCCTACCTCTTACAAACAAGGCATCTTGGGATCCCATTTTATACTTCCTCCTCATCTCCTCTAATAGGAGAGTAGGAATTATATTGTCCATCTTTGAACTTGCACCACTACCACTAATAGCAACAATTAGATTTTCCCAAGACTTTGGTAAAGAGAAAAGTAACAAAATGTATTTATCTTCATCTTCTAGTTTTACATTTGCAAATGCTAACTAACTTAGAATAAAATTAAAAGCATTTAAATGATGTGCAACAAAATCACAATCTTTCATCTTTAAAGAATACAACTTTCTTTTTAGATACAACTTATTAGTAAGACTTTTGGCTTGATAAATATCATCTATCCTCTTCCATAGTTTATATTTGGTAGTTTCATCTAAAACATTCAAAAGAACAACATCAACAAGACATAATCTTATCCTCTTTCCTTCTTATCAAGCTTAGCCCAATCCTTATCTGACATCATTGTAGGTGACTTTGTCTCATTACAAACAACTAACCGTTGACCTCTCTCTTCAAGGAGATCCTTCGTTTTTAGTTTCCACATCTCATAACTAGATCCATTGAATCTTTCAATATCTAAATGAGAAGTAGAAATCATTGTAACACACTTCTTTTACAAATCAGCAATAACACAATAGTAAAAGCTTCCACTACAACCAAAAAACCTTCAAACTTTTAAGAGAAATGCATTCCAAACTCTACCCAACTGTTAGCTCTAATACCAAATGTTAAAAATGGAGATAATTATGTAGCTTAAAACTTGTAAAACTATGTTAATGTATATCTAATTCAATTTTCTTTGTTACAAATTCTTTGTGTATGATTATCTGTTTAGATCAATTTTACCAATTGTAGAAAGAGATAGAAGATTATAGAAGAATGACACAAGAAGATAGAAGTGACACATCATATACTTGGAGAAACCCTTTTGGGAAAAAAATCCACCACCAAAATCAATAGTGCCTATATTATTTAACCTTAGAACAAGATTACAATAATATTGTATCAATCCTTGATTGATATGCTTCTTTTTCCTTCAACGATTCTTCTTCACATCCTGCAATAAACTCTGATGAAACTCTCTTCAACTTACTGAAATTAATAGACAATTATGAGCATTGTAAACTCCAAAGAGTTGTCAATTACAAGAGCACAAATATCCTCTCAAAAACCTATGCCTAGATTGTGCAAGTAGAGTTTCATCTTGTAACATGAATTCAAAACAAGGTCTCCTCAATTTAGGCACCTCAAATTGAACACTTAACTAATCATTGGTCAAGAAAATATCTTACAAGATTCTCCTAAAATCTTGCACCCAAGAATGGGCCCACTTAACTCAGCCTTGTAAATATCTTCTCATGCAAAAGGTGTTAACTTAAAGATTCCAACTTGGGCGCCCAAGGTGATTCCAAGACAGTCTTAGTTAACTAAAACATATCTCTCCATCAATTCATGCAAAAATTATGCATGATTGATCATCCCCACTTAACTAAATGTGCCCACCTGTTATCTATCATGCAAATGAAGTCATTAGTCATGCAATTCAAGTCAACTAAAGTGAACTAGCATTCAATTGAAACTAACTACATGCAATTGAAGATAACTGAACCATAACTAAATTGAATTAAACTAAACTAAAGTGAACTGAACTCATGTAAATATCAATCCCTAATTTGTAGGATCTTTACATGCATTACTAAAGTGTTATCAATCCTCCAAACAGTTAACTCAAGCAAAGTGGGTTTCACCTTCCATGTGGGCACCCCATGTGCTCCAAATTTGTAGGAGCTCTTCTTGGGCATCCCCACATGTTCCTATCATTTAGGAATAATTACAAAACATCAATTTACATGTTCATTTCATTTGAATTTAATCTCTTTCTAATCCTAGTGCTGGGGAACACTTTCCAAGGACTTAGGAGATACATGAAACATGTTTAGGATTGCAATTAAATGACATTTTATTTCCAACACTTTGGATCTCTAACTATGGCATGGATACCTTAGCAACATTACAAGGTTATGAATCCACAATCTAAACCTTACATCTTTATGGGTTATCCAAATGGGGTAAAAGGATTTCAACTTCTCCACCCAACCACACATGATTTTTCATTAAGAGAAGTGTTAAGTTCCATGATAGTCAATTGATTATACACTTGGAATTTCTCCTTTTACTAAGGACTCACTTGGTTTTGTTGATTATTCTGATGAATCCAATAATCCATAACAGGTTACTAAGGAAAACACCTTCTTCTTTTGACAGTGAGGATAGTGATGGGGAGCCATATTTTATCTACTTCATCACATGCTTTGGAGGATGATGTTTGAGCACCTAAATCGCCCACTTCTCACCCTATTTAGGTTAGATAGATAGTTGAAAGTGCAAGCACTTGGGTAGGTAATCTAATAGATGGTAGTTGTACATAATCAAATTATGAAAATGTGCCACATGATTTCTTATCCTTTGCCTCTTATCTACAGATACTTCGAGAGGTATCAGGAATAACTTAGTTGAATAGGTATATGCAGAAGGAATATGATTCCTTACTCAAAAATCACATGGGATTTGACTTCACTTCCTAAGGTAAGGAATCTATGGTTTGATGTAAATGGGTATATTAGACCAAGTTTGCAACAAATGAGTTGGTTGATAACTATAAGGAATTATTGGTTGCCAAGGGTTTTCATAGGTTGTTGGCCTTGACTACACTACAACCTTTTCACCCATGGCCAAGATGACTTCTATTTGACTCACACAAGATATTTCCACCACATATGGTTGTGATGAGCATCATATAGATGCAAAGATTATTTCTATTCATGGTGACCTTGAGGAGGAGATCTACATGCAATAATTACCAAGTTTTATTCAAGATTCATCCTTAGTATGTAGACTTATAAAATCCATTTATTGCCTCAAATAAGCCCCTAGGGCTTGGTACACCAAGGTAGATCCCTTCCTTCTAGTTTCTAATTTTACTCAATGCCATTCAACTCATAATGTGTACTTTTTATCCAGATGATTCATTATTGATACCAGTACCTTATGTTGATGATCTACCAATCACTGGGATTTCTTCATCTCCTATTGCAGTAGTGAAGTCAAATCTCCAAAAAAGGTTTGGCATGACTAAGTTGGGTTACTGCATTACTTGGCATTGATATTTCATAGTTTGATACATGCATCACTCTTTCTTAGACCACATACACATTTGATCTTCTTTATTGATTTCACATGGTTGATTGCAAGCCATCTCCAACTCCTTTTCTCTTTGGGTTTAATCTTGAGGTTGAAAGTACTACATTATTGATTGATGATACCTTGTATTTCCAACTTGTTGGAAGTCTCATTTATTTGACTCATATTTGACTTGCCATTTCATATGTTGTCAACATGGATTTGAGATTTATGTAGGAGCCTCATGAGTTGGATTTGAAAGAAAGTAAGAGGATCCTCTACTATCTTCAAGGAACTATTAGAGTTGGGATTCATTAGAGATTTGGAATATAGGTTGATTTGGTTGGCTATAAAAATTTAGATTGGGTTGGTGATTCTCAAACTCATAAGTCAACTTCAGGTTATTGTTTCTCACTTGTTTTTGGTCTTATTAGTTGGTCTAGCAAAAAGAAACAGGTTATTTCTTTATAACCCAAAGAGGTTGAGCTTCAAGGACTTTTTAATGAAACCATTGAGGCAATTTGGCTACAAGGTATTCTCACTAAGTTTGGTATTTAATTTAGACAACCCACAGTCATTTATTGTGACAATCAGAGTACTATCCAAATATGCAGGAGTTCATTCCAACACCAATGGATAAACCACATTGAGATTCATATGCATTTCATTCAAGAGCTCATTCATGGTCAAATCATCGACTTAGTCTTATGCTAGTATTCATATAAATTTGTTGACATCTTCACCAAACCTTTCACTAAGAGAAATTCCATTCATCCACAAGCTCTTCTTGGGGTGTAGTACACTTCATTAGTAGATCATCCTTGGGGGGGCCTTCTAGAGTCCTCTTCATTACCCTCATTTTGGGGAGTTTTTTTGCCACATGGTTTTCTCCTCTACTTTATGGGTAAACCCATAATACCAATTTACAATTTTGATGAGGAAGGAAAATTGTAAAAATGCTCCCATAATCAAAAATTTGGGTTTTAAGTGGTTCGTACAAACCGATAAAAGGGTTTGCTCGAGCCCCTAGTTTGAGCGAACCCCATTTTCCATGCTAAGTTCACTTGAACCATATTATGACATGTTTTTTTTAGAAAACAAATGGAAAATTCAAAAACAAGAGGGATTCAATCAAACCCCCCTTCGAGCAAACCCACCTTCACTCATAAGGGTCAAAGGGGGTTCACACAAACCCCCTTTTTTTGCCCTTCTTCCCCTCTTCCACCAAATTTTTGCAATTCTTTTCCCTTGGAAGCTTGGCTTGAGGATGAAAAAGGAGACTTTAGAGACCCAACTGGATGATGGTAGTCCTGGGAATGATCTATCCATCGAATATAATTTTAATATATTTTGGTTTTATTATGTATAGTTTTTAGTTTAATTAAACATAGGTTTTTCATTAAAAATCAAGCTCTCTATTTTGCACATGTGGAAAAATAGTATCTTATAAAAAAAAATGAAAAATATGTTCAGGCTAGGTATTGATGTCCTTGATCTAGTAAAAAAATTGAATTTTGATACATATAATTTTTTTTTATGTTGTTTATGGTTTTCCTGTGTCTAAATTGTAATTGGTTTGACTTCAAAAATTGATTAAGAAAAAAAAATCAATAAAACACTATGAAACCAAATGAACTTGTTAGATATCTTAGTTAATAAGCTAAATTTGAAAAAATTAAAATTTTGTCCTTCATAGAAAAAAAGTTATGTTGTTTATGGTAAGTATCACTCCTTAAAAATGGTGTTTTCTAATAAAAACTAGTTTTCAAAGAGATGGAAAAAGAAATGCAATCTAATTCAAAAAAATTATATATATATATATATATATATATATATAATCCTAAAAAAAAGTGTCACAAATCACTAGTTTGCATCATCTTCAAATTCCTCATGGTTTAACAGCTATAGGTGCCTAAAAGTGAAGATTTAGTTAAAAAAATCAGTTCAATGTCCAATTTGGCAAAAAATTGTAATCTAGTATTGTGGGATCACCCTTATGAGGTGCATTGTACTTGGGTACCTTATCAAACCTTATTATTGGGACCCAATCTTTTTTCCCCACCTAAGCAATGCTCAAGGGGGGGAATTGGTGTAAAATTCATTTTTACCTTTATTTACACAATTTATTATTCTTTGTATGTTAACCACTTGCTTAGGTAACAAGTTGGTAGTTATAAAGGTAGTTATCTCTTGGTTTGCTATAAGTTTTGAACAAACCTTTCCCTCCATTTTTTGGATTTTATGTTGCTCAAAACCCTTTTATATACACATTATTTGATGAATAAAATCAATCAATTCATCTTACAATCTCTTGTATTTGGTTGTTTCAATATTTTTATTATGCTCAATTTTCTTGGCTCCATTATTATATATGTACATAAGACAATTAGACTATTGAGTGGTTTCTCCAACCTAAGCTACATAAATTGTATCCAAAAAATGCAAGCCTAAGAGAAGTTCAAATTTAAAGCAACTCAAATTTTAAGTGAAATTAAAAAACACTCTTCTAGACTTGAGATGTCCCACTTCTCATCTATCTCTTTTTATTTAAATATGTCTCATAAGTTATTCTAGGATTAGTATTTAGCTAGGATGTCGTTTATTACATTTATTATAGTATCCATGGCCTAGGTATGAGAATCTATTTGAGCATGCCCTTTCTACATTCTTCATTTCTCAATTCTTACATGATTCTTTTTTCCTAAAATCCCTCAAAATCCAAGGTTTGCATGATGAACTCTTGAAAAAATTCATTAAAAAACACTCACACCTCTTCTACTCCTTTGTATACCTTACAATATTATTCATCTTTCCCATTTGACATGATAAGTTGTATACTAAACATGTAATTAAGTAAACCTATTATTTTCTTTGATGCATAAGCCTAGGACCACACTATTAGAACCCATTAATTTGGTTGTTATCCTAACTATACACTTTAGGGTCACTTTTTCCTTTTTGTTTCCCATTATCAATTCTCTTTTTCCTTTCAACTTTCTATTATCAATCCCTCATGATTGATTATATATTGTCATGCATGGATTAGATAGTCCCCTTCATCATCACTATTTTCCTCTTTTATTGTTAATTTTTTTGGAAAATATCCTCTTTATCCTTTTCCCCTTAACCATCATCATTAAAGTGGCTAGATCTCTTTCTTGTCATATTCCTTTACAAATTGCATTAATGGATCATATACCCTCCATCACTTTCTCTCACTCCATCATATATTTTTATCCTTTATCCTTAAAATTGATGATGATTATCCTTCTATCACTTCAGGCTTAGCCTAGTCTATTATCTAGTTGAGTGATGAACCATAGATTTTTGTGGTTTAGGATGCTATGACTCTCTTGCTCAATTAGGGTTTTTCACCTAAAGGAAAAGAGATAGATCCCACACAAAATCTAGGAGGTTCACTCAAACTAATGTAAGTACAATAATATATGCCTGAATGAAATGATCTAAGTGCAATAAAATGGTAAAATGGATTGATTACTTATGAAAAACCTAAGGAATATGAAATTTTTAAAAACACAATGTGATATATAGAGATGAACTAGAAACATAAGCAAATGAAAATAGATCTTAATGAAACTAAATGAGGTGCACTTGGAGGTAGAATTTTGATGCTAGAAGGTTTTGGAATGTTTTAGAAATCAATATTGATGGTCACTGGGACTCATTCCCCACATATGGCGAATTAATCCAGGTTTTGGTAAATTCTGCTAAAACAAGTTTTAGAGTGTCGGGAACTGAAATCTAAAAAAATCACCTTTTCTAGTCTAGTAGTGGGACTCATTCACCACTAATGGTGAATCAGTTCACCTACAAAAATTTGCAAATTTTGAAGTCAACTCTATGGGTCCAGATCTGCACTTGTCTTCCTGTCATGTTGATGAATCCAAATCTACAGAAAATGGGTTGAATGATGTCCCCAAGCTCTAATTAGGTCTTTGTTGAATTGAATAGATTCGATGAATTTTTGACCACTTTTCAACACCTATTTCTTTGACAAATCTTCCTACAAGACCTACAAACACACATGCAAAGAGGGGGGAAATGGTTAAGGGTTAGAGTATAGGGATTTGCCTTGGTCAAATCCCACTTTGGTAATCAAACCCTTGATAAAGATATGAAACGAAAAAAGAAAGCAATGATGAACAAATAACATGCAAGTGCTATAAACTCACCAAACCCTTGTTGTTTAAGTCTAAAGATATGTGAATGGTTGCTCCAAGATTCTTGATGATTGCTTGACTGAATGATGCTATGATGACTGAATGGATGAATGAGTGAACTAGGTGATTGGGGATTAAAATGGATGGAAAAACACTTATTTATACACACTTATGCCCTAATTTTCTGAAAAATACATCACAAGTGAACTTGAGGTCTTAATGAATAAAACCCAAAAGAAATTTGAATTTATTTTGAATTTTGTGCCAAGAGGGACTCATTTTCCACCCATGGTGAATGGGTCCCACTTAAGGCATGCAAGGGGATTTTGGGGATTAAGTTTCATTTAATGATATTTGTCGAGTTTATAATCAAAAACACACTTAATTAAGGCCTATAAGTGCATAAAGGGGCCAAATAAAGCATAAGAAAGGTGTAATTAGTGGTGACAAGCCTAGAAAAGTGTGAAACTTTGTTACAAGACTTTACAACACTTTAGAATAATACTTAGTAAGGGATAAAAAGGGAATATTTAGATGAATTATAATAAGAAGAGTCTAGAAAAGTGTAGAAATGTGTTATAACACTTTTACAAGACATCATAAATTCTTAATAATTTGAATATTCAAGAACTAATGTGAATGTATAAGTTACATTACAAAATTAAATCTAAGAAAAATAGGCCAAGCAAAGATCCATTTTTCTATGGTACATTTAGCCCCCACTTTAGTGAGAGGATGAACTTGCTTCAAACTCACACTAAAGTAGCCATACATATCAAGAGGGATCCAAATGCACTTATGCTAGCAAGATGAGATAACAATGATCAAGAGGGATGATCAAGCCCCCAAGAGGAAGATCACATGGAAAACTAAACATAAGAACAAAGGAACACACACATGAAACAGAAAAAGAGAAGGAAGAGGAAAAGGAAAAGTCAAATCAAGCTTTGATCATTTGTCCAACTAGTTGTTGATCAGATCTAGGCTGTTTTTATGAAAATAAAAATGCATACTCACTCTGGGGTGATGGAAATCATGGCAATCTTCCAGGTGAGAAGGCCCAAAAGGTGAGAAACATATGCTCAGCTAGTATGCACTCACAAACACATAGGTGGCTATGGGAAAAGTTGTGCCTCAAAATGGGCTTCCTTCTCAACCATACTAAAGTTATACCTCTTGATAACTTTAATAAGGCACCGCAAAGGAAAATTCCATTCCGTACTTCACAAAACAAACAAATCTTTGTATGCTTATAACTCATGAACAAGCAGGATGGCACCACAGGAATGCAAGCTATGTTATGTAAGGTGGCCATATAAATGAAAAATATAAAATGTAAAAAATGTAAAATGAAAAAGATGTTCAAAGGAGTCTTTTTTAGTTCATGTGAGGTCTATAACATAGGGAACATTGCACGTCTAATGTCTCAAGGATAGGACCAGTCCAAGAATATAATATTCACAACTTAGGGGATGTAGTGTGTTGCATCAGGCCACTAAGAGGAATGTAATATGCTAAGATAGATCACACTTATGAAGGACATCACACTCAAAATGTCATCCACAAAGTGAAAAACACATCATATGAAGTGACAAGGCTACACTAAGAACCAAGAAAAATGAAAAATGATAATGTTAATGTATTCCCCCACTACACATCATTCTATGATAAATTACTTTAAAGTAGCAAATGAAAAATGCAAAAAGAAATAAGACATGAGAGCCAACTTGGAAAGACCCTATGCCAAGTCATATGTTTCCGAGTAAGGCTACGTCATGAAAAAGGAAAAAAAAGGGGTTTCCCCCAAAAAGGAACACACCAAAAAAATAACGAATTTATGGATTTGGTGTCAGTATGTTTTTTGTTGCAATGTTTTGTAAAGAGCTCAAAACTGTCATCATTCCTCGAATACAAAGAACTAGAAGAATGACACAAAGAGAGTGAAAAAAAAAAGAAAAAGAAAATCTATTTTGGGTCAACATGGAAGAGACATTGTGGTCTCAACACTTTGCATCTTTTGCAAAAGGAAAACACAAGTGAAAAGAAAATGAAAAGGAAAAAGAAAAGGAAAAGGAAAAGCTTTTGGGTCAACATGAAGGAGATATTTCGGTCCTAATGCCTTGCATCATCCCCAAAAGGAAAAACACAAGCAAAAGTGAAAAAGAAAGTAAAAGGACTGATTGGGTCAACATAGAAGAGGCATTGGGTGTCTCAACGCTTTGTTTCATCCCTAAAAGGAAAACACAAAAAAAAAAGTGATAAAGAAAGATAAAGTACAACATATAGAAGAATAGAGGTACAAATAGAGGAATTGCACAAAGAGAGGGAGAACATCAAACATGACATCACGGGGGAACACGATACACAAATGCAATCACACCAAAGAAAATAAAAAGAAAAAGGAAAATTTAAAAAGGCTAGTTAAGTCAAATGCAAGTCAACCATCTAACAATTCATCTGCCTCCCAATCATGTTCAATGTATTGTGAGGGTAGTTGACTGTCCAAAGGGAGAATTGCAAGTGTCGAACTAGGGGAAGTGCTAGGTTTTTCACTTGGTGTAGGATATTTGTCATTTAAGCTCATGGAAAAGGAAAATAAATAATTTAGATCATTATGCACTTCTTCATCTATTTTAGATATCTCATCATCATCATCATCTAGATTAATCACTACGGGAGGACAGATGGTAATTTCCAATGAAGTGTGTATCAAGAGTTGTGGTTGTTGTATCAGATCATTTTGTTGTGATGGTTGTATTGTACTATCTTGTGGTTGGTCAAGAGGAGGAGGGTGATCAGGTATTGCTTCTATCAAAGGTGGAGGTTAATTTTCTTTGTTTTCTTCAACTCATAATTGACGGGCAATGAGATGACATTGATGCCTACACTCCCTAGCACCGTGATTTCATTTGATTCTATTTTTAAGTTGTGTAGGTTTAATAGAGGTTTGATCCACCATAGGATCCTTTTCTTCCTGAGGAGGAGGAACAAAAGGAACTGAAGGAGATGGGTCAATCACTTTCTCTTTTTCTTTATAAACTTGTTTAATGTGAGGAGGCATGACGGGGTTGGTTTAATTATCTCTTGGGAATTTAGATAAAGGTGAAGAGTTTATTGTTGGTTTCTCATGAGGTTGCATTGTTTGTTCAGGTTTAGATTTAGTTTGAAGCATTTTCTCATCTAGGATAGGAGTAGTGGAAGTGGAAGGGGACATGTGGCAAAGAGACAATTCGTCTATTTGTTTGGCTTTGAAGTTTTGATAGGAAATGAAAAATAAGTCTTTGTGAGGGGTGATGGGTTCCATAGGTTTAGGCCAAAAGGATTCTAAGGAAAAATTACCTTTAGAAGACAATGGATTAAAGCCACTATGGTGTACAGTAAATATCCCATTGTCAAGCAGAAGCTTCAAACATTTGTGAACAATTGAAGGGACAACTTTCATCAGGTGAAGCCAAGGATGACCTAGCCACAGAAAAAATTGATTCGACTGTGGGATGATAGAGAATGTTACATCCAATGTTTTAGGTCCTATCTATAATGGGAGTACGATTGATCTAAACGTAAGGCATGCAAAACTAGTATGTGTTTTAATCCATGCTATTTTTTTTCATATCATCTTGATAAATATCATGTAACACTAAAAATTCTTTTGTGATCACATTCTCACCATAGGCGAGATCTATTAATATCCCATTGTTGGGCTTATCATAGATGCAACCGACTATGTAAAGAGGACCATCGGGAAGTTTTTTAAGTATATCGTGAGAATAAGAAGTAATATCAAGAGATTTTTTAGTTGGGACCTTATGAGGGATAACATCTATTGTACCCACGAGTTCATCCATAAGATTAACATGGGTAACATTTCGAGTAAGATCATATTGTTCAATATTTGTAGCAACATTCATCATGTCAGTGTTTGAAGGTTCGCTAGCTTTGAAAAATGATATATTGTGTTTAGGCATGGGGTTGGTAAAAATTTGCAAATTCTGATTGGGGGTCAATGGACTTATTTCCTATAACATTAATATTTGAAATGGATAAACGACCAGAATCAATGAGGTCTTGCACTATGTGTTTGAGACGCTTGCATTATTATGTGTCATGTCCATTTTGGTGATGAAAATGACAATAAGCATTTGGTTTAAAGGTGGGGGGTAAAGGCTTGGTAGGATCAAGTGGTTTGACTATAGGCAAAGTGATCATCTGTTGTTGTAGTAGTTGATTCATTGTGTTATGGAGAGTATCGGGTAAGGGGGTAAATTGTCTCTTCAGGTCCCCATAAGTAAAAGGCATGGCAGATTTAACAACTATTACTTGGTTGTTGACATGTTGTGGTGGTTGTGAAGGAGGGGGATTGAATTGTAAGAAGCATTTTTTTGGTTTTCTAAAGTTTTGTGAGTTGTTTTGGTTGCTTTGTTCAGACTTCTCAACTCGACTAAAAGTGGATTTTGCATCACAACTAGTAACCAAATTGTGATAGTCACAAAGGGTTGTGCATAAATGCATGAAAGAAGGAAATATCGTCATGGTCAGTTTATCTTGAATGTGAGTTTGCAAGTTTTCAATAAAAATATTTTGGAGATGTGAATCAGGAACCTTGACATCTACTTGAGCATACAATGACTGATAGCGTGAAATGAAATCAGTTACTTTTTCATCCACATTTTGTTTACACCTCATTAAATAAGCCATTATATTTTTAGGAGTCATATGGACTTGTAAAGGACTTATAAAGGCATCAACAAGTTCATTAAATGATCAAATTGAATGATTGGGTAAAGAAGAAAACCACTCCAAGGCAGTATCCTTTAAAGTCTTGGGAAATAGTTTAGCTAACAGTTTATCGTCAAGGAAAAATCACTGCATAAGGCTATATAGGCATTGACATGATTAGTAGGGTCTGCTTTGCCTCCATACTTCTTAAACCCAGGCATCTCAATTCCTTGTGGCATTTGTGTTCTTAGGAATTCCAAAGATAACGGGCTACTACAGACATAGTAGGTGGGTGGTGTGGTTTGGTTTTGGTTTATGGTGGATATTTGTTGTTGAATGGAAGAAACAGTGCGAAAGATTTGTGTGATGAGAGGGGGTATGTGTAGGATCATCATGGAAAAAATAGGCCCTTAAGTGGTGAAAAATTCAAAAAAATCAGAGTTAGGCAACTTGACCTAAAAATTTGAATAAGTTATCTATATTATTTCAAAAATATTTAAGAATAGAATCTATAGCAAATTAAATGTAGTTTCTAAACTACTAGGTTTATTTAAAAGTAAATAAATCTATTTGGTGAAAATTTGAAATTTCAGTGCAATAGTACTTAAATTTCAGGGAAAAAATAAGGTGTCTATCTGACCACTGTAACCACAATAAAATGATTATATTTTTTTATAAGATTTTAGATATAAGTAGAGGACTCATGTATCGATGTGATGCATATTTTTTTGTAATTTTTTTCCAAGTAAATAATTAATTATGAATTTTTATTACAACTTTTAAAAATATAAAACTCGTATGTCTAACCGCCTTAACTTGGTCAAAACTTCATGAAATTCAATTTTTTTTAATCCAATAGTATATGAAGCATAGAATGTGACACATGTTTCAAATTCAAAAAATGTGATATCGTTTGAAAGCTATAGATGTTTTTCAATTAGCCTATCAATCAAGACTTTAATCATTATTCAAATAGAAAATGATTAATAATTATTTAAGAAATTCAAAGTAAAGCATAATTTATATTGGTGGAAAGTTGAGAATCTCCTTTAAAAACCCTTTTCATTTCATCAATTTTGGGTAAAAAAAAAGTTGTTAACCACATACCCTACACATACCCATCATATCACCACTTTTTAGCCCATCATGATCCTGCACATACCCAAGGGTCAGTGTAAGTGGTGTGAGGTGGAAGAGAGAATGGTGATGGAGTGTATGTAATGTTGGGACAAGTGAAGGGAACACTAATAGGGTTGAAGGTGGTGGAGGATCAAACATTCGATGCCATAAAAGAACTAGGAATACTAGTTGGAATAGTGAAAGGAGTCACATGACTAATCTATTGCATGGTTGTTGTAACTTGATTTGTGGTATAGTTGGGTATGGATGCAACAGTTGAAGGAGGAGGAATGTGAGATCCTCCTTGGCTAACCATGGTGTTTGCTGGTTGAGATGTGCTAGAGGTGGAATAAGCATGTTTTTGATATATCTCAACAATTTGGTTCATAACATCTAAGCCCTCATCACTTTTGAGCATTCGATGGACGTTGTCTATAGAAGGAGTCACAATGGTTGAAATGTTTTCAAGACACAAGTTTTGTTGCAAATGTGCTAAATCCTCATGAATGTTAATGACTTTGTCTTGCAGAATGTAAGCATTTGATGTGTCAACTTGCATGATATTGTTAGGCATAGTATTGCTAAATGTATGATCCATTCCTAATGCACTACTATCAATACCAGGATTAGGAGCTCAAGACAACCCAAGGTCCACAACGAGTGTGTTATTGTGGGATGCCATGAGCTCTGAACTTCTTCTCACTAAAGTCTTATCAATAGGGCACCAAACACTCATGCAACTACCACAAAAGGTGTGGTGGATGCAAATGCAATGCAATCTAGAAATAATAAAATGTAAATAATAGGAATTCTATAAACTAAAATAGGAAGGCAGTAACAAAAAATAGAAATACAAAAATTACTATGAAAATGACAAAAATTGATGTGTAGAAAGTGCAACTAGATTGATTCACCCAAGGTGGCGAATGAATCTAGGGATGACTATTTTTATGATTTTTCAGAAAATTTAAAGCAAGTTTGATGCTTTTCTGATGCAAAACTAGGATGAAGATGTAGAATTTGAGTTTTTGTAATGTTTTGAAGTGCAAACATGAAATCTATATGAGAGATTCACTAATGCAATGTTGTAAACCCTAAGATGAAAAATAATGCAAAAGCTAATGCAATGAGTTCTAGGAGTTAAATGCAATGAAAATCATAAAGATAATGTTCAATATACAGGTTCATCAAAATGATCCATAGAATTTTGTGGTTTAGGATATTGTGACTCTCTTGCTCAATTAGGGTTTTTCACCTAAAGGAAAAGAGATATATCCCACAGAAAATCTAGGTGGTTCACTCAAAATAATGTAAGTACAATGAATATATGCCTAAATGTAATGATCTAAGTGCAATAAACTGATAAAATGGATTGATTACTTATGCAAAACCTAAGAAATATGAAATGTTTGAAAATACAATGTGATATACAGAGATGAACTAGAAGCATAAGAAAATGAAAAAAAACTTAATGAAACTGAATGGGATGCACATGGAGGAAGAATGCTGATGCTGGAAGGTTCTAGAATGTTTTAGAAATCATTGTTGATGGTCACTGGGACTCATTTGCCACAAATGGTGAATTAATCCAAGTTCTGGTAAATTTTGCTGAAATAGGTTTCAAAGTGTTGGGAATTGAAATATGAAGAAATCACCTTTTACATCCAAGTAGTGGGACTCATTCGCCACTGATGGTGAATTAGTCCACCTACAAAAATCTACAAATTCTGAAGTCAACTCTGTGGGTCCAGATCTACACTATTGTCTTCTTGTTGGGTTGACGGGTCCAAATTTGTAGAAAACAGGTTGAATGATGTCTCCAAGCTTGAATTAAGTCTTTGTTCACTTGAATAGCTTTGATGAATTTTTGACCACTTTTCAACACTTATTTCTTTAAAAATCTGCCTACAAGACCTGCAAACACACATGCAAAGAGGGGGGAAATGGTTAAGGGTTAGAGTATAGGGATTTTCCTTGGTCAAATCCCACTTTGGTAATCAAACCCTTGATAAAGATATGAAATTAAATAAAAAAAAGTAATGATGAACAAATAACATGCAAGTGTTATAAACTCACCAAACCCATGTTGTTGAAGTCTGAAGATATTTTAATGGCTTCTCCAAGATGCTTGATAATTTCTTGACTAAATGATGCTATGATGATTGAATGGATGAATGAGTGAACTAGGTGATTAGGGATTAAAATGGATGGAAAAACACTTATTTATACACTTATGCCCTAATTTCCTAAAAATACAACATCACAAGCTAACCTAAGGTCTTAATGAATAACAACCCGAAAGAAATTTGAATTTATTTTGAGTTTTGTGACAAGAGGGATTCATTTTCCACCCATGGTGAATCTATCCCACTCAAGGAATGCAAGTGGGTTTTAGGGATTAAGTTGCTTTTAATGATATTTGTCGGGTTTATATTCAAAAACACACTTAATTAAGGACTATAAGTGCATAAAGAGGCCAAATAAAGCATAAGAAAGGTGTAATTAGTTGTGACAAGCCTAGAAAAGCATGAAAGTTTGTTACAAGACTTTACAACACTTTAGAATTTTGCTAAAGTAGAGTACAAAATTCTTTTAGCAAAATTCTTCCTTTATTGTTTTTTTCACATTTTTTAGTAATCTTGTGCATGTATGTTTTGATCTCATTTTTTACCTTACTCGTCACTTTACCTATCCTTGTCCTAGCTTTCCTATGTCACCTTGTCAATTTATGTGTTTATCCTTTTGATTCTCTTTTGTTTGCTCCTTGGTTTTTTCCCATTCTTCCCTCACCCCTCTTTCCTTACCACCTTTTTTATAATTTTAACCAAAATATTTAATGAGATTCATGCCTTAAACAGGTTAAATAACCAACTTGTAGTTTCTAAAATCTAACTTTTCAAACCTCTTCATTTATCCCAAGAAATTGAGCTTCCTCAAGCCTTGTGATAGTGCAAGATTAAGGTGGCATCCACATCCTTTAATAATGCTCATTTTTTCACAAGATTAAGCCTTGTGATAGTTGTTAGAGTAATAAGTTGTTTTACTTAATTAATTTAATCATATTGGTTAATTAATTAAGTCACTTATCACTTTAGTTACTTAAGCTAAACTTAGGCACATTAATAATTAATTAATTATTAATTATTAAGTGTGCACACTAGGGTTTCCCTTTTTAGGGTTTCTTGATCTCCTTTCATAAGGATTGATCTCATTGTAATTATTAATGGGAGAATATCTGTAGCTTTCATATCTTCTTGAAAGTTTTCCCTCTACTGTAACTTTTTCTTGTTGAAGTTAATTGCATACATTTGTTTGCAGATCTCTTGCGTGGAAGGTGTTTTGTTTGTTGTTTGATCCTGTGGCTCGTGGTTTTGTGCTTGTTTCACAATTCTAACATGGTATCAAAGCGCGGATTCAGTGAACCCCTTCTCGATTTATGAGGTTTTCTTCTTCAACAAGGGTTGCAGACTTCAGATCTAAATCCCCTTTGCTTTCTTTGCAAATTTTGGAAGAGGAAGCTTATAGAAGCATTTTTGCGTAAATCAGACCTCTCCATTGAATCCAGAGCTGCCGGAATAGTCCAGATCGACCTTGTTTTGTCAAATTTGGCTTCCATTTGTCAAATCTATGAAGGTTTGAAGAAAAAGGTTTTTTTTGTCAGATCCAGGGGGTGCTTGAATTTTTGGAGCATTTTCAGCCCAAACGTACATCGCCATTGCGTCCGCAACGGCCAAAAACCCTAAGATTGACTGTAAAATTGTCAAAATCCAAGCAATTGATTTCTGAAGCAAATTTTTGTTCCTGTACGGCCCTCTTCGGCTGTCTGCACGCGAACCGATGTATTAAAAAAATTTCGTCAAATATTTATTTCCTCTGTGATTTTTTTTCCAAAAAAAAACATTTAAAAAATATATATTTCAAAGCTTTTTTGAAAAGCTACAAAAAGTATTTTTTTGGGAGGCGAATTTTTTTGTTTGTTGGGCACGATTTATTAATGGTACCCGCAGGGTACTTGCAGGCCCATTAAAGCCGTCAGCCGGCTGCTTTGAAGCCACCGGCAGTGGCTTTCAAAGCCACCGGCGGTGACCTTCAAAGTCACCGGCGACAGCTTCAAAACCTCCGCCATGCAATATTTTTTTTATTAATTTTTTTTGAAATAAAAAAAAATTATTATATGTAAATTATTTTATTTTATTTTTTATATAAAAACAATTTTCTGTCAAATAAGCCAAATTGTGCATTTGCGGCGACGACCGTTTGGCCATCAAATTCAACCCCATAGTTTTGTTGTGACGGCCGTTTGGGCGTCAAATTTAATGTTGTGACTGTGTTTTTTGTCAATTTGGAGCTGTTTTCTTTTGGAGGTCATAACTTTCGCCCACGGTGTCAAAATCGAACAAACAAAATATCATCGGAAAGAGGACTCAAAGTACTTTCCAGTGGTGTAGGTATTTTTTGGAGATTTTTTCTCAGGTTCCTGTTATTTCTAGTTAAAGTCAGATCTTCTTTTCCAGTGTTGTCTTTAGTATTTTCGGCATAACTTTTGCATACGATGTCGAAAATGGACAAACAAGATATCGCCAGAAAGCTGTTTACGATCTCTTTACAGTGGTGTAGGTGGTTTCTAGATTTAATTTCTTGTATTTTCCAGAAATCCTTGTTTTTAGGCATGTTGTCCTATTTGGACATTGTAGACATTATGGGCTCACTTTGCATGTATTTCTTTTTTGTAAACACACTGAGATAAAGTGCCTCAACATTGTATGTGTAGTATTGGGTTTCTTACACATCACTTTGTGCCTTATTGTACTCACACTATGATATAAAGTGCCATGGGGGTTGATGTTTTCCCTTGTTTGCCTTCATACCTTTCTCATGCGTATGTGAATTTTGGTTTCACATCCTTTCTATCAGCTTGTACTTTCATGTTTGCACCTTCAGATGCTCTTGGTTCCTCTTCATGCACTAATTTTTGGCATTCAGTTTCAGTGTATCTGTCATGCCTCTCCCTTTTCAGCATTATGGGGGGGTTTCTACTGTTGGTGTTAATGCTTCCTTGGTTTCGATGGAGTGAGCTATGTATACAGTATTTGTTCCTATGTACTAGGTGGATGCAATGGCTGGTTACCCATGCATTTCAGTGAGATGGATCACTTACCATATGGAAACTCTTACATTCCTATTTTTTGGAGGTGACCTTCCACTTTTTCATGATCAGTTCTTCAGAATTTTGGTACCTTTACCATATGTAGCTTCGAGTTCCAGGTGTTTTCCTTTGTTTGCCATCTGATTCAAGTAGTGTCATTGGGGGCACTCATGCAGATTGTTGTCTTCTTGATCCTGATCATCATATCTTCAGAGGAGGTTCTTTGGCACCATAGCAGTCATCTTTTGACAGAGTTTGTAGCTTCTTCATGCTTCTGTGATGTTCTACATGTTCTTCTTTTTTAGGACATTTCCTTGATTTGGAGGCTTTTTAGTCCTTCAATCACCTTTGATCTCTTTTTGGAGTAGAGTTTTGTTCCCACGAGGTTTTCTCTATTTCTCCACTTTATAGAGATCTTCTGTTTGTACATGGGTACCTTACTTGGCCTTGTTTGTTGGGACCCATCTTTGCTTTCATGCATCTTTTTCTTAGTGTTTTAGCTACTTCCTAAGTTCATCTTAAGGGGGGGTTTTAGAGTAATAAGTTGTTTTACTTAATTAATTTAATCATATTGGTTAATTAATTAAGTCACTTATCACTTTAGTTACTTAAGCTAAACTTAGGCACATTAATAATTAATTAATTATTAATTATTAAGTGTGCGCACTAGGGTTTCCCTTTTTAGGGTTTCTTGATCTCCTTTCATGAGGATTGATCTCATTGTAATTATTAATGGGAGAATATTTGTAGCTTTCATATCTTCTTGAAAGTTTTCTCTCTACTGTAACTTTTTCTTGTTGAAGTTAATTGCATACATTTGTTTGCAGATCTCTTGCGTGGAAGGTGTTTTGTTTGTTGTTTGATCCTGTGGCTCGTGGTTTTGTGCTTGTTTCACAATTCTAACAATAGTTTCCATAGTGAACTATTGTTAGTGATTAGAGCATTTATACATGATTTAACTTTCATTACATATCTTGAAGAAGCTTTTTAGAGCACCATAGTAGTCTCTATAGCTAAATCAATTAATTATGGTATACTCTTTATTTGTTTTTGCACTAATTATTTTAGGTTTATTGTTTTATTGTTTTATTTTTAGTACATTCTATCTTCTAATCTACATACACCCACTCCTTATGTGTCCCTAATTCTTTTCCATCCAATTCCATCAATCCCCACATCCATTTTTTGATTATTTTCCTTTCTCCATCCTCTCCTATTCATTGTGAGCTTAGGTCATAGTAACTTGTAGATTATGTTTGCATTTTCCATCCTAGATCCCAATCACAAATTAATGTTTTCAAATATATATCTTTATGTCTTTATTTATGTTTTTGTGTGATTTGTAATATATTTGAGTCAATTTTGACACTTGTTTTCTAATTTACTTCATGTTCTATTCATCTTTGTGGAAGGTGTCCATACTAAGTTTTTATTAAAATAAAATTCTAAGAATACCTAGAAATTTTGAAGGTCATGTGACCTCGAGGACTTCGTCTCAACTCTAGACTTCCCTAGTGGTGGGAACACTTGTTATTGGAGGCAAGGTCCCAAGCTTAAATATGATGAAATTCAATACAACACCTTTGTAGATAATATTAAGCCCATACTTCCCTCATGAAAATTGAATATTGCTTCTATTTTAAGGATAGATTTTCTCTTTTTGTTTTGAACTTAAAGCGAAAGAATTGGCCTCCTCGTTTAACATGTTTATTGTTAGGGAGAGGACAAGTGCTCTGTAGTTTAATTTTGGGTTTTTTAATATTATAGATGATTATTTTAGTGATTCTTAAATTTTTATAATAATATATTGGGTAAATGTATTATTTAAATTTTACAATTTAGGTTTATATTATTAAATATGATGTCACATCAGTCTATTTTTATTTACTTGTTATAAATACAAATAAGAAAAAAAAAAATTAGTATGTCTATTTTATATCACATGATTTTTTACTTTTGGATTTGATTTGTTCTAATGAGTTTATTTCATTTAATTATTAATAATAATTCACTAATAACTTTGAAATCAAGCAACTAACAATGCTATAGTATTAAAATAGATGATATTTTAATATCTCAATGCACTCAAAAATATTGGTTCCCACTCAACTATTGGGTCCTCACCCCTAGTGAAAAAGTCATGTTTTACCTACTTTAAGGAGCGAAAAGTCCATCTACAAGTAAAACTTATTAAGTTGAAGTTTAGGTGTTGGTTTATTTTCTGTGTTGGTGTAATGTTTATTTTCATTTACTTAGCATGTTATTTACCCATGAAACTTATTGCCACCCTCTTGGCTCAAGGGTTGACTAGAGTATAAATGTTTGATTATTCTAAAAAGAAAGAGTGTTTAACTTCTTCCTTGCTTGGAGCCTTTGTGGTTGGAGTTTCACTTAAGTTGTTGGAATTTAGAGCATCATTTCATGTGGAGGAAGAAATTAGGAACTTGGGAGTGGAAGAAACCTACAATTTTGTGTAATGACTCTTTTTTATTGTTCATTGTAATATTGTAATCAAATAGAGAAGAACTTGATATAAAATGTTCAAAAATATTCTAGACAGGTTATAAAGAAATGTTAATTTTTCATTTCAAACAATTTTTATATCATTATTGAGTTTATTTTGAAATGTTAATTTTCCATTTCAAATGGTATGTGGTTTAAAATTTTTAGTTTTTTTATATTTTTGGTATAAGGCTACAAACATGCGCATGGTATTCATAATACATAGTAAATAAGACACATTAACGATCCTAAAATTATTCAATAAAGGATGTGTACTTGGCTATGATCCCAATGATATGACTTGTCCAACCATGCTGTGTAAGTCCTATGTTAGTGAAACTTATAACTACTTTTGATCACTCCTAATGTCATGTGGGGAGAGAATATGTCACATACACATCCACTTTTTAGGGCACATGGTGTGTCACTTTCTAAGACTAATTGCTTACCATGCATTACAACCAAGGACAATTGAAAAGTTTTAATATAGGATACACAAGGTTTCTAGGAAATCCTTAATATAAGTAAAAGTATATGAGGCTTAAATACCTAGATGGGCCTTCTATAAATAATACTAGGAAGAAGTGTGTGTTTATAATTCTAAAGATCATGCAAGTTCATGAGAGAAAAGCATATGCACCTCATTTTGGGATTAAAAGACACTCGTTTATTTTAAATCCCAAAAAAAGTTTGAGTAAGTTTTAACCCAATTTCTAATGGTGATAAAGAGAATAATGCAAACACAACAAACAAAAATAAAGAGTTCTAAAAATAGTCTTCAATAAGATGTCTTAAAAAACCATGAAATAACAATTTTATATTTATTTTTTGACCAATGAAAGATGTTAAATAGAAATGAGTAGTCCAAAAGCATAAAATAATCTATAAAACAAAAATAAAAAATAGACTACTTAATTATGCTCCTTGCAAGTATGATAATCATTTTTAGAAATATTGACATTTGAATTTGTATATAAAAGTTATGAGAATTTGAAAATTAGAAATGAAGAACAAATATCAAGGAAAATTACTTGATGATGGGTGCACAATTTGAAAAAATAACTTATTTATAATGTAGATATCCAAACCAAAGCTCCAATGCCTATAAAAATAAAAAATATGATCAATGGTGTAAAAGTTATGTATGTTTTTGTAAAAAAAGTCTATTTAGTAGTTCAAAAGGCAAGGGGGTTCTTTAGCCCCCTATGCATTGGCTCCTAGTCCTGTACATGACTAGGGGTTGGGTGGAAAGGCTTAGGTGTTGAAACTAGGCCCCTTGTGATGCAAGAACATTCAAGGCATAAGAGCAATCTTGCATGGACAAAAAAAATCTAAGTTATTTCTTTTTAATAAGGGTTGAATTGGCTTGAGTTGCCTTCAAGTATGGAGGTTGGTAGGAGTTTGGGCTTAAGAGTAAGTGACATCTGGTATTGGCCAATAGTTTTCATTAGAGTGGCATGGAGATTTTGGCGGAACCTTGTCTCATGTTCCTTCGACATAGTGATAAGTAGGCTATAGCGGCAAACGGTAGTGAAGACTTCATATCGAAGGGAGATACAAATTTTGGCATGAATTGGTGGTGAATCCCTTCGATACTTCAACAAGGTGTCGTTGGTGTGCTTGTATTAGGCTAAAATATCATTTTTGGCAGAACATCAAAGTTCAAGTCCCTTCAAAATCCTGATGAAGCATTTCGTTGAGGGGACATATACATTTCAACAAGACTTAGATGCTAGTCTCTTTGACATGCCAATAAGGTGGAACCCAATAGAATTTCAATAAAGATGAATGACGATGTTGGAAAGAAAAGTGGTGACGAGTGTTTGGTGATATATCAAGTTGTATTGGTGATGTAGCTATACGAAGATGATAGGGATGACACGTAGGCAATACATGCCACTCGGTCAAGGTTGCAAAGCATATCGATGTGACATTCTTATTTTAGTGGGATTTATTACAGCATCCCTTCAAAATTCCAATGGGAACTTCTTTGGTGAGACATCACCTTTTTGGAAGGAGTTACTTGGGAGTCTCTCTAATGGAATGATAAGAAATGACTTTTGTGGGACCCAATAGGGAAGTGGGGATGACACATAAAGAAATATGGCAAAGGGTGATCAATGGGGTGGAAACACATGTTCCAATCTATTTATTTCACATATTTTTTGTGAATAAACATGATTTTTGGTTTGCAATTGGCATCATCCTAATGAAAAAGCACAAATTCAAAGGTGGTTTTCACAACACGATGTTGATTGGATGGTTGTGATGATACTAAGACAACATGGGAGGAAATAATGTCTATAAGACAAGCCGACTAGAAGGAAAGAGAGAGAGAGAGAGAGAGATAGCTAGAGATAGAGAGTAGACAAAGAGGTGGCAGAATAGGGTCTGAGATATGAGATTACAGAGCTGAGTTTGAAGGTCGATTGTTATTTTTGACTGATGCTTTTGTAATCAAACAACCCATGTAATTTTTTAATTTGCTTTTCCATTTTAGAATAGTAAAATCTCTTGTTTTCTCCTACATATTGGTTGTTCTATTTGTGTTGTTACTGTAAAGTTGTGATATTAAGGGGAGTACCCTTCATCAAGTGGTATCAGAGAAGGTTGTCTTGAGTCTGTAAATAGATCACCGAATGTGAGGTAGTTTGTAGAAGGACCTGCGAGGGTGGGTTGAGATCAAAATGCCTCCTAGAATCATCCAGTGTAGTAGAGGTAGAGGTGGTGGAGGAAAAGATCCTCCTAGAGATGAAATTAGAGCCATCAAAAGGTGATTGGATACATGTAGGAAGAGATTCATAAGAGAGAAGTGCATCAAGAAAGAGATGAAAATGAAGATGAAATTGAAGAGGAAATGGAAGCGGAAGAACATGATAAAATGGATCTTGGAGAAATGAGATTGCTAAGAGCAATATCTAGCCTTGTAAAGAAACCTAAAATGGAGGTTTCAACTTTCAGTGGAATTTTGAATCCTAAAGAGTTGATAGATTGGATCAACAACATGGAGGAATTCTTCAAGTTTGAGGAGATTGAAGACCCTTATCGAGTGAGGTTTGTAAAGAAAAAGTTAAAAGGTCATGCAAGTATATGGTGGAAAGATCCAACTTGAAAGAGGGAGACAAGGGAAGGATAAAATTTCTAAATGGGATAGAATGGTGATAAAACTGAAGAGGCAATTCATTCCAGTTGATTATGAGTTGGAGCTGCTCAAGAAGATGTAGAATTTGAGACAAGGAATGAGGGTAGTGAAAGAATAACATGAAAGAATTTCACAAGGTCCTGATTTGGATAGGACATTCTCAACCAAATAAGGAGAAAGTAGCTCGTTATAATTGGTTGAAACCTAGCACACAAGAAGAGTTGGCATTAGTGAGAATATACACCGTCGAGGATGCATACCAATTTGCATTGAAGGTAGAAGAAAGATTGAACAAAAAAATTGAGAATAAGCAAAAAGGGAAAGGTAAAAGTTATGTGCAACAAATAGAGGATGAAAAACATATTAGAGACATTAAGTACAACAAGGATGAAAGAGGTGAAAGCTCAAATAAGTTTCATGAGAAAAATTTCAGAGGAAGAGGAAGATCAGGTAGAGGACTAGGAAGAGGAGGCTTTTGTGGAACCTATTTTCAATGCAAAGAAGGACATAGATCCTTTGAGTGTCCTCAACATCAAGGAAGGACAAACAAAAGACTAGAAGATAATGCTCAAGTTGCCTATGTAGATGAAGATGCTCAGTCTTCATATTCTGAAGATTCTAAAAGGGGTGAGCGCCTTGTTGTCAAAAGAGCCTTGCTGAATGAGGAGAAGGAACCAGACCAAAGAAAGAGCCTGTTTCACACTCGATGTAAGTGTGAAGGTAAAGTTTGTAAAGTAATTATTGATGGTGGTAGTACTAAAAATCTTGTTTCTGAAGAAATGGTGAACAAGTTACAACTACAAATGAGAAGGCACCCGCATCCATATAGAATTTCTTGGTTGTAGGATGACTGTAAGGTTTTAGTGAATGAACAATGCTTGGTAAGGTTCAAGATAGGTGATTATCATGATGAAGTTTTGTGTGATGTTATGCCTATGGATTTTTTCACTTGTTATTGGGAAGACCTTGGCAGTTTGAGAGAAGAGCAGTGCATGATGGGTATACCAATACATACTTCTTGATAAAGGATGGAGTCAAGAACAAATTGAAACCTTTGAATAAAGAAAAAGGAAAGGTATGTAATAACACTAGAAAATTCTTTGGTTAATGGATTTATACAATTAGTTAAAGAGGATGAGGATGAAGATCATGATCTGCTAATGCAAGTTGCAACTATGTTGATTGCATTCAAAAGGGGTAGAATGAAATTTTTGGTGGAGGAAGAAGAGGTAAAATCTATTTTTTCTGAAAATGTTGTTGCTGATTTACGTGAGAATAATGAGATTAGTATAGACAAAGATATTGCAGAAGTGAGTACATTGATGAATGAAGGTACTACAATTGTAAGTAAGGAAGAAGGTGAGAAAGTGCATATTGATTTTTTTGGTGAGCTTTTGTTTACATCAGTTGATGACAATTTATTGCAAGATGAAAAGGAAGAATATTTTGATTGTGTTATTGACATTGATAAGGATACAAAGGAGGGAGATAGAAAGTATGAGTATTTTGATTGTGATATTGATGTTGAATTTGTAGTTGAGAACTACTTTTTAGGAGATATAGGAAAGGTGAAACACATGGAACAAATAGAGATTGAAAATGAGACTATTGTTGCAACAATAATAGGGGAAAAGTTAATGCATGATTTTCGTTATTTTACTAAAGAAGATAAAATTGATGATTATGATTTTCTAGCATTTCGTAGTGCAAATTGGTGGGAATTGGAATTTGTGAAAAGAGGAAGGAAGAGCAGAAGAATGAAGGATGGAAGGGACATCAAATTGTAGAGGAAAGGTTAAACAGATGTTCAAAATGATAAGGTAAATAGATGGATACAAGAAAAGCATACGATCTACAAATGTTATGAGTTCAACTCATGAAACATTTTCAAATTACCCTGGGTGTCTAATGTAGGAGCATCTAGGGTGTACTTGAGCAATCTTGCATCAACAAAAAGAAAAATGAACTATTTATTTTCAATAAGGGATGAATCAACTTGAGTTGGTTGAGTGGGAAGTCAGCAAGAGTTTAGGCTTAGTAGTAAGCAGCATCCAGCGTTGGTCAACAATTTTCATCAAAGTGACATGGGGATTTTGGAGAAACCTTGTCTCATGTTCCTTCAACATAGTGATAAGCAGGCTACAACAACAGATGATAGCAAAGAATTCATATTGAAGGGAGATACAAATTTCAGTGTGACTTGGTGGTGAGTCCTTTCAATACTCTGACGAGGTGTCGTTGGTGTGCTTGTATCGGCTGACATATCATTTTTGGCAGAACATCAAAGTGAGTCCCTTCGAAATCCTGATGAAGCATTTCATTGAGAGGACAGATACATTTTGGTAGGACCTAGATGCTAGTCTCTTTGATATGTCGATAAGGTGGGGCACGATAGAGTGTCGATAAAGATGAATGATGACATCGGCAAGACAAGTGGTGATGAGTGATTGGCAATATATCAAGTCGTACTGGTGATGTAGCTATACGCAAATGATAGGGATGACACATAGGTAGTGTGAGCCACTCGGTCGAGGCTACAAAGCATATTGGTGTGAAATTCTTATTTCATTGGGAGTTGCTACAATATCCCTTCGATATTCTGATGGGAAATTTTTTGATGAGACATCACCTTTTCGAAAGGAGTTACTTGGGAGTCCCTCCAATGGAGTGATAAGCGATGAATTTCATAGGAATCAATAGGGAAGTGGAGATAATGCATAAAGAAATATGGAAAAAGGCAATCAATTAGGTGGTGATACATGTTCCAATCTATTGATTTCACATCTTTGTTGTGAATCAATGTGATTTTTGGTTTGTGATTGACGTCAACCTAATGATGAAGCACATATTCAAAGGCAGTTTTCATGGTATGATGTTCATTGGACGACTGTGGCGGTACTAAGATAGCATGGGAGGAAAGAATTTTTCTATAAGAAAAGTCGATGAGGAGGAGAGAGAGATAGATAGATAGAGATAAAGAGTAGACAAAGAGGAGTAGTAGAATAAGGTTTGAGATATGAGATTGTGGAGATGAGTTTGAAGGTTGATCTTCATGTTTGATTGATTCTTTTATAATCAAACAACCCATGTAATTCTGTAATTTTCTTTTCCATTTCAAAATAATAATATCTGTTGTTTTCTCCTACATATTGGTTGTTTTATCTGTGTTGTTACTGTGAAGTTGTGACGGTAAGGGGAGTACCCTTCATCACCTTGTATTTAAGGGATAAGGATCACATGACTAGGGGCTAGGTCAAATGGAGCTCTTGGCAATTGGGATATGGTGTTTTACACCTTTGCATAAATTTTTTTATCATAATATTGTAATTAAATAATTATTTAGTTGTGATTCACCTTAGTGGTGTGGATAATCACACTAGGTAATTATTTGGGGACCACTTGATGTTGTGTTGTAATATTGTATTATTATTTAATGTGTGGGAGACGTGATAATAATTTAATATTTAGGAAATCTTAAATAATGTGATGTCTTAGTACCCAATATTAAATAAGGGGTTGGTGGTTTGTATTCACATGGTTTTTTGGTACATGGTTTCATCTTACCACTAGTTGTATTTTGTCTGAACTTGTTCCTATAAAAGAAAACACATGTGTAGTGGTTTAGGTTGGCTAAGTGGGTTGGTTGTCATAATTGATTCTTTCTAAGGAGTGCATTTGTGAAGCATGGCATGGGATGTGTGGATTCATGCTTGGACACATGGGAATGCATTAGAAGGCTTGATGCTTTAGAGGTATTTATTGTAACTCTTATATTGCTTTATTGTTGAATCATATGATGGAGTATGGATGCTTTGGAGGATGGATTTTTCCTTGTTAGGGTTTTCCCAAGGTATATCTTGTGTTATCTTATGGCTTGTCTATTTGATCTATGCATTGTGGCTACTTGTATGTATGTTTATCTCTCATGGGTTATGTACAAAATGGATTAAGATCATGGGTTAAATGCAATATTTCCTAACAAGCGGTATCAAAGCTTTCATGGTTGAAGAATTTTTGTTATAACCCTACTTTGAGAGTTTTTGTAAAGTTGAAGCCATGGACATGAATGTAGGGTTTGAGGCATTACAAGACATGGAACACATGTTGTGGGTGTTTGTTTGCAAATTTGGGCTTTTGGGTTGTGAAGATTTGTTGGGTTTATTGTAAATCTGAAGTTTTCCAAATTTGGGTGAAAAAGGTTTTCTTAGTTTGAGTTTGAATATGAGGATTTTGTAGGGGAAATTTCATAGATGACCTCTTGAGACAAAATGGACCTTATGGTCAAATTTAGGTTGGTTGAGAGATGAATTTTTACATAAAATTTGACCTATTTTGGAAAAGTTGAAAAAAAAGGCAAAAAAAATTTAGCCGTACAACCATTAGGTCACCCAATTTCACCATGTGTAGAGAAAAATATTAAAAAATAATAAATGCCAAAAAATCTCCACAGGGGGGTTGCAGACCATCCCTCCCACCCCCATGGCTTGTGCTAATGTGACAGTGCGGCATAGTACCTTACGGTACTTTTGTCAGCCACTATTGACGTCGGTACCAGCATTTGCCGCCTACGAGGCTTGGTTCCAAAACTGCCATGAACATATATGTGGTTGGATCTGGATTGGTGAGGGGGGGGTTTATTTTTGCAAAATTAAGTAAAATTAGATGAATTTTTGAAATCCACCACCCCTAGTAGCAGCGCCATTGGTGGACCGCTAGCCAGCCATTGGGCTACCACCCAATAACCACCAAGAGGCCTTTTCTGGCAATTTTTTTTCAAAATTGCATAACTTTTTCCCACAATGTCGGATTTTTGACTTCTTGTAGTCATTGGAAAGATGGTTCTAATTTCTATGTAGTGATATAGGTTTGGTTCCCTAATTTTTTCTATTTTTACATTTTTTTGGAGCTTGGAAGTCAGATGTTCTTGTTTGCATGGTTTTGGTCATCTTTTTTGCATACAAAATCAAATTTTCAATTTCGAAGAGGCATTGGAGAGAATTTGTAGTGTACTACATAGTGGTTTGGATTATTTATCAATTTGAGGAGTAGGTTGAGCTTGGTACTTTTTTTATCACTTGTAGGTGCCTAAGATTTAGGGTGTGATTGTGTGAGCATCCAGATGAGTCAAGAGGAGAAACCTTGAGGGAGTACATGTTTTTATATGTTTTTGATTAAGGAACTACATGTTTTTATATGTTATTTATGATACTACAACTGATTATCAAATTGGTGTTTCCAGGTATAGGTTTACATGTGTTTTCCAAGTTGGGACTTTGATGGTGACATGTACACAGGTTGCCTTCATTTTTTAGGACATGGTTGGAAATGGTTTGAGACTTGAAATCTTGTATGGGTGATAGTTGAGAGTAGGTACAATGATGGATATGGTTATGGTGTCATGGATATGCAGGTACATTTGATGCATTGGCATGACATGATCATGTATGTGGTTGTTTGGCGGTGATATGGTTTGATGTTAGGAGATTGCACTTATCTTCTTGATGGTTATTTGGTTCCTTGACTATGATTACTCATTTGTGGACATGGTTGGAAAATCAGATTTGTGGTTGATTTTGTGTTTGAGTCTTTATGTCTATAGGATTTTCCTTGATATCTCAGTTTGTAGGTTACTAATGTAATGATGAGTTTGCATGTTTTGGTGGTTGGATCTATGAGTTATGTGGTCAGTAGGTATGTACAACCTATTGATTGTAGTGGGATGACTTGGATGTGGACTATCTATATCCACCAAGTTTGATTCATTATTGTTACATATTTCGCTAGTTGGCCTTGTCTGTGGTCATTTGTGCATTGGTATGTTGCTTTGGGATTGAGAGGATGGATGGTTAGAGTACTTGATTAGTCAGGTGATGGGACTTGTAGCATGTGGTTTGATCACAATGTCATGATAGCTTGTTACATTCATTGGTTATTCACTTTCAATGGGAGCTTTTGATAGTGATGACTTGGCAGTGTAGGATTGGTTTGTGATGTTTTGATGGAGATTGTATGTATCTTATTGGTTTGGAGATCTTGGTTTAATTATATGTTACTGACATTGTAGTTAAGTGTGTGTAGACCTAGTGATCTTCATGGAGAGGATGGTTTTCATGATGCCATGTGTAGCTCATACCATGGTTCAGTAGGAGTTGTTGGCAGTGACGTGGATACATCATTGGTGATGGTTATATTCATGTGATTGGAGATATGATTTCTTGTTTTAGAGTATGTTTGATATTATGTCATGGTTTACTCTTGATTCTATCTTAGAGTTTTGACATGATATGTGTTCTCTTGAGACCAATATGTTTACTTTGGTGCATGTGATCTCCTAGGAGGAGATGGTTAGATCATGTTGTCATGATATGTTCCTGATTCTATGGTTAGAGCTTTGACATTGATCATGGTAGTTCTCTTTGTATTGAGTACATTGATCATTTGCTTGATTACTTCATGATGGTAATATGTTGCATTTGGATTTTGGAATGGATTGATTGGTTATAGGTACTCATTGATACTTAGAGAAGTAGGTGATGGTTGGAGTTCTCTAGTGATTAGAGACATTTTCTTGAGATAGTTACTCTTTGGAGGTTTTAACGGGAACACCGAGGAGCTTTCACCTGGGTATGGACATGAGTTCATGATGGACCGATAGAGGATATTTTTCATGGATTGAGTCATGATGGATTGTTTATCCTGGAGGAGCATTCCCATTCCCCACTCTTGGTCTGTTCAACAACTTATTATTTGAGAGGTATTTTCCCATTATATCTTTCAAATGTGTTATGTTTCATGCTTTGATTTCTCATGGGATTGAGTTGATTCATGGTGATTGATTATGGATACTCATTTGAGGATTGTTTAGCGTGATTTTATATTCTTTTCTTTCATAGATATGGATCTTGAGCTATGGATAGTTAGTTATGGAGGATTCATTTTGAGGGATGTTATGGCATGGTTATCTCCTTGTGGATTTGAGTTTATGATATCATTCTTTGATGAGAATTGTTAGGAGATGGTTTATGGGCTGATTTTTAGTATTGAGGATGGTTGCTTTGAATTTAATCTTCTTGATTAGAGAGGCTTACATCCATGTTGTCATTGTTACGTTGATTTGTATGTTGTACTTGATCTATGAGATTGAGTTTTATGGATGTTGTTGAGGCATTTCACTTGGGGTTGTTAGGAGATCATATTTGACACAACAGTACACTTTTTGAGGTGTTGGTAGGAGGACACTATGGTTTATAGGTTTCTCTCTTCATGGTTCATTCCTAGATGTGCATGTTTTGGGAGGATGGTGGCAACATGTTGTGAGAGATTATGCAGTTCTTTGGGTTGTATGTGTGGATCATTGTTATTGTTCTTGGTACTTGATTCTTTGATTTATTTATCACACCTTGATATAGTGTCGATTGGTAGACTTGATATGCTTTGACATTATCTATGCAGTGGGAGTTCCTGGATATGTATGTTCTTCATTGACAAGTTTGATACAAGGAGCTTGATTGCAGTTTACAAGTTGCATATGTTCTTGGCATGATTTTACTGATGTAATGATACCATGGAGGCATGGATGGTTGGATGTATTAGCATGTGTTGTGGATGCTATTTAAGATCACATGGGTTTTTCAGTTGACAACAACTTGGTTAGAGCCTTTGTTATCACTTGGATTTGATGCTTGTATTCTTCGATTGGTGCACTTTCACCTTGGCATGTTCCTTTTCTTCCATAGGTGGCATGTTGGAGGATGAGAGGAGTTCTTGCTTGAGATGGTGGTGAATTTGTTCTTATTGTAGGTATGTTGATGGAGCATGAGAGCATGTTGGAGATTCATGTGGTTTCTATTGATGGCCAAATTGACACATCAACATTTAAACATAATATTTCTACTTCGTTTCTCATGAAAAATATAACTAATCTAAAACCACTTATCTTCCAAGGTCTCTATAGTTGGTTCTCAACTATGTTGTTTTGTTGAGCGGTCAATGAGGCTATAATGTTCAAGGGGCTTGCTAGTTATTGAGCTTCTCGATTGCTGTAAGATTGAACTTCTATCTAAACCTACTCTAACAGGGGGGTTATAAAAAAAAGGCAAAAGATAGATCAGGGACAAAAAAAAGAAAGGAATGTTGATTCATCAGTTAATCAGACATGTTACTCTCTAAGGAATACTTAAACTAAACTGTAAAACAAATCAACCTATAATCAATACAAAGCTTCATTCATTCACATTGTAGAAATTAACAACAAAATTCAAATCACAATTTCAAACAAAAGAAAAGATGAAATTTCATTCCTTGAAAGATTCCAAATCAAATGATTAAAAAAATAAACATCATTCCAGAATACAACTTAAAGTAGGTTTAAATCTGGCTGCTTCTACTATTGCAAAATAGATAAACAACATTTACAAGTCTGACAAGATTCACCAGTGCACAAAAACCAATGTCCTCAAATTGATTTAGCTAAACTAAGAATGGTAGAAAACTATATTAACTGTCCTATTGCTAACTCTAATTAGCTAATCTATTAAAACTTCTAATTCATTGTCTTAAGTCTCTAACCCTTTACAAAATTAGCATATTTTACAATTAATAGCTAAACAATTTCCCTAATTCCCTCTAAAATTGAGACATCAAAAGTTGTAGCTTTTGTGCATACAATCACTCCTCAAAGATCACTTTTTGTTTGCCCTTATTTAACTCTAGTTCACCATTGCAATTTTTAGTATCAACTTCGAGTTTCCCATTTTGCACAATGTAGAGAAATGTCTCTTTTTTTCCAGAAATTATGTCTCTTGGGCCCACCATATCTTCAGCTTACTCCAATTTGATGGTTTCAAAAAATCTTCCCTCTTTGCACGTTAGTTTTGTAATCTCATCTTTATTGCATAAGAGTACCTTTAAATCATCATAATACAATAATTAACTAATAAAATTAATCAAATAATAATTAATTTCAAATTATCCCAATCAAATGAATGCAATAAATTCTCAATTTTCATATTTGAAAATAACAATGAATCCTTCTTTTAAAGTGACGTTATTTTAAAATAAAATAACATTCATAATCATGTCTTGTATGTCTGTTGCCTGCTCCTTGAATCTAGAAAATACCTATAAATCATCATGAATGCACAATCAATCAATTGATTCATAATTAATTTGGAAAGAACAATAAGTTAAACATATAACTTAATTGGCCTTTATCTTCTTTAGGTATCTCTGATGTCTCCCTCAATACTGAATCAGCTGAAACAGATGTTGGAACATCCTCATTAATCTCACCAATGACTAGGTTTTCCCTCAAAACCTACATAATCCATAGTGTCTTTAGAAAAAATTCGTTCAACCACAACCTCAGTCTTCACATTTTGAAGCTCCTGCTACAATGCCTCTATATTTTATCTTAGTACTAACTATTGAATGTTCAAAACCCTAGAGTAGTTGTTGACAACTTGATCAAGAGATTGTGAACTCGTAGAAGAATCCTGTGAGTTGTCTTCAATGACACCCATCAATTAATGCTCACACACTTCCAAGGCAGTTGCAATTGATTAAAAGCTTCTAATGCTCTTTTACCAAATGCATTTTATGTATTTTGCAAATGTTCCATTCCATGAAGTGAAATATCGAGGCATTCTGCCAAACAGTTCACCGCCTTGCGCAAGCTTCCAGATTTGCATGCATTCGCTTGAAAGTTTCTAAAGCCTCTCCAAAATCCATTTCACCATTAGAGCATCTCGTGAGATGACATCTCATTTGGAGGCATTCTGTAAAACAGTTCGCGACATTTGTCTATGCTTCCACTCGCCCATTGCATTTGCTTGTAAGTTTAAAAAGAAAGCTTCCCAAATTCATTTTGTGCAAATCTGGAAAACATTGCTAGCAGACTTTTATACATGACCTACCCAGGGCAACACAATAGAGGAGGTTGCAAAGAGAGTTTGGAACTCGATTTTATCATGCCAGCTGCATTCGTTTGCAAGTTTTGAAAGCTTCTTTTCAAAAATCTGTATTGTGCATCGCCTATAATCATAGCATCCCATGCAGTGACATCCATTTGAAGCACTCTGTTTGTTGCGGCTTGTAGATCAGCTCTTACACATCTTATATTTTTCCCCAATTGCATATATGTCCACCAAAACATCCATAGCTTAGCTGATTTGTATCGGCTTGTAATAAACTCGAATCCTTGCCTTGCCGATGATTCCACATTTTGCATGCATTTCCATCAAGGCAGTTGCTACTCTCCAATATCCGATCAATTCCCTTCCTTCGATCAAGCTTGGATGATCCAGAAGCAGATCCGACAGATCCTCTTTCTTTGCATCCTGCGAGCACGGAGTTCTTTGAGGCATCTCTTCGAACCAAACAGCTCTCGTGCATTGCTCTAAAGTTTTTAAAACCTTTTCATCAAATTCGATTTGTGCACATTCTGCAATCATTTCATTCCATGAGATGATATTCAAAGAATTCTGCCTTCCCACAGTCCGTTCTTAAAACATTCTAAAGCTTTTACAATCAAAAATCATTCCACCCTTTCCATCAATCATGGCATTCCATTCGATGAGAAGTTGTCGCTTTTGAGGAACTTTGTGAAACAGTTCAAAGCCCTTGTCTATGCATTCACATTTTGGCTTGTACCAACGTTTACCAGGGCAGATTGCAATCGTAATAGTTTCCAAAATCCTTCCTGTCGATGCTCTGCACATCGTGCCTTTGTGTATGCTTCCTGATTTGCACGTGTGGAGAGATAGTGTTTGCTAAAAGTTACGAAGCCAATCTGTGCATCGTTGCAACATCGCATTCATGAGATGACATCCATTGAGGCATTTTTTCAGACAGTTGATTTTCCTTTTTCAAATCTATTTTTTCAGACAGTTGATTTTCCTTTTTCAAATCTATTTTATGCATCGTCCATGATCTGCAATCATGGCGTCCATGATCTGCAATCATAGCGTCCATGAAATCACATCCCTTCGAGGCATTTTGTCAAACAGGTTATGTGCCTTTTCTATGCTTCGATGGATGTCCAGACTTGCTCCAAAGCTTCCATTTCACATTTTTGTTTGAGAGCTTTTAAAGCCTTTTCAACAAATCCAATTTCCTTTGAACAATCATGGCATTCGATGAGATTACATTTGTGAGAGACGGTTTTTATATCGAACAATTCACCGCCATGTCCATGCGTTGTCTATGCTCCCACATTTCTTCGTTAGCGGGACCGGAACTGGATGAGTGCGGGAGCGGAGCAAACTCGAGCAACTTTCATGCCCGTGTGGAAAGCGAGAGCGAAAGCGGGACGAAATCAATGCGGAGGAACGAGTTTAGTGGTGTGGGGTTTTCATTTTGACTGGTGGAATTGGAACCAAGTTGGAACGTGGACAATTTCCTTTGTAATGCCCGGTTCAATATTCATTCCGGCTATGATGCAGAAGCGGGACCAGGAGCGCGACCACTTACGAAGGGGAAAGTTTTCGTGTGCCCGGTTCCTATATTCATTCCGGGTCTGGATCCGATAAGCGTGTGGGGTCGGGTTCAGGATTTTACCCGAAAGTGAAAATTTTGAATGACTTTGATTCAAAATTCTCTTCGATTCGGGTTCCGGAACCAAAGGAACTTTTATTGTAAATTAAAGTTTTTAATTTTAATTCTTTTGAATTTATTTTATTTTATACTTTATTTTTTTTGAATTTTCTTTTTTATTCTTTTTTATGTATTTTGATTTTAAGTACTTTGAATAAAAGATTTATTAATCAACATTTTAAAACTTTTATTTCTTCATTTATTTAAATTAAACTTTATAAAATCTTTAAAATATAAAAGATTGTTTAATTTAAATTTTTTAAATTTATTTCCTAATGTGTTTATTTGAAACTTTTTAATTATTTGTTTATTTTTTATTTTATTTTTTTAAATGTTTTTTATTTTTTTTATTTTATGTTCTACAATTTTTTTGTATTTTTTGAATTTCAAATGGGAAAGTGAAAAAGAACAAAGACAACACCATGACTCAAAAATGAACAAAGAAAAATAGGGACAAACAACACGATGACGATCAACAAAACCAAAGGAGGAATGATACCAAAACAAAGACGAAGATGAATGAAACAACCCAAACAAACGAACAACACACCGATGAAAGATGAGACGAAGCAAAAACAGGTCGGAGAACAAGACGGGGACGAGACGAGACCAAACAAAAAATGCAAACCCGAACGACACTCGAAGGTGAAGTGGGGATCAGAGTCAAGGCAAAACCAGAACTTGAAACCTTGAAAGGTGTCAGGTGTCAATTCCATCCTTACAACTCGATCCCAACAAAACAAACCAGTGAAACGAAAGAAAATAGAGGGGGTCCCCGACTTGTCCAAGTGAAAATTTGGGGCATGTATGCAAGGCATAAAAAATGGTGACTCAGCTAGGAAAATGCTCTAAGCATTTTAAAACGCGTAACCCTCCAAATACCTAAACCTCTGGTTTACGTTCGTTTAAGGCAATCTAAGAAGTAAAAGCACAATCAAAACTAGGACATGACAAAGGTCTGAAACGAAAATGAAATTTATTTGTGTGTGCAAATGATTCATTCCCCTCCATAAGCATTGTTGTCATCAAAGTGGAACAAACTCTACCCAAGCTACGTAGATGTAAGTTACATTTCCAACGTATAATGATATCCTAGGCATAGCTCTGCTGCCAGACAGGTGTCTATAGCTTCAACAGAGATACTTTTGGTTCTCTCTAAGCATCGTTGTACTACCAGCCAAGCATTTGTAGCTCTGATAGAGATACTCAAATCACCCTTCCTGATTGAGTTCATTTTCAGATTTTCTTTCTCTCCTCTTTTCTTAGATGTTGATTATTTTAAAGTATAGTTTCCTGTTTCTCTCAATCCTTAAGTAGTGAAGCCTAAGTAGTGGGTTGAGGACCACATTGGACATCATTAAATACATGCAACCCTTTAGACTTTTCACTTGGAATAAAGCTACCCCACCCGATGTAAACTAACTGATGAATTCTTAAGGTGTGTAGATCGTGATAGACTTTCAAAAACTCCCCAAAATTACATAATGTACCAAGTCCTAATCCATGCTAAATTCCCCAGTTTGAAATGGATGAAGGTAAATCAAAGTTTTCAAAGCAACTGTCTAATCAAGTGTTTGAAAATACGGATAGCAAACTCTCAATAGATTCACCTTTTGACATAACTTGCATGCAATAACTCAGCTTCTATTATCAACGAGAGG
>VDFB02047230.1:611184683-611234900 GCA_007258455.2 Sequoia sempervirens
GATAGAGGGTAGGGGGTACAATGGTTTAGGGTTATAGGGTTAAGGGTTTAAGGGTTAGGGTTTATTTCTTTATTTGCATTGATTTATGTTTTATTAATGTGTACAATAATTTTATAATTATATAATACTTAATTTTAAAATTTACATAGTTTCCCATGGAAAAATTTGATGGAACAAATTATATAAGTTGTATATAAGTGTGTATAAGATTCTTGAATTTAAGAATTCCATGAAACCAAAAAAAGCATATATATGGGTTTACATGCACCAAAAAAAGTGAGAGATGATGCTATCAAAGATTCTTGAACTTAAGAAATTTCCATGGAAAAAATATGTACATATAATTGTAATTTACACAAAATGATTTGCAACTATGTACAAGTTACTATAAGTTCTCATTTGAACATGTATATGGTTACAAGTGAACTTGAAACCATGGATATAATCTAAGTCAAATATTTTGGTTCAACCTGCTCTTCAATAACATGTAGAATTTTTTGATGATCATCACTATCTAGTCTCCATTTTCTTTGGCCACGTGCATGTGAAACTACATGAAGATGTAGAGTGGTAGCAATTATTAAGTGACTATATTGATATACCTTGTTATCAGGTTGATATTCAACAAAATGAATCCCATGCTGAACAAATTTGACTTGTTTTAGATATGTCCCTTGCACTACAACATAACCTACATGGTAAACATGAACCTAAGGTAAGACATATGAACGTGTGCAACATTTTCGTGCTCAAGGTTTGTACTATATATATTTAATGTTTATAATGTAATGTGCACATGTGAATACAATGTATATAAAATTTTAAATTCAAACTCACCTGTGCGAAATAACATTCCATCACTTGTTTCAGGTTTTGTTAGCTTATTCCTCTCTTTTGTGCAATGCAATAAATAATAGCTAACACCTTCGATGTTTCCAGGCTCTGCTATGATTGCAAAAACATCTCCTATACACCAAATTTACACAAAAAAATATAAAAAAATTAGAAATGTCTCTAAATATCATTAACTAGATATATATAATATTTAAATTATTGAAAACATACACATGTGTACCTTTTCTAACCAATCTTCAAATATGGTCATAATCAATTAAAATCAAAGGAATGTCTTCAAATCTTTCTTCCTCATCTTCATCATATTTTTCTGAAACAACTAGTGGCACTGTATCCCATTTACCAACATATCCAAGTTCTTGATTGTTGCATGCATAATTAGAGTTTCCCTCAATGCACTCAGTGCAAAAACAAGAGTAATCCCTTGTGTCTAATATCCATCCATGGTGACTATTTGAACTCCTAACACAATGCAAAGATCTTGTTTTTTCTACCCTCTTGCATCCATGCATTGATCTTCTATCCACACCTAGATACATATGTACAAAAAAAAACTTATGTGAACAAATATGTATATATATATTAAATTTAAATAGATTCAAATTTTTTATTTAATGTAATTTATACATACTCGATATCTCCCAAAACAATTTATGTGGAATGTGTCAGTTTGTTCTTGAAGATGTGCCGACCACATTTGATGCAAAGTGTTTCTTGCACTATTCAACAACATCATGTGCATTGTCTAGACGATCTTTTGGATAACTCATTTGATGCTTTCTTGAAGTTCATTTCATGCAAGCTCCTGCTCCATCATGCTCACCCTTTCTATGCCTACTCTCAAAAAAACTCCAAACATGTGGTATTTTGTAGATTTTATGATATCTACAAAGTTCATAGAATGGTCATGAAGATTTGAATTGTGTCGCACATCCATTTGACCATACAAAATAATTTTCAAATTTTACACCCCTGCTTCTCAAATTCTCAAAAATATTGTAAAGCAATGTTGGACAAAAAGTGTGTCATGCTCTTTATCATCACTAATATAAAAGTGATATTCTTTCTTAATGGCCCGTTCTTCACCTGTACTCTCAACACCATCCAATTCTGATTGTGCATGTCGATAACACACATGAACCATAATAGTGATCTGCTTTGAAAAGCAATACTCTAATTGAATCTCCTTTTGATGTACAAAGGAGTAATTTTCTGCAAAGTCAACTACTGATAGAGCTATTCCACGTGGGAAAGTATCTCTCAATGTTTGGAATTGTTGTGTTTGCCACTTAGCAAAAAAGGAATGATGTATGTATGGTCATATCAATTTTTGAAAATCTTCCATAAATTTTCCAATGGGAATCTCCTCTTATACATAGTTCAACCTTGTGGATTCTTTCCCAAATTTTGTTTGCAACTTTACATACTTGTACCTATGTCAGTAAAATATGTGAATAACTAATAAACCACACTTGATCAATGAAAAATTACATCAAAGAGAATCCAAATAACAATCTATGAGAAATTGAAACAAATAAACTCTCTAAAAATAGTACTTACCTCTTGCAATTTACTGTCTTTGTTAGGTCAATATCCTCAATTCTTGAAGGAAGTTTAGCCAAATTTCCACATGTCTCACAAATTCCTTTTATGTTGTTTATTGGAGGTCCATTTTCATGATCACATAATATAGAATTTATGAACAAACTTGCATGTTTAGGAGGTGCATTTTGAAAACCACATCTTTCTTCTCTCATCTTTCAAAACACCTGATAGTAGAGATCAAATTCAATATGATAACGACAACAATAAGTTTCAAAAAACTTGTTTATCTTTACATAATATGGCTTTAACCTTTGAAACATTCTTTTCCCAATCTTTATATGAAGATATGCATTACAAAATTTCATATACATCTCAAATTGTGTTATGTCTAGCCAATGTTTGATATGATTTTCATAAATACTAGGTCCAATCCTATGTCTCATAACATCTCTAGTATTTGATGATGGACGAGTCTGATCATGCCAAAAACTTGAGACCAAGTTCCTAACGGCATCTTCAATCATGTCAGAACGGGGATCTCGACACATAATTGCCCAATTTCCTTCTAAAATCTCATCCAAAAACTTTCTCTTTTTCTCATATTTTATCAATGTGGTTCTACTATAACCAATTTCAATTGAAAGTGCAAACATTTTTCTTTTTCTTTCTATATCTTGATGTACAATAGATGTCAACATCACCTTTCTTGTAGTGGCCTTATCCACTGATCAAGATCCTTTCCCAATGGAATCTAAACCCTTTTTAACATTTTGAACAATATCCTTTTGTAATCCCATGTGTTTCTTCTTATTTGATGTTGAATGAACACCCAACAATTGTAATGACTCTTTGAGCTCATCACGAAGAAGTAAACGTGATAAAAATTGGGTTTTTTCAAGTGTATCAAGATGATTGAAATGATAATTGATCATTCTATTTATAGATTTAGTCATTGACCTCTTTCTCTTATTATAAGGCTGGTTGGCATAATATTTCAGTTTCTCCATATCCATTTCAAGTAAATGATCTAAATTTCTATTAGAAATTTGTTTGCCCACCTTCTCAGCTAGTTTTATATGCTCATCCATACCAGTAGGACGAAGTCTTGACCCCTCTCCAACATGCATTGTTTGAACTTGTGCCTCCTCCCAATCTTCAAGGACCATGCATTCTTGAGCGGATTCATTTGATCCAATGTCTAGATTTGGCTTGAATTTAGCATGAAAACTTCCTGCTTGTTGAGCCCTTCCTACACATGTGTCACAAAATATTTTTCAAATAAAAGTGAGAGATGATGTTATATAAGTGGAGTTTATGTATGCAAGCAAACAAACTGATAAAACATGATGCTATAAGTGAGAGAAGTTTGTGCTAGTTTTATATGCTCATCCATACCAGTAGAAGGAAGTGATCTTGAACCCTCTCCAACAAGCATTGTTTGAACTTGGGTCTCCTCCCTAACTTCAAGGTATGTGTGTTCTTCAACAGATTCATTTGATCCAATATCTAGATTTGGCTCAACTCCAGCGTGAGGAATCCCTAGAGCATAAAACATAAAAATAATTTGAGAACATTGAAGTGATGAAAATAAAAGACCAAAGACACAAAACACAAATATTGAAACAAAATGAATTGGCTTAAGGAATTGGAGTCAAGGATCATTTAAACATTGCAACTTGCATGACCAAGATGACTTGAGGACATTTAAAAGTATTTATAGTCATTCAAGTGCAATGATGGTTAGAAACCTTCAAAGGAAAAGTCCTAAACACACACTTGAGAGTGAGAGAGAGAAGAAACAAGCATGTACCTTGTTTCTTTCTATGATAATTTTCCAAGTTTTGTTCACGCCTCTTTTGTTCTTCTTCTTTTGACAATTTTCATTGAGACACATTTTTTCTTTTTCTTTGTTGTCCCATTTTCTTCTTCAACTTAAAGATGAATCTAAACAAGTCCTCTACCAACTTAGTTAAATTATCCTCCAAAATTTTCCTTGATTGATAAAAATGAAAAGTTGTCGAGCTCTAATATTTTCCTCCTTGATAAATGTGCAAAAACTTTTTCTCCAAAATCTGCACTCCAAGTGAATCAAAATTATTCTAGTGTACATGGAATAATTAGATCCTAGTTTAAATTAATCAAGTAGTAAACAAACAAGTTATTTCATTGTGGAGTTTGTTGTTATTTAATTCATAGCTATGCACAACATATCTAGTAATTTTAGAATTTTGTTAAAGTGTCAAAAATGTATATTAGAGGTATAATTTGAATTGAATTTTCTTAATTATATTTGAATTGAATTTCAAGTTAGTTGTCAAAAATGTATAATAGAGGTATAATTTGAATTAAATTTTCTTAATTATATTTGAATTGAATTTCAAGTTACTTGTAAAAACGATAATAGCTCAATATAATTTGAATTGAATTTCAAGTTACTTGTCAAAAAGATTATATCTTGTTCTCAACTCAATGGTTCATGTTGCTTAAGTCATTTTTAAAAAAATATTTATTGTGATCAACATGAATGAACTTAATTATAAAGTGGCATTTATTTCCTAAAATTCTACTAGAGATCAAATGTATATTGAATATTTAAAGCAAATGCATACATATATTATGCGTAAACATGTTTAAACCATAAGCAAACACATGTACATATATGTAAAGGGATTCAATACATATAAACATAACACATATTATAAGCAAAGAGGAAAATGTATGTATATATCATATAAGAAAATATATGTACATATCATAAAAACAAAATGTAAATTAAAGATCATCAAATGTTGAATACTAAAGGTCAACAAATAAGCAAATGTATGTACATCATATAAGCAAATGTAAGTTAGAGATCATCAAATATAAAATACTATTAAAGATCATCATATAATCAAATACATGTGGTAAAGATCATAAATCTAGAGTGCATGGCCTAATATGAATGTCTACTCCTAGACGAATGGCCATCTGAATGATGAACAAATAAAATTGTGTACAAGATGTGTTAAATACATATAATTTATATTAAATAAATTTTATGAAAGTTATTTTTAAATGAACTTGTATTTTTAAATATCAATCTAGATCTATGCATACATAAATATGTTGCATGTACATATACACATGTGAGTATATAAAAATGTAAAACTCACATGTCCACTGATAGCAGATTCTTCCACAGAGTCACATTGATCATGCACATGATCTGGACCAAGGTTAGGAGTGATATGAGGTATGTCCACCTGTAACAATATATATACACATATATATCAACTTACATGAATATCTAGTTAAAAAAAAGAATTTTTTAAAAAAAAGAATTGAAACATGCACATGCACACATACATGCACATCATCTGATATCGGATGACCTAAGTCCTCTGAAATAGTCGCCTCCACCATATCCACCAAACGATCATGCAACGAATCAAAATCTGCATCCATCTTATCTATCCCATGTCATGCCATAAATCATGAATGTAGAGGACTATGAAGGTGAGATGGCATCGGTGATGATGAACTAGAACCAATCAACATATCAGTAAAACCCATAGTCTGTGTAGCTATCGTATGAACTATAGGTGGATCCTAATGCGCACTAGTGCTCGGTTGAGAGTGATGGGATCCTAGAACTGAACAACCTCTACATCTCAAATGCTCTCTAACATGCTCTATACTGATCCCATTGTCTGATGCAATGTGGGCATATGCCTCCACCAAGTCCTCAGCCAAACAATGCAGAGTCATGTGTGCCATATCTCTTGTAAGTGCATCAAGTTGTGTAGGAGTAGGGATGTTGACCACTATAAAAGGATCCATGGTGGTCCATTGTGTTGAAAATGTTGTGGATCGGGAATTTCTAGACATCAAATACTAACCTACATGATCATTAGATATCCTAGTGGTGGCAGCCGCAATGTCACCTATAGTGTCAATTGCTTCCTTTTGGGAAGCAACGACAACCTCATCTGCTATGGGGGCTAGAGATAGGGTGAGAGCAAGAGACCTATCACCAACCAATACCCTAAACACTGGGGGTGGTCTATCTACTCGATGATAGGTGGGCCTATCAGCAATCCTACCACGCCCCTGACCAACATATGGTGGAATGTCCAGGTAGTTAACTTTGAGGCCCAAATGGACCTCAACATACAATTATTGAACAAAATACAATGAAATCTGGTCATTGTTTGGGTATAGACCATGTGCTACAAGAAATCATGGGTAGATCAATGAGGCCATAGCATGATTGACACATCTAGTGACCTAGTATCCCTAACCTTACGTAAATTTTGATAAAATGGAAAAAAAGTGGCTTTTATCATTTCTTTGGTGACACTATCCTGTATTTGTTTAAGGGGAACGTCACCATGTACTTCTCCCTACATGTGGGAAAGAATAGTAGTCACTCTATCTAGGGAATATGCATTAGTCCTCTCAAGTTCATCTTTTAGTTTTCCTAGACTATGCAATATTAACATGCATGGTTCACTATATATCCCCAGGTTTGCACCCTATGCTAATGAATCTCTCAATTTTTTAATCTCATTACTAGTATTTGCAAACAAAGGATCTGGCATAGATGGAACATGATCTACATTTTCCATGTTATATATATATATATATATATATATATATATATATACAGTACACCTAAAAGAGCAATGAGACTTTGGTAAATAATATATCTAGATAAAGGGAATACAAATCTAAAATAGAACTTGTAATAATTCATCTACTCATCAATAATATTTTCATACCATTAAAAATTTAAAAAGAATTGGAAGACAACTATAATCTATAACATAGCATCCTTAAATGGTTCAAATTTTAAATGGAACAATGAAAGAAAGAATAAGAATATAAAGATTAGTATAAAATTATTTGAAAATAATTGGGGATAAAAATGTTTAATCTAATAGTTGTTAACATAAATGAACTCCAAAATAGGATTATGTAAGTGAAAAAAAAGTTTTATTGCCCTCATTGAACCTAAATTTATCTAGTTAAGATATGTCTAAAATTAAGAATTCACACTAGAATATCAATATTCCATGTAAGAACTCATAAAGAGGATGAATTTAATGGAAGATAATATAAAATCCTCCATATGAGGATGAATTTTATCATTACAATATGAGTGAATCATCTCAATTATATAGCCAAGAACATAAAAAAGTATAGATTGGAAAACAAAATAATCAGACATTTATCATATTTTTATATGTATAAAGTTTAGATACCATCAAACTATTTAAACTTATAGATTGCATAAAGCTATAAATTGAATCGTTAAAACTAATGTATTAAGAATCAAATCTAATAAAGTTTACTTCATTGCATACTTGTTATAAATATCTCACTAATCCAACCATACATATTATATATGTTAAAAAATATATAATTGTTATGCCCATAATTTTTCACTATATCTTGATGTGGATCTCCTTCAACTAGATCAATTAAAAATTATTTGTAATGTTGGAAGAAAATGGATTTAATATCATTGGACTTTTCATGGAACTACCTCTCTTAATCAATGATAGATATTATCCACTCTTGAGAATGTAAATATGTTCGAGATAACTAAAAAATAATTTGTATCCCTTATATCCTTTCATCCAATGTAGTCTATCTCTTAATTGAGATCCTCTACCACAATTAAGTTCAAATTTTCTAAGTTTTATTTCAACGAAAGCAACCACTCATTGTAGAAAAGTTATTAGTAAGTGCTAAAGCCAAAACAAGTTTTTTTTTTCTATTTCGATCCATATTTATTTTCCATTCTAGATCTCTTTCTAGCCATATTCTTATTGTAAGATCATAGTAAGGTAGTGCAATAGATTTAATCACATCATTCCGCAATTGTAGCCACTTACCATTTTGATGAGGTCTAGGAACATCAACCAAAGGGATATTAGGGAAGCAAGGTGATCAATTTGATTGAGGTGGGAAGTGTTGAGCTTGAAGGATAGATTATTAGGTATGAGGAATAACAAGTTTGAAAAGTTTAAAGAATTGGGAGGTGATATATGAGATAGGTTTAATAGAATCTACTTAAATAAGGGTGTTTTGTGGAGAGGGGACAATGGAAAGAGAAATAACTAAGTTTTAATCTATCAATACAACTAAGTTTCCCTTAGTTCACCATCTCTTTAGTTGGTCCAAGTGAACTAGTGATCAGTATAAGAATATTTTTTGTCTAAAATGGGATCTAAACCCCTCATGGTATTTCTAGTTAGGATGTAGGAATTTAATTATCTTTTAGAGATTTTATGAGAACTAAACCAACTTGTATCTTGGTTTTTTGCACCATATCATATTCACCTCCTTGTAGCCATTTAGTCATAGGGAGGGCATAAAAATCCATTCCCACAATTTAACTTGAGATGAGGAGTCATTAGGAATATTACAATAAAGAAAAAATGAATAGGTATTCGTTGCATTAGTAGTAAGCACTAAGCACAATTTTTGTTGGGATCCACTCCTCAATAGATGATAAACTTAGCCAAGTATTGGGAAAGGTGGGTCAACCTTGCCTTATAATATTTTGATTTATTATTTTGTCCTCATATTAGGAAATGAGGCATCTCACTTTGTGTTGGTAGTTATTTGTCATTTGTCGAATGCGTCAAGGGAGGTGTCTAAGATGTTCTAAATGCATATAATATTATTATAGCTTTATAAGATGAAACCCTAGATTAGTGTTGAAGATCGTGGTAGCTTCAAGCGAATACCTTCCAGCCCAGTACGCATGAAGATAATAATTAAATATAGCTGTTGTCTATTTAATTTTTATATGCGTCTTAATGAAGAGTCATTCCCTTTGATAAAAGATGCATTTAATAAAGATATGCGAATTTAATGAAGAGGAACGACTTTGAGGTGGCTGACTTATTAAAATTAGTAAAAGATATAATTCTTTTGAGGCCGACCTGATATGATTTGGAGTGACACGCTTCTTCATATTGTATATATATTCATTTGATTATTTCATTGTGACTCATTCATTAGCATTCAATTCATATCACATACATGTGTGAGTTCAGTTCAAGTACAAAAGGCGAAGTTATTGATTCAGATTGATTATTGTCAAGTGTGTGTTCTTCAAGTTGGAGCGATATCTCTTGTGACTATATCTTGTATCAGCAAAATATTGTTTTTTGTTGGTTGTGTTGCATTCTTAGTTGATGCTCATATTCGGCCTTCAGATTGGCCTATTGTAAAAGGACACTCTCCTTATTGAGATTCAATATATAAGTGTTATTTCGTGGTTGGGTTTTTCTCCCTCAAGAGGAGGGTTTTCCCAGGGTATCTACTATGTTATTATGTCTAATTTGAATTAATTTTTGTGCACACAATCTGATCATTAAAACTTACAATTATGACATGTATTCTTATGACATTTAAGAGCATGAATATAAAATATTTACAGTAAAGTATTGACTGGTCAACATTATGAAAAATCATAAGAAATGTTTTAAGAAATAGCAATTGTGTCAAGGAAAAAGATGTGGACATTTACAAGAACCTTTTTTTTAAAGCAAAAGTGGGAGACCACTTATAATTTTATTTATATATAATATTTTACATATAGTTGGTTCAAGTGGACATACTGGTGGGAAAGAACCAACAAGACAACCCCCAGTTGCAGTCTGAGTAACAAATTTTACAAAATATCAAAAAGACCAGTGAGGTCCTAGTACAAATGACCAATTGTCTGATTACAACATGTTACAAAAGCACATTGGTTGAATAAATTAGTACATATGCACATTCTCTTATGGACCCAAAATACCCAAAAGAAGACATCATACTAGACATACTTGTGACCTGAATACATAACATAATGGAGATTACAAAACCTTACTAAACATAAGACTGATAAGCTAGGAAGCCACTTTCAAAAAGATACAGATTTTCCACCAACATGTTGAAAGCCATTAACCGAGCTCTATTTTGTTTCCACTAGTTTACCTTTGTGTTGGCGATCATGCTCAAATGAAGGTTTTGATTTGTTTTAATATTAGGCACATAAATATTACATAATTTCTTTTTGGATGAAGATGGAAGTTGCAAATCATGAATGCAAACATGACTTCTCAAGAAAGAAATGACGTGATATTTTCTTTTTAAATCATCAATCTCCTCCATGGAAATGGCAGATCTGTATCTGTTTAGAACTTGGTAGACATGTGAAGAAGTGTCATGCATTGTGGATAATAACATGCCTTGGAATATGTGAACATAGGTCTCTTCTTATGAAACAAAACCTTCTTTGAATAATTAACATTAGAAATTAATAGAGTTTGGCGAGCATATTTTATAATCACACTAGAAACCAACAATGGAAGATTGAGAGTCTCAACTAAGAATTCCACCAAGTATAGATAGCATTCATACTAGAAGCCAACAACAAAAGACCAAATTTCATGTGTTTTATATCATGCCTTTGAGGGGTCCACAAGTACCATGAGCCTTTTGAAATCCTTCTCCATCTAAATGCATTCATTCCAAGACCATTGGGAGATGGGTATACAATATGAACCAAGTATTAATTTCTAATGTTAATTATTGAAAGAAGGTATATAAATTATTCGAGTATCTTAATTCTCATATAGAGTTACATCTTAGTCAATTTCTCTAGAAAGAACTAATTAAGGAATAAAAAAAAGAGAAAGTGTCTACCTCATTGTATGTTGACCTGTCCCATATAAAAAGATCATGGAAATGCTAAATGAGTTGATATAAGAATTTTTAAGAATGAAGGCACAAAATTCATAACACTAATCCTAAAAGCAACAAGAAAGGCAATGAATAAAATCTTCCTAGTTATTTTGAAAGAAACTTTAAAAGGTTCTAAATCCCCTTCACACCCCTTTCTAAATGAAGATAAAATAAATAAGTTACCAAATATTTCTTAGAGTTTAAGGTGGTGATTTTAATATGATTTGAGAATAAATAAGATAAATTAGATGAAATCAAGTTTTGTTGTAAAGGTGATGAATTTTGGGGGAATAAGATGAAAATAATTTTGAACCTAGTTGACTCATTAAATGGCAATAAGATAGATTTTAAAGGGGCTTTATTTAAAATATGTAATAGTTAGATATGTACTAATACATTATATTCTCTATTAGATAGTTATTTCTTCCATAAAATTTCTGACAATCTTATAATTTATTAATAATAGTGATGTGTGCATCCCTAGACACTCTTTGATAACCACACTATTAATGTTTCTATTTTTACTAGAGGATACTCTAATTGAAAAGCATGTAAAGAGGAAGGGTTAGTTAACCTTGATATTAATGCAATGAAAGGTGGGATTATCTTGATGGTATCAAAGTTATCTTAAAGATATATTGAAGGTTTTTCTTCTATGCCTGAACACATTTAGTGAAATATAATGAATATGTGTTATCCTAGAAAAATATGTATAGCATTAAGGATAAAATTTAGACTTTAAGTTGAAAGAAAATGTCAAATATTTAGAATAAAAATGGTGGGGATGGAATACAAGCTTCAAGGATCTCCTTGTAATAATTAATTGCAATAATAAATGATAAAAACTAAACACGAATGGATATGTCACCAATAATTTTTAGATAAAATGACTAAAATTAGAGCCAAGATATCTTAGTTCAAGTATCAGGATAAAGGTATCAAATTCTTATTCAATGTAAACATAGCCGAGTTTGATAGATAAAAAGTTGGCCCCATTAATACTAGGGGAGCATTGTCTAATGAGATTAAGTTGACACTATTCAATTTTTAGAAGTTAGAACCCTAACATTTATATGAGGAGCTTGTAAAATAGAACCTTATTAGGAAGAGTAGGAGAGGATAAATGAACCCATAATAATTATACTTATACAAATAAAAATAATAATAATGTTTAACCATTTCAAAATGTTAAATTTGTTTCACTATGATGATCAATAGCTAATTTGTACAAGGAGGCCACAATTTATAGGGAAATGAAGACTACATAAGAGGAGAATTTATAACATAGTAGCTTGGTTGTAGTTGTTTCTTTAGCATTAACTATTTTCTCTTTTTTCTTTTGTTGTTGAATATTTTATTTGATCTCTTAAAATTTATCAATGGTACTTGATCTTCATAATGATTATTTTCTTCTTTTTCAATTATTATCATCTTAGAAGGAATACCATTTCAATTTAGAGCAGGAAGAAATGTATTTTTCTTTTAAAGTATTTAAAATATTATATTTATTTGATGGTTCCTTCTTAACCTCTTCCACTCCTTGGAAAAAATTATCCAACCACTTGAATCTCCTTATATTAATCAATTTACTTCTATGATTTATGTATGTGTTTTTAGTGATTTACTCTTTATCCTTTCAACTTATTCATGATATACTTTAATATAGCTATATGTTCAAGTATATAATATTTTTCATAATTGGATATGCCTTAATAAACTCTTTAAACATGAAATTATTTGATGAGGGAAGATATAAATTAAGGTTATTCTTTCTTACTTACCTCATGCTCATCCATATTTTTTGTCCATAAATATCTCAAATCAAATTGGATTTTGCAAAGAGGATAGCTATATTTTAAATATTGGCTCTTAGTCAAAGTTGTTTATTTCTTTGTACAAATTTAAAATTGATTTAGGTAATTTAATTTTTAATAGTTTTAACATGGATATATGAAGAATAGTTTTATATATATATATAGTAAAGTGGACATATTTTTATATTTTCCTAATACTAGAAAATTTAATAATACCTTCATTCCTTCTAAATCCTAATAGAACTATTTTATTATACATTTCATTCAAACAATCTAGTTTCTTTCCTCTAAATTTATTCTTTGATTCATGCATTTAGTTCACCCAACCATTTTTGGAGTAATGTCATAAGACTCAAAGGAAAAATATGAAGAAGTTTATCCAAGTTTCCATTGTATGCACCCTAGAAACTTTATATCATGAACTATTTGATATAATTTCTCAAATAAATTTGTTAATGAACTGTTTGATATAATGCCTCAAATAAATTTTTTAATGAACTATTCGATATAGGGTGCATACAATGGAAACACTATTTATATCATACTCCATCAAAAATTACCATGAACTATTTGATATAATGCCCCAAATAAATTTGTTAATGAATTGTTTGATATAGGGTGCATACAATGGAAACACTATTTCTATCATACTCCATCAAAAATTACTATGAACCGTTTGATATAATGCCTCAAATAAATTTGTTAATGAATTGTTTGATATAATGCCTCAAATAAATTGGAGGTGCCCTGGTAAAAATGTATGCAAAATGTGGAAGCATAGATAGGGCATGTTAATTTTTTGACAGAGTAGAAATGTATTATAGAAATAGTGTATGTTGAAAATGCTTTAAAAACTTTCAAACAAATGCAGTTTCAATTCAACAAATTTTAAAAATTTCGCATTTAGGGTTTCAAAATTTAACAAACAAATGCATTTTGAACTCTACAAAATTTGAATTTCACATACCCGGTGCTCGATATGCAAGTTGGGTTGGTGAACTTTGGAGAGACAAAGTTGAGTTTGCATTTTCTAGAGAGATGAAGTCAGTTTGCTCGCCATTTGCAGATCACGATCTTGGTTTGTTGCATGCACAAGCACAGGGAAAGTAACTGGTAAAAAGAAAGTGAAAATGACAGTCGAAAATGACAATGTTTTTTTTATGTCTTATTTAAGGGGGTTCGGTCGAACCCATGTTCGACCAAACCCCTTTAAATAAGATTTTTTTATTTAGGGTTTGTGGGTTTAGCCGAACATGTAATGAGGTTTGGTTGAACCATTGAGTTCAATTGAACCCATTGAGTTTGGGGAAAAGAAAAAAAATGAAATTTACTTCTGCATATAATTTGTAAACCACTATTGTGGTTTGACCCCCCCGCAACTCAATGCTAACAAAATAAACCAGTGAAACGAAAGAAAATAGAGGGGGTCCCCGATTTTTCCTAGCAAAAAGTTGGGGTGTGTATGCAAGGCATAACAATTTCATTTATGGCTATGATGATGTATTTCATGTATTGTTCCCTTATGCAATTATACAAGTGGGAGAATGTTGGGATATGGTGTTGTACACCATTGCATAAATTGATTTATCATAATATTGTAATTAAATAATTATTTAGTTATGATTCACCTTGGTGGTGTGGATAATCACACTAGGTAATTATTTGGGGACCACTTGATGTTGTGTTATAATATTGTATTATTATTTAATGTGTGGGAGAGATGTGATAATAATTTAATATTAGGAAAATATTAAATAATGTGATGTCTTAGTACCCCTTATTAAATAAGGGGTTAGTGGTTTTGTATTCACATGGTTTTGTGGTATATGGTTTCACATTACCACTTGTTGTATTTTGTGTGAGCTTGTGTCTATACAAGCAAACACATGTGTAGTGGTTTAGGTTGGCTAAGTGGGTTGGTTATCATTATTGAGTCTTTTTGAGGAGTGCATTTGTGAAGCATGGCATGGGATGTGTGGATTCATACTTGGACACATGGGAATGCATTGGAAGTCTTGATGCTTTAGAGATATTCATTGTAACTCTTATATTGCTTTATTGTTGAATAATATGATGGAGTATGGATGCTTTTGGAGGCTAGGTTTTTTCCTCTTGAGGGTTTTCTCAAGGTATGTCTTGTGTTATCTTGTGGCTTGTCTATTTTATCTATGCATTGTGGTTACTTGTATGCGTTTTTATCTCTCATGGGTTATGTAGGAAATGGATTAAGATCATGGGTTAAAAACAATATTTCTAACATTGACCACCCACATGACTAGGGGTTCCCTGCAAGAAAAGATCAAATAACAAAAAAAAATTAAAAAATCCCTACTTATAGAACCTTGTAGGTTATGTATATATATACATGATTGTGTATATATAGTGTATATGTATGGTTGCATGTATGGAGGCAATTGTGTGTATACATTATTTTGTATACACATAAAATTTGTATTGTATATATTATCATCCCCTATAGTTATGTATATATATTTGAACCAAACAAAATTGTTAAAAAATGATATAAACTATGTATACAATAAGAAATATGTGTATATATGTTGATATATGAGTATATATGTAATGCCCTGCCACACAACCCTAGGGGAAGTTGCAATTAACTACACAAACATACTATTTTTTTTTTTGTACAAAAATAACATGCAAGTTCACTACCCATTGCAACAACCCCTAAGGTTGCGAGACTGAGATTACTTTAAAACCCAAACAAGAAACATGAATTGAAACTAGAGCATTTAATTACTTAATGAATTAAGAACACATACATTCCATACATGATATATTACATCAAAGAATAAGAAATACCACATGATTTCAAATAACAATCATGTAACAATAAGATTACAACTCTCATTTCCTGAATGAGGTAAATCCAATAAGCATGATTACATATTACATAATTCCACCTTGATAACAAATGAGGGGTAATAAAATACAATATCAACTAAAATGAATAAAGCATGAAAAGATTCTAGATCCCACGAGCTCTCCAACTGGAAATCTCGTCCACACAAACAAGAAGATGACCCAACGGATTAAGGTGCACGTTCCACCCAACCAAGTGATGCTCGAAGGCTCACCCCCCATGCTAGGAGATAGTAACAAGGATTTCTAGACAAGACCATCTACCTCAAGACATAGGCTAATACATAACTAAACTGAAACAAATACAAATACAATATCACTTAACACAATGGTTACAATGCTTCCAGAGAACAATGATCATCTACGCAGTACAACAAACTGACTTCTGGTTGACATAGAGAGAGTGTCACATTATTTGCTATGAGTTACCTTGGCTCAACCTTCCTAGGCTACCAGACCCCCATATTGGGTTACCTTGGCTTGCCTTTACTAGCTGCCGGACCCCCATACAAACTGTGCTTTTCATCTCATCTCAAGCCTTAAAAGCGTATGAGTCATGAGAGAGGCATTCATTATCTTAATTAGTTTGAATTTTTTTCATTAATTTTTTTTAAGTTATCACTTACTTAAACCCTAAGTGAGTTACCCTGGCACCCCTCTGTGTGTCAGACCCCCACAAAGAGCCACTCTCCTATTGACAACACAAATGGTACAAAACCACAATTCAACAGGTAAACTAGATAAGAAAAACACTCCAATCCAAAGAGAAAACAAATAATGAAAAATCACTTCAAACACTGGAGGAGACAAAATACATAATCCACTCCTTCCAAAGGGGGTGCAAACCACATAAACCGCTCATAATCCAAAGGAGGCACAAACTATCCTAGTTCGAGAAAACTGGGTAAAACAACAGGATACAACTATACGCACTACCCAAGGCAATACAAAGGTTGAATAACATATTATGACAACCCCAATAATTGAAAACCCCATCTAGAAGACTTACTAACTCGATTAGCCCATAATGCCCAAATAACGAGAATGAGGGAAATCACATAATGAAAAGACAATTTGACAATTAATACCCTATTTAAGGATCTCCTAAATCCAAGCACAACAATGGCATATTGCATGTAACCATAAAAATAATTAAAATTATTGTGATTATTCAAAAGTAAATAAGATTACGTTAGCAACATTAAGGAATTTAAAACTAACCATTTAATTCCATTTTCCTTGATTATCCATAATAATCAAAATCAAAATTTTAAATAAAATCATTTGATTATAAAATCAATTTTATGCATCATTTATAATTAAAAAAACCATCACAGGATCAATATATTTAGATATAAATATATGTTAAACATACATATATATAATTGTATACTCAATGTTTATATATACAATTATATACATATATATTTAATTATATAAACATTATTTAAATATTTATTTATTAAAACAATTTCAATTCCCAATCATTTAAAATATAATATATATAAATAATAATAATTTATAAAAAATAATATATTTATATATATAAATATATATACATACATATATATATTTATATAATATATATTATATATATTATAATATATATATATATTATAATATATATATATATTAAATATTTGTGGAACAAGTTTTCGTGGCCTAAGTGTAATTGTTTTGTTTGGACTCTTGCTTGGAATAGATGTTTGACTTGGGAGAATATCCGTAAGCGTGGATTCCAGGGCCCCTCTATGTGTGTTTTATGTGGGTGCAGTGAAGAGGATTCTCCCCATTTATTTTTCCAATGTTCTTATTCTATGCTGCTCTGGCATTGGTGGTGGGGTGTTTGGAAACATCATTGTGTTCATGCATCTTCTCTTGTTGAATTTTGGAGTAATCTGGGAAGGCCCCCCTCCCAGGCTTCTTTTCTCTAGATTTTGTGGAGCATTGGTCCTACTTTTATCCTTTGGAAAATTTGGTTGGAAAGGAATCGTAGGATTTTTTGTGAAGAGAAGTTGTTGGCTCATCAAGTTTGGCACAAAATTATTAGTATGATCCAGGAAACAGTGGAAGCTAAATGTGAAGTGACCCTTCCATTGGAAAAAAGAGACAATGAGATTGTGAATAGATTGGGGATGCTAGGGTTGACTCCAGTCTCTGCCTATGTTAGAAGAGGTAGGAGAGCGAAAAAGAATGTTCAAAGGATTGGAAGATGGATGCCTCCTCCAACGGAGTTCCTAAAGATTAATACTGACGACTCTTCTATAGGCAACCCTAGGCTTGCTGGTATTGGTGGAATTGGTAGAGACTGTATTGGTTTAGTCATTTTTCTTTTCCCCATCCATAAGGGGTGGATTTCTAACCACCTTATGGAAGGGCTGACGATTCTTTGGGCTATTGAATGTGCTTGCGCCTTGGGTTGGTGAAATGTTATCTGTGAATCTGATTCATAGATTATTGTTAATTTGTTGCTTGAGAAAAGGGTGGCTGATGTTAATTGGCGAATTGTGTCTGTGGTTAGACAGATTTTGCAGCGATGCTCTACATTGGAAGTGGTGTCTTTTGTCCACATCCTGTGTGAATGGAAAAGGGTGGCTGACTGTTTGGCCAAGTGGACTTCTGAACATGAGGATGATTGGAGGATTGAGGGGTGGAGACAGTTATTTCCTGAGTATGTTCTTGATCTAGAGAAGGTCATTGCTGATGATATGGAGGGATAAGTTGTAGATGGTTCATTGGTTGGTGGTTCTTGTTCTTGTCGTTCTGGGTTTTCCTTTGTGGGTGCTTATGGGTTCCCTTTCTCTTATGTACTGTTAATCTTTGAACTTCAATAAATTTTTTAAGCCCTTTTATTTAAAAAATATATATATTATAATATATATAATATATATAAATACATATATAAAAATTTATATATAAAAAAATCATTTAAAAAAAAATGAAACCTAACCTAAGTTGTGCAACCCAGAACAGGGGATGCAGCCCTTGCTGGGCTGTTATGCAACCTCCCATGAAGGGTTGGTTGCTACACAGCCTCCCCTTATGGGGTCGCTGCCTCCATAGCCAATGCCTCCCATATGGGGCGGCTATGGGGATAGCCTCCCAACCCCAACCCAACATTTTAAAACTTAATTTTTTTTATATAAAATAAAAAAATAGAAAATACAGTTATTCCCTGTACTCCCAAAACTTTCAATAGGGACAAAATTTCCCCAATAACATACAGGGTTTGAATCAACAAGAAATATATATATATATATATATATATATATATATATATATATATATATATATATATATATATATATATATATATATTCCATTTCACAGCCCAAATTGGGCAAATTTTCTATAGAATAATTACACAACAAATTTTAATTTCTAAAACATAATGAAAAATTCTCAGATCCAAACACAAGGTTTTCTTATTTCTTTTGTTCCTCTTTCAGATTTCTATTGTTTTTCTTCAAGAAATCTAAATTCTTTTAATATTTTTACAAGGTTTTCAAATTTTTTTTCCAAACAAGCTTTCAATAATGAAGATCCTAAATTTCAAAACAATAAACACAAACAAGAAAGAACCTATTAGAAACTTGAAGGAGAAGATTTAAGTTGAGCTACAATTTCCAATTGTTCCAAAGCTTTTCCAAAATCTTTTCCCAAATCCAACAATGCATAATCCAAACAAGAATACCTTCATTTTTCTTTTAACAACAATTTTCTTTCAAAAAAATGAAAAACTTCCCCAAATTTAGTCAACTTCCCTAAAATATTCCATCCACCATAGTTATTACTCCCACTATGCATTTTTGGAGATATTTTGTTTTTTTGAAAATTTAAAACTAAAATTTCTTTTCAATAAGAATTTTTCAAAAACTTTTAATAATTCCTTTTCAAAAGCATTTGAAACTTTTAAAATTTTCTTTTCAAAAGAATTTAAACTTTTAAAATTTTCTTTTTGAAAAAAAATATTTAACACTCTTAATTCCCAAAATGGATAGCTTAATTCATTTCAACACAATTAATTCAATTAATCGATAAAATAAATATAATCCAATATTAGATCATTTTATTAATTAAATTAAATTAATTAATAAATTAAATAACATTTATAGCATTGTAACCAGATAAATTTAATAAGCAACTTAAATACATAAAGCCATTTATTTACCCTTTTTCAACTTGAAATTAAATAAATCAAGGAGAGATGAACAACAAAGAAGCAACTAAACCCAACTAAACCCGATGACACACTATGACTAAGGTGGTGACCTGGCACGAAAAACCTAGCTACTATCTCCCAATTGAATACCGTTGGCCAATGGACACACTCAAACCTGTGAAATCAGGTGGAGTCGATGTCCTATACATGTCAACCTACGAACAAAGAGTATATCGAACATGCATATATGTATAATATGATCAAACACACTGTGAAGAGGAAATCTCAGAATCGTAGGGTGCTCGCAAGCAAGTGGTACAATCCCGTCCCCCTCACCATTACAAAATTATTGACTGAAGAATCTAACATCAATAATATACCCAAAAGCATAAAGCATCATTAATTAAATATATGCTAAGCTAATTCAAAGCATGCCATAATGATAACATCAAAGTAAAATACCATCACATCAAAATACATCATTCGCATTGCTTTACAGTTTGAGATGAAATAGTAACCAAGTACCATAGTCAAAGTAATAGCATAACAAAGCATAACAAAGAAAACATTGTCTGGTCAAAAGAGCCCAAAATGGAGGGGTGCTACAATATAAATTATGTATATATCGCCTATACTTTGACATAATTTATGTATATACTTCTACTACATGTACACCCAATTGTGCTATATATCAAACTCATGCCTATGATGTATATTATGTGTATATGTTAGAGGATGGAATCAGTCCATACATATATTATAGGAACTATATTTGTGAGTAGATTTATGTGTATATACTTTTGAAAACCTTAGTTTCCTATGTATATACCTGCATCTTTATAACCCATGTGTATACATTTTCCTACAACCTATGTGTATACATCTATAGAAATAAAATGAATATATGTAAAAACCCTAGACTAGATAGTATAGTCATTCATCCATACAAACTATGTACAATAGTATAGATATTTGTAGTAAGAAATTTAGAGGCCTAAATTTTTTTGCTAAATTTCACAATGAGCAATTTATATATCACATTATATATCAAAATGCATCTCTTTGTCTCCTTGAAGAAACTCTGACATTTGTTTCATGATACGAGAATCCTAGGACCCCCTCAGAAGAGCACACACTTACAAGGTTAGAGTCTCAAAAACTCACAAGAACAAGTGTTAAGTGTTAGCTATATAATAAGCATTTGTTTCACATCAAATTCATCAAAATGAATGCATGTAAATAGAATAAATTGGAATAAGCATCAAAATTAAATAGTTAAAATAGTCAAATTCTACACATGTAAGCATTAGATCGAGCATAATGTGAAGATTTTCTTTCTTTAGAATGTGGGTGCTCAATTTGTTAGCATAATGACTGCATTATCTAGATATCAAACTAATAGAATATGGATGTGTGAAATGATAGATAATGGCTTTGATTTATAGATTTTTTAGGAGAATCGGATGAATGACTAAGTTTTAATCTAGGACCTCAAGTTGATCCATTATTAGGGGAGCTAGTGAGGAGAGATGGCAAGCATGGAAGAGTTGCACAAAATTTTGATTTTTTAATTAAAATAATTGCTATTGATCAACTCAAATTGTCAAGGGATATGACAAATTTTATTGATGAGTTAATTTTCTATATGGAGAATTTAATTAAATACATGAGAGAATTAGGGGAGTTGACTATTTACATGGAATAGTTAATTGATTGCACAAGTAAGTGAAGTGGATTAGACTTGACAATCAACTTTGTGAAGTATATTTTAATGATTTAATAATTAATTAAATAAATTATAGGTGCATATGAGGTGAAAATTAATATTAATAATTAATTTATTAATGTTTAATAGATAAAGTAAGAAAATAAATAAATGGATAAATATTTATTTAATAATGAATAATGATGGCTTAATTTAATAATATAACTAGGTATTAGGAGTTCTAGGTGATGAACTTGGGTGGTCAAGCAATAATATGTATTGATGAGCTACATGATGGGATAATGATGGCAAAGGTGAAATTAATTTAGATGTTTATAAAATTCACTAGGCTTAGTCAAATTATTTTCATTAGTGGGTGGGTAATAGTACAAGAAAGGTGGGTAGGAATATGTGGTGATGGGTTGGGTATTGTAGACACTAAAAAATGTCCTAAGCAGTATCATACACTCAAATCAGGTTTACTAACATCATTTCCTCTCGAAACTCATCTTCTTTTCACTTAATTAATTGAATTAGCCTAACTAATTAATTGCATCATTTTCATCCATTAACCTAATTCATTAAATCAGGTTAATTCACCCCCCTTTCACGCTAAGATTTTGTCTCATTAAATTAAATAAATCATACGATTTAATTTAAATCCCTAAGTCACCGTATTTAATTAAATAACCTTGTTATTTAATCAAATATCATTTCATCTCTCCCCCCCCTTCTTTTGCATGATTAAACCTTGTTTAATTAGAAATTAAACTAATCTTCCTCTAAAAAGGGAATATTCCCAAGGAATATTCATTATCTTTTTATGCACAATTAAAACTTTCTTTTAATTTGCAAAATATCTTTATCCTCACTCATAAGAATATTCTTTGGAATATTCTTTCTCCTCCAATCATCTCACTTAGCTTCTTTGGCAAGCTAAACCTTTAACCTCTTAAGCAAGTAACCTTGTGACCTGTGTGTAGGTCAAAAGTGTGTTTGTTTGGAGCAAATGTGAGCCCTTGATAACATCTCATCTTGCATTCTCATCCGTTGATGAGAATCCATGATCCATGCCTCCTATTTCCTCCATCCTTCACCGTTGATTAATCTTCTCGATCTCAACCCTCCATTTCTCATTTGCTCTCCTATAAATAGAACACTATTTGGAGATAGATGGATCCATCTTTCAATTGCAAACTTATGTTGTTGAATTCACTCACACTCACACTCTCAATTTACTCACCTTTAGCTTGTTTTAATTCATTTTAGTTGCATAATAGCTTAAAACATCCATTAATGGCTTCCATGCATCCATCTTAGTTTGTTTATAAATTAGGGTTTCCATTTTTTAGCTTAGATTAACTTAGCAAGTACATAATTAGTTCAATTTTAGCTTAAAAGCATGTTAATTTGGCTTGCATCATGTTCAATTTAGCATAAATCAGGTTTTCATTCATTTATCACAATGGTTTCATCAATTCTCTTCCATAGAATTGATTGAAACAGGCTCACTAATCATGGGAATGGGAAAGGGTCATTGTTCCATATCAACACAACACTAATTCCAAAATAGGATAAGTTTCAAATGGGTTAGAGTAGGAGTTTAATTGTTTTCATAGTTTGTAACTTTTAGTTTCAATAATGCTTAGTTTAACTTTTAAATTTGAATGATCTTGTTTGTGATTGAGGTTTACTGGCTAAATTATGCTTCAATTCATCATGGGTTAAGTGTAATCAAACCAACCTAACAATCCTTGTCTTGTAGGTATATATTAATTATGATGGACTAGTAGAGGAAGGGGTCATCAAAGGTGTTGGGAAGGAGGTTGTGAAGGGGTAATGGTAGCATGATGAATATGGGAAGTCAAATTAAAATTAGGGCTAAGGTGGGAAGGTGTGAGAAGAATGAGGTTGATGGAGGATTAGGAACACCACAGGAGTGGAGGAAGTGGGGCATTAGATGGGAGAATTGTTTTATTAGTTTTGGGAAAGGAGAATGGAAGAATAATCTTAAGAATGTGATAGGAGGGGGCATCGTTAGGAATGCAAAACCTATTAACTATTTGTATTGGGTTGATTTGAACACTTTCATCTTGTAAAATTTTATCATAAGAAAACTATGAAGTGCCTCACTAATGTCAAAGGCTTAGAATAATTATCACGTTTAATAGTATCCTCCATAAGAAGTTGCAACTTCTTGTCCATATAACTTTCTTTTGGATTTTCAAGATATCTAAGATGAGCATCACGAGCAAAGGGTTTCTTCTCATTAAAGTGCATAGATGTATTTATATTTTCAACAATAGGAATCTCAAAGTGATCCATGGCAATAGAGGGTAATATAGAACTATGCCTACTTGAAGCTGGAATCATAAAGGATGTTTTGGCATACAACACTATATATGATTGATTAAAGAAGAATAATACAAATATAGCATACAAATTTCAATTTCAAGAAAAAGGTGGGAAAGTTTAGAAAAATTAGATAAAAATCAAGAAATAGAAAGAAGGTTATCTACAACAAAGGACTAGAGGGGACTAGAAAATTAGTTCACCAAAATATTGGAAAATAAATACAATTACACTAATTTAGAGTCTAATTAGCTAGTATAAATAGTAAATATCAATCAAACCTAAATTAATAGTTGAGAAAATGTAAATGATAAATATAGAGTTATAATTGTAGGAATTAATGGTGAACTCCTCAACACCTGGGATCAATTGCAAGGCAACAATAACTTCAATAAGAGAGAAATAACAGAAATATCATGCTATGATTATGGATGCAAGATTTCCAAATTAAATATTTGATGTGCATATGATACCTTGTTTATAAAGGCACTTGTTGTGAGATAGGATTAAACAAGATTTTGGCATAAGTCTTAATCATGTATAATGAGACAACTACCCCAACATATATTAAATGACCTAGGACACAAGAATTATATAAAATCCAACTATATACAGTTTGATAAGATAATATCTTATCTAGATAACTAAGACTTCTATAAAAAACAACTAGGACCTAAGTGGTGCAGGAGCACCTGGCAAAGGACTAGTTTGTTTTTGAGTTCTTTAATTTTGTTGTGCTATCATAAGGTCATGTTGACCATTATTTTAGGTGCTTAGGGTGTTTTTAAACTTTTGGGAAAGAAGCTGACAAGTATTAAATAATTTTACAACATCATATTGCTAGGTTGGCAAAAATTGTTAAATGTCTGAAAAACATAGCGGGTTTTACAAAAAGGCATTTTTAGGTCATTTAAGCCTCGACCCAAGAACCTAAATTGTTGGGGAGGAATATTTAAGGCATTCCACGACCTATTTGGTGGGTTATAAGTTCTTTGTATGGATTATTTTTCCAGAAATTGAATAAAACAACATTCTTGTTCTATTTTTCTATTTTTTTATGTTCTTGTTTGCATGACAGCAGCTAAATGAATTAAAAGAGGAATTTTGTAGGTTTTTTTAGCATGTAGAGAAGCCTTTGGAATTTTTTTTTTGGCATATTTGATAGCTGTTTCCATCGCTTTCATCCATTCTTGTAAATTCTGTGTTTTTCCCTTATTTGTTGTTTTGACTAGAACTGTGTAAAAATGGAGTTCTAGGCTGCATTCCCTCCATACCAGGAAGTATGGAATTGTTGGGAACATGGTAAAGCTCCATATCTATACATATTTTAGTGGTAGGTGTTAGTTTTTCTTTGGTTGCAGGAGTTATGAGAAAAGCCTTGCCCTAGGCGAGCCAGTGAGAGCCCGGCTAGGAAAGGCTGTAGAACAGTGCAAATTTCTTGTCGGGGAGAAAATATTTTCAAAAAATTATTTTTGGAGAATTTAGGGGAAGGTATTGGCCACGTATGGTACCAAGGAGGAGATCTCAGCAATCCGTTTAGGAGGAGAACTTTTCACCAGTCCTAAAACTGGTTTTGAATAGTTAGAAACCCTAGTTTTCTAGGCAGTGTTTGCATGAGGGCAGAGTACGGCCTGGACAAAGCCAAGACCCTAGAAATGTTGAAGGTGTAGATAAGGGAAAAAAAATTTCTAAGCCAAGAACCACGTTTCTTTGGTGGGTTTAGGATGAAAAAGCAATTTACCCCTGTTTAGAGACCAAATAGTGGCTCAAGGATCAAACCTATGGAAGGGGCTTCATGCAAGTGTTGGTAAGATGGAGTCTAAGTGAAGTTTTAGGAACCCTAGGAGGTTGTTTTGGAGCTTTGGAAAACATTCCCTCACCCTTGCAAGATTCAATCATGTATTGAGGGAGGATTAGTCTTTTGGATGCATAAAAGGCTAAGGAAGAAAGGAGTCATAGCACCAAGATTTGGCTTGGTAGTTGCAAACTTGACAAGATAGTGAGGTTGGCAGGAGAACCAGGGGAACTTAGACAAGGTAGAGTTCCTATAGGTTAGGGTGGAACAACATTTTCACCAAGGAGGTCTATGACAAGGCCTAGCGCAAGAATCTGTGATTGCTTCCTGCAGCATTTGAAAATAGTGTGATTGATTCCTGCAGCCTCCAGGAATCTGTGATTGCTTCCTGCAGCCTCCCTATTAGATTGGTATCAAAGCAAGCAAAAGATTTGGGAAGTAGCTTATATGTCAGAAGTTGAGTCAAGTGAAACTCCCACCATGGTGACAAATGCACAGTTAGCCAAGATGGTTGAAGGACAAGAGGAGGACAACAAGTTGTTAAAAGAAAGGATAGAGCAACTTGAGAAAGTATTGAATGATGCAAGGTTGGAAGGAATGGTACCAAAGGAAGAAGAGATTGCAGAGGAGGACAAGGTCCTTGCACCTGACCCTGTTTTGGAGGAGGAGCCTTTCTTGAAGGCATTGAAAGCCTTGAGTGGAAAAGGACTTGAGGGCATACCACTGTTCAGTGGAAAGATGGATCCTAATTTGGTCATGGATTGGATAGAAGGCATGGAGAATCACTTTGAGTGTGATGGAGTCACTAAAGCACAGAAGGTGAAGGTTGCTAAATCAAGGTTGAGAGGATCAGCCTTGACATGGTGGAAGTTTGTTCAGACAGAAAGGGAAAAAGAAGGTAAGCAGCCCATATCAACTTGGAAAGGAATGTTTGCTAAGGTAAAGGAATCTTACATGCCAGATGACTATGAGATTCAGTTGCACAAGAAGAGGAAAAGTCTAAGGTAGAAAGACCAAGATGTCAACACCTATACTGAAGAGTTTCAGAAGCTTTGTTTAAGATCTAACGTATAGAGGATGAGAGCCTAAAGGTGGCTAGATACCTTAATGGCTTGAAGTGGAACATTCAAGAAGAGATGGCTCTTTTGAGTCCTAAAATAGTACACCAATGCTATTAGTTGGCTATAAAGATTGGGGAAAGGAATAAGAGGAAGCAAGATCAGTCTTCTAAGGGCAGAGGAAAAGGTAGAGATCAAAGAGGACAGCGTGGTGGTTACCAAGGTAGAGGTAATGATCAAAGGAACCAAGGAGAATCAAAACTTGTTGAGCATGGAGGTGAAACATCTTTAAGAGGAGGATTTAACAGAGGAAGAGGACCTCTAGGAGGTTCAAACAAAGGAAGAGGAGCAGGTAGGAGTAATTCTTACTTTGCAAACATGAAGTGTTATCATTGTAACCAACTAGGTCGCCCTGCTTATAGGTGCCTGGAGAAAGCATCCTCTTCTAGCAATGAAAAGAGAGTGGCCTATGTACAAGAGGACACCATGAGTCCTAAGGCATCTGAGATCAGTCATATAGAATCTGAAATTGGTGAGAATCTGATGTTTAATAGAGTTTTGATCAGGCAGCCAGTCAAAGAGGAACCTAAGCAAAGAAGAGCTCTTTTTAGAGTAAGGTGCAAGATACTTGGAAAAGTGTACAAAGTCATTGTAGATTCTAGTTCAACAGATAATATAATCTCAGAGGAGGTAGTAACAAAGCTAAAATTGGAGAAAGTACCCCATAATAACCCCTACAAGGTCACATGGCTAAATAAAGGGCAGAGTGTTTTGGTGACTGAGCAAGTAACAGTGGAATTTTTAATTGGAGGCTATAAAGACAAGCTGGTTTGTGATGTATTACCCATGGAAGCATGTCATCTACTACTGGGCAGACCTTGGCAATATGATAGAAGTGCCATCTATGATGGGAAAGAGAACACCATTTCATTCAAGAAGGATGGAAGAACCTTCAAGTTGCAGTCATTGACAGAGGAAGATGAAGGACAGTCAAAGGTACCCAACATTATGTTGAGCAGTGGCAAGGAGTTCCTTAAGGACCTACACCAAGGGAATGAAGGATATGTGATCATGATGCAGTCCAAAGAGGAAGAAAAGACTGAAAGGACAGTCTTACCAGAGGCAGTCCAAAATTTGCTGAATAAGTACAAGAGCATAGTCAGTGATGGAACCCCTGCAACTCTACCACCAAAGAGAGCAATAAGTCATCAAATTGACTTTATACCTGGAGCCTCATTGCCTAACAAAGTAGCATACAAGCTTACACCTAAGCAGAACCAAGAGGTGGCTAGGCAAGTGGAAGAATTGTTGAATCAAGGTCTGATTCAAAAGAGCATCAGCCCATGTGCAGTCCCGGTGGTTTTGGCAACAAAAAAAGGTGGTAAGTGGAGATTATGCACTGATTATAGAGCAATTAATAGAATTACAATTAGGTATAGGTTTCCTATTCCTAGAATTGAAGACTTGATGGATTGTCTTGGGGGTGCAAAATTCTTCACCAAGTTGGATCTTAAGAGTGGGTATCATCAAATCAGAATCAAGGAGGGTGATGAATGGAAGATAGCTTTTAAGAAAAATGATGGCTTATATGAGTGGAAAGTGATGCCATTTGGCCTCTCAAATTCCCCTAGCACGTTCATGAGACTAATGAATGAAGTACTTAAGGATTTCACAGGGATCTTTGTAGTAGTCTACCTAGATGACATACTGATTTTCAGTAAGACAGCAGAAGAACATTTGAAACATGTGGAGATGGTACTTAAAAGGTTGCAAGAAGAGAAGTTGGCAATTAACCTTGAGAAGTGTGAGTTCTTCAAGCAAGAACTTGTGTATCTAGGCTTTGTAGTATCCCAAGGAATGTTGAAGATGGATCCAAGCAAGGTGGAAGCCATCCTAAACTAGCCTACACCAACCACAGCAACAGAGGTAAGGAGCTTTCATGGTTTGGCTCAGTTTTATAGAAATTTCATAAGGAATTTTAGTGGTATATGTGCACCAGTCCTAGATAATATTAAAGGTGGTCTAAAAACAAAGTTTAAATGGACTCAAGAGGCTGATAAAGGGTTTGAAAAACTGAAACAAGAAGTGGCAACTCAACCAATTCTGTTATTGCCTAGTTTTGACAAGTTGTTCACAGTTGAGTGTGATGCAAGTGGAGTAGTTGTAGGAGGAGTACTTAGTCAAGAAGGTAGGCCTGTAGCATTGTTTAGTGAAAATCTCAATGAAGCCAAGAAAAAATACTCTACCTATGATCTATAATTATATGCTTTAGTGCAGTCCCTTAGGAAGTGGAGGCATTATTTGTTACCCAAAGAGTTTGTGGTTTTTACTAATAACCAGGCACTCAGTTACATCAACACCCAAGAGAAGCTGAGTAATAGACACTTGAAATGGATGGAATACATCCAAGCTTTCACATTCACTATCAAGCACAAAAAGGGACAAATGAATAAGGTTGCAGACGCATTAAGCAGAAGGTTGTTGATAGTGCAAGAAATACAGCTAAAGAGCATTGGAATAGAGTGTTTCAAAGACCTCTATGGTGAAGATGAAGACTTCTCAAAAGCTTACAAGGTATGCTCTGATTTTGAGAATCATTTTCATAGTCAATATGCTAAGTATACATTGCAAAATGGACTGTTATTTAAGGGTAACCAGTTATGTGTTCCAAGAGGATCAATGAGAGAAAATCTTATTCAAGAAAAGCATAATGGCAGTCTTAGTGGGAATTTTGGTATTAATAAAACTTTAGAGCTAGTTCAAAGGTTCTATTACTAGCCTAAGTTAGCAAGAGATGTCAGAAAATATGTGGAACAATGTGTTGTATGCATGAAAGCTAAAGGGGGAGCTAGCAATGTTGGTTTGTATCAACCCCTCCCCATTCCTAACAGACCATGGGAGTGTGTGAGCATGTATTTTGTGGTAGGTCTTCCTAAGACCAAGACTAGTTTAGATAGTGTGTATGTGGTAGTGGACAAATTTAGCAAGATGAGTCACTTCATTCCTTGCAAAACTACTCATGATGCAAGCTACATAGCTCATCTTTTCTTCAAGGAGGTTGTAAGGATCCATGGATTGCCTCTAAGCATTGTTTCTGATAGAGATGTGAAGTTCATGAGTCACTTTTGGAAGACTCTATGGAGAAGATTGGGTACAAACCTATCTTTTGGATCAGCTTACCATCCTCAAACCAATGGTCAAACAGAGGTGGTTAACAGAGTGCTAGGTAATCTTTTGACGTGCTTGACTAAAGAATATGGACAGACCTGGGATATGGTTATTTCTCAAGCTAAATATGCTTATAATGACAGTGTCAATAGAACTACAGGGAAAAGTCCTTTTGAGGTTGTGTATGGGATGCACCCAAGAGGTATTTGTGAACTCAGAGACCTTGGATCAATGGAGAACAGGAGTGGACATGCTGAATACTTCACTTAGACCATGAAGGAGATTCATGAGCAGGTCAAGAAGACAGTTACAACAGCAACTCAAAAGTTGAAGGAGAATGTTGATTTGTCAAGGAAGGATGTACAATTTGCAGTTGGGGACTATGTTATGGTCCACCTCAACAAATCCAGATTGCAAAAGGGCATGTTAACCAAGTTACAAATGAAAAGAGTGGGTCCATGCAAGGTGTTGGCCAAATATGGCAAGAATGCATATAAGGTGGAATTACCATCAGATTTGGGCATCTCTCCAGTTTTCAATGTCGCTGATTTGATCAAATATAAAGGGATAGTCAAGGATGAGGATCAGGACAGTCATGAGGTCTTCAAGGACATCAGCAACATGTCCATACCAACTCCAGACAAGCTACAAGCAGAGAAGATCTTGGAGTCAAGAGTGAAGAAGACTACAAGGCACAAGGTGTACATGGAGCATCTTGTCAAATGGAAGGATAAGCATGAATCTGAAGCTACCTGGGTAGAAGAAGCATATTTTAAGAAGAAAGGCATTGATATGTCTCTAATCTCTCCCAAACTTCCTTAGTTGTTTGTGTTGAGAGGGGGAGAATGGTGTAGGAGCACCTGGCAAAGGAATATTTTGTTTTTGAGTTCTTTAATTTTGTTGTGCTATCATAAGGTCATGTTGACCATTATTTTAGGTGCTTAGGGTGTTTTTGAACTTTGGGAAATAAGGTGACAAGTATTAAATAATTTTACAACATCATATTGCTAGGTTGGCAAAAATTGTTAAATGTCTAAAAACACAGCGGGTTTTACAAAAAGGCATTTTTAGGTCATTTAAGCCTCGACCTAAGAACCTAAATTATTGGGGAGGCATATTTAAGGCATTCCATGACCTATTTGGTGGGTTAGAAGTTCTTTGTACGGACTGTTTTTCCATAAATTAAAGAAAACAACATTCTTATTCTATTTTTCTATTTTTTTCTGTTCTTGTTTGCATGACAGTAGCTAAATGAATTAAAAGAGGAATTTTGTAGGCTTTTTTAGCATGTAGAGAAGCCTCTAGAAAGTTTTTTTTGGCACATTTGATAGCTGTTTCCATCACTTTCATCCATTCTTGTAAATTCTATGTTTTTCCCTTATTTGCTGTTTTGACTGGAACTGTGTAAAAATGGAGTTCTAGGATGCATTCCCTCCATACCAGGAAGTATGGAATTGTTGGGAACGTGGTCAGGCTCCATCTCTATACATATTTTAGTGGTAGGTGTTAGGTTTTCTTTGGTTGCAGGACTTATGAGAAAAGCCTTGCCCTAGGCGGGCTAGTGAGAGCCCGGCTAGGAAAGGCTGCAGAACAGCATAGATTTCTTGCAGGGGAGAAAATATTTTTGAAAAAATATTTTTTGAGAATTTAGGGGAAGGTATTGGCCATGTATGGTACCAAGGAGGAGAGCCCAACAATCCGTTTAGGAGGAGAAATTTTCACCAGTCCTAAAACTGGTTTTGAACAATTAGAAACCCTAGTTTTCTGGGCAGTGTTTGCATGAGGGCAGAGTACGGCCTGGACAGAGCCAAGACCCTATAAATATTGAAGGTGTAGATAAGGGAAACACATTTCCTAATCCAAGAACCACATTTCTTTGGTGGGTTTAGGAGGAAAAAGCAATTTACCCCTATTTAGAGACCAAATAGTGGCTCAAGGATCAAACCTATGGAAGGGGCTTCATGCAAGTGTTGGTAAGATGGAGTCTAAGTGAAGTTTCAGGAACCCTAGGAGGTTGTTTTGGAGCTTTGGAAAACATTCCCTCACCCCTGCAAGATTCAATCATGGATTGAGGGAGGATTAGTCTTTTGGATGCATAAAAGGCTAAGGAAGAAAGGAGTCATAGCACCAAGATTTGGCTTGGTAGTTGCAAACTTGACAAGATAGTGAGGTTGGCAGGAGAACCAGGGGAACTTAGACAAGGTAGAGTTCCTATAGGTTAGGGTGGAACAACATTTTTAGCAAGGAGGTCTATGACAAGGCCTAGCGCAGGAATCTGTGATTGCTTCCTGCAGCATCTGAAAACAATGTGATTGATTCTTGCAGCCTCCAGGAATCTGTGATTGCTTCCTGCAGCCTCCCTATCACTAAGTGGACTTAACATGTAAATAAGACCTAGATAGGTAAAACACATATTTACACCAACACTCCCTTAAATACAACTTAGGGAGTATTATTATGCAAAGATGCAAAGATGGTTCCTAGCTATGAGGCCATGGTAGGTATCCATGTACAAATGCAAATGCAATATCTCACAAATGGAGAAAAGGAGAAAACGTAGTGGAACAAAACTCCTCCCCAAAAGAGAGATGAAATAAAAAATGCTCTCAATGATGCATGAGAGGGACAAAACCCCATGCAAGGAAAAATACCCCCCATAAGAGAGAAGAAGAGAGACCATTAAACCCTCCCCCCATCCTAATGAGATAACCTACTATAAAGAAACATTGGAAGCACATAGGTGGCGTGACACTGGAACCTTTTTCCAAGAAACAAAGGACAAATGAGTCAGATGTTATAAATGTTAGAATCTCTTTGGAGTAATCTTGGAATCATGATAAAGCAACAACATTCTTTATGCTAAGAAACACTAGAAAACTCTCAATATGGAGCAACCTTGGAATCTGAATGAAGCAAAAAGAGATAGAACATCATTCTAAACTTAAATGAAATGCAAAGATCAAAATTGCACCTTCCCAAGTGATAGTTTATCTAAGTGATCAACCAAAATGTGAATACACACAAATCTGAATAAAATATATCTAGGGTTAACTTAAAAAAAGTGCATGGATGGCATGAAATAGCTCCTCAATACCTTTCCAATGTCACAAGAATCACAAAAATCGAAGATTATGGCAAAAAGTTATGAGTTTGGGAACCAAAATAAAGATCTGACTTCAATTAGCAATAAATTCCACCAAAAAGACTTTTTTTGGAAAATAACTTGCACCACTATAAAATTCACGAAGCTAGCTTTCCGAGGATATCTCATTTTCGAAAAAATGCCACTTGGATTGCAAGTTATGGAATTTTGAAAAAAAATGTTTGATTCAGGCAATTATGGGCCAAATTTGGGCCTCTAGGCATTAAGCCCTCAGACACCCATGTGATTGTGTCTTTAATATTTAGTTTTTAAAAAATACCCTGCCACCATTGATGATGGAGGGCCATAGGTTGCACTACTCAAGGCTTTAAGACCCTTGTTAAGATAGAACTAGGGGTGGCCCAAAGTTGTAACTACCAACAAAACAATAAACACATGAGATATAAATATAAACCGCGACTTAAAATTTTAATAATAAAAAAATGATAACCATAGGTCTTGTGATATAATTGCACAGTACTAGCAACAAAACCAAGTATGTTGTGATGTGACGCAGACAAAATCTTCTCAAAATATGGGGAATATTCTTCATTGACTCGACTATGTGACTACAGATGATGGTGTTGTACAATACAACCAGGTATGGATCTGTATGACCGTATGTAAATGATGACTAGACAAAAAAATTTCCTAATGCCCTCGAGAAAAATGTTAAAATTTGATAATTTGACAATCAATCCTTAGGTTTTCGGGCCTTTTGGACGCAATGGCAATATCATATTTGCCCAAAGTGCTTCAAAAATTTGGCTACCTCGAGGATCTGGCAACTGTAACCCTCAACTTGAAACCCTTGTAGATCAGTCAAAATATAACAAAATTTGATGAAATGAAAGACAAACTTGATTTTCTCTAATGCCTTAGATTCAACCATGAGGTCCTTGAAACCCCCAATTGCACCCAACAAAAACTTTGACCCAAAATAGGTCTCTTAGATATGGGAAGAAGTTTGCAACATTGAAGCTCTGATACCATGTCGAAGTTAATGGTGAAATCTTCAATGCCCCAGGATCACCTGCAAGATAACAATAACTTCCACAAGAGAGAAATGACAAAAATATCATGCTATGATTATGGTTGCAAGATTGCCAGATTGAATATTTGAAGAACATATGATGCCTTGCTTATAAAGACAAGTTGTGAGATAGGATTAGACAAGATCTTGACATGTGTCTTAATGTTGTATAATGTGACAACCACTCCAACAAATATTAAATGATTTATGACACAAACATTGAAGAAAAGCCAACTAGATAAGATAAGATTTTATCTAGACAACTAAGACTTCTAGAAAAAGCAACTAGGACCTAAGTGGACTTGACATTTAAATAGAACCTAGATAAGTAAAACACCTATTTACACCAACAATAATGTGCTTAGCTCTATTTATCACTCTTGGGTAGGCATTAATTGATTTTTTGATATAGATTTTGATCAACAATTGAAAATTCCCCTCTAAAATTATATAACTTTGCATACACTATCACAAACTTAACTAGTATGTTTGCTTTGCTCCTTGACTAGGTCGCTCTCACAATCTAGTCCTAGTGCAACTTTGTTATTGCAGCACAATTTTATCCTTTACTCTTTTTTCTCTTTAACACCTATGCATATGTGTATCTATTGATGGGTTTTCTTTAGAAGCACCTGCTCTCACAATCTAGTCCTAGTGCAACTTTGTTATTGCAGCACAATTTTATCCTTTACTCTTTTTTCTCTTTAACACCTATGCATGTGTATCTATTGATGGGTTTTCTTTAGAAGCACCTTGGGTAGACTGCTAGTTTATGTAGGAAAAGTATGATACTTCTTCAACAACTGGTCAATCCCTTTTACTTGTGAAAGGGTCAAATACACATCAAGTGGAAATGTAAAATGTCTAGATGATGAATTGATAGTATAATCTATTAATTATAGAAGTGTTAATGGGATGATTTTAATCTTTATGAATGAGGCTTAATCACTTGATTTCCTAATCCATTTTGATCATTACTAGTAAACCCGAGACTTGTCTCTAAATACTAAATCTTTAACATTCAATTTTAAGTAATGGATAAGTGACAAGTCACAATCAAATTATAAAAAAAAACTAACTCAAAAATAAATAAATAACTATTTATATTGTGGGAATGTGGGAGTAATTAGGAACTTTCGTAGATAACTATTTCTCTACTGGTTAGAAATGTTCGATTTGACTTTCTCTCAGTAGAAGAAATCAAACTGTTTTTAAAGAGAAGCCGCGTTGAATCGTATGTACTCAGTTGATAACAGAAGTTACGAAGGAATACGAATTCTGTGAAATTGTATGAAGGATATGTTTCATCGTGTGTACCCAGCAAATCTAATAGCCAGCAATCAAAACAAAAACAAAAAAGAAGTGCAAACCAGACCAAAAGTTAGCCAACAAAATCAATAGATCTTTATCATATTTGTAATTACCATGTACAGTAGACACAAATTCTACATCCAAAATCAATAGCTGCAGCTGCCCAGACCCAATCCATACAAGGTATTTGTATACTTGTCAATGGATCTCTTGGGAAACCCCTCTTTCAATTTCATGAAAACAGAGCAGGTAAGCAGGCTATCAGACCCTGCTTGGTGGCATGTACCAATTCTCTCTACTTTAAGCAGCTCAGCAACTCTGTTAAGACCTCCATACAGTCCATCACAGAACTTGATCATATGCTTCACATCATATACACTTGGGAAATACAATTTCATCAGACTGAAAAACCCCTCTTGGGTACAGGGCAGCTTGTTGCAAATGAGAAGTTTTATCAGGTACCCAAAATCATAAGCACTATGAAAGGCAACCCATCTGACATTCTCATTCAAAACTATGCCAGAGGACATCAGAAGCTCAGCAAACCGATTTGAATCGATACCCATTTTGTTATTTTTCCTGAAATCAATACCACTCTGTCTGAGCAGCTCGATTGAATCAGGGGCATGGATGTCTTGATTGGGGTTAAACTCCCTGAGATTGAATTGCCAAACACAGTGGCGCCCTGTGCCACAGTCTGGCAGGTTTCCTTCCTCATCTGAGAAAGTGAGGCCCAGCTGGATCAGTTTGAGGTTGTCCACATTGGCTTTCAAGGTATGGTAATGGTACTCTGCTCTGCTCTTGAATCTCCCATTTGGCCTTATCACAACCCCAGGGAACTCTGTATCCATGGCAACATATGGGTATTGGTCTACCACTTCTCTGATCAGCTCAAATTCTTCATCCAGGTTATCTGCCCACACCTCCCTTATGCAAACTGATTCCCTCTTCACCTTAACCATCATGTACCCAACCCAATTCAAATTCGGGCTTTTTTTGCTGAATCTTGGCCTAATGAATGAAATTGGGGGGCTGGGATGACAAAAGGAGCAAGGAAACGCAGAGATGTAGGAAAGCTTGGTCGGTTTTAATGGTGAGAAAGCTCTGGAGAAGGGGGGGAATAAATAGTGGGAAGGGGGCGTGTGGAATATGCAGGTGGAAAGCGTGAAGAAAAGAAATGGCCGCCGGGGTGGACGCGATTAGTCTGGTCAACACGTAGACTAAGAACAAGTCCCGAAACTACGTTTGGAAACTTAGTGGAGGCCAAGTCGTGCGAAAGGGCCGCGATATACGCTATTCTAGTCTGTACACTGTGCTACGGGCTACTTATTTATATGTTTAACGTGTTGCAAAAGTAAAAATATATTATTTTTATATTTGTATGTCCATAACTATTTTTTGGAAATTATTAAAAAAAACTATATAATAATAATGCTCTATAGTTTCAGATTCCAATATTTATATATCTAGTAGTTGTGTATGAATGGACTTTTGTGGGCATGATATAAATGTGTAAGAGATAAAAGTATCTATTTTTGCACGTTCATATTTTTTTTTAATATTATTTTAGGTGATGTTAGTAAATATATTGACTTAGTATTTAATTTAATTTGTTTGGTGTATAAATTGATCTTATTTGTGAATCTGTTAATAAAGTATTTGTGTTTATTGTCTTAGTTAGGACCGGTTTAATTTTCTAGGTCCCTTGTCAGTCTAGACTAGGTCACATAGTTTGACCTTATTTGGAGATTGAGCCATATGGCACACCAAATCCATAAAATTTAAAAATTTTGAAATTCAAATTTCTTTCTCCTAAGTTGACCTTATCTTTTAGAATATGATTGTTATCCCATTATCTTGTGTGCCACATACTTGAATTGAGTGACTTGGATCATGTATTTATAAATAGTCCTAGGTCTTTTGCAAAGCATAAAATAGCCTTGAAATCATATTAGATAATCACTTGGAAATCACAATGATGCTTTGTTGAGAGTGTTTCGTATCCATCCTTGTGCAATTACACATTGTATTGTTGCTTAGCATGTTTGTGAAACTTGTACAACTCCTAAGGGACTTGATTGCAAGCAAGAAAGTCTAAGTCTTTTTCTTATCCTTCAATATATTCCATTATGCTTGGCAAGGTAATCATTTGCGTGCAACGACAAGTACAAAAGGCATGAGCATGTCGTAGGAGGTCACATCAACAATATAGATAAGGCCATGTCATCAAGAAATAACAAAATGTCATGATCCAATATTAAATCATTTTCATTACATGAGCCAATATGTGTCATATAGAGGTTCCTTGAATTTTTTGAAATATCAAATCTATCAGTAGATTCTAGACTTGATTGCTAATTATAGCATAATTTTGAATCATGATAAAAAAACTACTTATCATTAAATCATTTTGGAATAGCTAAGTACATCTTATCCTTGAATCTCATTTTTTAGTAAATGATAATTTGATTTAGATCTAATTACCATTAATCATTTGATTATTAGATTAGACCTAAATCATGGTTTAAGAAGTACAACTTATTTCCACACATTTTGGTGAACCCCAAACTAGGTTGTGCCACCTAGTGCTTTTGCTTTAGGTATCTTTCTTCACTTTTTCATTTTAGATCTTATATATCATTAAATAGTTCATATTTAATTGTTAGTGCATTATCTCTAAGATTTGCATGTTGAAGAAGCCCCCAAGGCCTCTCATTCCTAGTAAGTGTATCCATTAGACTAAATCCATTCATAACCATGCATTCCTTAGATGCTTATATCAACAAAAACTCAACCACTTCCATGCAACTTAATGATGAGGAATCCTTTGATCATAATACACACTTTGAATTAGTTGAGACTCAAAAGTAAAATGAAATGGCTAATAACTTGCAACTACTCAAGAGCATGACCAAATTAGATGATGATGAACAATCTTCTTGGTTGATGAAGTCTAATGTCTACTCTTGACCAAATCACATGGGTTGGTCATGATAAAATATATAAGTTAAATTGTTGGGGATATCAATTCCCATAATGGTGTTATTTTTCCATCACATTCACCTATCTCTTCCACTATCCTTCTCTCTAACTCTCAACCACCTTTATTCCCTCGTATTCCTCCAGCTCCTTTCATCACTAACCCTATCACTTTGGAAAGTCTTAACCATCCTAATTACTCTCACATTCCCTTGATCATTCCCTCCACTATTTCCCCTATCCCACATTCATAATTCCCTACCCATCAATCATATGCTAACCCCCATTACCAACTATGCACATAGCATCTTCCACTATTCCATCCTAATCACATATCCCTATCCTATTACTACTCAAATACACATCTCATCCCCTATCCCTTCCAAATCTTCATTAAAAAGAATAGTGGGGAACTTAGTGAAGTTAAAAATAACCTAAACAACTTTCCTTCTAGGTCTAAAATGAACTTGTCATATGAGTTTAAGGCACAATCCTCTATAATATGACATCATTACCTATCCCTTTTGGATGGATTTTTGGAGTTGAATAAAAATGTGTAATGTTAAGGAAGTTCATATGACCCATATAATATCTTTTGATGCTATTTGTTTAGAATTTTTTTATATAATGATTAGTTTTTTCCCAAACTATTCCTTCACATTAAATGAGTATGAACCAAAGTGGTTCTTTTCACTTCCACATGGTTCAATACACTCTTAAATGATGTAAGCTAACTAATTCATTTGTGTAGCATGTCTGAATAAAAATTGGTCTTAACATAACCTTTACTAAGCTAGTACAATGCAAATAAGTGAGCAATGAACATGTTAACGATTGTTGTAAGATTTCAAAAATTGCTCATCAATACAAAATATTAATCACAAGTAATGAATACAAAGGATTGTTTATCAATATTTTAATTCATATAGTTAAAGAAAAACTTTGAACTTGAATTTGTTGGTGCTCTAGGATCTATTCTTGTAATTATAAAAGGTTGCTAAGGAAATACCCCTAGGGATATGTCATATATTATGCTAATTAATCTTCATTTAAAAATTATAGGTAGATCTAAGAAAATTGATAGGAGTGGTTAATGCCCCTACACTTTAGACTATACTAGGTCAAGGAGGATTTTCCTATAGGTCCCCCAACATAATTAAAGATAAATATTTAAAAAATATTATAGACAAAGAGCAAACCCATTTAGCCTAGAGAACTTAATGTATCATTAATTATGTTATCTACTAATTCTTTAACTTTACAACTTGAGATCTAATGCAAAAAATTAAATAACCAAAAATTAGTAGCATTCCATTTGTAAATATATTTTTGATAAAACTCCTATGGATGTTAATACTTTCTAACTCCCTGTGAAATATCTACATGTTGGTAAAGATTAAATTAAAGCTAAAGCTAAACAAAATTGACATATTAGTTTGAATATTTACATATAATAATTAATTAATTGTTTCAATTGACAATAAAATAATACCTCAAATGAAATATTAATATAACTAAAAAATCTTTACCTAATTTGGTTAGATAGAAAGATACTTAATAGTGAGTTGAAATGTATTTTAGAAATCCCAACAATAGAAGAGATATGCATATAGTAAGGACATCCTTAACTATATACATGTGATCCATAATATCTCGTATATATTATGAATGAAAATATTTTGCATCTATTTTTAATTGAATACTAATTATACACAATAATAGGCCAACAAATATGGCTTTGGACACAAGAATAACCTTCTAAGATACTACATTACATGTGGAAAAATCCTTACTAATAAGAGGTCTCATTATTAACATTCTTCACAAGACTTCAAAGACATAATTGACATTCAATTTTGAGACAAAACATGCAAAATTTGACACTAGATATAAAATTTGAACACAAGACACCTATGTCAAATATAAAAAGATCTCAACTTAAGAAATTGGGTCATAATTTGTAACAAGGTAATCAAAGCACACCACATTGAGATGAACAATAGTTATCTGCTGAGTCAATGACTAATCAAACATATCAAGATCAAATAAATTTGGGCGAGACCATCATTCTTCAAAATTATTATAAGTTGGTTGAATGGATATTAGCCATAAATAATTCTCAAAGAAAATATTTTAAAACTCACAAAACTAGAAAGATAATATAGACACATGACAAGATTGAATTGGAAATAGCCCCTAATGACCTATGAGGAATAATATAACATTCTTTTGATTTACCCATGGTAGTTAGGCACACTATAAACAAACACATATTTGAAAATGATGGCACCCATATAAAATTGCATAGAAACTTTGAATAATCAAGTGAAACAATGGTCTATATCTTCCATAGTAATAACAAAAAATGCAAAGATTAATCCACAAGAGAAACAAAACCCCATCATATAAAGATAGATCTCTCATGCATTTTCCACATGTTAAATAATAGAGAATCAATTAAAAACAATCCATGAGTACCCTAATTTTCTATAACCAACATAATCTAATGAGAAATTTCACTTGGAAACCACTTTCTTTTAATCCAACAGAAACTAGCTTATGATTTTATCATGAATGATTAATATCGAATAACTTAGAGGAGATCAATGAATGCTAAATATCTAAATAGAAAAGATGTGTGCCAAGAAGATCTATAGATTTATAGAATTTTATGGATGGGGAAAATATGTCACAATCCAATATATCATTCTAGAATATTGACTTAAGAAGATTAAAATATTTCAAGCAAGGCATAAAGACTGTCTTCTAGTCCATAAAACTCATCAAAAAGATCTCATCTCTATATTATCACTAAGCTCCACTGAATAACCAATAATTCCTCATCATCACTAGGAAAGGAGTAAATTAGGTTTTAAACCAATCAATAGAGAAGAAAATAGTCCAACCAAATGGTGCCACATCACCAACAGATCCCTAGGATCCAACTTATAGGATTTCCATAACTAAAATCATAATAAACTAGGGAATACATAGAGTATAATATGTTTGAAAATTATAGAATATCAAAGGAGTAGATTACAACATGATCAATTAATGACCAGTGACAAAACTATAAACCTCAAGTTGCTCACCTAATAGATCTATAGATATATATAAGTTGATAGATGAACACCATGTGGCATAATCCAATCCATCCTACCAAAGGATTAGTGACTTTAAGAGATTAATATTTCATTTGGGATCCCATATAACCACCCTTTCTTACATAAAAGTCAATAAAACTTTACAATGTGAAATATTACTTTTGAACCAACTAGGACTAGAATTTTCCTTCAATATAAACAACTAAGATTAACTACATGAAGAATCAACATCTTTGGAAGATCTATAGATTAAAATGTTCTTACCAAGAAGATCTATAGATATATAAAACTTCACTAATGATTACCATGTTAGAAACTAATTCAATAAGAGTGAACATCAATTCAAAAGATTGAAATATAGAAATGATTTCTTAGGCTAGTCTATAGATCTATAGATGTTGATTGTTAGTTATCCTTAAGAAGAATACCTAACATTGTACAATGCAAAACAATTTGGACTAGTAAACAATTTTATGTGAACCAAAACATAACCATTGACAATAATTTTTGGCTATAAAATTTAAGGATGCCTTGAATATGGATAATCAAGATCAATTTGTAAGGGAGATCAATGAATTTAGAATATATATAGATCAAAATATGATCATTGATAAGTTATATAGATCTATAGAAATTCATGGATGAGTACCAAATGGTGCAATCCAATACATCCTACCAATGGAAAACTAACTTCAACATATCTATATATCAATCATGAGGAGGGGGCGCCCACGTGGCCATCTTCCAATCCATAAAAAAGAATCATGTAACACTTGTCTTTGGATCCAACCAATACCATTTCCTATTTCTATCACATATGACTAAATTAAGAGAAATCAATAGTTTCAAAAAATATACAAAAATGAAAGGTGCACACCCAAACAATCCATAAATTAGTAGATACCAATTGGAGCATGCCACTTGGCTTAATTGAATGAATGCCAAGGGGGTCAATGACACAACAAATGACCTATAGAGTTACCCTAAGCTCACAATTAACATTTATATATTTATAGATTCCAATCACAATTTACTACATTGTTGTTTAACCTTTCAAATCATAAGATCCCACCATCTGTTACTAGCTTTACTTTGTTAGGTGACACTAGTTCCAAAATAATTTAATTAGTACAATACAAATTATTGCGACAAAATTTCAAATAGTTTACATGGGATATGCTTGCAAGGATGGCATGAACCATTTGGAGGACTAGAAGATATAAAATGACCACTTAGGTTATTTTATAGATCTATAGATATTATTTTTAAATCACTATTAATACAAAATCCTAGCCCTTTATATCAAAAATGACCAATTTGACTGGTAAGCATTGTCATGTGAACACGAAATTTTGATAGGTGGATTTTTTTAATGAAACATAAATAGATGGTTGTTGAAGATCTTGTGACCAAAATATTAACATTTCTAGGCATAAATAGGGTATCAAAGATAAGGTGGAAATAAAAATAAACACAAAACCACTATATAAAAGTTAGACAACATAGGAATAAAATAATCTAAACTCAAGCCTAAAAATTTCTTAGATCGGTACTCAAGAATGTCTTTGGTTGGGGATAAATACCCCTAATAGGCATGGAAAGAATGTATATGATCTATAGGACCACAAACCAAACACAAAAGGGTTCCCAAAGACAAGAATGTACAAACACACAAAACAATCACCACAAACAAACAAAAATTGCCTAAAAGGAAACTAGCACTCCATCATGAATATATGCACAATCACGGTTGTACAATAAAAAATAAGGCTTAGGATATAATACATGGAGTTTAATAATAAAAATTAAATTAAATCACTACTTTAAATATTGCCCATAAACTAACAACTCTATGAGTTCACCATTTAAATTCCTCAAATCTAAAGTTTCTTGTCATAATGATTTTCTATTATGTATTGTCTTGAATTAAGGGCGTAAAAATAACCATAATTTACTTTCTTATTTGATCTAACATTCCACATTCCATTCATGCCCTCAATTTAAAAGTTCCTTTTCTTTTTCTTATTGATAAAATGTTTCACCCTTTCATGAATACCTTATTTCTCTCATGGACCATTCATCTTGCCTCATCCAAATTTATACCAATTGATTAACTCTTTGAATCATATAATTAAATTTGATCTAACTTTGATTGGAATATCCAAATTCAAACTTTATTCAAACTTTCTTGAATACATGTTTACAAGGACTCATAAGTATGGATTTGTTTGGGCTACTTCTATTCTACCTAGATTGAATTCTTAAGATTGTATTCACATCTCCTTTTCTTCTAATGAAGAGTCTATCTTTATGATATTAATCAAATATTGTTACTTTATTTTGTCTCTCTAGATATGGTATGGATAAGAATAAGTTATTTTAAACCCATATTTCTTACAAATATAACTAAATTGGTAGGCTTGAAACACATTGTGTTATCAACAACAATCCTTTATGGATTTCAAATCCAGTGATAATGGTGTTTCATAATAAATCTATGACAATCTTAGTGGTGGAATTTATTGGATCACCTCATACACTTAGTGAAGTAATAAATTTCCACTAATATCCATATGAAACCATTGCTATATTTCTCAAAAGAATCCTATGAAGTATATTCCCCTTCGCTTAAATGAGACTCTAGTATAAGTGTCCTAAGAGGTATAGCTCCAAAAGTATTTGGATTTCCTAAAAATATGTAGCATGCATTATATTTTCTATCAATATGGAAATATCACTAAAAGAGATGGTCACCGATATCTTGCTAGATCAATATTTTATGAGTAGTTGTCTTAGTAGTGAAATGTCTTCCATAGATTCCTTGGTGGAATTATAATACAATCATTTATGAATCTAATTCATCCACAAACTTGAGAAATAATCCCTTAGGGTTTTTCCACATGAACTATCCATTTAATATGAGGTATCTATATGTAGCTAAGATCAATATAGTTTTCCTTAACTTTTCCCAATCATATGAACAAGATATATTCTATAAGTAACTAAGAATATATTCATAGTATTTTCAACTACTTAGTGTGTAGGGTTCAAGGTATTCATGTTTATCTATTATGTTTATTTTAACTACTTATAGGTTGGAATCATTCATAGGATTCAACAAGCCCCATCTTCAAGTATTAAATTTATTTTTTGGATCTTCATATAGAACTCTTAGATCTTGTTGATCAATCCATATTACTATTTTATTGAATATTTATATTGAGTGAATATACCCTTCACTATTGAATGTGGGGCATATGCAAAAGGCTTGCATCTAATCAAGTATATTAATCGACTAGGATTTTCCAACATATGTTGCCAAATATACCTCTATTGTAGTTGCTACACCAATACCATGAATTTTTTATGATTTCATGACAAAACACTTCCCAAAGGCTCTAGAAATTCTTAATACAAATTGGTTCATTACTTGAAGGGGCATAAAATGTTGAAGTGATCAACCAAGATCTTCAATCTACAACACCAAATAAGCTCCACAAGAGATAGAGAGAAGCAACAATGGAAGATGTTATTCTACCAAACAAGGATTGCAATATGATACAATGATCAATGCAATGCAATGAAATATAATGCTATGCTTTGCAATGCAATACTATTGTTGCAATGCAAAATATGCTAGAGATGCCTTACTTATAAAGACAAGGATGAGAGATAGGACAAGACAATATCATGAAAAGTGTCTTAATCCTATCACATGAGACAACTAACTCATAACTACCTAGGAAAGTGTAAAGTCAAGATACTTATCTAGATAAGACAACTAATATCCTAAGTAAACCTAACATGTGAATTAAGTCCATTAAGTCCTTAGTAAAGGAATAAACTAGGTACAAGACTTATTCACACCAACACCCCCCGTTAAGTGCAACTTAGGAAGGAACATGCCAATGCAAAAGATGCAAAAGATTGGTCCCGACAACAAGGCCTGATGAGGTACCCATGTAAAAAAAAAAATCTCTCACAAGCGGAGAAAAGGAGAAAAACCCTATGGGAGAAAACTCCTCTCCAAAAGAGAGAAATGCAAGACATGAACATCATTGAAGTAAGAATCTACAAACAACTGTCGAAAGATGACTGCTATAGTGCTAAAGAACCTCCTCTGAAAAATGGGATGATCAGGATCAAGAAGACAACAATTTGCATGAGTTCCCCCAATGACACTACTCAAACAAAGATCAAATGGCAACAAAGGAAAGAACATCTGTCAATCAAAAATATAGATGACACATGAATCTGTATGAGTGACCCCAATGACCTACTCAACCAATGTAAGTTGAAAATACAGGTTCCAATAGTCTGAAGAACACTGATCAATTGAGGACGAAAGGGTACCTCCACAAAATAGGAATGCAAGAGTGTCTATATGGTAAATGCTCCATCTCATTGAAATCCATGGGTAACCAATTGTTGCATCCACCTAGTACATAGGAACAAATACTAGATACATAGTTCACTCCAAAGTGAAACCAAGAAAGCATTAGCACTAATAGTATAATACCCCCCCATAATACTGACTTGGCAGAGGTTTGATAGATCCATGAAAAACTTTGTGTTTCACCATGTAGTGCATGAAGGAGAAGAAACAAAATCTGAAAGTGCACAAGAAAGTACCTGCAACTAAAAAAAGGGTGTGCAAAACAAAGCACACATGCATGAGGCAAGAATCACATGGATTCTCTATTATTTTGGAGGGATTCCCACTTGAAAAAGGTGTGATGGAAAATAACAAAGGCACTACAGAACCCTCCCATGGCACCTTATAATACAATGTGAGTACAAAATATGGCACAACCTTATGTGCAAAATCCCCAAAATACATGTACAATAGTGTGGAACTTTATCCCAATGTGTTTACATATAAGAAATTACTTGCAAATGATGCTCAAAATGTCCACAAGGACAAAAAACTTGAAATACATATAATTCAACCCAAATGAAGCCATCTCATATAAATAAAAAGATTCCAAGTGCCAACATATCCAAGCAATTAATCAGAGTGTTCAAACACAAAAATCTGAATTAATTATACTTGGGGCCAATTCTAGAAAAATTGCATATAGTAACTTTGAAGAGCTCAAAGAGACCTTTCCAACACCACAAGGATCATGAAGAACGAAGGAATTGTGCAAAAGTTGTGAGCTCAAGAGTGAAAAATATATATCTAACTTCAAGAGGCTATAAATTCAACCAAACAACAATTTTTTTGAAAAAACCCTATACCATTGGGAAGTACACATCACCACCTTTCTGACAATATCTCATTTCAAAATTTTTGCCACCTGGATCAAAAGTTATGCAAAAACGAAAAAAGCCCTAATTGGAGGACTTTCAAAACTAAATAGGGTCAAAAAACAATGCTAACTAGGAGCAAAAATTATGCCCTCGGTCATGCCATATGATCCTGTCATAGAATTTTATTTTATTTTTAATTTTTTACCGCCACCATAGGTGGTGAGCGAGCAGAGTGGGGGTGAGGCCCCAGTGGCCGCGCCACCCGCGGGCCACCCCACCCCCCAATGCACCTACACACATCAACTTAAAAAGGTTAATAAATGCCTTTAAAACTCTAATGATAAAATAAAAAAGGCCGATAATAATGTGACCTGACCAATGTGTATATATGGGGCCGGTGGTAGAAAAGGCAATGCTGAGAAGAAAAATGGCTGACAATGAATAAACAGCTCAACTCCAAAAAGCCCTCAAATGGTCAGCTTCAGAAAAAAAATTTGATCGGCCGATGCAAATTATTAAAAACCTTTTGTTAAGCATCCATTAACCTGGATGATGGGATGATCAATCAAGTGGGCCGACAAAGGAACAATCAACAGAAGGACGATAGGGAATTGGCCAATCAAAACCTACGCTGAGCACACAAGTACACCGACTAGCAGATGAAACGACAACCAATGTAGGAGGAAAAGACAACCAATGAAGTGCTTTGTACCCTTGGCCAAATGACTAATGACAATGACAGATTGGCGAGGAAGAAAGCCGATATCGTGAACTGAATGATCTGACTGACAATCTTTGCACACAAATGAATGTCGATGCCTATTTGCAGTGACCTAGGGAAACACAGGGACACATCCCTTGGTCTTTTCCCCCCCATACCAGTACCGGGGATGTCTCAGGGATGGGGGATGCCTAGGGGATGGCTGACAATCATCCCCAAAAAGTCCCCTTTTTCGGGGATGTCCCCAAATTGAGGAAACATCCCAGAAGTCGATCGTCCCCCTTTTCCTAGCAACAAATTTAACACAAAAAAAAGTCAAATTTTAAATCTCTTTCTTTTAATATTTTCCTAACCCTAATATGGCAACTTAAAACTTCTTTTTACCTTCATTTGACCTCATTTTAACTTGCCAAAAAAAAATTGCAAGAACAAAGTGAGAAGAGAAAGATGAGGGTTTGAAGGAGCTATTGGAGAAGAAAAACCAGCATTTAGAAGGAAAAAAGGAGATCATTAAGGCAACAACTAGCAAGAGAAGTGAAAGAGGTAAGTTATTCTTCCATTATTTTTCCTTTTTTCCATTCTTTTCTAAGTTAAAATGATGAAATGTATTATTTTTTGCATTTTTAAAATTTTTAGTTTGCAAAAACCAAAACAAAGAAAAATGAGCAATAGTAGTGAAGATAGTAGGCATGTTGAGAGGGGAGAAGAAACCCAATTAGTTGAATGGGGGAAACCTCAAACAAACCCATTTGATATCCCTTTTGAAGATTTGAAAAAATATGCAAAAGACCCTTTTAATCCTTAAAAACCTCTTCTTCAACTGACATCACGTATAGACCAAGGCAAAGGGAAAGCACTGGGGGCAGTAGATTGTGGAAATGTCACATTTGCAAAGATAAATATTATGGGAGCTATATAAGAGTCTATTCTCATCTATTTGGTTTTGTAGGTCAGAGGTCAAGGGTTGTACAAAAATAAAATATTTTGAGAGGATAAAGTGTTATAGATTGCACATGGAGGCCAAAGGAAAGCCTATGGAGCAATGTAAACTTCATCTGCACATTCAACCTCACCTATGCCCTCTATGCTTGGTATTCCTAGTGTTGGTAGTGGTAGTAGTGGTGCAGGTGGTGTTTATATTTCCACAAGAGGGAAGAGGAAGGCTAGTACTTCTAGTGAGTAGCAAAATACAGTTGCAAGTATGTTCAACGTGCAAGCACAAGATGTGGCAGAGTCTTCCATTGCCAAATTTTTCTATGCCCATGCCATCCCATTCCATGTAGCACCTTCTCCCTGCTTCAAACAATTTTTTAGAGATGTGGTAGTTGTTGGTACCTCATTTGTTCCCCCTAGAGAAAATAAATTACACACTACACTCCTTGACAAAAGAATATTCTAAGGTGAGTGTGGTGATGGAGGACATGAGACAATGTTGGATTAGAACAGGGTGCTCTATTATCATGGATGGGTGAACTGATATTAGACAACGACCACTTATAAACATCATAGTCACATGTTTAGTTGGTTCATATTTCCTTAGAGCCATTGATTGTTCTAGGAAGCACAAGGATGCAAAATTCTAATTTAATATTTTGAAAGAGGCTATAGAGGAGGTTGGGGCAGCCAATGTTGTGCAAGTGTTTACTAATTCAACATGTGTGTGCAAATTAGCAAGTTTGATGGTTGAGAGTTCTTATAAGTACATCTTTTGGACCCCTTATTATGTTCATGCATTGAACAATGCATTGAAAGACATAGGGAAGATAGATTGGGTGCACCAGGTGGTTGTAGAGGCTAGAGACATTTAGATGTTTATTTGCAACCATCACACCTCACTTGCCTTCTTTAGGACATTTTTGAGGAATAAATTTCTCAAGCTTATAGTGACAAGGTATGCCAACTACTTTATTTTGTTAGAGAGGATGCTTGAGGTACAGGAGGCTCTACAATTGATGATGGTTAATTCAGAGTGGAATAGATGGTCTATGGCAAGCATTGCAGAAGGGAGAAGCATCAAACAAAAAATTCTTGATGATAATTGGTGGTCCAATGTGAGGTAAAATATTTTTATTAATTGCTGATTTTATAAAAAAATATATATGATTTTATTATTTTTTGATTCTCTAAGTTCTAACTTGTCTTTTTTCAAATTTTTGTTTGCAAATATATTTGTTCCATCATTTCACTAGCTGTGGATGTCATTAGATATGCTGATACAGACTCTCCAAGTCTTAGAGAGATTTATGAAACTTTTGACTCCATGCTTGGAAAAATGAAGAAAGCAATTTCTGATAGGGATCCTAATTCGGGATTATATGAGCAAAAAATTAGGCCCATTGTGACATGATGGTGGAACACTATGAACACCCCACTTCATATGGTAGCCTTTGCTCTTAATCCCAAATGGTATGTACCAAGACTTGGTAGGATGCCTCCTTGTGATGACGATGAGGTGAAAGAAGGGTTTATGAGGGCCCTTGCAAAAATGTATTCAATTGAAGAGGCTAGTCTAGTTCATACACAATTCACTGAATTTTTTAATCTCCATGGTCCAACATTCGACAAACAAGAGGCTAGGGTAGATAGAACTATAATAACTCAAAG
>VDFB02047230.1:611235000-611298720 GCA_007258455.2 Sequoia sempervirens
TAGACCAAAGATCCCAAATGATGATCAAAGCCTTCCTTTTATAACTTTCTCGTTGACTTCTCAAAACCCTAATCTCCTCTTCAAGGCAAAATCCCTAATCTCTTTCAAGGATGGCGTCCATTTCCTTCAAGCTCAATATTGACTTTTTAATTAAAATCAATACTTTAATAATTGCGTCCCCTTTATAGCTTGTTTTGACTTTGGATAAAATGTAAAATATAAAATAATCTTTAATGAGGCGCCACCCTCAAAAAGCCCACTTTTCAAAACAACATAAAGTCAATAGACTAGACCAAGGGGTCAATGTCCGAATATAATATTAAAACTTGACTTTTTAATTAATTATATCAACTTATCTCTCCAATTGTGCCTTGAAGCCAATAATGACCAAGTCAGCTGATCAAATTGACATAGGAAGTCAAATCAAGGCTCGGACCTAATCGCTAAATCAATAAAAATAGAATTTACTAAAAATAGTAAATTCCAGAAAATGCTCGGAATGCCGAGATGAACATACCCCTGCGAAGCTCTCTGAAAACCCAGAAAGAATCCGCCATTGAATCCATCATCCCTGAACAAGGACCTCCTCAAAAATAGGAAACCCTAATTTATCTTCCCACTAGCCTTCGGTTCCCAAAGAAAAGGCCAACGTCACTAGAAAGATCAGGTTTGAGAAGGGGACACAAGGAAATGCATAAATAGACCTTGAGGTCTCACCATTGAGCATCCAGATTTGATGAATTGTTGATTGGTGATTTCTTCTTGAGCATTTGTGGAGCCAAGTGGTCTGCAGATAATCAATTTGTCTTTGGGAACGAAAACTCCCATTGATAGCATAACCGAGGGAGTGAAATATCTCTTGAAGGGTTGCAGATTGGAGGTGATATTTCAGTCACTTCATCAAGGCAAAATTTGTGGCCAAAGGCCAATTTTGAAGACTATGATTATAGGAGTTGATTGGCATTGAAGAGAAGTGTTTGTAGCATCGAATATTTGAAGGGAAAGGACAGATCTTCATTGGACAAATCTGAAGCTAAGTCTGAAGCAAACTGTGACGCCATTGGAGGGACATTTTTTCATTACAGCTCATATCTACATCGATTCCTCTTGGAGATTGGTGCGCATCATTCCTAGGGCTTTGCTGATCATGTTAGAAGTTATTGAAGGCCTGGAAACTTGGTAGATTATTTTATTTCATCATTCCAATCAGAACAGGGGCGACTTTCTTCAGAAATTCATATTGGCTGCATATGGTCTTCATCTTCCCTAATATTGATTGCTTCTTCATTGGTGATACAAGGCGACTCCAAACCAGGTTCCTTTTGTTTGTTTCATGCATATTGTATGCCATATATTTGCATAATAAGGGGTACGGCTGTAGGTGACAGTCTATATCAGACCTAGGCATTTATTCAAATGTACTTTGCCAAGAGTCTTGGCCATTTGCTATTGTTATTGTATTGATGCATTCATAATAATAGTGGAGATATAAGTTGCTGATTCCAATAGATATCCTTGTAATGAAATTGTTAATGTAGGGTGCATGGCAATTGTTTTACATAATGTCTACTTGCTGTAGCTAAACATTGCATTCCTAGTTTCTCATATATTTGCATTGAAAAATCCAAAAAGAATTGCATATTGCATTTAGATCAGATTGTGGGCATTGTAGAAGTGTTCAAATCAATCTTAGTATTCATTCCTATCAAGCAACTTCAAACTGAAACACTACATCAGCAAGTTGTAAGGTTGCACATGAATTGTTTGACAACATTACAAGCAGCAAATTAGGGCAAATTGTGATCAGTTTGAGCAAGGCCTATACATTGTCTTACTTCTGTAGCTGCTGTTCCTTCATACTCAGCTATTCTGGAGCTTGTGTTACATTTCAGTCCTTGGCATATACATTCCCAGGTCTGAGCATAATTCCCAGCTGCAACTTAGAGTCACATAGTCAGAATTTGTTATTGTGTCATTCTGTTTCTGCTAGTCTGAGTATAGTTTGTGTTTAATGTTCTGCTGTAATAAACAGCTATAAATACTCTCTGTTGTTGGTCTTTTCTGAGTGCAAATAACCTGGTTTCAGACTGTTATTAATTTCTGATCAGATCCTTCTGTGATATCAATCATGTTTGAAAGAAGAATTTCATAGTTTGATTTCTAGCTCTGCTTATGCATTGTAATTTGAATACCAATCTATATTTCTATGTTATTATGCTCAGAGTTTGATAAAGTGGAACATCTATCAAACTGAAATAATCAAAAAATCTCAGTCTATCCGGGATAGGGATATTTCATTTTAGAGCTTTTTTGCTTTGTTCTCTTGGGCATATGATGTAATAAAGGGGGGATCGTTAGCATTTTATTACATCATAACTATTTTATAGCTATCATTTGTTGTTGGTTGGTTGGTGGTGATTTAACCACTTCATACTTCATACTGTAGAATCAATCTACGCATAACATTGCTTCTGCTCAATGCTCATTTGCTTGCTTGCTCTATATGTCATTCCTTAAGATTGTTTGAGACTTTGTGTAGAGTAAATTCTTAAGCAAGGTTAAGTAACCATGGTTTATTAGTTATTGAATTCTCAAACTCACTAGTGTTAGGAACTTAAGATCTTTATTTTTCCTCACATCCCAAGAAAAGTGGTGTTAAACTAAGTTTGACATAGTTTAGGGTTAAGATGGGTTGCTTTTAAAGTTACCACGATTACTTGGATTATCAAAGTTTTTGGCTCTATGTGTGTTTGTTGTTTGTGTGGTCTATTTTTTGAGTCCCAAAGATCTCTCAACATCTGTAATCTGAGCATTTTCCCTTAAGTTTATTTTTTGGTGTTCCTTTGGGTTTTTGTTACTTCAGAGTCCTAAGCTTTTATCTTGAGAAGGTTGTGACATTGAAGCTCAAGATTGAGACCTTGAGGTTCAAGATTGAGGCAAGTGTCATGATTCTAGCTTCTTACACACTTGGGTTCCTTACTATATATGCCTTCAAATTTGAGTTCCCACAATATTGAGTGGATTTAGTAGTTTTAGTTGTACTTTTGATGAAATGTTTATAATACTTAATTCTTTGAGATGTCAAATACAATGTATTTTAATGAGTTTATCATAACTTAAGATCTAATTTAAGTGTGTTAACTTGAGTTTATTAGCTTCTTGGTGTCTTTAGTAAAAGAAGTTTCATGAGCCTCAAGTATTTTGAGGGTTTGAGATCTCAAAAATGTGATGTCATAATCTTGATCTTTTAAGTTTATCAAGATTTTTTTGGTTGTTAGATCCTTTTTTCTTTTATGTAGGAGGATACCAAGCCTATGAACAATCTTGCATCAACCAAAAATATTTGAATACTTTGGGTATGAGTTCTTTGGTTTTCTTGATCCATGACTCATGATGCTTCCCTTCATATTATCTTTTGGAATCAAAGTTCCAAGTATATCCTTATTTGTTCATCTATGGCATGAGTTCCTTGGTATCCTCAATCCTTGATTCTTGATCCTTTTCATCAATATGTCTTTTAAGATCAAAGATGTGGAGATACCTTTATTTGCCCACTCTTGGTACAGAGTATGAAGTACTCCTGATCCCCAACTTCTGATATTTTTCCTTGTCCATCCTTTGGGAGTCGAATTTGCAGATTTCTCCTTGCTGCCTTCAAGTAGATGTGAAAAGTCCTCAATCCTTGTCTCCCAATCCTTTTCATTATTCCATCTTTTAGAGTTGGATTTTCAGCCATCCTTTTCCTAGCATGCCCTATGATATAGTTTCCTTGGTACTTAACTCTCGATCCTTGACATTTTACACTTATCCTTTTTGGGTTCGTGAGTTCCAACTCATCCTTGTTTGCATACCTTGAGGTAAGTTAACAAGTATCTCCGAACCTTGACTTCAAATTGTTTGTGTTACATATCCTTTTGGAGTTGAAGATGTGGAGATACCTATATTAGTCTACTTTCGACATGGCTTATAAAGCTCTATCGATCCTTGGTCCTTGGCGTCTTATTTCTTATACCTCCTTTGAGATTGAAGTTGCAATCATCCTTCTTGAGGTTTCCCTTTGGGCATGAGTCATGGTATACCCTTGACCCCCAAATTCAAACACTTTTCATTGACTTATCTTTTGGGCTCCTAAGGGTTGTGTTGTCAAGTTCCAAGGTTCTCTAATGTTAATTTTGGGATCAGAAATGCAAATAAGCAGAAAATACAACATAGAGAACAATGAACACTGTATTTTACCCTGCGAAAACCCTCCTACTTGAGGGAGAAAAACCCAGCAAGATATTTTCTTATAAATCAGAATAAATTAGTGCAGAAATAGCACTCAAAATTAGGCCCTAGAAAGGGCGAATCTCATAAAATGGATTTGCACTTGTATATAGTGCAATTTCTTTGAATACACAAGATATTTAACTTTTCTCCTTGAGTCGAATCTGCTGCTCTTGAAAGTAGACCTGCTGCAGAAGGAATTCAAACTTGGAATGAATTGATTTGATGATAAAATGTGGAGACACCTTCTCATATATATACATGACTAGGTGAGCTCACTCTAGAGCCGACCTAGCAATTATAATCTTTTGTTTAACAAAAGGAAAGGCCAACCTGCCTTTGTTTAATTTAGCTTAGGAAATACCTCCCGCAGCTATAAAACACTAACACTCCCTCTTGGGTAGGGAGGTATTCTCAAATATCCATGTAATGGAGTCTCTCAACATGACGTCCACAATGGCTACACCCATTGTGGAAAAACACATCTCAGTCTCAGAGATGTACAAGGGCTCGTCATGGAGTCTCTCAACACGACGTCCACAATGGCTACACCCATTTGTGAAAAAAACACATCTGTCTCAGAGACGTACAAGGGCTTGCACCTCATATTTCTCAGTCTCAGAGAAATATACACTACAAGGGCTTTCACCTCATATTTCTCTGTCTCAGAGAAATATACACAACAAGGGCTTTCACCTCATATTTCTCCGTCTTAGAGAAATATACATTACAACAAATCTTCATGATGATGTGACTCCCTTTGGAGCTCCAAGTACTTGCATCAACCTCCTGACCTCCTTGTCCAAGATTGTCTGCAATACTTGCCTTAGAGGAACGGTTTCCAATGCATGCCTTTGGCACTACTGACTTGCTAGATTCCAGGACTGTCCTCTTCGACCTCATCCTAGATCACCCTATTCTGAATAGGTTTGCGGAGCTACCAATGTAATATCCAGATTGACTGTCTTGTGCAATTTTGTTTTCAGCAGCTGAAGAGGTCTTCCAAGGACTTAGCACTTGGCCTTGCAAAATTGCAACCCACTTAGCTGACACCTTCACTTCTTCTCAGTGAGTCACTTTAGTTCCTCGAGACATAGGACTCCATTTTGCTGAACACAGAACTCCCTCTTGATCCCTGCCTCAATACAAAGATTGCAAAGAAATCCTCTGGAAGTGAACTCCTCTCCATTGACTGATCTTAGGATCTTAATCCTCTTCTTGGACATGACATCAACTCGCGCCGTATAAACTCCATATATATATCCTGCTGCATAAACATTAAGAACAGTAGAGATGGCTATTTTATTAATCACATCCTCAGCACAGCTTGACATTATAGATATTCGCCTCCAACAGCATATAACATCTGCACGCCAACTCTTATGTAGCAACTCACATGTCACCATGAATTTGCGGCTAACTTTGGAATTATTTGAACACTTGGCGATATGGCTTAAGGCCTTGAACTTATTCTTGTCGCCATTTCAAGCAACAGGCTCCACATCACTCCACATATACTCAAGGCGGCCCGGACTTGCTGAATTCCAGATATCTGTTCAATCCTCCATCAATATTAATTTTCTATATTTCATCTGTGGCATCTATAGTTGTTGGTTCCTCCTTAATTTATCTCAAACATTACTCATGGCTACAATAAAGTAATGGCAGGAGAATAATGAAAATCACTCAATGAATTCTCTCTTCAATGTCGTCCCACACTTTACTATAGCAACGGACTTCTTGCTCGATTCTTCAATCTGGCGATAGCAATTAAAGGAATATAATCAGAAACTGCCCTTGAAGTCAAGTGTTTTGGGATACTTCATTCCCCTGAATAGTCACGACTCATGCTTTTAATTGTGCGAAGGAATTGGGTGGCCATAAGTGTAACCATGATTTCATTCACAATTTTTAATTTGAAATGGCCCGTCACCAAACTTTCCTGACCATGCTCAAGTATTCTTTGATATGTAACAGCAGTTTGAGTCTTCCTCAAGAATCAGTGATGCCTCCCTTGAGCAGTTCGCAACTCCTGAGAGATGCAATGGTCCTCTTCTAGAGCAACGACATATTTTTGCTTGTAACTTCCACAACAAAATTAATCATCCTCCCTATATTTTGTGTTGCTGTCTATGAGGATATTGGCCTTCCAAAGAGCAATTTGATGGGACTTAGATTGTCGAGTCTCCTCCAGGAACACTGACTAATTTTAAACATCTGACTGTAGCCTTATTGGTGCAATTAATATTCAATCTCCTGAATTTGAATAAACAACTGCAAAGAGTGAAGCCAGAATTATACTTAATTCGATTCTTGCCTTCTCAAGGATTCAACCAGCTTAAAACTACTTCAGGAACGATATTCAATGAAGAGTGCTTAGACAAATCTTTTTCCCTAAACCCGCTTTGATACCATGTTAATTTTAGGATCAGAAATGCAAATAAGCAGAAAATACAACACATAGAACAATGAACACTGTATTTTACCCTGCGAAAACCCTCCTACTTGAGGGAGAAAAACCTAGCAAGATATTCTCTTATAAATCAGAATAAATAAGTGCAGAAATAGCACTCAAAATCAGGCCCTAGAAAGACCAAATCTCATACAATGGATCTGCACTTGTATATAGTGCGATTTCTTTGAATAAACAAGATATTTAACTCTTCTCCTTGAGTTGAATCTGCTGCTCTTGAAAGTAGACTTGTTGCAGAAGGAATTCGAACTTGGAATGAATTGATTTGATGATAAAATGTGGAGACACCTTCTCATATATATACATGACTAGGTGAGCTCACTCTAGAGCCGACCTAGCAATTATAATCTTTTGTTTAACAAAAGGAAAGGCCGACCTGCCTTTGTTTAATTTAGCTTAGGAAATACCTCCCGCAGCTATAAAACACTAACATATAACTCCTCGATAGGCCAACAAGTCGGAGGTTCCTAAGTTCGTCTAACCTCCAAATCCTTGACAAGACCATGTTGGAGGTTCTACAATTCTGGGAACCTTTGAAATCCCAATGACTTCCTAAACAACAAGGCGGATTGAAATGGTCATTGGTGAGTGATAAAGTTTTTTGACTCTTTGAAACATTTACAAGGTTCAGAAGTTATCCAAATTGCCGAATCACCAACAAAGAAGATCATGACAAAGTAAAGGCAACATGTTTTGAAGCTCGATAACTTGCTAAAATTCCACCAAGGCTCGAAAATGTTCAAAATCACCACTGAGTAAGGATGTCAGAGGTGATCAAGTTCTTCTAATGTCCAAAGTGCTGACAAACGAAATAGAGTATAGTGTCGGAGGTTCTTTAGTTCGTGGAACCTTCGAATCGTTGCCTAGGGTTTCAAAATGTCTAGAATCGTAAAAAAACATTTGAACCTCCTTTGAAACTTTGAAACTTGTCTAGAATGCCCTAATGTGTACGAAAAACATATTTAGTTGAATATGATGAATTTCATCTGGATTTTGTAGGAATTTGAAAGGGAAAAGATGATTTCTACAGCACACAAAGGCGCCATTACTATGATAGGTGCAAGAGTCATTTCAAAGGGCACCAAAACACATTTATTGCCAGATTTGACTCCTGCAACTACCAAAAGGGTTTTCTTGCTTGCAAGAGTTGTTTCCACATCTGGAGATGCAAATTTCATGCCACATGCACTAGAACAAAGAGGGAATTGATGCTGCCATTAATGTGATGGAGGGTTTTAGCTACCAAAAGGATTTTCATGGTACTCCAAGCACTCCAACATGTGGATTTCGTGGGGTTGTTCCATGTCTTGCATGCCACCTTACTAGAACCGTCCACCCTAATTGTACCCTACCAAATCTACATTGTTCACAATGAAGATCAATCTGAGCCATCAAATCCTGCCATGGATGTTGTCTTCCTATATAAAGGAAATGCTTTTCTCTTTGTAAATGGTTAGATGTCATTTTTTCAACCAAAAGGTTGGATGTTTTCTCCAAGCTTCAACTAGAATTTTTTTGCCAAACTATAGATGAATTTTTTGAGAACCAAAGACACTAGGATATTGTAACTTATGTATTGTTTCATTTCAGGGTTTCCAATAAAATGGTTGGGATTTGTTGAGCTTAAGAGACATTCATACAACTGAATATATTGTGTTTCATTTCATGTTCTCCAGCTACATTTAGTCAAATTTTATGTTGTGGATGTTTGCATGTGATGAGTATTGGACGAATCTCGTGTTCATACCATTGGCTGCTTGTTGACTGTAAGTTTGCCTTGTGTTGTTAGTTTGAGACCTTTTATTTCATTTTGTGGAGTATTCTATTAGAGTGTGCCAGAATTTGGTGTTTAATGGCTCTTATTTCATGATTTGAATTTCCTTTGAAGATTGCACTACTCTAATGATATTGTGAGTTATCTGGTTGAGTAAGAGGTAGTTAATTTGAGATTTCTGTACATATGCATTCAGATTTTCCAATGGAAGTTAAAACTTAGGATTTCTCTAACCCTTCTCTTCCTCCCCTTCCTTTTGCTAATTTTTTTACAACCTCTAGTTAGTTTAGGACCAGCATCACCTGTATTGAATATTTGATGAACAAGTGTTTCCATAAAGCATATTCAAATTAGTGCTAGAAGGGTTGTTTTATGTTAAGCATCTTGCCAATGGATTAGCACTATAATGTTAGGAAACAACTTCTAGGTTAAGAACATTATGAATTCTCCCTATCTTTTAGATCTAACCCATATTTCTGGATTCCAGTAGAACAACCATGTAAGTCCCTTTGTGTGTCAATTCTCCTCTTTATACACTTTTTTAGAAAATAATAAAATATTATTCTTTTTCCTACCTTAAGTGACTTTATAATTTAACTTTTATATTTTGGGTCCCCATAAAGTCACTTTTTAGATGTAACTACCAAACTTAATAAAAAAAATTCAATTAATGCCCAAACTTTAGACAACTTAGTTAAATTAATTAATTATTCTCTTTTTTCCTCCCAATTAGTCTACAGGAATTAAAATAGGCTAAGGGCCCTTGTTTGGTGCTTACACCTACGAAGGGGACATCGCACCAATATATCCTGCAATTAGTGTCTAAAGTTTGAATTACTTTGAATCTTTAATGCCTTTCAGATACCTAAGTACTTGATTTGCTGCCATCCAATGAATTTCTTTCTAGTTGTGCATGAACTTAGAAAGTTTGCTCACTACAAAATAATTAGCTGGCTTGGTGGTCAACTAGTAAATCAAGCTTCCCACAAGTTGCCAATACCTAGTCATTGGAAAAATCTCCATCTTTTTGAGAAAGTTTGAGACACTGTTCCATAGATCTAAATACAGCTGTGCATTCTTCCATTTCAAACTTTTTCAATAACTCAGCAACATACTTCATTCAGGAAATAAAAATATTCTGTTTATCTCTATGCCAAGGTAGTGGTGGAGCAGTCTCAGTCATGATGTCTCAAAGAATATCTAGAGTTCCTTTTTTACCTTCTGATTATGCTTCGCATTGTTACCTGTGAAAATTAGATCATTAACATATAATTGAAGTATGGTCAACTTGTTTCTTACAACTGAACATATTAAGTGTCATCGAACTTACTCGATTTGAACCCACTTTTCTAAAGGTAGCTCTCCACCTTTGTGAGTCATTTCAGTGCCTTGTGCAATTCAAGGACTTGACTATAGTAGCTGGTTGAGGGACTTGGCTATGGTAGCTCACTTGCTCTGGCAACCACAACAAATAATTCCTTAAAGATTTCATATGATCATAAATAACAAAAATTAGCCCAAAGAAAACAGAAGTAATAAAGACAACAGAATGACCACAGGAAAATGCACCAGTAATAAACAACAGTAGAGTTATAGTATTTATGAGTCATTATTCAGAATTTCAGTAAGCAGATCGAGTTGCAGGTCAGTTTGAACTTGTAGCACTTGAAATGTAGTCAAAGGGTCAAGAGTAGTCATACTTCCAAGTTCCAACTACTGATGTCATTGGTCAAACAAGGTTCAGAAGTCAGATGCATGAGATATTACCATTTTCTTACATCACTATAAAACATTAATGTCCCTCTTGTAGCAGATGGGGCAGTGAGCCATAGAGCAGATGTGTGATCTGGAGAGTATAGAGGGCATGTCCTTACTCAAAACCAAATCCTCTTTGCTGGTCCAAGAATTGGTCATTGGAACTAATGATGCATTAAATGGTGTATTGATAGGTTTCCCAAGCATTAAAAATGGTGTACTTTCCTTCCAAGTTAGTCTAGTCAGATCTAATATTTTTTTGATAATCAAATATCATAGCAAGTCATGGAAAAATATATTAATTGTATTTGATCAAATTCCATTAGCAATACTGTAAATGAATTGGTGAGATCGTAAGTGATGTAATGAATGATTACTCATTACATTGATTCCTTCTTAGTTTGGTCTGGTTACTTTATTTTGTCTTTGTCCTCCATTGATTTGACTTCTCTATGGATTATAGGTCTTTGCTGGACCATAGCATTAGCAATTCCAGTCATTTCTTTGTGGTTCATATTGTCTTGTTATCAGTATGGTGCTTTCTGATTGCAAGCAGTTAATTGACGTGTGGCATATTCATATGATAGAATGTCTTGCATATGAATGCCTCATCTCTCATGATTTCTGTGTATGATAGAACCATAGTTGAAAAACTTGCAAAAAACTCACTAAATCCATGAGTACTTGTGGGTCAGTGAGGCCTGTGAGTTATCACTTCAAAACTTTCAGGTGAGTTATTGGCAAAAACTTTAACTTGCCCAAAACTTGTGAAATCTGAAGAAAGATTCAATCAGTGCTGTATAAATCGTTTCAGCCCTAAAAAACCTCATTTTTCTCAAGCATTCAAGCTGTTTTTCTTTTTTTCAAGCATTTGAGCATGCACCATGAAGCTTCATGTGGTCCCAAAGTTCTTAATTTGGGCTTACAGTGGGAGCTTTGCCCCCAAACTCCGATGAGGGGTGCTGCTTCTTGACCCCACTGGGGGCTGCCGCCCCTAGACCCCTACTTCGGTTTTTTAAAGCAAAAAAGAAATATTGTTTTGGGCCCATATTTTCCATGGATGAAATTTGTTAAATATTAACATAGATATGTAATTTATAATCGTATGGCATTGTGATGTGAATTGAACTCATCTTTTGATCTATAAATGAAGGAAAGACTACTTAGGACCTTTGAACATTCATTTTTGGCATTTTTTAAAAGATTATTTTGCAAATTTATGTGTCCTTGATGTTTGGAAATTTTGCTGAATATTTCAAGTTTTTTATTTTTTTGTATCTACTGACTTTTTCAATTATCTATAGAAGAATATTCTCTGTTAATACCTCATTTCTCGTGATTTGTGTCTATAAACAATATCATTTTCATAATGTTTGAACCAAGGAGGGTTAATGAAGGTCCAACATGCCAAAGGCTTTGCCAATCCTCTAGGTTATTATTGTTTTATCAACTTCTCCTTCTAATATTTCTTATTGGTGAATATCACGATTTGTCAGTTCCATTGCCCTATGGTTATTCTGAATGCAGTTCTTTCCTTCCATGTGTAATATTTCTATTGTGATTCCATACCAAATTTATATCTCCTCTCCTCAGATAATGACAGTAGGCCCCATAAAACTAACTTGGACCCTTTTTCACCATATGACAAAATCCTTAAAAGGGAAAGGGTAAACTTAAAGAAAACTTAAATTCACCTTATTTTAAATTAATGGTTTGCTTATATAGAGTTCTTCAAGAAACATGCACCTGCACTTTATGGCTCCTTGGAAATACAATCTGGCATACTTGGAAATTCTATTACCTTACAATTTTACCCTGCGGCTTGCCAAATCACCATATATTTTATAACTGTTTGTTGAACAGGTTTATCTTATAAAATAAAAGATTTCATTCCATCATCATGGAATCAAAGATACCTCTCATGAGAAAAATAGAATGCAGAAGAAACCTCTTGCATATATAGAAGCAATGCTTTAGTCAACAGAAGAGTTATTGTTTTTCTTTCGTCAGGTCCAAAGAAAATTACTTTATACATTATGAAATAAGATTTAATATTCTAAGAAACAAAATACCATGAGCCGTAACTTTATTTCTCATTTTATAATGCAAATCCAGACACTAAATTTAACTGATGAACAACTGTACGGTAATTTGGTTCACAATCAGGAAGGCCAAAGCAGGGATACCATGACAATTTAGATGGTTTGAGTCTGTGATCAGGAAGATAAGCAAGAAAAACAAGACAAGGGCTAACATCTTCAGCTCACAATCAGGAAGATTGAAGCGAAAAGAGAAGAGTAAGAAGGCCATGATGAATGCTACGGTCTTCCAGGCCTCTATCAAAGAGACCAAAGCAAAAGACAGGGTAGGACGCTGACCTTACCACAGTTGAGGGTCGTAGTGCAGCAGACATAAATATTATACCATGACAATTTAGATGGTTGAAGTCTGTGTGATCAGGAAGATAAGCAAGAAAAACAAGACAAGGGCTAACATCTTCAGCTCACAATCAGGAAGATTGAAACGAAAAGAGAAGAGTAAGAAGGCCATGATGAATGCTACGGTCTTCCACACCTCTATCAAAGAGCCCAAAGAAAAAGACAGGGTAGAACGCTGACCTTACCACAGTTGAGGATGGTAGTGCAGCAGACATAAACATTACCTTCTCCAACAGGACTGCATCTAAAGATCAAAAACTTTTCCCGACAGACAAGCTTATAATAACAAGTTGTTTGTTTTAGTAATAACGTTAAGGATTGTTATCCTAAATACTCTGCTAATATGCAGAAAAAAATGTGTATTTATTTTAAACTTTTTCTCACTATAGAGAGTTCTACATAAATATTTGAAGAGAACTTCTGTTTAACAATCGAAGTATGTTTTGTTATTTGTTGTGTTCAATTCTTTGTAATGACGATTTTGTGGGAAAATTGGCAGGTCGGAGGGTTCAAGAAACAAATTCAGTTCCATGAGTTTACAAGCAACGGTGTCACAAGAATATCCTTTAGTTGCAATTTGTAACCCACCTCGTATTTCCCATTTGTTTTCTCCTCCATTATATATTTTTCTATTAATCTGTTTCTTCTACGTGTTTAGAGATATTCAAGCAAAATTCAATTGCTGCAACATTTCATTATCAGATAATCTGGACAAGGATAAGTTGACTTGAGCCATATTTTAAAGGCATTCAAATTGCTTGTTATAGTTAATTTTCATTCGAGATGAATAATAATGTCAAAATGGATTATATATGCTCTCTAGCCAAGAAGTTTAGCTTCTATTATGTTAACCATTTAAATGCTTCCATCATCCTCGTTATTTTCATACTTGAGTCAAATGAATTCTTACCATGTAGTTTACAGCTCCTAGCGGAATGCAATATAAACAATATTGGTACATTTAAATTGAAAGCCAAACAGACCACAATGTCTTGTAATTTGAAAACATGCCATTTTGGAAAAGTCAATATGATGCCTAGTTAGCAATGCTTATGAACGTTATTTACATTCAAAAATTGTCTTACTGGTGTAGGTACAAGTATCCTTATGCCTTGGTATATATGCTAGGTAATGAGTAGCAAGTTGTGAGTTTATTTATGTCAAAATTCATGTACCAAGGTCCAACAATCTCTCGTTTGGTTCAAGTCCTAATTTTAGCTATTAAACTATCGATGAAGGATCTGCCTTATTATATATATAGGCACATCCTGTTAACTCATTACCTAGATGAAGAGAAAGGGACATGCTTATGATCTCTAAGCATCAAGTCATTGAGTACACATGAACTGCAAATTTTCTGCTTACGACACTAATTATCTTGTCCATGTTTAAAATGCTATGTCAATGCCACAGACGTATGAGTGCTTTTGTTTGGTAAAATTCTAATTTCCTTTCCATGGATATACGAGTGTTTCTTTTTTCATGATGTAAACATCTTTTGATGGAGGGGCAACAAACTCTTTACTTCACATAACCAAGGTTCGCCTGCCAGTCTCCAACTTGAATGTTCATTTTGCTTTACAATATCATACCCTTCTTTCAAAAAAACAAATATATGTCTTTGTATGTGGTCACACCTTCCTCATTAGGGTACTCGAGTAAACAAATGGGACATTAATCTCACTCCAACTTGTACAATCCTATTCACCTACTTTTGACATTTGTGGATATTATTGGAGACCTCCCTTTGGCAAGCACCCTGATTTGCAAGTTCTAGTGATACACTAGACATGGGCATTCTATTAATTATTGAGTAAATAATAGCCACTCAGATTTTAAATGCAATAAAAATAGCAATGATAATAGCATTACTTGTTTCCAATTTTTAAAACGGATTAAAATATTTATTTTTACATTTTATTACTCTATGAAAATAGGTTGTATGTTTTAGCTTATAAATTACAATTTCGAATATATTTTTTCAGTTTCTTTCAATAGTGTATTCAATAGACAATCGTATTTTTTTGCGAATTTTTGTTCTATTGATTACTATTTTGTCATGTATGTTGAACATAGGTCGTAACTTTTTGTAATAAACCTTTGTTATTTAGAAAATTAAAAAATATATAATAACAAGATAAAATATACTAAAATTTGTATTATTCATAAATCTTGTTGTGAGGGCTACTTTCATGCAAATGTTTTGTGTTACTATGATTTTGTTTGATCATGAAGAAAAGGTAGAAAAAAAAAGGACAAAGAAGAGGAAGAATTAGGAGCCAAGAATCACTTGCAACCGAATTAACCTTCCACATAAGAGAGAAGCATTGAAATGCTATAAAATTGATTAAATGCATACAAAATGGTACAATGTATTACTCATCATGTACAAATGAGAGAACTCTTGTATATGTAGACAAGGATGAAACTTCAAGACAAACTAAGGCCACAACAAGTGTTTTAATTGTATGATATGAGACACAAATAGTAAATGAGCCAAGTAAGCTTAAGTATGCAATTATGAATAGAATCTAAGATGAAACTAGTTAGGTAAAATATAATGTTTACATCAACATTTAACATTTAAACCTTGACTTTAATTAGCATACCATCTTCAATGCTAATCAAAGATGTTGCAAACTATTATATTTCTTAGCCTCAACCCTAATCTAAATATTTTCATCCAAACATTCCCCACATTTCTAAATATCACTCATCACTAATGCCAAGCGATCCACTTGCTTTGGAATTTGAACCATGTCAAACCTACATTATTTTCATCCTACCTTTAATTTTTGTAAGTAGAACAATTCAATTGTTGAAGAATTGTTCATTCCTTTTACACTAACATATAATGAATATCTGCAAAAGGATCCACCAAAGAAGACATGAAAACCAAGTCACCCTACCCAAAGACAAGAGAATGCAAAGTTGAGAAACTATTTTCCCAACACTCTTAATTGCATAACACATTGGTAAAGGAAAAGAAGATTGTTAATTAATTATATTACATGTGTGTACATGTGCTTGTATTTCATGTACATGGATGATGTGATGGTAAGAAACAAGTGGAGAAATTATTGTTTTTAACATTTAAACCTTGGCATTTATCAACATCTCGTTTTTAGTCTTGTCTAAAGATGTTGCAAACTATTGTATTTATCAATTCCAACCATAATCTAAATATTTGCATCCAAACATTACTCACATTTCTAACTCACACCTCTCACTAATGCCCAAGTGAACAACCTACTTTAGAATTTGAACCAAGATAACCCCACACTATTTTTGCACTATTGGTTTTTATAAGTAGAACAATTTGGTTGTTGAATAATTAGTCATTTATTTTATACTTAGAATAAAGAGCCACAAAAAGATCCACCAAATGAGACATTTGAGGACCAAATCACCCCACTCAAAGACGAGAGAATGCAATGATACACAAGGGAAAATTTACATATTTGCTCATTTATACACAAGGTACAAAGAGCTATGAATTCTTAGACAATGAGTTGGTGTGGTAAGATTTGATTCATGACCTAATTGAGGAGGTCAAAAGAATGTAATGGATTAGGTCAATGGTAAGGAAAGAGGGAAAAATATAGGAAGGGGCTACAAATAAAATAATATATAAAGTTGATGGTTAACAAATGGATTATGATACATGCTCACTAGATGATCCAAGTGTCCAAAGAAAGAATGTTCTTTTAGCTATAGTTGGATGAATTTCACATTCATACAAATGTTTAGTTAGTCTTCTAGAAAAAAAATAGTGTTAACCTATCTAGTTTGTTAATGGATATATAGAAAAAAAATAGCTGAGGAGCTTAAATAATTATCAATCTATGGCACAACAATGCACATTCTTAACCATTACTTGAGATGAAAAGTTGGGATCTACAAGTTGGATTTGTTACAAGTGGACAATTTCTTTTGTAAGTGCCTAAATACACAAGTTCTTATCGTACAATAATTGGTGGCACAAGTAAGCCACCACTTTCTACAAATACTAGTTCAATTGGATGAACCTTTAAAGGATTCAAATTCTCATCCTCCACTTGAGCAACATATTTCAAATGATTTGTCATCTCATTTTCCATTGGACTAGCTAAAGTAGTACATGGAGATGGTATGCCTAGTCTTTAGATTTCCTTATGGGCCTATGGTGCAAAGTGGATCAACACATTAAAATTAGACTCATCATGGAATGCTTCTTTAAAAAGAATTGAAAATTATAGAAAAGGATTTCAATTTTTACATTTTTTCTATAAAACCAATGAAACTTTGGTTGTACTTGTACGCTATTGCATAGAAATTTAACTAATTTTTAAACTTTTTATTTTTGTGTTCATTTTCATACAAAATGCAAGGTTTTATGTTATGAATTTTATTATTATGTTAAGATGCAAATGGTGTGAAAATGCTAGGCCTTTGCCTCTAATGATGGATCTTGTGCAACCCAAACCAAAGGCAATACAACATGAGGAACTTTAGGTCGAGATCACTAGATGTGAGCAATGAGAGGATAGCTCACGATAGAGCCACACATCTAGAGGTGAATTAAAGGTTTGGCTAGTTGGTGGATTAAGCCCTCAGATAGAAAGGTTGGTGGGCACCTTCCAATTGATCAATCTGTCAATCCCTCTCAATCTCAAAATTACCTTGCCCTAGAGTTTGATGTTTAAACTTCTCTTTCATTGATCTAGTTCAATGTGGAGGACATTTGAACAATACAAACTTTAATTCAACTCCCCCAATTATTTTAAATTGAAATAAATAAAGACTCGCTTTTTTTGTTCACTCCATTCCCACCCATTCACTGAAATGAGTAGAATTTATTCTAGATTGTTCAATGTATTTATGACTTGTTCTTCTAAAACACATCTTATGAATGATCATTTCATATTTAAAATAATTTTAGTAGATAAAATATAATAGTATTTCCCTAACTCTTGCATTTTGTAAGCAAGATATGTATGATGTTATTATGTCAATTAGTATGGATTTGTTGGAAAATTTGTTGTCATTGATGTCAAAGGAGAGATGAAACTAATCAATGCTATCTTATTGCTGCTATCAAAGAAGTAATGCTGAAATTAAATGCTGAGACAAATAAAAAGAAGAAAATATTTATTGAATTTAAAATATAATTTTTTTGGTGTACTAGGTTTACCACCTCATGTATCTTTAGCGCACATATTTATTGTAAAATAAAAGACAATCCAAAATCATGGTGCCTACATTTGGAGATTCCCTTGCCTTGATTGGGCGAAGCTTGCAAGGAGATTCACCTATCTTGGGAAATAAATCAAATTAAAGTCTATGGTTGTTATTAGGGTTGACCCCTCTTGATATGGTCACCCAAGCTTGGAAGAATGTTAAATAAAATAAATTTATTTTTTGCACATGTGGTCGACTTGCTTGGAGAGTTACCTCTCTTGGGTGAAGGGGTGCATGCGTGGGGTACAAAGGAAGGAAATTTTAAAGTGTACAAGAAGCAACAATTTAATGTGATGTTTTTCTATACATGAGTAGACCTAAAGGAGCTAAAAATTATGAGAAGATTTTCAAAGAAATTTTGAGCAGATTGAAGCATATTTGAGGCAGATTTATAGTAGATTCTAAAAGTGATTGAAGGTAAATTTTGTTTAGTTATAGCAGATCTAAGAGGAGAATTATAACATATTTGAGCAGATCTTTTAAGATAATTTTGTTGCAAATTTTAAGGAGATTTATTCTTCAAGAAGACTAAGATTTTCTTGTTTTAAGATGTTGGTGCCTCTCCAAAGAAGAGATTGGTGCCTACTAAAATTGTAAGAGAATCAATAAAGAAATATTTTGTCGTGGTTTTCTCTCAAAAGGGTTTCCACGTAAATCTTGTGTTCTTGATTGTTGGTGTTTTGTGATTGATTTCATTGTGTTAATTAAACCAAAAAGTTAAAAATACCATCTTATATTGATTCACCCCCCTCTCAGTATAAGTGTGTGCTCATCAATTGGTATTAGAGTAGGTCCTTCAAAATAACCTAACTTCTAGAAGGAAGATCTCAAAAGCACACATGGCATGCCAAGAAGGATTCTCCTCCAACAAGGCTCCACTGTTCGATGGATCAAACTATGCATTTTGGAGCATAAGAATGCATGCATACTTAATGCAACTTGAATTTTATATTTGGAAATCAGTAGTAGATGGGTATGTTGTTCCATCATCCCCACCAACGGATCAGGATGGAAAGAAGGAAAGTGAAAATAATGTGAAAGCCATGAATGCAATCCTATACAGATTATCGAAATCGGAGTTTGTTAAAGTGATGCATTGCAATTTTGCCAAGGAGATGATAAGGTGAAGAAAACAAAGCTCCAAACCCATTGGAGACAATTTGAAAGTCTTAAGATGAAGGGCGAAGAAAACATAGCCTCTTACCTACTCCATGTTAATATAATTGTGAATACAATAAGGGGTCTTGGTGAAAAAGTTCATGACTCGGTGATCATGCAAAAGGTATTAAGGTCTCTTTCATTAGGATTCAATACCAAAATATCCGTCATTGAAGAGATGAAGGATCTAGACAAGCTAACTATGAACAAGTTGCATGGTATCCTCACAACATATGAAATGAGGACCGAAAAGGAAGACTCATCTAAGTGAGTGGTTTCCTTCAAAGTCTTAAAGAAGATGAAGGATAGGAAGCCCAAGCTAAGAAATAGTCTAGTGATGAATCAGATGAAGTGGAAGCCCATTTCATGAGGAAGTTGAAGAAAGGATCCAACAAGTATAACAGGTAAGATGCCCTTGAAATGTTTTAATTGTATTAAAATAGGTCATTTTGCTACTAAGTGTTTACAAGTAAAAAGAGAAAGAAGTGATGATGAAGAAGATTTTGACATGAAGAAATGAAGAAGGCATCATCAATTGATATAAAGAAAGTCACAAACAAGGTAGATATTGAAAGAACTTCCACAAGTACAAGAGAATCCTTTATTCCAAAGAAGATAGCTACTCATTTGAGGAAAGTGATGGGAGCTTTTCATATAGTGATAGAGAATAAATTTTCATGGCGATTGAAGAAAAGAATGACGACTTGCAAAATGAAGACAAAGGACGAGAGAAGAGGGATTTAGAAGAAGAAGAGGATGCCAAAATGGATGGGGAAGTTGATTTAGAACAACTCATTTGTGCCCTAGGTGAAATCTAAAGGCTTAAGAAGAAGAATTTGAAGCAAAAATTATAGCTTCAAGAGGACTATGAATCTAAGTGAAATTATCTCAAAGTCTTGAAGAGTTTGAAAGGATGATCATTGATCTTAAAATTAAAATTGAAAAGGAAAAACCGGTTGAGGAAAAAGTGAGAATACAATTAAAGGGGAAAAAAAAGAAAATTGTGAGAATCTTGAATCCAAAATTGTTTCTTTGAGGAAAGAATTAGAGAAAACAACGATGAAGTTAAACAAGAGCCTCAAGTTTGAAAAGAGTATTGATATATTAAATGATATTATAAATGAGGAAAGGTCACCATTCATAAATATTGGTATTGGCTACAAAAAAGCTTCAAAATCTAAGATTATTGAGCCACCAAAGAAGATAAATGAAGAAAATCCATCAAGTTATGTTGGTGCCATCAAATGTCCCACCAAATGTGAAAGCAAAAAGGAGGAAGAGAATCAAGCATTGTAAGAATCAGAAACTCCTCCAAAAGTTAATAAGGATAAATTCAGAAAGTCCTTTCCTTTGAGACAAGCTCAGATGACCATGTTCGAGTACTCTTTTTATGGTTATAGCTCTTCTTGCAATCATTTTGTTCATAAAGCAATAGACTATAGGACTCTTGCACAAAGTTTTAGTTGGAATAAGAATAAGTTGTTATGAGTTCTCAAATAGGAACTATAACTCTTTTTCTCCTCTAGTGGACTACAATGTTATATGCTATTGTAGACATTGAAAATTGTCCTTTGCCTATGAACCCACCTTTTCATATCAATTCCTCCTTCTACTTGCATAATTAAATAATTTTAATTATTTAATTATCTTTTAAGGTCATATTCCTCTATTAATTAAATAATTCTTAATTATTTATTTAATTCATTTTTTTCCTTTATTCTTCCCTTGATTAATTGAATAAATTTTGTTTATTTAATTACGTCACTAATTAACCCCTTCCTTTCTATAAGTAAATAATGTTTATTTATTTAATTATTGTCATTCTTCTACTATAATTAAATAATTATTTTAACTATTTAATTATGCATTATCCTCTTCTTCTATAATTAAATAAATTTTATTTATTTAATTATTTGTTAATTTGTCATTCTCATCCACTTTTGAATTAAATTATTATTTAATTTAAAAGTCAACATGTCACATGACTTTTATAATTAAATAATGCTTTTATTATTTAATTATTCACCTTCCCTCCCAAATTAAATAATTTTATAATTATTTAATTTTCTCCAACAACCTCTTTTTCTGTGCCAACCTCATTATCCATGTCATTCTTATCTTCTCTTGTCTCATTAATTTTCCACCCTTGATTGAATTATCTTATAATTCAATCTTAGCCAATAATCCTTATCATTGCCTTAATTTTTCCCTAACCCTATTTCATACTACAACTTTCAATCTTGGCCATTGATTAAGACATCTTATTGACATCTAATCTCAACCATCAATCCAAATCAGACCTTGCCTATAAATAAACCCTCTCATAAGCCATTTGGGGGGTTGATTCTTCAAGTATCCTTATGCTGCCAAAATAATTCTTGAATCATTCATCCATTTCTATCTATCATCATTCATCTATCATCTCCATCTCAATGTTATGTTACTGAATTGAACAACCAACATATCAAATCAATCAAATAATTCATCAATCATTGCGTCTATTTGAGGTATTGAAGATTTGGATCAGGTACTGCATGTTATTGTTTTATCATTTTTATCTTATCCAAATTTTTCATATACAACTACAAATGTAAAATTTTTGGGCACACTACATATTTTTGTAGATCCTTCCAAACAAAACAATAAGAAGCATACTACGACTAAGCAAAAGAAGGAAAATGCAAAAACATGGAAAGAAAAGGAGAGATCCATGTTTGTGCAAACTACCCTAAATGCTCAAAATGGGAGACCAATGGTATATTGACATTGGTTTCTCAAGCCATATGACTAGTGACAAGAGTAAATTCCTCACCTTGAAGGAAGTGAATGGAAGGACGGTAAAATTTGGGGATAATGCTATGACAAAGGTAAGTGGAAGAGGTACTTTTAGCTTGGATAATGGGAGAACAAAAACTAAGAATGTTCTATATTTCAAAGGGTTGAAGCAAAATCTCCCAAGTGTGAGTCAAATGTGTGACCAAGGTCATACTCTTAAATTTCATGTTGAAGGATGTGAAATCAAGAAGAAAAATTGATTGCAAATGCAAGTAGAGAAACTAATAACATCTACATCCTTAGTGAAATCAAAGGTGAAAAGTGTTATATGGCTAAAGAAGATGAGATTTTGCTATGGAAAAGAAGGATGGGACACATCAATTTTGATAATATTGTCAAAATTAGCAATAAGTAGGCAGTGAGAGACATTCCAAAGATTTTGAGGCCTTCAAATACCTTTTGTGAGAAATTCCAATATGGAAAGAAAATAAGGGTGAGTTTCAAGACAAAGGAGTATTGTTCAACAAAGCCATTGGAAACTATTCATACTGATCTTTGTGGGCCAACAAGAACAAAAATTTTACAAGGTGAGTTATTTCATGCTACTAATTGATGATTATTCAAGAATGACTTGGATTACACTTTTGAAAAGTTTAAGGCATTCAAAGCTTTAGTTGAGAATGAAACCAAACTAAAAAATTAAATGTTTGAGATCAGATAAAGGAGGAGAGTTTACATCAAACAAATTTAAAGAATTCTATGAGCAACAAGGTATAAGAAGATATTTTTTTCAATAACTCCATAGAAAAATGGAGTTGTGGAAAGAAAGAATAGAACTATCCAAGAAATGGCAAGGACCATTTTAATTGAGTCCAAATTGTCAAATAGTTTTTGGAGAGAAGTAGTTCACATGGCGGTCTACATTTTGAACCAAGGACAAATTAGAGTAAACAATTCCAAAACACCATATGAATTATGGAATAGTATGCCTACAATAGTGAAGTATTTCAAGTTATTCGGGAGAAAATATTATATAAGAAGAGATGAGGAATATTTGGTAAAATTCGATTCTAGGGCAGATGAAGGTATCTTCCTTGGTTACTCTTGAAGGGGCAAATCTTACAAGTGTTACAATAAAATATTGCACAAAATTATTGAAAGTGCAAATGTTTGAGTGGATGATGAAAGGCACCAAAGAACAATGGCACAAGAAGTTGATTTTCAAGAAGAAGAAAATTGCAAAGAAGACAGAGTGGAGGAAGAAGTTGAACAAAGAGAAACAAAGACATCATCAAAGACACCATCAAAGGCACTATCTAAGACACCATCAAGATTTTTTTAAAGGAACCATCTAGAAGATCTAATTCTCAGTGACAAAGAAAAAAAATTAGACAAGAGGGAGATTGGTTTGTACATCAAAACATGAAAATATGTGCTTGCTCTCTAAAGTAAAACCCAAGATTTTTTTAAAAGCTTGAGAAGATAAGTATTGGGTAAAAGCTATGGAAGAGGAGTTGGATCAAATTGAAAAGAATGAAACTTGCGAAATTGTCCCAAGACCCAAGGATAAGAATGTAATTGGTACCAAGTGGGTGTTAAAAAATAAATTAAACAAAGATGGTCAAGTTGTAAGGAACAAGGAAAAGTTGGTAAGGTTATGCCCAAGTACAAGGAGTTGATTTTGAAGAGACATTTACCCTAGTTGCATGGTTAGAGGCTATAAATATGTTCTTGGAATTTTCTTGCTTTAAAATTTCAAAGTCTACCAAATAGATGTTAAGTCAACATTTCTAAATAGACATTTAGAAGAGGAGGTGTACATTGAATAACCTGTAGGGTTTATCTTGTCAAAAATGAGGACTATGTATGCAAGCTCAAGAAAGCTCTTTATGGGTTGAAACAAGCCCCTAGGGCTTGGTACTCTAGATTGGACAAATATTTACAAGAACATGGCTTCAAAAAAGGTATTGTTGACAACAATATTCACTTTAAAAATGAAGGTGGTCATCAATTGATTTTTGTAGTGTATGTGGATGATACTATTTTTGGAGGCAACAATGATGAAATGTTCCAAGATTTTGCCATAAAAATGTTGAACACCCAAAATACTGAGGGGGGGGGGTGTGAATCAGTATTCTTTTAAACCCTTCAAACATTTAAAAATCCAATCCACATAACACATTCAATTATAGTAAATGAAAGAAAGAATGGAACATTCAACAACATCACATAACACATGACCACCATGATTTTTACATGGAAAACCCAAAATGGGTAAAACCACAATGAGGATTAGCTCACAATATATTATAACTGGTTATGTATATTTATAGAAGTGCTCACTATAGGTGGACTCACTATCCAAGTGGACTCACTGCCCACTGAGAGAAAAATATAGAAGAAAGTTTTTGGCTCACAGCCTAGATTGAACTATTACAATTGCATCTGTCATATGCATGAGATACAATTCCAATGAAACTCAATAAACTAACTTTACACACTTCATCTGATTTTGATCTAACACTCTGCTTTCCTTTGCATTTGCATCACTCTAATATTCTACTCAACATTGATAACTTAAATTTGCAATGTATTTGCATCATTCACATCACTTCTTCACGGAATTTATGTCAAAACATCAAAAATGATCTATCCTATATATCCACTTCAAGCATAACATCAATTAGGTCGGCCTAATTAGATATAACGTACAAAATAGACAATATATGACTTGTTGGCTCAAATCCTTCCACACACGCCTCACACCAAGATTCAATCCTTAAAACAACTTGAAATAGGTCGACATGGACCTATAATATCTCCCACATAACTTTGCAATACTTAATCTTCACATATCTTCACACATATTAGATTAGCACCACAAAAGACCTAATATAAAAATTCCCCAACTGTATACCCATATTCAAACATGTGTACCTCAAAATACCATGCCGTCTGGAATTCACACTCTATTGACATCTATTAACATCTCCTTAAGTCCACAAAACAAAAATCCTAACCATGGGGAAGTGTAGACTCTCCAAATCATATGCACTACACAGGAAATGACTGTAATTGCTAGGCTAAACTTCTATCACTCATATCTTTCAAACCAAAATCCAAAACAAGATGGAATTCTAGAATTAAATGCTTCTCTAGCCAACAAAAACATACTAGAACCGTAGAGTGAAAAGTTAATTTGCAGACCAGTGTGGACCCAAAAACTAGATGCTATGTACCTAGAAACGGTGGTAAAAACACTTAGTCATTTTTCGTCACAATTGGCTTGACTAGATTAAACCTTCTTGCAAAATTGTCTTCCACAAACATCCCAAAACATAGTAGAACCAACCAAAATGATTTGCACCATGATCTCCATATCAAGATATAGTGTTGACATCAATGACAACACTGCAACAGATAATACTATACCTTGTGCCTATCTCTCATGCTCATGTTGCCAACAACTGCATCAATGACAAACTCCTCATTCTTCTAATAGAAAATGCATGAAGAATTTGAAATGTGTATGTTGGTGAGTTTTCTTTCTTCCTTAGGTTACAATTTTCTCAATATGATAAAGGAATATTTATTTCACAGACCAAGTATATTAAGGAGATGTTGAAGAAATTTAGGATGGAGGATTACAATCCTGTGAGTACACCCATGGTCACAAGATGTAAATCGAGTAAGGATGATGAATCCCATGAGGCTAATCAAAATATTTATAGATCAATTATTATGAGTGTGTTATGTGTGACAAATTCAAGACCTAATATCATGCAAGAAGTAGTTACAGTCACAAGATTTCAAGTTGCACCAAAGGAAACCCATGTGCAAGTAGTTAAACGAGTCTTCAAATATCTAAAATGCACTTTGGATTTCAACTTATGGTATCGAAGAGGTGAATATTTCACCTTAATAGCCTACACTGATGTGGATTGGGTTGACAATGTTGATGACAGAAAAATCACAAGTGGAGGCACATTATTTTTTGACAATATTCTTGTATCATGGTCAAGTGAGAAATAGGCTTTAGTTTCTTTATCCACACCAGAAGCACAATATATAGTAGCAACCTCTTGTTTCACTCAATTCCTTTGGATGAAGCAAACTTTAAAGGACATTGAGGTAGAATTTGAGCATCCAATAACCATATTTGTGATAACACCAACCCAATCAATATTTCGAAGAATCCTATGGTGCACTCCCGAACCAAACACATTCCAATCAAATATCATTTCTTAAGGGATAAAATGGTGGACTAGCAAGTGAAGTTGGAGTATATTGCTACATAAGAACAGATTGTGAACATCTTCACAAAGCCTCTTCCAAAAGAGACTTTTGAGTACCTTAGACAAAACTTAGTGGTGATATCCTCTTCATCCAACCACTAAGGAGATATATTATACAAGGGGAGATCATCATTGCACTATCTTGTAGCTTCAAGGATTCCTTTTCCATTGATGTAAAAGAGGGGAGAAAGGGAAAGTTGTAGTAAGGGGGAGCATTAATGACAAGGGGGAGTAGTATGTTCATTCACTGATTATTTCTTAGCAGGGCTGTCATCAATGAAAAAGGGGGAGATTGCTAGAAAAATTATTATCATTGATGTCAAATGAGAGATGAACATGATCAATGTTATCTTATTGCCGCTATCAAAGGAGAAGCAATGTTGAAATTAAATGCTAATACAAATAAAAATAAAATAAAATACTTATTGAATTTTAAATATCATTTTTTTGGTGTATTGGGTTGGTCACCTCATGTATATTTGGTGCCCACATTTATTATAAAATAAAATACTTAAATCCATAATCATGACACCTACATTTGGAGATTCACCCACCTTGATTGGGCCGACCTTGCAAGGATATTTGCCCCTCTTGGGAGATAAATCAAATTAAATTCTATTGTTGTTATTAGGGAAAACCCCTCTTGATATGGTCACCCAAACTTAGAAGAATGTTCAAATAATTTATTTTTTCGCACATGTGGCCAACATTCTTGGAGAGTTACCTCTCTTGGGAAAAGGGGTGTATGTGTGGGGTATAAGGGTAGGTAATTTTGAAGTGTAATAAGCAACAATTTAATGTGATATCTTTCTATACACAAGCAAGCCTAAAGGAATTAAAAATCCAAATTTATGAGCAGAGTTTTGAAGAAATTTTGAGCAGGTTGATGAAGCATATTTGAGGAAAATTTATAGCACATCCTAAAAGTGATTGAAGGAAATTTTTTTAGAGGAGTTGTAGCAGATCTAAGAGGAGAATTATAGCATATTTGAGCAGATCTTTTAAGATAATTTTGTTGTAGATTTAAGGTAGTTTTAAAAGAGATTTATTATTCAAGAAGACTAAGATTTTGTTATTTTAATAGGTAGGTGCCTCTCCAAAGAAGAAATTAGTGTCTTTTGTAGATTTGGTGCTTAGTTGTGGGGATTGGTGTCTCTAGTGGGTTGGTGCCTATGAAGATAAGCAAAGATTGGTGTCTCTAGTAGGTTGGTGCCTACTAAAATTGTAAGAGAATCAATAAAGCAATATTTTGTTGTGGTTTTCTCCCCAAAGGGTTTCCATGTAAACCTTGTGTTCTTGATTGTTGGTGTTGTGTGATTGATTTCATTGCGGTTAATTAAACCAAAAAGTTAAAAAGACTATCTTATACTGATTCACCCCCCTCCCAGTATAAACATGTGCTCATCAAGATTTTCCAAAGTTACTTTTTATAAAGATTTGTAACATTATGTAAAGCTATAAAACCTGTTGTAAGATCACATGTGATTTGAAAAATGTTTTAGATATTCTCCAAGTAATCATCATTAACATATATCTTCCTATCAACCCTAGAAAACACCTTTAAAATATTTTTTTGATTTAATGAGAAAAATAGGTTTTGAAGGGACCCAAAACCCTTTACAACTTAAGATACAAAATGTTGCTTAAAAGAAACTACCATAATACACCAAAAACATACTAGAACCCAAAAAAACAAAAGTAAAAGGGTGCTAAACGAGAGATAAAATAGTAAACTAACAACAACACCCAGCATCATCAAAACATCAAAACATCAAAACAACATGATATAAACTGAGACCCAATAGAAAACAGACAACAGTCAAAAAGAGAGTGGAACACTATTTCATACTGCTTAAGGTGTTGGCCACCTCAAGCTCTTGGCTCTTGTGCACTTCAATCATGTCTAGCATCTCTTTCTTCTCAACTTCAAAGGACTTTTAACATTCAACAGACCCTCTAACAACAGGGCCTTTACCATCATCTTTCACATCATTTTTACCTTTTCCTTTGGATGAATGCTCTTTCTCTATTAATTTAGAAAAATACAATTGGTCCTCCCTAAGCTCACTAATCTTTCTGAACAAGACTTCCAGAGAGTCCGCACTATTTTTCACTGAAATGTGGCTTGCATAGAGAAGCTTCTTTATGTCTGCATTCATATTCAATATCTTGGCTTCTAAACTAACCAATCGTTCTTCACATAGGGATTTGAAGTCATGGAAGGAACCCTCAAGGTCCACAATTTTGTCGATCAAAATGTTCGACACTGAGCCTTTTAGAACATTCTTCAAGTTTTCCTTTAAACCCCTTATTTTAATGTTAACCTTATTAAACTCTTGAAGAGTCCACTTAGCTAACTTAAAAGTTCCAATGGCCCAAACCCTAGCCATGTCCAACAACTCAAACATTGAGGTAGAATCATCATCGAGATAAGAAAAGTCCTCAGAAAGGGGATTTACGTTTAGAGGCTCTGGATTTGCACTCTTCCTCTCTGCATCCTCCTCATCTTGACCCTTATTCTCTTCTTCTAGCTCCACATTGGGCAAGGTATTAACTGGTGAGTCATCGATTTCCACCACCTTTTCACTAGAAAACTTCTCCTCACAAATCACCTTGGAATCCTTTGTAGAAACTTTCAAGGCCTGGTTCTTCAATTTGGCAATGCGTTTGGACGCCCTCAGCTTATCCTTGGCCTCCATAACCAGCACATTTTCCTGCAAACCCTCCTCATTACCTCCACCTTCGGCTTCTCCCTGACCAACAACCAAATCCACATTCCTAAGAGGAATCATCCGAGCCCACCTGTGTATCCTCACTGTCAGAAAGAACAAGGCGCTTAGCTACCCAATTGCTTTTAAGGCTACCCTTCTTCCTCTTTTTTGAGGAGGTAGTCACGGGGGATGGGGAACCATCATCTTCCTCTTCATTTGCAATGTTGGTATCTGAGCTTGACGAACCAAAAAATTCACTCGAAATCTTCTCCTTTCCCTTAATAGAAAGGGTAGGGAGGAGAGCCTTAACATGCTCCATGATTAAAATATGAGACCTTCATGGAGGACCAGAGCTCTCCTATTTTTTAAATGAGCATAAACAAAAATTTCCATGGAAGATAACATAAAAAATGGAAAAGAGATAAACAAACCATGCCTAAAATGGTTTAAAAGCGTGAAATGGTGACCTAGGATAGCAGTAAACCTACCTTCCAGGGTCACATAGCGCATTATCACCTCTACAACATCCATCGATATCTTGTTGAGGGACTTGCGTTCATAGCCCCAACTTTCCATCTTAATCATTTTTTTTCGTTCGTCATCTTTGAAAAATTGGGCCATTGCTTCCTCATTACTCTTCTTGTCCTTATAAAACTTACGACCAACCATCGACATCCCAGTCACCATAGAAATTAGCTCCTCATTTACATCCACATCTAGGCCCTTTATCTGAAGCTTGCGGTTATGCCAACAAGAAACAAATTATGCCGAGGCATTTGGGTCATGCCCATGCAAGCTTTCTAAAAAAGGCGTGAAATTCCCGTGATGGAGAATCTTCCATAGCTTCTTTTTCTTCCTCAATCCTGCAAAAGAGTGTGGATTTATTCTACTTCTATCACCACCCATATCTACGAACACCAGAAGAAGAAAACCCTTGCAATAATCGCACAACCAAAATACAGTAATCCAAACTAAACCCACAAAGCGTGTGAGTCGAGAGATGGTACTAAAGATTAAATGTCGCCACTGCATCAACTCAGCCCATGCCATAATTTCTCATTAAGATCCTCACTTTCTCGGGAAGGATAGAGCCCTCCTCCCACACATGATACTCATTTACCCTGACAAGCTCATTGGCAAAAAAATCAGCCAATGAGTTTCCTTCTCGGAAAATGTGAGATATGCGGGTCTCTTCACAAGAACTTAACATGATTATAGTATCTTTAATTAATTGTTCCACATTCTAGCTAGGTTGATGAGTGCCACGAAGATAATTGATGACATTTAAAGAATCTCCTTCGACCCATATTTTGGAGTAACCTCTGTCCACAACATATTTTATGCTTATAAACGCAACCTCTGCCTCAACATAGTGATTTGTTCAATTTCCCAACGAGAGTACCACCACGCCTAAGATTCTACCATTTTCATTCCTCAACACCCCCCACATCTTGTAGCCTAGGGTTACCCTTCGCTGCCCTATCAAAATTAACTTTAACCCACCCTAATGGAGGTGGTTGCCACTTAGTACTTAATCTAGAATTTAAACTAGACTTAGGATTCATACCAGGAATAGGTGTGACGTTCTAGTTAGAAATTACTGAGAGGTCATACTGAGCTAGACATGTAGTAGGGGCACAACGAGATGACTCAGAATCAATAGAAGCGAAATTTTCCAAAATTTCCCAACGAATCTTGATGAAAAGGCTGCTAACTTTTAGTTTAGAATCACGAAAGATTTTGTTATTTATTTCTTTCCATAACCCCCACACAATATGCAGGGCCATAATATCCCAAAGCCATCGAAGAACAAGGGAGGTGGATGGGCACTTCCACTAGTCAAAAAATTTATCAAGGGAATTCAGGAAGACCCAATCCAAATTCCAAAGACCAAGAAATTTACTCCAAAGAAGAGAGGAAAAATCACACCCAAGAAAGATATGGAAAACACTCTCAACATCAGCTTCACAAAGAGCACATCTATTAGGAATAACAAATTCCCTTTTACAAATATTGTCATGCGTTAAGACTTTTCCTTTCATAAGCAGCCAAAAGAAGACATTCACCTTGGGAATCAACTTCTTATTCCATAAGTCCCCTAGAAAGGAAGATAATCATGCTTATCCAGCGAATTAACAAGGGTAGAAGCCACGGAGAACTTACCATTAGCACAAGGAGCCCAAACAACCCTATTTGGCCTAGGGAAAATGGGGATATGAACCTTGCACAAGAAGTCCTTTAGAACCTTCAATCACGAGTCCCTATCCTGGAAGTTTTTCCACTCCCCATTATGAAAATAATCAGCCACCCTAATGCCAAAGAAAATTTTGCACAAAGGAACAATGGGAGGAGCCTAGGGAATATTGATTAAAGGTTTAAAGTCACACCAAGCATCTTCCCAAAAGAGAATATTGGTACCATCACCCAACAACCATCTAACACCATTAGCAATCAAGTCCCTTCATGGAACAATATTCCTCCAAAAAAAAGAACCAAAAGGAACATCATCAGAGGTCAAAAAATTCTAGGATCTCCCAAAGCCATGCAAATACTTGTTATTGGCTAGGGAAGCCCATCCCGCTTCCCCATTAAGGATCCTCCAAACATTCTTTGACAACAGAGCCTTATTGAAAGCTTTTAAATTTTTGATGCCAAGCCCACCCCATTTCTCTGGTTTACAAACCAAAGCCCAAGCCACAAGAAGAATTCTAGCTTTGGTTTCAACACTTGACCACAAAAATATTCTCATTATTTGTTCCATTTTCTCTTCAAATTTGACAGGAATTCTAAAGAGACTCATTGCATACAAAGGTAGATTTTGAAGAGTATAAGAGATAAGATGCAACTTCCCCGCCTGATTGAAAAGCACCCCTTTCCAACCTGCCAACTTTCTATTGAATTTATCCAACAGACCCAACCAAAATAACTTTGGGATCTTAGAGATACATAAAGGAAGCCCCAAATAAATAGATGGGAGCTCACCCCTATTGCACGATAGAATCCTAGCAAGCTTTAATTGCAGAGCTTCAGGAGTGTTAAGGAAAAAAAATTGACTCTTGGGAAGATTAATCCATTGATCAGATGCCTTCTCATAAGCCTCAATCAACCCTTTCATAGATCTGACTTCACAGACAGAAGATTCACCCATCAGAATAGTGTTATCAAAAAATTGTTGATGGGTAATAGGATCACCTCTAGAAGAAGGAGAAAGTCCCTTCAGTGACTTGGTCGATAAAGCCTTCTAAATATTTCTACCAAGAGCCTCCACCATCAAGATGAAAAGAAACGAAGAGATTGGATCTCCCTGTCTTAGAGCACGCTATCTCCAGAAAAAAAGGGGAAGGAGAGCCATTCACTAGAACAACAAAAGACAGAGTAGAGATGAGCTGATCAACAAGTTGAAGAAACTTCTGACAAAAATCAGAATGATCCAACACCTCCAACAGAAATCTCCATTTTACCCTATCATAATCTTTAAGAAGGTCCAATTTTAGGAAGAAGCCTGAACTCTTAGAAGTATTAATAGAATGATCAAGTTCATGCACAGTTATAATAGAGTCTAGGATCTGACGACCCTTGACAAAGCCACTTTGTTGTTTAGATATCAGATTTAGAAGGCACTTTTGCAGTCTAGTGGCAAGCACCTTCCAATTTTTTTTATAAATGGAGTTGCATAAACTAATCAGATGATACTCACCAAAGCTATTAGCATTAGCAGACTTAGGGATCAGGACAATGAAGGTCGCATTCAGCTCTTTGAGTAATCTTTTGGAACCAAATAACTCCTTGGTGGTGTTAATCACATCTTTTGCAACAATATCCCAACATGACTAAAAGAACAAAAAAAGAAAACCATCAGGCCTTGGGGCCTTATTTCCCTCAAAATAAAAGACCACATCCTTTACTTCTAAGGCAGAAGGGATAGTTGTGAGCTCCCTAGTCAGGTCCTCCAAAACTAAATTAGAGATAACATCCAACAAAGCCTCCACACTATTTTGGTCCCACACAAGATCATCCTTAAGCAGGTGCTCGAAGAAGCTAGCAACCACTCTCCTAATAGCCTCCTCATCCTCCAATAGCGAGCCATTAGCCAAAACCGAGGAGATTCTATTAGACGACTTATGCTTGAGGGCAATAAGATGGAAGAACTTGGAGTTTCGGTCCCCAGATTCTAACCAAATTGTATGAGATCTCTATCTCCAAAAAATTTCCTTCTTTGCAACAATGTCATGCAGCTGAGCGAGAAGGCCATCCTCCTACAACTGGAGGTCCTCTGATAAGCCCCTTGTCTGAATGGCCTCCTGAATACCATCCAACCTTTGAATAACAAAACTATTAGATTTAAAAATATGACCAAATGACTCTCTATTCCATTTCTTGAGATTTCTTTTTACAAAAGTCAGCTTTTTGGCTACTCTGAACATCGCACTACCATCAGTATTCACTTTCCACCACTTCTTAATACAATCCATAAACCTCAGATCCTATAACCACATGGCTTCAAACAGAAAAGGAAAATGCTTCTTACCTCCAAGCCCATCAACCACAAAAGAGATAGGAAAATGGTTAGACCCACATCTCGTAATAGAGGAAAGGGAACAAGAAAAATCCACAAACCAAGACGTTGATGTCAAATCTCTGTCCAACCTAACTTGAATATTATCCACACCAACGCACCTGTTGGACCAAGTAAACTTAGCCCCAGTCATCTTAACATCAATAAGAGCATTATCATCAATGAACATTCTTAAATCCAAATAGCTATCCGGATTGGCCTGCGAACCACCCACTTTCTCATTATCACACAAAGTTGTGTTGAAATATCCCATCACTAGCTAGGGACTATCCAAGAAATTCAGCTGAAGACACCCAAGATCATCCCATAACTTCTTCCTACCCCTCTTCAAGTTAGGAGCATACACATTGGATATATCCCAAGTGTAAGAGTCCCTAATCAAAACAAACTTAGTCTCCACATGATTAAAAGCTTCCACAATAGGGGACCTTTGATCAGCCTAGCATTCCAAAAAGTTGCAATGCCACCAGAGGCTCCCTTAGAGCTAACCCCATGAAAACCACAGTCCTTAAAAAAGAAGATTCTTTAAAGCTTCCAACTTATCAATTTTCATTTTCGTTTCTTCAGTCAGCAAAGTGTTTGGCTTATGGTCCCGGACCAAGTTCTTTAGGAGGTCTTGTTTATGCATATTATTTAGCCCCCTGATGTTCCAGGAAATAATCTTCATTTGCATGATGAGGGAGTGGTCTTCAAGCATATATTGAAGAGGTTTTTCTGAACCCCTTCAGCAATGTCCCGCTTACAATCCCTCTCCCTAATTTTCTACAGAGAGGGTTTCCCCTAGCCCCTCTGTTCAGACCCACATTCCATTTTTGTCTTCTTGTGGTAACACCTTTGTGGTGTTGAGGAGGAGAAGCAGATGACTTCTTATTTCTTCCCCTCACTAGAATAAAATTTTCTTCATCCTTACTCCCTATATCTGCAACCACCAAAACACCGTCACCAACCACCAGCCTAGATGCATGATCCAGTGGGGGGGACGGGGCCACAAAAGGCTCTAGAATGATATGTTTAGGGGAGCATAAAGTATCTGAAACATGATCCACATCCTGATCCATAGACTGGCCAACAACCTCCTCCACAGATTTCTCAGATTCCTTGTCAACCTCAGGATGAGGGGAAAAATGATCTTCAATATTAACTTCACCCTCCAAGTTGTTTCCAGTAGCTGACTCACCCTGTTCTAGAGGAACCAGATTCCCATTGGCCTCCTTGACCTTCCAAACCTTAGTCTATGGAATAGCCTTGGGCAGGGCCACCTTAGCTAGGAAATCCTAAGCCCAGTGGCCCTCTTTTATACATTTGAAGCAAGCAAACAAAATATTTTCAAAGATAATTTGTTGCTTCCAGGATCCCACCTTAGAGTTAAGGTGAAATAATTTAGGAATCACAACATCTTGGTCAATCATGACATAAAATCTTGCTGCAACCAACTTCCTTCTAGAGTGAGTGGCCTCATCAAATGAGACTAACTGCCCAATAGAGTTAGCCACCGCCTTAAACACTTCTTCATCCCAATATTCCAAAGGCACGTTCAGAAAATTAACCCACACAGGGGCTGAATGAAAAAGGAACTTGGATAGATCCATCCTAGGCTCCCAAAGGCGTAAAACCAAAGTAAGACACCCAAAGGACCACGATCCTTTTGCAAACACCGCTCTTAGGTCTTCATCACAAGAAAAGGAAAAGGAGAAGAATCCTTTAGCAATAGTTGCAACTTCATCCTGACCTTTTAACGCCCACTTCTTATGAACCCAAGTGTGGACCTCCTCAATGTTAGGTCGAGGACCTAAAAAATTTCCAACCAAAGAGACGTCCATTCTAGCAATATTTTTGTCAACAAGAGAATATGGAATGGACAAGTTGAATCCACCTTCAATGTTTGAAGAAGACATTAATTCAGATGCAACGCCTTTGCCCTTAAGTTTTGAGGCAAAAAGGTCAGCCCATCTTTTCCCCAACAACGATGACTGCCCTGTTAGTCGACTAATCCCCACCAAAGCATGCTCAATCCGGGGAATGCTCAGATTAGCCACAAATGATTCCCCAGATGGGGCCCGCATATTATCACAGTGATCACATGACCCCCAGGATCCTTTGGAAATGCCTCCTTCGGAGGATAGCCATCACAAGACTCCTTGAAGGCATCAAACACACACTTTCCCTCAGAAAATGCATCTTTGATCATATCCTCACCGCACGACCCGTCCTTCCCAACCGTGCCACCAACAAGCACCAACGCATCCATACCACATGATGTATCCTTCCCAACAACAACATCATAAAGCCCCAAATCCGTAGACTGACTGAACTGAAAGTCGCCATGATTACCATGGATTGAGTTCAAATTCAAATCACTCAATCCTGCCACCAAACTAGCCTTCTCCCCAACAATCTCCTCACCAACGATCGCCATTATGAGCTATCTATTCTACAAGTTACCTTTAAAATATTGTTTCTTTAACTTGAATGCTATTTTATTAGTCTAACACATTCAAAATAGTTGCAACATAGGAAATTTATAACAAAAGAATACAGTGCAAAAACAAACACAGAAGAAGATTGAGAAGCCTACTCCTTCACTTGTTTTAGGAAAAGAAGAAGAGCAATGAAGGTTAGAATGAACCACCATACCACTATATCCAAGATTTTTCTTCCTTACCTCATTGTGTAGAACTACATGACCCTCCAACTCCTCTTGCATATTTAGAGATAAGTCCTCAAAAAAAGTTAATAAGTTCTATTCATCTAATACAAAGGTTCAAAATAATTAGGCTTATCAATATTAATGATAAAATGCATCTTCATTTAGGGAGCCAAGCCTAGTAAAAAAGAATTCACTCCCACTTCTAAAATATGGAATGAAGTATACATTAATGATTGAGCTTCTTAGTTGTTCCTCGAAGCATCTATTTTCCCAAGTAAACCCAAAGATAATCTCCAACCTAAAACTTATGTTCCACTCAATGTTATTCATGTCATCATTTGTAATTAGCTTGAGAATCCTTTAGCTGTTCCTATATTCAAAGACAAATTCTTAAAACCTTGTGGACCTTTAAATCCACATTTTCTATCCCTTTTCTTCAATGTTCCAACACAAAATCAAAAGGACTCAAAGAAAATTACCAAAAACTTATATGTGGACCTTCAAATCCACATTTTCTCTCTTTTCTTGTTGATATGTATCACTAAAATCTTTATAATTTATAAATTATTTAACATAGACTTGTTTGGAAAAATGCTCCAATTGAAAATGAGTGTCACTGCTAAAACAATAGGTGCTCTAGACAACATATTGACCACCTTATTGTTCACACCTTGTTTATATACTTAATCACCAAGTGGACCATAATGATCCCCATTGTATTATCACTAGCACATGTTCTACTTCAAGAGGTTGTAGATTAAGCAAAGAAAGAACTAATGCATGGTCGATTCAATGATTAAGTTCTCCAAATGGTCTTTGCTATTTTGCATCCCAATGGAAATATTTCCAACCCCTGTTATAACATTTAATAGAGCAATAATGTAGGAGAAAGGTTTGACAAATTTCCTCATGTATTAGACAATACTAGGTTTTGGCTAAGTCATAAGGGTATTTATCTTGGTGGCATCAATATTAATCTCTCCATTACCCACCACATGCTCAAGGTAGAAAATCAATGTAAATATAAATTCACATTACTTTCTATTTAAAAGTAACTTATTCCCTCTCAAATCTTGTATAACTTACATAAGATGAGAGATGTCCTCTTCATAAGTCACTAAAAGACTATAATTCCTTTCAAATAAACTATTATGCAAGAGTCTATAAGTTCTCTATGTGCCCCATTCATCAACCTCATTAAGGTAGATGGGTCATTGCATAACCCAAATTATAAAACAAACCACTCATAAATCCCTTATTTCATATTTAATATTGTATTTGAAATATCCACTTCTTTTATTCTTGGTGAAACTTAAATTTGAGATGAAGCTTGGGAAAATGGTAGGCATGTCGTAAATCATCCAAGAGATAATAATATATAATAATAATGGATACCTATTCTTGATGGTTATCTTCTTTAGGGATCTATAATTTATATAAATGTGTCATATAGCATCCCTCTTAGGCACCACCATTATGGGAGAACTACAAGGGAAGTTCTACGTCTAATTACTTCCTTCTCTCTTAAGGTTTTTAGTTGCTTTTTTACTTCATTGGTCTCTAAAACACTTTTCAGGTACAACCCTATGTTTGGAAGAGGGTAATTAGGCAACGCATGGATTAAATCATGCTTAATATCTCTATGTAGAGGTAGTCTAGTTTAGGCCTAAGGAACAAGTTGAAAATTATTTCACGAATTGATCTATTTATTATTATTTATTTGTATTCATCCAATGTATTGATTTTATCTTATTTCCTTTTTCTCTTCTTTATCATGCAATAATAATAGAGAAAACTTACTAGTAGTATTGATTAACCTCTTGGCTTGTGAAACAATTACCATAAATATTATGGACTTGCTCAAATAAGTGTTCAAGTTGAATTATTTTCCATTCAAAAATAGCCTATATTGGTTCTTTCTTCTAAAGTTGAAAACATCTCTAAGATAGAGGCGGTGACTCCCAAAGATGACACTATAAACATTCAAGGGTATCACATCTATGATCACCTCATCTCTAAACTACAAATTAAATTCAAATTACAAATTACAGTCATTTTTTACTAATATATACTCCTGGCTTCAACCACCCTAAGGAATATGTATGCAAGTATTCGATCTTCAAACCAAGCTCACTAGTAAGCTTTTGCAAAAAAAAAAGGTATGTATCAAACAAAACATCCACTTTCTTATCTTTGGCACAAATTTTAAAATGGTAAAAATAGTTTAATTAGTGTACGAAGATAATAACTTGGTTCATTTATTTCAAAATATTAATTAACTTAGTTGATATAATAGTTGTTATAATATTATAATAGTAAATGTAAAATTATTCATACCTCTTCAAATTAAATAAGACAACACTAGCTCTAGGATAAAAATATGTAAAGGAAAAGTTAAATGTGAGAGGAATCATCCCTAGAAGTGAATATTTGTAGAATTTTACATAGAAATATGTTTTAGAAAACTAAAAGAATGATCCGAGAAAGTTCCAACTAGTTTTGATAAGATTAGACATGAGAGGGAATGATAGATGCTAGTGTCCTTTATAGGTGTGCAACACTAGAACACTCATGTCCAATAGTGTATAACTATAAATTGATAATGGGGTGCTTGAGAATAGTGATTGAACATTTTGAAAATTTTAAGTGTTTGAAACTATGATGGGACTTGGTGTCTTTTCATCTTTGGATTATAAATTTAAGGGTTTCTTACCTTATTTTTTGTCCTATTCTATCCAAAAATCCAGTCTTTTGTGCCCTATTATTTCAATCTAAAGATTTATTGTTTGGGGGAGGGGGGATTTAAATTTGAGAGGTTACCTTAGTTGTCCCCTTAAGATGGAATTTCCAACCTCAAATTAGCATTTCAATTTTTTTGAGTGTGTGTGCTTAAGTGGGGTGAAATTGGTAGTGTAAATAAGTGAAATAATTAGCCCTAGGGAGAAAACTAAACCTTAGGTTTTGTGTGCTTGTGTGATGGAGCAGATGAAAGATGTGATGAGATTCATTTAAATTAATTGAGAAAGGTATAGAAGGATTTTAGCGGCTGATTTCAAGAGGAGGGAAGCAATAATTTTTTTAAATATTAAGGAATTGGGTATGAATAATGGAGGAATTTGGGAGAAGGGAAAGGAAATAGTTAGAATAATGAGTGAAGGTGTCATAGAGGATAAATTTTGACAATGATGGGATGGTGGAGGATCAAAGTGGATAATGGAATGTAAAAGAATTCAAATAGCTAACCTTCAATAGCAAAGCTTTTAAACATACAATAACTATCGAGAGATCAATAAATAATTACAATGAAAATATGCATACAAAATTCAAATCTTATTATCTAAAATAGATAAACATGTGATTAACGACTAAAATTGAAATGTAACATGAAGAAACACATACAACAATAAATTAAAATAAAAAAAAAACATACATAATGTTAGATGTATGAGGAGAACCCCTTTAAAAAAAACTCCACCGCCAAAGAGAAATGAGTTTGCATAAATCACAATAAAAGTGTTACATCAATATAATTTATTGCAACTCTCTAATTTTATAGCATAACAATACCTAAAACCATATCAAACCTCCATCTTGTGTCTCTAATATCTAGATAAAACATAAATAAGAAATATTTATAAAATAATATATCAAAATCATGAGCCCAAACTGGGCACTCATATCTAGGTAAAAATCCAATGGTCCATTTATGAAGAGTATCTTCTAATAATAGAATTTAACTCCCAAGTAAATAATCCTCACTATTATTCAAGAAGACAACTCATAAGTCACTAGTGCTTCATGAAGGATTTATTTACAACACATGACTTTGTATTCTGAAGCGACCTTTCATCTTTTTTGGCTCTTTCTATGTCTTCTTGTAATAATAATTGAAAAATAGTAATTAATATTGTTGTCCCCATCATATATGAGTGTTCAATTCCACCCATTCCATCTACTAAGGATAAAATTTATTAATTATCTATCTATTCCTATAATAATACATAAGAGAAACATAATAATGAATTAAGTACAAGATACAAGGCCCATGGCCTATCTACACCACTATAAGTTATCTATGTTCATTGGTTTCATAAGTGAATTTTTAATATTATTTAAAGTGTTAGACTTCTAAATAACGACCTTAGCACTCTCCACCATCTAAAAAACAAGATGATAATGCACATCAATGTGCTTGGTGTTGTAATTGTGAGAGTGTTGTCATTGATGTCAACTAGTTAACTGGTTATCAACAGGATGTTGTTGTCATTAATGTCATGGATTTAGGTTATTGGTTGTATATGTTGAAGATATTGAGAAAATTGTAATGAAGAAAGGTTGCAGGTATTCAATGGTTGCTCCAATTTTTGCTCCAATTTTTGCTCTGGGTTTTTCTCCTATGTTGGCATGGTTCAAATATGTTGATCATGGTTGTTGAAGGTTGCTATATCTAGATTTTGGGGTTCTGGTTCGTTGTACAGTGTGAGTTATGTTCACTAGTTGTGAAATGTGTTTTTCAGTGTCTCTAGTTGAGTTATGAGAGAAATGTAGTTTCTCTGGATTTCTTCTTGTTCAAGTCTGATGACTTGTGGTTCTTAGGATATGTTGTGGAAGTCATGTCAGAGATAATTTTGTTATCTAGAAGACTGGATCGTACTAAGGATGCGTGTACCTAATTGCTCTGTGTGTTTTACACTGGTTTGGTTGACCTTGTGTTTAACACTACTTTCAAAGATTGTGGAAGTGTGTTGAAGCGTGTGTTTGGCTCACTCTCATTCTAATTCCACCTTAGAATATTTTGGTGCTGACCTAATTTGAATTTGAATTTTGGTGTGTCTAGCCAAATTTGGATATATTTCAAAGTTGAAGATGGTATGCATATAGGATGAGATATTGTTGAAAAGAGATGCACATGCAAAGGAATAGATGCGAGATTGATGTGAGATAGATGCGAAGTTGAGTGTGTGGTTGCACAAATTAGTGTGAAGTCAAATTGTGAGTTTTCCAGAAGCGGTAATATGAAGGTGTACTCTATCATTCAAGCATGTTTGCAAGTGTGTGAGTGAATTGTGGTGGAAATATATGTTGCATTGAGATTGTCTTCTCTCTGTAACAAATCTCTTCTATCTTCTTTGTATCTATGTGGCAGTGAGCCCTCCGGGTGGTTAACCCTTGTTGGATAGTGAGTCCTAATTTGGATAGTGAGTCCTAATCTAGACAGTGTCCTGTTTTGGCAGTGAGCCTTCCCTGACAGTGAGCCTTTGTATTTGGTTTTGATATTCTCTATATTGTGAGCTAACCCTCACTATGGTTTTTTCCCTTATTGGGTTTTCCATGTAAATCTGGTGTTGTTGTGTGTATATGGTTTTTACTTCTTTCAACTTCTACATTTGCACTTATTGATTAATCATATTAGTAGAATAAAATTTTTGTGAATGGTAATTGAACTAATCATTGGTGATTTCTGTAAAGGAAAAAGTTGTTACAATTGATTCACTCCCCCTCTCAGTTGTCTTGCTCAACAATTGGTATTAGAGCTAAGTTCCTTGGATAAGAGCTTAACCACTTAAGGAAGGTCCGAGATGGCGAGCAAGATCACTATTGAGTGTCCTAGGTTTGGTGGGACTAATTATGGCATATAGAAAATAAAGGTGGAAGGATATCTGAAATACTGTGATATGATGTTGAGAATGCTTACAAGACTACATATATTGCTCCTGCTAATGGTCCAAGTGCAGCTGATGAAATCAAGACACATGAAGCGAATAACAAGGTAAAGCATATTCTAATGAATAGTCTTTCACAGTCCAAATTGATTAAAGTTTCAAATATAAAGACTACTAAAGAAGTACATGATACACTAGAGAAAACTCATGTAGGGAATGAAAGGGTCAAGGAAGAAAAGTTACAAAACTTGGAAGAACAATTTGAGATCCTGCACATGTTTGAAGATGAGAACATTAAATACTATGTACAGAGAGTGGATGATTTTTTTGGCTTTCTCTTTGTGGTATATTGTCCTTGATGAAAAAACTGATTAGTGCTTTGAATACTTGGTGCTCTTTGTGTTCAGTTTAGTATACTCAGTATTTTGGTGATCATGCTTTGGGTTGATGTATTTGGGTGCATTTATTCATCATGCATTGCGGTACTGATCATGTTGAGCTTTATGTGCAAATAAAAGTTATTCAGGGGGTATTAGTTTTCAAGTGATACCATGGATTAGTTGAATTCATTTTGACAGACTGGCACTTCTTTATTGTATAACAGGTATATTGTTTAATCATGACATTATTGACAAGATTCATTATGGTTTCATGGAAATTCTATTGGTGATCTTCATGGCTATCTCACAATTGTTTGATTAGTTTGGTGCATATGTTAACATGCTATACATATATTTCACAAGGGTTATTGCATTATTCATGAAGTGGAGATGTTTGTATTGTTGCACAATCAGTCTTGTATCCTTGAGTTGGCTACTATAGCTTCATAAGCAATGGTATTGCTTAAGTCTTTTCATACCATTTCTTATAAAAAGTATTTCACCATTCTTGGGTCTTCACATGTTATATGGATTCACATTTATTTATATTTTGGCATATGTTTACTTGTGATATAAGTTGGTCAGCATTAAGATATTTCTATTTGTTTTAAAAGTGCTTTAGCACTTAAAGGCCAACAATATACATTAAGGTTATCACTTACAAAGTGATTGGTAAGGTGGCATGTCTTGGAATATCGATCATGTTTCGGGCTTACGCATTGCACAACAGTTAATACATAGTATTTTGGAGACTTGGGTTGTCGGCATATGTATTATATTTGGTTTGCTTACTTGGTAGTGACAGTATTATTGTTTAATGAGAATGTTGGTTGTGTTGACTTGGACAACACGCATGGTCTATGATTTGGAACTCATTTAATGTTTCATTGTGTCAGTGACATGGATTTCAAAATCATTGTAATATGATTTTATTTGGATTTCAAGTTTCATTCATTTTTGTGTTGGAGTTTCGATGAAGCGAAAAATAGGGTAAACAAAAAGAACTAAACCCTAGCACCGCCATGTTGGAATTACAGTTACATATTGAGCAAGGTTGTTGTGGTATTCCGAATTGGTTTTCAGTTATGTTGGTCTTTGATGGATGGCAAGATTTTTGGTGGTTTTCGTTTGAGCTGGAAGCGGTAGTTTGGGCAGTTTTCATGAAGAACTTCAGGGATTTTTTTTGCAAGTTAAATCCACTATGACAGAGGTAATATCTATGCATTATTTTGATCTTTCAAAGGTAAATTTGGTAAATGAAGAGGAAAAGAAAACTTTGTTTTTAGTTTCAAATAATTTCTTAACTAAACTGAAACTACCTTGAACCTGAGCGTAAACTAAAGGGTTTCATCTCACAGTGGCATTTTATCTTCATATCATTGATTTTTTCTTAAAAATATTTGATTGGCTTCATGATCATACATTATGTCTCTTACCAGTTCATAAACTTTGGTTATTGAATACAGGTTTTTCTTGACAAAGATATATAACCGTTTCACAAACATTGTATATATGTATCTCTGCAAGAACAAAAAAAAGTGTGATGTGAAGAGAGGAAATTGTCTAGATAGAGTATTGCTTATTGTGAAATTTTTCTATAAAAAGAGAAAAGTGGGCTCATATTGTTTTCATATTTGATTGTATTATAGAGATTATTTTTAAATTGGGCATTATTGCAAAATCATTTTGTATCCTATTGTAATTTTATGACTGCAAAGAATGATTGCAGTTATAAGGTTTTGATGGGTTGCAATATCTTGAATGTTTGATGAAGTTGGTGCTTCAAAAAGATTATGGGAGTTGGTGCTCCAAATTGTTACAGAGTTGGTGCTCTTTGATTAATAAAAAGGAAATTTTAGCGAGTGGTTTTTTATACCCCAAGAGGGTTTTTCCACTCAGGAAATCTTCGTGTTATGTGATTTTATTTGTCTCTCATTCTATTTCATGTTAATGTGCTCATTCAGTCAATGCTCTGATACTTTTAGTATGCTCAAAAGCTTCTTATTTCAAAAGGTTGTCATGCAAAGTTAAAAAGTCTTTTGTTAAGCAAATTAAAAGTGCATTAGGAAAAGTTGTTGTTCTGTTACAAAAGCACATACAAGATTGTTCACACTCTAATTGAACAATATCATATGATTCTTTTAACATGAGTTGTAAATGTTAATCAAGTTTCATGTCAATCTGATTTCAAATATTGATGTACACTTGCCTGCCACATTGAGTTTAAATTAGTAAAAAGTTTCGTTGTGCTTTCAGAGTCAAAAATTAAAAATTACATCACTCTGATTCACCCCCCCTCTCATAGTGAATCCACTTCCAACAGAGTTGGTAGGTGAAATGCGAGGACTTGGTGGAACAATGATGAACCCAAGATAGTGAAGAAGATTCTCAGAACTCGTCCCAATGCATATAGTGAAAAGGTATCTGCTATTGAAGAATATGTGGATTACAAGACTTATACTAAAGACCAATTGTTGGGTACTCTGACATCTTATGAAATGAGAAAGCCAAATTTGAGAAATGGATCTAAATTAGAAACTGCTTTTAAGGCTACAATTAGTGAAGATCCGGATAAATAAAATCTCGATGAAGTGGAAGCTAACTTTGTGAGAAGGATAAAAAAGGGCTCTAACAAGTATGAAGGTAATTTACCTTTTAAATGCTTTAGTTGTGGAGGACTTGGTCATTTTGCTTCAATATGTCTAGAAAGAGCTAAGAGGAACAAAGAAAACAAAGGTAAGAAGATCAACAAAGCATACTATGTGAATGAGAATGCTAGTATTTCTGATGATGAATCTGATTATGGATATTTTAATGATGATGAATGCTTGTTCTTAGATATAGAAGATGAATCTACTTCTGCTAACACTGAAAGACAGGTGAAAGAAAATGATCTGAAAAAAAAGTGAAGGTACAGTGATTTCTGCTTTACATGCTAAACAAGAAAAGAACTATTGGGCTGTTGATAGTGGTTGTTCACATCACATGACTGGTGATAAGAGTAAGTTTGTTAAGCTTGAAAATTATGTGGTGGCTTAGTTAAATTTAGAGATGATGTTGGTGCTAATATTTGTGGAATAGGTTTAGTAAGTTTTGATGGAAAGCATAATATTGATGATGTCTACTATGTTAAGGGTTTAAGGCATAATCTTTTAAGTGTTGGAAAAATGTGTAGTAAAGGATATAATTTTGTTTTTGAGGATGAAAGATGTGAAATCAGGAAAAGGATATGGAATAGTGATTGCTACTGGTAAGAAGTCTGAAGGAAACATTTATCAACTTAAGGGTGCTAATGGACATTGCTTTATGACTTAGATTAATGACAGTTGGTTATGGCACCGAAGGATGTGTCATATGAATTTTGATAATTTACAAAAAATCAGTGTTGTGCATGTTGTAAGAGATCTACCGAGGATTACAAATCCTATTAATGCTATCTGCAAAAATTGTTAGTTTGGAAAGTAAGCTAGAAACAACTTCAGATCAAAGGAACAATCTACTACCAGACTATTGGATTTGATTCAAACAGATCTCTATGGCCCTACAAGAGTGAGAATTCTACAAGGTGAAAGGTACTTTATGATTTTTATTGATGGTTACTCTAGATATACATTTGTTACTTTTCTTAGAGAGAAATTTGATACATTAGAAAGATTCAAGGCATTTAAGGCTATGGTTGAAAATGAAGAAAAATTGAGAATAAAATGTTTAAGGTCTGACAGAGGTGGTTAATTCACCTCCCATGAGTTTAATATGTTTTTTGAAGTTCATGGAATAAAAAGGAACTACTGTATTTGACTACAAATTTTGATGAATGTTTGGTGACATATTGACAAAATATTGCTGACTTACCGAAACAACACTGATCTAAATTCCATTGCTAGAATTTCGTCGCTTTAACGACCAATTTTTATATGTTGAAACAAAAACCTAGCATCGTCGGTCAATGCCACAAAAAATGTTGGCGGTGTCTGTCGCAACATCAACGTAACTTCATCCATCTATTGATGCAAAAAATCACAAAACATTGCAGAATGCCCAGTTGAAATCATTAGAAAAACACCAAATGTTTGTCCATTGTCCGATGAGGTGGAGCAAACCATCATTTCCATTACGATGAAAACTACGTCACATGTACAATAGCCTCATCGCAAATTTTTGTGGTTCGTTAGGCTATGTTTGTCGAAATTGTGATGAAACCCTACAATTTTTTTTTAAAATTATTCGTTCAAACATCTTCCAGTTTCCCCGACGCTATAAGTCTCCTCAATGTTCATTCCTTCGATCTCGAGTGTGTCGCCAAGACTCTTTCTGATTGAACTTCCATCGGCGTGACGGGAAGACATTTCAAACTCATTTCGAGAGTATTTGTCTCATCAGGGAAATTTCTTCGTGCTTTGTTGGTGAGACAAGATGGGTATCTCGCCAATGGTATTTCATCGGCGAGACATGTATGATCAAACTGACTTATGGATCTCATCCTGAGAGTATTTGTCTTGCCAGGGAACTTCTTCATCGGCGAGACCATAGGCTGTATCTTCCCAATATGTATCCTCCTAGGAAATTTGATTTGTGTGACAGTCTTGACCTCTTGCCAATATGCCCAAACCACTTGCATTAGAATATAGTAGCTTATGGATTGGAGAGACCTACACCCACTCATGCCGATATGGATTATTTATCAAATGCTTTTGCTTAGAGGGATTTTAAGGTACCAAAAGGTCAAAATTGATGCAATCTCTGGTAATTATATGTCTTCAATTTGAAATGTGCGAACAATGGGTCTTGGATACATATAGTGAGTAAATATCTTATAAGAACAATGGTAGAAGACCCAACAATGAAGACTTGGGAAAAAACTACCATAGAAATTGTTGGATACATCTCACATGACCTACAATAATGCAAGTCCCAAAGCATATGGGCATAGTGTTGAAAACCCACACATGGAAACTATAGCGACTCTAATAAAGAGTAGATTTCTGAGTATAGCAGCAGATATATGAATATGTTATAATCAGATTTGAAAGGGGAGTTTATGCAGATTTGAAAGTAGATTATATGCAATTTTTGAAAGGAATATATGCAGATTTGAGAAGGAAAATATATGTAGATGATTGCACCAAATTTGTGAAAAGTGTATCATCTACAAGAAGATCTTTATGAAGGAAAATCAATTGATCATCATTCATTGAAGAAGTTCATTTGGAGGTTGGTGCTTCCTAAGAGAAGAGATTGGTGTTTCTTGCTAAGTTGGTGCTTAGTAGTGGGGATTGGTGCAAATTATGATGCTCATAAGTAGTATGGTCATACCTCAGTCCCAACTTTTAGCTAAAGAATTTTTTTTTCTACAACTCTAGCAACTACTCTTCCTATTGTTTCTCTTGTCGAAGATCTGCCACCTCCCTACATATTTCAAATAAAAAGCCATATAATATGATGAGTATGTTGTCATAACATGCCAATAGTATAGTTGAATGGATCATTAAGTTTAAATTTGAAATTAAAATCCATTTCACATGACGAGTACAAATTACTTGGAAAATAGACTTATTTTATGATACCTGAACTGAATGAACACCATATTCAAAGTCATATGTAGCATCAACATGGGAAGGCCTGTATGAAGCAAAGAGAACTAACGAAAATCACATAAGCTTAAAAGTGCAGCATAATGAAATATTGAAAAGTGCAACATAATGAAATATTGAAAAGTGCATTACCTTATTGAGTTTCTCTTTGTTTCGAGAATAGTTTAATATTCTCTACTTAACAGGGCCAACCACGTGATGGTGGAAGCTCATTTGGCCCCTCCCCCCCCACATCACTCTCAATTCCCCATATCCGATCATATAACATTAATCATTCATTCATCCATTAATACCATATAACATTCATTCATTCATCCATTAATAGCATATAGCATTCATTCATTAACATATAACATTCATTCTTCCAGTTTTTACATATTATCAAAAATATGGTTGTAAAAAATATTAGTTTTTAACATTCATTAACATATTATCAAAAATATGGTTGTCATAATATGATTACAATCACTTTTTTTTGGTTTCTTTTTTGCAGCTAGAAAAAGAAGTGGAGTATCGTTTTCTAAATCATCTGTCCCCCCTTTAGTTTTTTCGCCCTCTGCTTGTGATCTTAATGTATTCCTAGTCATGTACTCACAACGTGGAGGCCACTGCAAGGGGGGGTCTGCTGCAATAACAAATAAATGTTAAATTGATATGTTTTATTATTATTGTTACAAGTATTTCATTAATTAAAAGAACATTAGAGTGGTGCTCTTTAACTGATGGGGCCACATCATGTTCTTGATCTTGTCTTATAGCCTCATGCTCAACATGTTGAACACCCTCTAAATCCTCTGGAGTTGAAACACGAAAGGTTACATTAATTAATACACCAATTGCAATTAAATATGTTTAAAAGAACATTAGAGTGGTCCTCTTTACCTGATGGGGCCACATCATGTTCCTGATCTTGTCTAGCCTGATCATGCTCAACATGTTAGTCACACTCTACATGCTCTAAAGTTGAAACATGAAAGGTTACATTAATTAATACACCAATTGCAATTAAAGATGTTTAATTGTATTAATCTATACTGCATTTTGTATAGCACATGAATACATCCAGTACCAGGATGCACACCATGACCTTCATTTGTAGGTTGTGCTCCACCCTCACTAGGCTGCATTCCAATGTCATGTGCAATATTATCATTGCTTTCCTATTTAAAAAAAATAGGCACATAATTACTTTATGGTGGAAATTAATATTGAATAGATTGCACAAGTATTCAATTTTAAATAAACTTCTTGAGTTTATTTACCTGTGTGTCAGATGCAGTGGAAGCTTGTGTTTGCCCAGTCAAGAGTCTTAGGCGTTCGTCCACGACTCCATAGCCTTGCTAGAAGGAAATCTTCAGGTCCTCTTTTGTGGGCACTCTGTTGAATTCAAAGCCCTGCATTTTTGCATAAGATCATGAATTTTGCTTCTATGGTGTGATAAAACCAAAATTGTTTGCAATTTATTATTTGGATGCCATAATTCATTTATTGATACTTACAATTTGTGCGGCTAATTTCTTCTAACCACTAGAGCCAAGTTTGTGTTGCTCGTGTTTTTCTAGTCTTGCCTTTGTTGCCTTCGATGTGTCGGGCAGCCTATGAAAAGTTTGAAATAAATTAGATTATGTAAAAATAAAGAGTAATCAGTATATAATTACATTGTTGATAGTATCACATACCTTCCTTGGCCCGATGGTGTCTTTCCTTTTTTCTTTTCAGCCTTCTCCTTTCCATCCGACACTAGGTCCTTCCACTCCCTCTCCGGAATCATGGGGGGATGCTCGTACTTTTTGTTCTCTAAATGTGACCTATATTGGTCCCTCACATACTTTAGATAGGTACCAACTTTCTTAAGGACCTTGGTTTGGTTGAATGTGTTATTACTGAACAACACAACTAAACGGTTAATGAGCTCATCTTTTAAATCTTGATTTTGGGCATTCCACCGTGTACATATGGTGAGCCCGAAGATATCCAATGTAATATCATTTATATGTTTATAAAACACATTTCCTACAAAATGATCATGGGATCATTAGTATAAAAAGAGTGATCAATAAATAAATTTCAATTGGATTATATATAATAATAATTAAAACATTTTAAAGTACTTGGGACCTTCTCTATCTTTATGGGAACGAAATCCTCGGTCACCACAAATGTGACCGGTAATGTTCCTGTACTAGTAATATGGGAAGATCCAAGAAATGCTACTAAAACATCACCAGTACTAGTGGCCTTTGCATCCCCAGGTACATGTCTTGATGCATATTCTGGCATGTGTTCACTGCCAGAGGGTGCACTACCCGATGCCTGCATGCTATATGTTGCTAACATTTTAGTAAAAAATATAGGCACATATGATGGGGTCAAATGATGTGATGTATGTACAGGAAGATCAGAATCAACACTTGTACCAACCCCTACTCCCTGGGCAACACCTGCAGTACCTTGATCATGGCCAACAACATCATGAGGATGCAAAAAATCTTGTAAAAACAACACATATTTTAGTTCATGACATAAAAAAGTACAAAATATAAAACCATGAATGAACTTATTTTATAATTAAAGATCTCATGACAACTTACTTGCAAGTTTCGTGCTCTCTCAGTCAATATTTTAACCCTTTCTCTTATCTCATATGTTTGAGGCACTATGAATAACAACTGAAGGATTTCTTTATTGCATTTTTTTTGGGTCTTCCTTATCATATCTAGAGGGTTTGTGGAATATGTGATGTCATCATTGCATAATAGTGATTGCACCTCCCTATGGATGCTCTCCTCTACTACTGGTGCCTTTCCCCGATCATCCGACTGCAACAAGAATATTGAAAACATTATCGAAATTAACCCAATAAACTTATGAAAAAAACATAAGAATAAAACATTTTGCTCATATCTAATTTGTACAATTACAATGAGGTAAACCTATTGGGTAGAAGCGCCTGAAGATGCATCGCGATTTGTGCTCTAGGCCAGAGCCTTCCCCCTATGATCAATGTCCCACTGTGACAAAAATTAAATATAAAAAAACTTACCGAAATGAAACTAATAAGCTTACAAAAAAAATAATAATAATAAAATGGTATATTGGAGTCATTAATTGGAGGTTGGGTAAAATTGTATATAGTACATACCACCCCTATAGCAACTGTGTTTGTATCTATGCGATTCAAATTGTAATCAATTAACAACTCTTCCCTTGCAGTTATTGATTTTATCGCACATACAAATACACGGTTTCCCTCGCGCGCCTTGAATATGCAATTGGGTTGCTTATTTGTTGATCCAGGTCATGTACTGTTTATAAACCCTGCAATATTCCTTGATGCTTTTGGCCTTGTGTCAATGTACATAGCCACTCCTTTATTTTGACCTAATCTTTTAGTTGTATATAATTTGTTGACAGTGCATACCTACGCATACTTTGTGTATATCAAACCAACTGCATCCAATCTTTGTAACTGTAACAAGGTCTAACATACTCCGTCAATTCAGTAACTTTTTCATAACAAACCTTTATGTTGTCCATGCAAAATAGGCCCAAACCATGTAATGAAAATGGTGCTATGCGATATATTCTCTCATTGACACAAAAATTAGTGTTTATTGGAGGAAGTTCCTTGGGTACCCATTGTTTCTGTAGATGTTTGTACCTCAAGGGCACCTCAATGTCGCCTATGCTCTCATCATCATAAGAACATGACCCCCCTTCAGCAAGAAAAAATTCCATGCTTTTACAAAATTTTCTTCTAATCTTTCGACCTCTAGTTGATCTCCCTCTTTTAAATCTACTACATGTCTCGCTTTCCTCTTCTCTTCCTGAATTTCGCTCACTCGAGGAAGATAGATTTAACAAATACCTATTTGGTGGTACCTTCACTCATAAGGATGTTGGATGAATTTCTTTCATGGTGATGTGATCCCAAGGTATAGGGTTGGAGGATTAAAAACCAAGGTTGTCACTACTAGTCAAATGCATGTGGAGGTAAAAATAGTTGTGAATGTATCAATAAACCTTGTAAGGGTCTGATGATCAGAGATCACTTGGTAAGAATGGGAATGGTTTATAGGGTCACCAACCTTTTGTTTTGAATCCTTGGGTTTTGGGAACATCTAGAGGAGTCATTTTCTTGTTTCTTGGAGGTTGATTGGGTTAGTTGGTGGAAGGTTGCTATTACTTTTTGTACTTGTCTATGAAATTTTTTGGACCACCTTCCTCGAAGAAAATAGTTCCTCTGAGGTAGTACTGGTGTCTAGTTTGTTAGTCTATGAAAATTTTTGGACCACCTTTGATGTGAAATAGCCCCTCGTACAACCATCCTTTCTGTCTATTTCTAGATGGACAGACCCCTTGCCTTTAATGATTAAGCTCCACAGGTTTCTACCCCTATAGTTTTTTGGGTCCCCCAAATAAAATAATAAAAGATGGGCCCTACTTAGAAGAACCCAAAAATGTATCAGAGTTTTTTTATTTCTTAAGAATCCAGTTAAAGAGGCTAATTGGTTCCCTCCCTATCCAACATTCCTTCACCATTTTCCAGACACCCACAACATCTTCAAACCATTTATACTCTTCTGGAACTTGAAAAAAAAAGTCCACTTTCATTAGTGTTCTCTTTCAGGATTTCCCTAGTGCTAGCATCTATACTGTTCTTTTGGAGGTTTTGTTGAGTCAGTGAAATATTCAAAAGTTTTTAATGGCTCCTTGTCTTTTTTTCATCTCTTGTACTGGTGCAGGAGCACCTTGGCATAATCAGGCCTCTATGAAACAATGTTTTGAAATTTGATTCAATTTTATTGTTCCTACTTTTTAAATCATGTTATTAGAGTCATTTTTCATATATTTGAGGTCATGTTGAGGTCATTTGGTGTTTATTAAGTCCAAAAGTGCAAAAATGAAAACAATGTAAAAAGTTGTCAACTTAATAAAAAAGGAAATATTAAGAGATAAAGATAGTTCATGGTAATGGTATTGCTAATAATTGTTTGTTTGTAGGTGTAGGTAAAGGAAAGAATTCAAGTTTTGATCAAAGAATAGGAAAAGGGAAAACATCAAGTCTGATGGCAGAGATAAAGACAAATACATGTGCAGGTGTAGGTAAAGGAAAGCATTCAAGTTTTTATCAAAGACAAATACATGTGCAGGTGATGGTATTGCTAACAATTGTTTGTTTGTAGGTATAGGTAAAGGAAAGCATTCAAGTTTTTATCAAAGAATAGGAAAAGGGAAGACATCAAGTCTGATGGAAGAGATAAAGACAAATACATGTGCAAACAATGTCAAGAATGTTAAAGGTGTCGTGCATACTACAAGTTCAAAGTGTATGAACTAGTGGAGAGGATTTCTAGGGAATAGGAATATATATGAAGCTTGGAGAAATTGGGATCAGATGCAACTCATGTGGCATGAGTTTTTTCCTATGGGGGTGTATGGTGCAAGAGCACCTACACCTTATTGGAAAAATTTTATCTCTTGAAGGTTGATAGGATGAGTCATAGGTGAGTCTAGGGGTGTGTTTAGCTTACTTATGTTAAATAAGGTCTAAAAAGACCATTTTCAATGTAACTATGGTGGTTTTTAAGTCATTTGTATTTGGGGTCAAAGAGTTGCACCAAAAATGAAAAAAATGTTGTTTTAGGGAATATGAAGGGTTAAGGATTTTAAAAAGAAGTTAGGAAGTTTTGTTGGTTAATTTGGAGGGAACACATTTATATAGCCTCTTGAAGGCTTGAACAATGTTGTTGAAAATATATTGAAGGATTCTAAATCAATAAACAACGTTTTCCTACTGCAAATCTGTTATTTTTGTACTTTGTTACTTTTGTACGAACCCGTACAAGGTTACAATCATTTGAATTTCTTAGGATTCTTTTGTAGCATGAATTATTTTTCTTTTAAATCCATTTTGAAATTATAACTTCAAATTTTGTGGGATATTTCTTTACTTTTCTGGAACTGCCTATGACAGACCAGTGAAGGCACTGTTTGAAGGTTAGATGATGTAATTAGCCATTCCATCTACTATCCCAGTCTGTGTCTCGATGGAATGGCATGATATGATGGTAGAGTGGTGTTTCTATGTTTTAGAGTGGAAGAGAAGCAAATTGTAAGTTGTGGAATGTTACCCTAGGGTATAATTATGTGTTTTTCATGTTGTTTTGCTGGTATTAATGTGGGGTTTTGCCATAATATTGATGAATCTGTCAATGGGATGGTTTTGTGATCATGTGCAGAGTATTCGAAGGATTTTGAATTCTTTGATTGAGTTTGGAAAGCTCGGGTATTGTGAGATTGAATAAACCCTATAGTTTGTAAGGAGAATGAGGGTTTTATGGTACAACATCCTAGAGGGCTTGGATCCATGTTTTGGCCAGTGAATTTAGAGTTTTGTAGCATGATTTGTGACATTGGCTTGAATTGACCAAAATATAGCTTGCAACACCTCGATGGGAACAAAAAGAGTCTAAATCATTATACTTGCAACAAGATTTCTAAATGTGGGGGAAAAATCACTTATAGTCATTATCCCTTGGTCGATTTTCCCTTTATGAGTGCCCTCACCTCTCACTCTGGCTTTCCTCCTGCCAAATGGTTCCTAGTCTTCCTCCTCGACTCAATGGCCTTGCAACACTCATCTAGTGAAGTCTTGCAACTCTCCATTCAAGGGCTGGATGTAGTGGTTCTTGGTGCAACTCTCCAGTTAGGGTCTCGGTGCAGTATGTTATGTCATGCTCCTGCGCGTGCGGGGCCAAAATTCAAAATATATAGTTTATATATATGCTATGTCAACATATAGTTTATATACAAAATATATATGCTATGTCAGCACATAGTTTATTTTATTTTCTACAAAATATAATTTTTGTATGGTGGCTTGCTAAGCTTATATAGTTGGTTTTATCTTTCTTTATAATTTTTGATGATTTATTTCCTATGACATGATTGAATATTATCTATAGTTCTAGTGATTTCTAAAAAGGCTTATCATATGTGATGTTTAATCATGATGGATGTCTAAGAATCAGTGATTGAAATACTACTTGACTAAAGATTGAGCTATCTGATATTTGTCATATAAACATCATGGAAGAAATGCTTGCAATCAATGTCTTATTAATGTAGTCTACAAGGTTTCTTTTCTTAGTTTTTTTTGGTCCTATTCTTGTTATGACTTTTTTTTTTACATTGGTCTATTATAGTAATGGAGAGCATATCTAGTGAATCGATTCTTTTAGTCTCTTTGATTCTTATCCTTGTGCATAATGAGTTTTCTTCTATCCTATGATTCATTGATTGTTGGTTTAAAACACTCATTACAACTAACATGGATATGAATTATGATGTGGGTGTGAGAAGGGACTGTTGAATATGAAGGAATGGCTTAGGAAAGTACTCCTTAATCCAAATGAGTCATTTTCTTGTCATGGAATGTGTTAAGAGACTTTAAAATTAATATATTCAATCTAGTTAATATTGACACATCTAAAGCATGCCAAAGGCACTTCAGAGATATGCTATGACATAAAGAAGATTGTTAAGGTGATGTCAAGTCTTGATCCATTAGGGTAGGTAAACATGGATGCATTGGTACAAAAGGTTCCATTCAACTTGGAGGAAATGGATAATTACCTAAGGGGCTAATGTGAGATTGGACCAAGTTTATATTATGATACAAATAGCTTGGGAAAAGGGATGATGAAATGGTTAAGTATGGGAAATTGTAGAGATAAATATAACACCAAGGGAAGAACACTAGAACTAATTTTAGCACTATGGATTAATCCAAGACTCAAAATTCCACTAAGAGGCATCCCTTACCTCTTAAATTAATTCCATAGGTGGGTTTATCCTCCAATATAGTGCCATTGGTTAGCTTATCATGTGAACTTCCGCTATAAGTAAGATTACCATACACTTTCATAACATGCATGTGTGGTTTCAAAAGGTTTATACGTTCTTGTGAATTTGAAAGAAAGGCATTTTTTAATTTTCCAATAGGTGTTAGGGGTTAATTTGACTTGGTTTTAGCATTAGAGTGACAAACCTTGTGGTTTAGGTTGCATAAACAAAATATACTCATTTTTTTAGCTTCCTATTATCATCTTTATATTCAATGAGATTTTTAAAGATCATCTAAATATTCATTGCTAATGAAAATGCACAAAATGATGTGTAATAGATCCAAGGTGAGGTTTAGAGAGCCTCGTCTTTTGAAACCATTAACTAAAGAAATGCTAAGAACAATATATGAAAGAGACGAAGAATAAGGAAAATTGTATTATTAGGAAGGACAAGATGCCTTTATATAGCATGAACTCATGTTTGAGTCTCGAAACCCTCCCATATTGTCAAGGAATGCGTCTAGGCTAACCATGTCAAGTTTCACTCCATACAAGCACAAATTGAAAAAATTTCAACGTTGGCCCCATTCACATGTCACTATGTGGGGTCAACATGAGGAAACACTAATTTTTGGGAATGAAATAACCAAAGATATGATCAAATAATATCTAATCATAAATAGTCATAGAGTAATTAGGATTTGATCATATGGAAATTTCTAGGAGAGCTACAATAGTTGTAACATCATGAATTAACATTAAAAAGTACATCATGAATTAATTATGTAATGGCATAAAAATTAAAAACATCATGAATTAATTATGTAACCATATAAGTCAAATATAATTCTATCAAGAAATCAATATCAAATAGATAATATAATCGCATAACTCATACATTTCAATGTCATTGATCTTCTTCTTCATCCAACTCTTTGTCTATATCATCCAATCTAGATTCGACATTGTAAGGATTGGTCATATCATCATCATCGTCATTGATATCAGTTTCGATAATGTCATCATCCACATGGATATCATCTTCATGAACATTAACTCCTACATCATCATGATCTAGTTCCTCTTCTTCGATATCTTCGTCAGGCACATCATCAACTAATTCTTGATCTTGATCATCATCGACATCATCTTCTAGTTCTTCGATATCTTCTTCCACCACATTATATTTTACCGGCCTTCCTCTTGGATCGTGTCTAACAACAAATGACCAACCCGGTTTACTTGGAACCTATGAGTAAAATACTTGCTCACATTGGCTTGGAAGAACATAGGGCTCATTTCCAGCTCGCTCAATCGACCTTGTATTAACCGTGGTAAATCCATTATCATGTTCAATAATAGTTCTCTTGGGATCATTTTCATTCAATCGAAGCCTATACCATTGGACGATGAACAAAAATAATTTGAAGGACTTAAAGTCACACTCAAGTATATCATCCAAAATCCCATAGTATCAATTTTCTGAGACTTCTGGATGTATGTCGCTTCTAGATGAAACATTAGTCACCTGAAAGACTACAGTTATCCCATAATCACAAGTTTTCTTTGTGTCATCCAAATTTTTGATTCAAAATTTATGACCATTGCACCACATAGCCTTGTGGTGTTTCACCTACAATATGTCAAACATGTAAAAAATATTGCATCGTCAGTTGATAAACATATTTATTCTTGGCCGAATGTATGCAAAGAAAAAAAACTCAACATATATATACATCAATATAATTGAAAATAATTAAATAATATGGGTGATTAATATATTTATATGTACTTGTTTATCTCTTAAACCATATGCTAAATCAATTTCCCTTGGTGTAACATTAGAATCTCCATTACAATGAGCTTCTTTAACCAATGATTCCACACCTTCCCATGTTAATGTGTGACTGGATTGTTGACATCATTCAATCCAGACCATCATCCAATCAAGATTGTTTGCAACATACAAATGTAGTGCATCCCACTCTCGACCAACTATATAAAAAAAAATGAAATTCACAAACAATGTATAATTAGTTAATTACCACGGTATACGACCTTAATTTCTAATTGATGTACTAAAAACCTAACATCCCACTACCAATGATCTTATTATCTTTCATTGTTGGATGAATTCAAATTAAATTTTGAAAAAACTACATTCATAAATCCCTCATAGAAAACCAAATCTTGATGTAATTTCCTGTGATCACAACCAAATTTGATCCCCAAAAAATTATTTAAGTAAAAACATTTTGATCCATATCGGCAAGAGTTGGTGTTTTCAGCATATTGGCAGGAAATCCAAGTTGTCATATCAATCAAAGTGCCTAGGCGAATACATATCGGGCAGACACAGCTCACGGTTTCACCGACGCAGGGGATCATTGGCAAGACAAATGATATCGGCATGAGATCTATCATTCAGAATGAGCTTATGAGTTTCACCGATGAAATATATTGCCGAGAAATTTATCCTCACAGTGATGATACAAAGGAAACTACTCATCAGCAAGACAAGCATCATCGGAGTGAAGCCAACAAGTCATACTAAGCAATTATGTCTTACCGGTGAATTACCATCGGTAAGAAGTTCATTGTGTCTCACCGATTAGGCATAGAGAAGCATATCAGCAAAACAAGAAGCTATCCATGTAAGTTCGAAAGGTTCTCCTGACACTCCATGTCACATTGATGATATCAGCGAGAGTGTTGGCGACATATTCAAGATTGGAGGAATGAACATCGAGGAGACTCATAGTGTCGGAGAAACTGCAGAATGTCTTAGTGAAGCATGATCTCTTTCCAATGAAGATGTGAATAGATCAAAAGATCATTAGAGTGAATTTTGGCAACATTTACAAAGATTGAGAGGATAAATTAAGTATCGGTGAGAAAGATATCATGTTTCTCCGACCAACAGGTTGTTTGGTGAATGTTGGAAAAAACCAAATATAAAGAATTGCCCAAAATTCAATTTGTCTTGTCGATACAGGGTACTTGATGTGACAATGAGAATTTCAAAAAGATTGCAAACTTGTGCTTAGAGCTGAAACATTAATGGCAGCACAAACGCAAAGAGATAGTTGATTTATTTAATTAAATAGCAATAATTGAAGAAGGTATTGAGTGGAATTCACAACAGAAGAAACGAGAGGAAGGATGAAGAACTAGAGAACCTTGCGGCTGAAGGATTTCAAATGAAATTTGTGAGTTTTCTACAATTTCGTTTTCTAATTTTGTCATTTTAAAAAGGGTATAATGGAGGGAATGAGCTCAGGGAAAACAAAAAGAAAAAAAAAAGTGAGAGTAGTCACCCCAAGAGTAAAAAACAAAAAAATGAAGCTGAAAATGAACTAGGGGTAGTCGAAAGAAAATTGAACCAGGACCTAATTGATCAATTGCCCGACTCTAGACCTAGGGCTAGGCACTCCACACAGCTCAGGGCAGATGTAGAAAAGTTAGAAGATAGGTGAAAATACATAGGAGATACATGGACCCTAATTAGGGGATATGAGTTATTAATCTTCCATTACCACCGAAGGAACCGGTATGAACCAGTGTGTAACCCTTGGAAATTTAACCTAGGAAAGTTGGTCTATCCAAATGTGTTTGTAGATGTGGAATTGATAAAAGTGTTAGCTGCCAGTTATGACCCCAAGCTAAAAGCTATTTGTTACCCTTCTAGAAAATCATTCATACACATATAAGAGGTTGCAGTCTATGAGGTTTTCAATTTAGGAGTGTGTGATGAGAAAATTATGTATGAGGAACTGGATAGAGAATTCTAGAGATTGGATACTATGTATAAGGGTTGGAGGCTACCACTGCATAGATGTAAGAAGGATGGAAACGTGGCCCCATTAGATGATGGTGATGGTCCCTCGTTTCATGTTAACCTATTTGAACCATACCTGAAGTACATATATTTCTCAGTGTGCCAAGTGCTAGGGGTGGATGCCCCTGAATACATGTCAATTGTGCCAATGGTGATAGCAACAGATATATAATTCCATAACTCTCGACCTTTTGATTATGCCACACATATTTTCAATGAACTCGATGCAAGATTGATGGTGGTAAGGAATGGCTCCCCTATTTTGCATTTGAGGCAGTATTCAATCCTGATGCATATGATTCTTTACTATGGGAAAGAATTGAAGATGTGGCTTGATAAGCTAAGGGTTTCACAATTTGATAAAGAGGGGGGGTTGTTTCCGGTACAACTTTGGACTACATTTGGGATAGCAGATTTTCCAATTCATGCTTCATACATTTTGAAGAATATTTTGTGAAGCCATTGTATAAATTGTATAATCACCCTTGTGAATATTCATTTTTTGATGAGATAAAAAGGTTCCTCAGACCCAAGGACTTTAATGGGCCTATTAATCACAATTGGGGAGACTGGTACTATTTGGAAGATGCAACAATGATCATGATATATGGATTTGAGGATGCACCCTTTATTCTTCCAAAAAAAGTACATGATAGAATTGCATATCTTGATATTTCCAGGCAATTAGATTATTCAGATTTCATGAATTTAAGCTCTTTTGGAAAATAGGCATTTATGCCTAACACACTTTGTTTTGGTGATTTTACTATGTTGGCAAGGGAGGGATATGATTTGGTTTTGAATAAATTGTTGCAATATAACATGAAGAAAGGTCCACCTCGAAAAGGATTCAATCCAGAGGGGTATATCAACTTTGCAAGGGACAAAATAAAATTGGGTGGGTATGATCATATACCCTATCAATATGATGATTTGATCAGAAATCTAGAAGAGGAGGAAGGAGAAAGAGTGGTTGATGAGTACAACAGAGGATTTCCAAATGTTGGGATGCTATCTTCAGAGGAGGAAACACTTGGTGATAACATGCCTCACAACACAACTGACAAAATATCCAAATCAAGAACTCGAGCTTATAGATGTCCTCCTAGGGAGATAGAAGTTGAAGAAAGTTCAGATACAGATGCAAGACAGATTGCATATAGATCATTTGTAGTTGATGGTGAATTTGTGAAAACTCCAGAGTTTAAGGCTTTCTTATATAAGAAAAAAGGGAAACAAATAAGGGAATCAGTTGGAAATATAACACCAACTAATGAAGGACAATTGTTGGGTAGCCTAAAAACAAGTGTGGATAAAGAAATGGAAGATATGACTCTTGAGAAGGGGAGAAAGATGCTAGAAGATGTAGGAGTCATGATTTTTCCCGAGTTAGATTTGAATTATGCCTTAGTTTTTGATAGTTTCTTGAAGAACAATAATGCTACATATAAGCCCAACCCTGAAGGTGTGATAGAGATATATGCAGGATCCAGGTACAATCCAGATGAAGGGTCGCTCATGATTTGGGACCTGTATCCACCTCACAGAAAATCAGTTGTGATTGATACTGAAAAGGAATTTGGGAATGTGATGACCTTAAAAGTTGGAGAGGTTGATCCCATAACCACAACAAATATTGGCATTAATGTTGCTAAATTGAATAGAGCACAAATTTAGATGTTGATAAAAGAAAAGAAATGTATAGAATGAACAATGAAAGATTGCTTAAAGAGAATGATTATTTGAAGGATATGGTGGGAATAACATTAGGACCCACAAAGCAATTAAAGGGTATGTGGGGATCATGATGGGCCAAAAAGTGGAAATATGATGGGTATGTGGATATTTTTCTTACCCAAAGTGATGAAACAAAAAAGGATTTTTAAAGGAGATTCTCAGCTTTCCACCAATATAAATTGCTTACTTTAGTTTAATAATTAATTATTATTCATTTTTATTTGAATTATGACTAAAAGTCACGATTGATAAGATGATTGAAGGCATCTATAGCTTTCAAACGGTATCACATTTATTGAATATGAAACATGTGTCACATTCTATACTTTGTATACTATAGGCTTAAAAAAAAAAAAAATCCATGAAGTTTTGACCAAGTTAAGGTGGTCAGACATACGAGTTTTTATATTTTTTAAAAGGTTGTAATAAAAATTTCATAATTAATTATTTACTTGGAAAAAAATTACAAAAAAATATGCATCACATGGGCATCGTTGTTTACTATATCCTAAAATTTTATAAAAAAATATTGCTCCATTTATTGTGGATTTAGGGTGGTCAGACAGGACACCTACTTCTTTTCCCCACAGAAATTTAGGGTACTAGTGCATTTATATTTCAAATTTTTCACCAAATAGATTTTTATTTTTAAACAAACCCTAGTGGTTTAGAAACTACATTCAATTTTCTACCAATTCTATTCTTACCTTATTTTTTTTGAAATAGCCTTACAGATAACTTATTGAAATTTCTATATCAAGTTTACCTAGCTCTAATTTTTCTTATTTTTTGCCCACTTAAGGGCACGATTTTATTCCATGATCCTGCACATACCTAAATCCAAGGAGAGAGTTCTCATACAAAAGATCAGTGGGTAGGATCATATGCATACTCACAGGGAAAATATAATGCACTCACTACAATGATAAAGAAGAGGCAAACCAGCTTGATGACTTGGCTCAGTAAACTTTGGGGAACACATTTAAAAAAGCATGTTGCAGAATGAGAACATAAGAGGATTGATGGGAGAATCCATGAGAAACTCCAAGAAATAAGTGAAAGAGATGTTCTAAATAATGTAGCTTTTGATATTGCTAATCATTTCATAAAGAGACGCAAGGACTTTCAAGAAGAATTACAGGGGGATAAACAAGGGCTGATTGATGCCACTAAGAAGGGATTACCAATGCTATTCGAAGAAAAAGAGGATTGAAGGAAAAATACAAATGGATTAAGGAATGTGAATCAATGTTGCAAACAATTCTAGAGGTAGCTACAAGAGACAATTCAACACTGGACGAGGCTTGTGAGTAGAAAAAACAGATGGTGATCATGGAGATAGAAATTCAAAATGCACTTGGAGATGTCGACACACATGCACGTCAGGATTACCTTGATCATTTGTCAAAAATCCATTTATGGCTAAATAGAGCCTAACCACTAGTTTATTATTGTTGTTATGCAAAAATGTTTCTGAAAGGACGTGTCCTTTCATAGTTTGTTATATTTATACTTGTTCTATATGATCAGGGGAGGCGATAGAAAGATAAAAAAAAGAATATTGTAGATAGTTTTTGTAATGATGTTTTCATCAAAAATACTTAGATGCATGCATGAAGTTCGATGAAGTTAATGAAGCTATATGAATTTGTGGCTTAGTCTTTGGTATCAGTTGTCTATGGAATTATACAGTTATTTGATTGTCTCCATTTTGATGCTTTTATGTTGTTCAAATTGGTATATCAAGCATATATTAGTTTGTCGATACACATTTGTTGTATTTGTGTGATGTGATCATTTGGTTCTTTCAAGTAAAGATTATATCCTTATAATCAATCACAGTAATTGGAAATTATTAATTGGATTAGTAAGAAGAATCAAATAATTAGGGTTGTCATCCTATCTCAAGTAGAGTTGTCAGCCATTTACTTGCACGTTTGTACAAGTTGCAAACTAAATTTGTGTGTTGAATAGTTTGAATTATTGCCATCACAGATTACACTTTTCTAGATCTTCATTAGACTCCATATACCCAACGAGGCATTGGTCTTACATAATTCATTTTAGTTCATCCATTTTATATTTTACATCTATTAACTAAACATATTAGGATTAGCCTTGATATTGCTTATACAATCTATACCATAATAAAGATTCAATTGTCCACTCCCACTTGCCATTGTGGATAAATTGCTTGAAAAATAAACACAAATCAAGTCTGCTTCATTCATATAGGTATACCCACCTAGGTCTAGTAGCACCTGAAGAGAAGAAGGTCTAAACTATTTGGCCTTGTATGTTACCCTGAAACGTACCAAGAGTTTGACAACCTCTTGAGGAATTTTTCCTGCGTTTTTGAGAGCTAACAGGGTCTTCTTCTTATATATATGAAATTCAAATTGTAATATTTTATTATCAACACTTTTTAAGATTTTAATACTTTTTAGCAGTGAAAGACTTATTTTTTGGAGTAATTCAATACCAATACTTTTCTATTTGTGTGTGGAAGATTCTTTCATTTGGACTAATTCTCTGTTGTTTCTTTTCAAGCAATTGAAGGCAATGTAAAATGT